>CM061132.1:148439598-149039598 GCA_030789695.1 Scilla litardierei | reverse complement strand
TGTCAAAGATTAGTGTCCCAACATTTTATCTTCTTATCGTACCAGTGGTGAAGTTAGTAATAAGCTCGCAGGATGTGAGCAGATGGCCAATGTGCGTGAAACCAAGGTTTTAGGTCTCGGTTTCAGTCTGGGTATCCTTCTTTCCAAAATTTAGGTTTCGGTATCGGTATCGCCCGTTTCGACGGTCTCGGAAGCAAGTTTCGGTTTCGTCCGTATCGCTAGTTTCGGCAGTTTCGGGTTTCGGTTTCGGTTTCAGAGATACTTTAAATATGTATATACTATATACACACAGTGATGGTTTCGAAGGTTCTTAAATCTAAACCTATCAAATATTATTAAATACTTAACAAACTAAAATATTAATCATATACTATCAAATACTAAATACTAAATAGATAAACTAAATTTGAGTTCGCAATCATGTCAAATACTAAACACCTAAAGTTTGGTACTTAAATACTAAATATCAGATAAGTAAATAGATCCTAAAGCTTGCCTTGCGCACCCACCGTTTTATCTTGCGAACATACCACTTATTTACAAGCTTTCCAAAAAATCAATGGGTGTTGCTTTGCGCACCCACCATTTTGCTTTGCGCACATACCACTTATTTACAGGGTTACCACAAAATAGCCGCTTGATATACGCACCGACTATTTTACCTAACGCGCATACCACTTATTTACACGTTTGCCTTTTTAAAGAACGCAGCATCTCCTGAAAGGCGACTCGGGTCTCTCTCTCTCTCTCTCTCTCTCTCTCTCTCTCTTTACTCTCTCTCACTCACGCTAGATGGTCGAGACGAGTTTGGCGTGGCAGTAGGCAGGTTTGGCAAGGTGGCGACGCGATAAGGTGAGTTTAATTTTTTCATCATCTTCCTTTTGACCTTTTTCTTCTTTTTTTCAGCAATTTTTTCTTGATTCTGCCTCTTCTTCGTCTAATTCTTCATCATTTTCAAGCCGAAACCCTAGGGTTTTCTCCTCTCTTTTAACCGAGCTTTCTATGCAACTTATTGATTCACGAAATTTTTTTGGTTTTTAGAGAATTTTTATTTAATTACACATTCTTCTTCCTCCGTCTTCGACAGGTACTGAACGGTATCGATTAGTTTCGGCCGGTATCGGTCAGTTTCGGCAGGTATCGGCCGAAACTAACCGATACCGTTCAGTATCGGCCGATACTGAAACTAACACATGGTTTCGGTATCGTCAACTACCGATACCGATACTATACGGTCGATACCTAATGGTATCGGCCGATACCTCAAACCCTGCTTGAAACCCTTGAAATGACTTTTTTTCTTTGTTCTTTTCTACTTTATAGTTTTTTCTATCTACTCTATTGAAGTTCAAGCAAATTTGGAATTATCTAGATTAATTTTCAGAAATAAGTGCTTAATCAATTGGCGCTGATCTGTGGCTGTTTGTATAATAGATGCCAACCTTGAGATTAGGGAGAAAATATACTAGTATAACTGGTATAAATTAGTGGAAGCAAATTGAGTGATCCCTGAAGGAGATGGAAGGACCTTTAGGTTATTTATGGAGGAGTTGAGTGTCATATCAATGTCCAAAGACATTGCCACTGATCTAGGTTAGCCAGGTTATGTAGCTTAATATTTTCGGAGTTCCATTATATGGATTGATATTAATGGTGTCCTTAGGTTTATATTCAGTAGAACTGGTGGAATGATGAAATCAGCTTTTGGCAACCTTAATTGGGGCTATGTGGTGATTATGTCAATTTGCTGTGGCAAATCCGTTGTGTATCTTGCATAACTTTTGCTTTCTAGAGGAGACATCTCACACTCACCTGCACATCCTCCTGACAATGTAATCTGTATTTGGACCTTTAGTATATATTCAAAGAATAAGAATCACACACCACGCAAAAGGAAGATTCATGTCTATCATGTCCTAAGAATTATCAGGAACACGTTAAAATTAAAATAATGCTGGTTGTGTGCTTCCAAATAATCATGCTCTGAAATCGGAATCCTGATAGTCAAGTGTATATACAACTATTCTCTGCAAGAGGTTTCTAGATATGCTTAACACTGGTTAACCTAACTATATCCAGGAATTACCTACTGCATTTGTATCATTTAAATCTCGATGGGGTGCTCTTCTTGCTGCCCAGACACAACAGCATGTGCATCCACTTCTATGGATTACAGAATTTGCCCCAGAACCAAGAGATGTCCTGTGGAAGAATTTGGCTATCCCTTATCGTCTGTTGGTGCTTCACAAAATTGCAGTTTTTGTGGCAGCATGTCTGCTCATTGTTTTCTTTGCCATTCCTGTTACAGCAGTTCAAGGGATTGTACAGTTTGAGAAGCTAAAGAAGTGGTTCCCTCCATCAAGAGCGGTGCAGTTGATGTAAGTTTTCTATCTGGTGGTTTTGCATTTTATCTTCCCTTGCATGAAATATTAATTCTGTATGCTTTTAATTGCGTTTGGGATTGTATTAAATGCTTTACATTTGTCAGCTGGTAATTCTATCTTAATATTATTATTGATGAAATATCTATCTTAATAATGTTATTGACGAAAAAGTATGTGTTAAGTTATAAAGTATATTTATAATAATTTGTTATTGGTTCTTCTTAGTCTATATTTGTACATGAAGCAGTGCGGATAGAAAATGCAGAACAAAAGTGTTATGGAGTGGTAGGAAATTGGGAAACACATGTAGAGAAAAAATAGGAGATTCGGGCTTCACACCCTAGCGATTCTGATACGAACTAGGGTTTCGTATCAATTAATTTCAGAATTTAAAGAGGAAAAATATAAAAAGGTGGAATTTTTGGATCTTAAATTGCGAAGAACGATGAAAATAGTTTGATAAATGAGCCTCTTTCGAGAGGAGACTCGCTCTCCTAGCTTTGAATGCACGGAACAAAGCCTAAACACTCTCACAAATGACGCCTACAATTGTTCTTCACAAAATAAGCATAAAATAAAATAAAGACGGCTAGCCCTAATTTATAGAAAAGTGGGGAATTACTAATCTAGTCTAAAATGACTAGAATACCCCTAACTAACCCTCCTACGTGCTACCGCGCCTCCTACGGCGTACGTAAGTGACTAAAGGTGGGTGGGTCCCCCTAGGTAGCCGCCGGCCTCAAGTGGAACCGGGTGCGTCCGCATCAATACCGCCCCCTAAAAGAGCCACCTTGTCCTCAAGGTGGAGATCTGGCTTTGAAGGCCCCCGAGGGAAAATAGAGGCTAGGGTCACCTGTCAGAACCACCGTGCGACCCCCCTCCTGGAATTCCATCCTAAGCTGCTTCCAATTCATCTTCACCTCGTCCAACCCCCTCAGCCACTGCACGCCCAAAATCACATCGATATTGTCCAACTCTAGGGGCAAAAAGTCCTCCACGATCTGCACTCCTTGTAAGGTCAGACTCAGCCTCTTGCACATCCCACTGCTCTCCTCTCTCCTCCCTGTCCCTGAGAGGACCGTAAACGTCTCCAAGGTGCTTATCTGCAACCTATGACGATCCACCAAATGTCGAGAGATGAAGTTGTGGGTGGCCCCACTGTCTATGAGTACCGTCACCGGCGCGTCGTCTAATCGTCTTGATAACTTCATGGTATGGTTCGTGGTTACCCCTACCAAGGAGTTCAGGGACACCTCTGCTACATCCAGATGTGCATGCTCAACCTCGCTCTCTTCCGTCATCACTGGCTCTCTCTCATCTGCATACTCCCCCTCATCCGGCATTATCACAATCTGCATCAGCCTGCTCGCACATCGATGACCGGGACTGAACTTCTCATCGCATCTGAAACAGAGGCCTGCAGCACGCCTTGCCCTCATATCAGCCTCAGTCATCCGCCTACCGAGAATCACTGGTCGGGTTTCCTCTCTCTTCATTCCCGCGTCCCCTGGTGCTACTGTAACCCCCGGGAGTGGGGCCGGTGCTGTCTGACTACGCTGGCCCTGGGCTCCCCAAGTCCCCCGAATGTGTCTCTCCTCTGCATGCTTCTCCTCCGCCTTGTGGGCCAGGCGAAGGACATCCTCCAATGTCCCCGGACTCTGCATCCTCAGCTCTGCTCGGATAGAGGGCTTCAACACCCTCATGAAATTCCCGATCATCACCTCGTCAGTCACCCCCTTCACCCTACTGTTCAACATCTCGAATCTCTCCACATAATCCCTGACCGTCCCCTCCTGCCTCAAAGCAGATAACTGCTCGTAGAAATCTCCTCCTGGGGTCTCCTGGAACTGGTCTAGTATCAGTGCGGAAAGCTCCCCCAAGTGCGAAAGGGCGTCCATGCCGCCTTCCACCTGTACCATGCCAACGCCTTCCCCTCGAAGTAGATCCATATGGCTCTCAGAACCTCCTCCTCCGTCAGTCTCATCACCTGGAAGTATCGCTCCGTTCGGTAGATCCATCCGTCCAGGTCTGTGCCGTCAAAAATCGGCATCTTCAGCTTCATGAGGCGGCGGTCTGCATTAATGTCTCCCTGTGGAACCCCATCTCTACCGCGGTCTCCCCCACGGCCGAATCCTCCGCCGACTGCCTCAACGGGTCCTCCTCCGTCAGCCCCGTACAACTCCTCGGGCCACCCGGGTCGCTCCCACGCCTCGGGCTGATAATTGTACCCCGGAAACTCCTGCTGTCGTGCCATCACGGGTCCTCCGGCTCCTCTGGGCTGCTGTACCGGCGCTGTCCGTCCTCCAAAGTAGCCCCCCGGGCCCTGTCCCCACTCCGGAAAGCCATCAAAAACCTGTCTGGGGTCCACCTGTGGTCTCAGTACCTGTGGATGAGCCTCTGGTCTCCAAAATTAGGCTGCTGGAGCCCCAATCATCGTGTCCCGGGCCCATCCGCCTCCGTCTGGCCCCCATGGGCCTGTCTGCGCTATCGGGGGGCCCTCGGAAAGTAGTTGGCGTCGACGCGGGCCCCCAGGGGGCTGCCTGCACCTCGGTGGGCCCCCAGAACTGGGCTGCAGGCCGGGTCGGACCTGCTGGGGCAGCGGCAGGCCTGAATGGGCCTGCCGATGCCGCAACAGGCCTTTTCGGGCCTGCAGCTGCTGCGGCAGGCCCACTGGGCCCTGCCGCAGCTGCGGCAGGCCCAGTTGGGCCTGTCGCGTGCTGCGCAGGCCCAACAGGGCCTGCTGTAATTTCCGCAGGCCCTGGGGGGGCTGCTGCAGTGGCCGCAGGCCCTGATGGGCCTGCCGGGTCATCCGCAGGTCCAGGAGGGCCTGCCGGCCCTGTCTCCTGCTGGCCGGCCCTCCTAGGGTTTTGGGTGGCCGCGTTTCGCCCCAAAGATGTCGCCGTAGCCGTCACCCCCTCCGGTTGCTCCCAAATTGCTGATTCAAGCGTAGAATCTCCTTGATTTTCTCCCCCTTGAATCTTTTGCTCCGATCTCTTCCCCTCTCCATCGTGAGGGCTTGGAGCATAGCCTTTATCTCCGGAATTGACGATGTAGCCTCCCTTAAAAACTTCAGATCTGAAGTTGCCTCCTTTAACCCTTGGATGTCCCTTGCCGTTTGCGCGGCTTCCCTTCGCATGCCCCGAAGCTCGGTTTGGATGTCCTCTTGCGAATGGGTGTGATCCTTGATGGATTCACCTAGGGTTTTCTTCAATCCCTCGATCTCCCGGTTGAACTCTTCTCGAAGCCCTTGTACCTTCTCATCCACGCCATCCGCCTTTGACCTCGTGCTCGTCGCCATTGGATCTCAATGCTCTGATACCAATTTGATACGAACTAGGGTTTCGTATCAATTAATTTCAGAATTTAAAGAGGAAAAATATAAAAAGGTGGAATTTTTGGATCTTAAATTGCGAAGAACGATGAAAATAGTTTGATAAATGAGCCTCTTTCGAGAGGAGACTCGCTCTCCTAGCTTTGAATGCACGGAACAAAGCCTAAACACCCTCACAAATGACGCCTACAATTGTTCTTCACAAAATAAGCATAAAATAAAATAAAGACGGCTAGCCCTAATTTATAGAAAAGTGGGGAATTACTAATCTAGTCTAAAATGCCTAGAATACCCCTAACTAACCCTCCTACGTGCTACCGCGCCTCCTACGGCGCACATAAGTGACTAAAGGTGGGTGGGTCCCCCTAGGTAGCCGCCGGCCTCAAGTGGAACCGGGTGCGTCCGCATCAGATTCACTCAACTCTAGCAATTCACATGCAAAGAGATTCAATAATCATAAGATAATTGTAACGACCCGATCTCTAAGGGCCATCACAATATACAACAATATGCAAATCATATTGGATACCAGTGAAAACAGAATAGGACTAAGTAAAAATTAATACCGAATTTAGATTCATACCAGTACGAGCAATCTTAGAAACTTTGTGCACTGTTCAAAGAGACGAAAAGTTATCTTAACTGTTGAAAGATCTCCTACCAAACATGAGAAGAAATTATAGAACAGAATTAAAAAGTAGATTATAATTAAACCAAGCTAACAGTTTATATACAAAATAAAACAATATCAATACCGCAAACCAGAAAGAATAATCTACTAAACTGAGAATGTCCAGTAATGAATGTCTTTAAGTGTTAGTTAAAGTTTAACTAACCATTCTAAGCCATGACTCTTGTCCACGTGAGCGATGTACAGTAACAGGTTTTGTAACTCCACTATTATTGTGAATAGCGAAAAAATGAATATAGTAACTCCTCATTCCCTAAGAAAGAGGAAAATTGTATATGACCCCTCGTTTCATAAAAAGGAGGGCAACAAGTACTTTTGTAGTGTACCCCACTTCCATAAGAAGAGTGAAAAAAGGAATACATTAATCATGATCACATCCGCACCCTTTTGTAACGACCTAGTTTCTAGGGGTCATCATAACTTACAATAATATGCAGATCCTGCTAGGTACCAGTGAAAACAGAATAGGACAAAGTAAAAAATAATATCGAAATTGGAATCATATTTGTACGAACAATATTAGAAATTTTGTACACCACGAAAGCTAATCTCCGGTGCTAAAAGATCTACTAAGCCTGAGAAGAAAAATATACAACATGATTAAAAGTAGATTAAATCTAAACCAAGTTAACAGTTTATATACAAAACATTACAGTTGCAATATCACTAAGCAAGAAAAGGTTCTACTGAACTGAAAATGTAACTTAACTGTTGGTTAAAGTTTAACTAACCATTCTAGGTCGTGACTCATGTCCAAGGAAGTGATGTACATTAACAGGCTCTGTAACCCCGCTATTAGTGTGAAAAGGAGATGATTGAATATTGTAACCACTCATTCCATAAGAAAGAGGAAAATTGTATATGACCCCTTGTCCCCTAAAAGGAGGAGAAAAAATGAATACTTTTGTAATATACGTACTTCCATCAGGAGAGTGAAAAACCGAATACATTAACCACTATCGTATCCGCACTCTTTGGACAGTGAGCTAAGTGTATGACTTCCTAGATTTTGGTTTGGTGTCATAAAGCGTCAATGCCAAGTGTTTCTCTGTGGTTCGTCAAGTTCAGAGTACAGGGAAACCAACACAGCGGCCCGCAAGCCCCAGAAAGTTTACACAAAGACAACACAGATGGGGAACTAGTAACGAGGCAAGGACCATGAAAAGAATCAAGCCCAAATCAACCATCAGCAGGAACCCCACTAGAGGAAAAACAACCACGGCGTCGGACTCGACACCAACCCCTGCGGCGGCTATCTGTGCCGATGAACCCGAAACCCAACCGAAAGAAGTATATGAGGACATCGGCAAAGATCGCCGAGAAGCCCACTTGGTTGCCGAAAGTTGTGAATCGCCAAAGAAAATCCCCTCATCACTATTTCCATCATCATATCCCATTCAATCCAGTGATCCCAACAGATCGAAACCCAACAAATTCAGTAAATTAAACAAAAGATAAACTGAAAACTGGAGAAGAAATAATCTACCTCAATCGAAAAGTTCTAAGGATCAAAAGCCCCAAAAATCCAAACTCGAAGAGCTTGAAAACCCTCAGATTGAAACCAGAAATTTAGAGAAGAAAAGAAGAGGATTTTCATATGAAAAACGAACCCTAGAAAACCATCGGCATAAATAGAGAAGAAAACGCGTGGAGGGATAAGGAAGAGTTCGAGCCATTTAGGAGTTCGTATCGCAATACGATTCTTGCCGATCTTATCGGCTAGATCGGCTAGGGTTTTTGAACCCAAGGAGAGCACGACGGCTTTGGTTCAAACGAAAGATGAGGCTATTGCTGCGTTTTGTCGAAGTGAGATGAGAGGCGACGGCCTGTCGAAGGGAACCCATGTGGTTTTTGGTTTGGGTAAATGAAGTGGGGATTTGGGCCCCATTAAAATGAAGAAAGAAAGATATAAGAGGGAGGACATAAAGGAGATGTGTTTTGTTTTCACTTTAAGTTATGTGATAAGTGGGCCGGGCTTTATTTGACCTCTTCAAAAACAAATGAAGTGAATTATGATGGAGGGAATAGGAAAATAAAGACTGGGCTGGCTTCTTATTAAAAGATTTGAAAGAAGAAAGAATGCGAAGAAAGAAAGAAAATGAGAAGGATAAAGATATTTTATTTTAAAAACATGAGGAAAAATGTTAGGAAATTCCCAAAGTTGTGTGTCGTTACACCTTTAGACAGTGAACTATATGTATGACATCTTATATGTTGGTTTAGTACCATGAAGTGTCAATGTCAAGTGTTTCTTTATAGTCCGTCAGAAATGTTTGTAATATGGGGTATCGTACATCAGTTAATGTTCCAATAGTGATGTCAACATTATAGCAAGTCATGTATCCATGTTCAGTGTCAAGTCACGAATAATTATTCTAATATCATTATGTACGGTCCTTAGTTACCTAAATTAATAATGTCCTACAACGATTCCAAATTGGCCTGCAAGTTAAGCAATCAAATACATGTTTAACGATAAATCTTTGCATAACAATTTAATTATAGCTAAAGGAGAAATCTGAAACAATTATTTATAACCATAAACAAAAGACTGAAAATCAATAATTGTATGAAAAACACAAGTTGTTTGGGATCGGATTTAATATTGGCAACCTACATGTCGGACAACACCAGCCCAAGGGGGTTTCCTATCGATTTAAATATGTGAACAGTAACAGACCCAATGGCCCAACAACCAGAAAATTAAACTGGGCCCGTGAACAAGGCGAAATGCTCAAAATACAGGGAGACCAACACGACGGCCCGCAAGCCCCATGAGCATTTACACAAGGCAACCCAAAGGGGAAATTAGCAGAGAGGCAGGCCCCTGAATAAGATCGATCCAACTAACAACCATTAGCGAGAACGTCACCGCAAGAAAGCAACCACGGCGTCGGAAAACCCCCGTGGCAGCCAACTATGTAGCTGATCACAAAACCCAACCAAAAGAAAACATACGAGGGCAGTGGCAGGGTTTGTCAAGAAAGCTGCCTGGTTGCCGGAGTTAGTGAATCATCGGAGAAAAAGTCCCCTCAACACAATTTCCATCATCACGTCCCATTTAAGCCAACAAAATACCAACAAATCCAAACTCACCGAATTCATAAAATTAAATAGAAAAATAAACTGAAAGCTAAAGAAGAAATAATATACCTCGATGACCAAGAAATCCAAGAGACAAAAGTCCTAAAATCCAAACCCGAAAGAGCTCCGAAAATCCCATATCGAAATCAGAAATTTTGAGAAAGAGGAAGAAGATTTTCATATGAAAACCCCCAGAAATAATCGAATATAAATAGAGGGGGAAACACGTGACAAGATCGGAGGGGGTTGCGGAAGTCATCGGTGATGTGGTGGAGGGGGTTGTGGAAGTGAAACTAAAAACGGACTGGATCTGATGAGGAAGATGATGTAAGATTATGGATAATCGCAAGATGGTCCACAAATGGATGGTACGGGGTCAACTCCATCATTGAAAACTAGACCAATTCCAAGCTATTGAGGGATATCCAACTTATAAGCATTAGAGCCAATCCTTCATAGAACTTTGTAAGTACATGTTCATCGGGAATGAAGATTCTTTACCATTCCAGGAGGGAACTTCTCCGTCTAAATTCTGAGCATTACATCGTTTCCGTCTGAAAATTCTTGTAACCTTTTATGTTGACCTGGTAGATTTATAAGTTTTATAGCTAATTATAACTTTTCTATAGATCTTATTATGCAAGTCATGCAAATGATATGCATAGGATTCAGCTGATGCACTCTATCTCTCTTCTATGGATAAGGGAAGTATGTCTATAAGTTTATTGCATTTACAACCAGTGAGCCTCAAATGAACTCAAACCTATAGATCTATTTATAGAACTATTATATGCAAATTTTGCCATATGAAGGACAAGGTCCCAGCTAGTCAAATGATTACCCACAGGATGACATAACAAATCTCTGAAACTACGATTAAAAAACCTTAGTTTGTCTGTCAGTTTGTGTATGATAAGCAATGAAAAATCGAAGTGTAGTGCTTAGCCTCTTCTGGAGTATCCTCTAGGAGATACTTGTGAACCTAACATCTCTTTCAGAAACTATAATCTTTAGGAAGACGATACAATCTAACTACCTCTTTGAGAACGAGGTGTGCACTAGAAGAAGCATAGAAGCATCAGTAGTATTGGTGCATGAAATAAATTGTATCATCTTCGAAAACAACTACCAAGATCGAATCATGCTTCATGTTCAAGAAAGATCTCACACACAGTTCATGCTGGCATGTTCCTAACGATCAAATGGGGCACACCTGCCTTGCCCTGGATGATGATTTTATGCACTTTGTGCCATGCGGTCTCTGTCATGGTAAAGTAAAGATGATCTCCTTGCGTTATTGTTCACAGGAGGTGCACAAAATCAATGATGATCACCAAGAATTGTGATGCGGACCCGCATCATTCCACGGCCGGCGGCCCACATGGGGGGACCCACCCACCTTTGGTGACTTACGTACGGCGTAGGAGGCGTGGTACCACGTAGGGGGGTTAGTCTAGGGGTATTCTAGTCTTTTCAGACTAGATTAGTAAATCCCCTCTTTTCTATTTATTAGAGCTAGCCGTCTTTTATTTTCTTATGCTTATTTTGTGAAGAACAATTGTATGCATCTTGTGTGAAGGTTTTAGGCTTTGTTCCGTGCAACAAAAGCTAGGAGAGCGAGTCTCCTCTCGAAAGAGACTCATTTATCTATCGATTATTAGTTCTTCGCAATCTAAAGTTTCATAAAAATCCCTCTTTTTATATTTTTCCACCTTTTAAATCTGAAATTAATTGATCGATCCTCTAGATCGTATCAAATTGGTATCAGAGCATTGAGATCCGATGGCGACGAGCACAAGGTCGAAGGCGGATGGCGTGGATGAGAAGGTGCAAGGGCTTCGAGAAGAGTTCAACCGGGAGATCGAGGGGTTGAAGAAAACCCTAGGGGAGTCCATCAAGGATCACGCCCATTCACAGAAGGATATCCAAATCGAGCTTCGGGCCATGAGAAGGGACGCCGCGTAATCGGGACGTGATATCCAAGGGCTAAAGGAGGCGACTTCAGATCTGAAATTTTGAGGGAAGCCACGTCGTCGATTCCGGAGATAAAAGCGATGCTTCAAGCCCTAACGATGGAGAGAGGAGGAGATCGGGGCAAGAAGACTCAAGGGGGAGAAAACCAAGGAGAATCGACGCTTGAATCGGAAAATCAGGAGCAACCGGAGAGGGTGACGGCTACGGAACAAATCTGGAGCAAGCCGCAGCCGCCACAAACCCTAACAGGGCCGGACAGGCGCAGGGAGGGTCCGGGGGCCCCTGGAAAAAGCTGGCAGGCCCATCTGGGCCTGCGGCAAGCTCGGCAGGCCCATCCGGGCCTGCGGCGAGCACGACAGGCCTTCAGGGCCTGCGGCATACTTTGCAGGCCCCGCCTGCCGACAGGCCCAACTGGGCCTGCCGCAGCAGCTGCAGGCCCCGCCGGGCCTGCTGTGACTTCGGCAGGCCTGTTCAGGCCTGCCGCTGTCCCAGCAGGCCCAAACAGGCCCGCGGACGATCTATGGGGGCCTGCCGCAGTGCAGGCAGCCCCCTGGGGGCCCGCGACGACGCAAACACCCCCTGGGGGCCCACAGCAGCGCAGACAGTCCCCTGGGGGCAAGACGGAGGCGGATGGACCCGAGACACGACGATTGGGGCTCCAGTAGCCCAATTTTGGAGAGCAGATGCTCATCCACAGGTACTGAGGCCGCATGTTGATCCCAGACAGACTTTTGATGGCTTTCTGGGGCGGGGACAAGGCCCGGGAGGCTATTTTGGGGGCCGGCCGGCACCAGTACAGCCACACAGAGGGGCAGGAGGGCCCGTGTTGGCACGACATCAGGAGTTTCCGGGGTACCATTACCAGCCTGAGGCGTGGGAGAGACCTGTTTGGCCCGAGGAGTTGTACGGGGTTGACGTGGGAGGACCAGTTGAGGCGGTCGGCGGAGGATTCGGCCGTGGAGGTGACCGCGGTAGAGATGGGGACCACAGGGGGACATCAATGCAGATCGCCGCCATATGAAGCTGAAGATGCTGATTTTTGACGGCACGGATCCGGATGGGTGGATCTATCGGGCGGAGCGTTACTTCCAGGTGATTAGGTTGACGGAGGAGGAGGTTCTGAGGGCCATCGGAATCTATTTCGAGGGCAAGGCGTTGGCCTGGTATAGATGGAAGGTGGCGCGGACCCCCTTTCGCACTTGGGAGGAGCTGTCCGCACTGATACTAGACCGGTTCCAGGAGACCCCAGGGGGAGATTTCTATGAGCAGTTATCTGCTTTGAGGCAGGAGGGGACGGTTAGGGATTATGTGGAGAGGTTCGAGATGCTGAATAGTAGGGTGAAGGGGGTGACCGACGAGGTGATGATTGGGAATTTCATGAGGGGGCTGAAGCCCTCTATACGAGCGGAGCTGAGGATGCAGAGTCCGGGGACACTGGAGGATGTCCTTCGCCTGGCCCACAAGGCGAAGGAGAAGCATGCGGAGGAGAGGAGGATACGGGGAGCTTGGGGACCCAGGGGTCCCGCCCCACCC
Source organism: Scilla litardierei (assembly GCA_030789695.1). Taxonomy (NCBI): domain Eukaryota; kingdom Viridiplantae; phylum Streptophyta; class Magnoliopsida; order Asparagales; family Asparagaceae; genus Scilla; species Scilla litardierei. Next base: position 149,026,601 of record CM061132.1, on the reverse strand, counting down.
CCGCAGCGGCAGCACCGAGAGCACCCACAGCTGCACCAGAGGCTAGAGGAGAGAGCCGCCCTGCGACTCTGGGGCGACGGATGACAGAGGCGGAGGTGAGGGAGAAGCGTGCCAAGGGGTTGTGCTTTCGTTGCGACGAGAAGTTCACCCCTGGACACCGGTGTGCTAGTCGCCTGCTACAGATCACTATGGTACCAGACGAGGAGGGGTACGTTGGTGATGAGGAGTTTGAGGTGGAGCAGGAGGCGCCAGTGGAGGAGGAGAAGTCTCCCCTAGACTTCGCAGAGGTGTCCCTAAACTCTGTGGTGGGGTTCACTCCGAACCACACCATGAAGTTGTCGGGGCAGTTAGAAGACACGGCGGTGACAGTGCTGATCGACAGTGGGGCCACCCACAACTTCATCCACAGCCGGATAGTGGAGAGACATGGTCTGCAGTTGAGCACGCAGGAGAAGTTTACCGTGCTGCTGGGGACAGGAAAGATGGAGGAGAGCAAGGGGCTCTGCAAGGGTCTGTGCCTGACCTTGCAGGGAGTGCAGATCATGGAGGATTTCCTGCCCCTGGAGTTGGGCAATTTTGACATCATCCTAGGCGTACAGTGGCTGAAGAAGCTGGGGGACATGCGGGTGAACTGGAAGCGCCTCAGGATGGAGTTTGAGGAGGGGGACCGGACGGTGATGCTCACAGGGGACCCGACCCTATGTTTATCGCCGGTGGCCTTCAAGGCCATCACTCGGGCCTTACAGAGAGAGGGGGAGGGGTACTTGGTGGAGTGCCGTGTAGCGGGGGCAGAGCAGGAGCCGCAGGCAGGGGTTCCCGAGGAGGTGGAGCAGGTGTTGGGACAGTACCAGGAGGTCTTTCAGGACCCACAGGAGCTACCACCAGTGAGAGGGCACGAGCATGCGATAGTCTTGCGGGATGGCGCAGCACCGGTGAGTGTGCGCCCTTACCACTACCCCCACGTGCAGAAGGATGAGATAGAGCGGATGATCGGTGAGATGTTGCAGGCTGGGGTGATCCAGCCCAGCGTTAGCCCGTTCTCGAGCCCGGTACTTTTGGTGAAGAAGAAGGACGGGAGTTGGCGCTTCTGCGTAGATTACCGGGCGCTAAACAAGGAGACAGTGGCTGACAAGTTCCCTATCCCTGTTATAGACGAGCTGCTAGATGAGCTGCATGGAGCAGTGGTGTTCTCCAAGATTGACCTAAAGGCGGGGTATCACCAGATCCTGATGAGGCCAGATGACGTGCCGAAGACAGCATTTCGCACCCACGAGGGTCACTACGAGTTTCTCGTCATGCCGTTTGGCTTGACGAATGCTCCTTCTACATTTCAGGCATTGATGAACGATGTCTTTCGGCCGTTCCTGAGGAGGTTCATACTCGTCTTCTTTGACGACATTTTGGTCTACAGCAGGACCATGGGGGAGCACGTGGGCCATCTGGAGGTAGTGTTTCGGGAGTTACTGAGGCATCAGTTGTATGCCAACCGAAAGAAGTGCAGTTTCGGCCAGAGGCAGATAGAGTATCTGGGGCATGTGGTGTCGGCCGCAGGGGTAACAGCAGACCGGGCGAAGATAGAGGCGATGTTGGACTGGCCGGTACCCACCTCTCTGAGGGCACTGCGGGGATTTCTCAGGCTGACAGGCTACTACCGGAAATTCGTGAGGGGATACAGCACCATTGCCCGCCCACTGACCGATCAGCTGAAGAAAAATGGGTTCCAGTGAGGAGAGGAAGCGACCAAGGCCTTTGAGGCCTTGAAGGAGGCGATGACCACAGCACCAGTCTTGGCGTTGCCCGACTTCAGCGTCACGTTTGTTGTGGAGACTGATGCATCAGGCGTAGGGTTGGGGGCGGTCCTGATGCAGTTAGGGCGGCCGATAGCCTACTTCAGCCAGGTGCTTTCAGCTAGAGCACGGCTGAAGTCTGTGTACGAGAGGGAGTTGATGGCAATCGTGCTGGCAGTTCAGAAGTGGCGGCCCTATCTGATGGGCAGGGAGTTCGTGGTCAGGACAGACCAACGCAGCTTGAAGTATTTGCTGGAGCAGAGGCTGGTGACAGAGGAGCACCAGCGCTGGCTATCCAAGCTGGTAGGGTACCGGTTCGCCATTGAGTACAGATCGGGGTTGGAGAATAAGGCGGCAGACGCCTTATCGCGCAAAGAGGAGGGGGTGCACTTGAGGGCACTCTCGTTGCCCGTGTGGATAGATGAGGAGCCCATGCTGCAGGAGGCCGAGGCTGATCCGGAGTTGAGACAGATTCGCGAGCAGCTGCAGGGAGGCGGGGAGACCCCGAAGGGATACTCCCTAGAGGGACGGAGACTGTTATACCAGGGGCGGTTAGTATTGCCGTGGGCTTCCGCGTTCATACCCGCATTATTTCAGGAGTTCCACAGTTCGGTGGTTGGGGGACATTCCGGGGTGCAGCAGACATATATGAGGATGTCCCGGGAGGTTTATTGGCCTGGTATGCGGAGAGCGATAGCACATTTGGTTGCCGCTTGTGACGTGTGCCAGCGTCACAAGTACACGGCCATGGCGCCAGCCGGGCTTTTGCAGCCTTTAGCACTACCTGAGCGGGTCTGGGAGGAGGTGACGATGGATTTCATCGACGGGCTACCCAGGTCAGAGGGGTACTCAGTGATTTTTGTGGTGGTGGACAGGTTGAGCAAGTACGCCCACTTCGTACCACTGAAACATCCGTACGCGGCGGTTTCAGTGGCTGCAGCCTTCACTCGAGAGGTGATACGGTTACATGGGATCCCAGCTTCCATCGTCACAGACAGAGATCAGGTGTTCCTGAGTGGGTTCTGGCGGGAGATATTTCGTGTCCAGGGGACAGTGTTGAAGAGGAGTACCGCCTATCACCCTCAGACCGACGGGCAGACGGAGGTAGTGAACCGCAGCATAGAGACGTATCTGCGGTGCTTTGCGTCGGAGACACCACGACAGTGGTATCGGTGGTTGGCATGGGCGGAGTATTGGTACAATACTTCGTACCACTCAGCAGCAGGGACGACACCCTTTCGGGTGTTATATGGGAGGGACCCACCAGAGCTACTTCGATTTGGGGAGAGACAGACACCGGTCTCCCAGGTAGAGGACTATATGAGGGAGCGGGAGAGCATACTGGAGGAGCTGAAGAAGCACTTATTACGGGCTCAGCAGGTGATGAAGGCTAGGGCTGATGGGCATCGGCGGGATGTGCACTTTCAGGAGGGCGACATGGTCTATCTGAAGCTGAGGCCTTACAGACAGAGATCGCTAGCGAGGAGGCAGAACGAGAAGCTGTCAGCGAGATTCTATGGGCCGTTTGAGATTTCGGCCAAGATTGGCCAGGTGGCTTACAGGCTGAGGCTACCATCGACTGCGACGATACACCCCGTCTTTCATGTTTCGCAGCTTCGACGAGCTATTGGGGAGCAGACGGTGTCTTACACCCTACCGCCCACACTTACTGAGGAGATGGAGGTGATGCTGGAGCCACTGGAGGTTCGAGCTGTTCGTCAGGGGCCGCGCGGTCAGAGGGAGGTGCTGATACACTGGGCGGGGTTGCCGGACTGTGATGCGACATGGGAGGCATATCGAGTGATCCAGGAGCAGTTCTCCGACTTCCACCTTGAGGACAAGGTGGCTCTTTTAGGGGGTATTGATGCGGACCCGCATCATTCCACGGCCGGTGGCCCACATGGGGGGACCCACCCACCTTTGGTGATTTACGTGTGGCGTAGGAGGCGTGGTACCACGTAGGGGGGTTAGTCTAGGGGTATTCTAGTCTTTTCAGACTAGATTAGTAAATCCCCTCTTTTCTATTTATTAGGGCTAGCCGTCTTTTATTTTCTTATGCTTATTTTGTGAAGAACAATTGTAGGCATCTTGTGTAAAGGTTTTAGGCTTTGTTCCGTGCAACAAAAGTTAGGAGAGCGAGTCTCCTCTCGAAAGAGACTCATTTATCTATCGATTATTAGTTCTTCGCAATCTAAAGTTTCATAAAAATCCCTCTTTTTATATTTTTCCACCTTTTAAATCTGAAATTAATTGATCGATCCTCTAGATCGTATCAAATTTGCAGGCAAAAAGAGAGCACACAATAATAATTATTTGCCTTTTTCTTTGTGCATCCCCTCTTGTTTTTGAAAGCACTACTCAAATTTTTTTTGTTTAAAAGCTCAGCACTCACACATTTTAATAATGCTTACGCAATTGAGGGGATAGGTTCTGTTTTTTTATTTGTTGCTCATGTACTTAAAAAAGAAATCATGATGCTGGGACTATTTGTTAATGGATTAGTGCAGCAGTTTGAGGTTGATTTTAAATCATGCTGCAGTTCAAAATATTTGTGATTAAGATAAAAACAAAAGAACGCACAGAATGAATTGTGTTTTGAACCATGCGGCAGTTCAATGATTTTTTTGTTGTTTTCTTTTTGAAAAAATGATGTTGCATCAAAAAGATTTTGTGATTGAAGATACCGCCTGTTTTGGATAAGAACATGGAGTTTGAATTCAAGTAGAAAATCACTTGAGTATCCAATCCAAAACTTCATCTTCATTGTTGATAATGTAAGACTATTCCCTTTTTGCACCATTGTCCTCATATACTCTTCCTCTTGCAAATAAAATTTATTTTGCGGTTTGCTCCCTGTAATCACTTAATGAAAGACGTTAGCCACACGACTTGTTTGTCATCATCAAAATTAATTCGTATGACCTATTTAGTGAACTAAATAGGCCAACATGCAAAAGTGAGCTTGGTTGGCTGGTGAAGAGGTCCGAAGAATCTCCACGTACGAGATGTGCGAGGCAGTGATCGAAAGATTTTCGGGGTGCAAGATCCGAAAAATTTATCAAATCCATAATTTACTTCTTCCTCAAGTTCCCACCACAATTCTTCCTGCTTCCATCCTATGTCAAATTGGTATCCGAGCTAAATCTAGTTATTTTTTCTTTTCTTCTTCATTAATTTTTTTTCTTTTGTTAGATTCAAAAGTGAGATAGAGAAGCGTGTGACGCCCTATGTTCGGACGTTGTCACGAATGTTCAAATAAATGCAGATCCTGCAACTACCAATGAAAACAATATAAAGCAGAGTAGAAAATCACTGAAATAAGATACTCATTTTATTCTGTAAAAGCCTAAGGTTTTTAAATGAGAAAGCCCGGCCCAGATTCTATTTCTCTTGTTCTTTCTTTCTCTTCAATTCCCCAACCCACGTAGTGGCCCAAAAACCCTCCCACTTATTTCTCTCTCGTTCTCTCTCACTCTCGCTTGCGATCTCTATCTCACTCGAACGCGAAGCGGCGTCGAAATTTTTTTCGCACCGACTTCTCTCTCTTGGCTCGCTCTCGCCCTCCTTCCATTAACTAGAAAGAAGTGCATGCAGCCTCCCTCTCATTGCTCCACATCGTGGAGCATGTGGCGTGGCCTCAAGATTTCCCGCGCCCTAAATTCTTAGGATTCGACGCGTCTTTTCTTTGAACGGAGACCGATCGTCCGCGTGGCTGCTCCACATCCTTCCATTGCCCTTCTCCACCTACTGTAGGTCTCTCTCTTCCCTCTATAAGAGCTCTGTTGAGCTTTGGGTTTCTGTTTTCAAAATTGAAATTTTATTCTCGAAAAATTTCGGGTTTTTCTTCTGGATTTAAGCTCAGAGCTTGTTCTGGGGTTGTGATTTCTCCTCGGTTCTTTACATAGTCCACGATTTCGGTAAAATCACTTTAATTCTCTAAATTTTGGTTTTTAAATTTGTGATTCTGTTTTCTTTAGGTGCAATGATGAGTTTTCTGAGCCCCGGGGCTTGACGGCAACCCTCGCCGCAGCCCCTAAATATCCCGCCGCTGCGTTTCCCCTTAACCGCGACGGTTTATTTCCCTTGGCCGTGAGTTCATGGATTCCTTCACACCTGTTTGTGACCCTATATGCCCTATAATCCCCTGACCTGACCGTGATTATTTTGGGCATCTTTGCCCTGAGCTGAGACTGCTTAGGGATTCCATGCATGTGATGTGACTGCAATGGGCTCTCATGCCTAGCAGTGTCTGATTGTAGGGGTCTACCCCCTGTCGTGGCTATGTTTGGGGATTTTCGGTGTTGGTTTTCTTGGGTATTGGCTATAGATAATAATTTGGCGATATTTTGGCTATTGTCGAGGCTTAGTGGTGGCCATGGGATAGCATGGAAACCTCGGGGCTTTGCCCCTCACATTGGAATTGGTTTAGAAATACCCGATGATTGAAGATGAGGGTTTGGCCTCTAAAGGCCGCTGGAAAAGTATGGGCATTTCTGCATATTGGATCATACACCAGGCTGCTGCATGAAGGATCTTAGTTTTCCACCTGTGTGATCATAAAACGCTGCATGAAGGATCCTATAAAACCATGAATATATGGTTAAGTCCCGAAAACAATTGATGATGAAAATTATCTGAGATCACCAGATTGCCCCTCTTATTGTCCATTCCTCCATATTTCCAAAGGTGCGACATCGATCGCTACCTCGACGTGCATGTCAGCTCGTATTACCTATTTATATTTTAGTTTCAGTCTATGTAGCATGCTAGAGTATTCTGCTTATTGCTTGTCAATAGACATGATCCATGATTAGATGTTTAAATTATTGTACGTCTATAGCATGTTAAATGTTACATTATTTTCACGTCACTAAAAGTTACAATCTTGTTTAGTGGCCCGTGACATTGGACTAATTGGTGTATTGGGTGTGCTATGGAAACCAATGGAATGTATATATATGTTTTGATACACCTGATAGAATAAGATGTTGAAAATATGATTGGAACTGGAAGAATATAGCACGCCAACATACAAATTAAATTCAATGTGGCCTTAAATTTAATCCAAGCATTAATTTAGAAATCATGTTTAAAAATAATATTAATTTAGAATTACACATGTACTATATTACAGAGACACTGAAAGATGTACACTTGACATACACTTGACACTTCAGGCTTATTAGGTTTTGGGATAAATCATATTAGTGAGAGTGCAGGACCGATTGGAGCCATGCTCGTAATGACTTGACCGCATCAGGTGTTCCGACCAGGGTCACATCATGAATCAGGATATGACCCCTAGTGTACAACCAGACTTAATTAATGAGTTTTACCCCGTTACTTTTGGACTCATGGCCCCTATCGTTTCTACTTTGGGCCTGATCAGTGAGTGCCCTGGTGGTGCTGAGGGACTTCTTGGTTGCTTCTGTACTCTTCAATATGATTCACAGCCTAGCTTTGCTATACATTGATAGGACTATGTTAGTATCACTTTTCATCATCAACTGAGTTGTGTGTTGTCTTAAATTCCAATGCATGCCTGATAAAAAATATTAATATGTTATTTGTTTCCAATTCCTGTTTCTTAGATAGTGTTTTCCCATGTTCACATGTTTTAAATTCCAAAATTATAGAATTACTATGATTTACCTGGTATGTTTTCATTGTTGTACCACCATGTGTTGAGTCAACGACATAGAAGGCACCAGTGTTTGAGGACTCAGACTTTGTGATAGAGACCGCTAACTTTTGACTTAGAGGTAGTATATGTAAATATATGGTGGTATCAGATGTATTTGTTAGTATGTGAATAGCATGATGTATACCATTTTGTACACTTGCTTATATATATATATATATATATATATATATATATATATATATATATATATATATATATATATATATATGAAATTTCTGTTAAACATTTTTTGATGCATCTCTGCTTGTGTCTAGATAGTTTTCACTAGTTAACTGCAAGACTTCCTCTTTCTTTGCAAAACATGCTGCGGCCCTGGGTTGCGGGACGTGACATATTCCATTACCTTCGTAACGAGGTTTACAAAATTCAAATGCAATGAAACAAAAGTACAATCTCTCTGAGTTGAACTGAAATACATGAAAAGAACTATAGATAACACTCACTATCAACCAACTCTCAAAACCCTGTGTTCTGAACTGGGAACTCCGTCTCCTCGTACTGAGGTGCATCTGTGTATTTTTGATCGTCACCTAGCGGAGACAATATGAATTGTACCACTACTTAGTAAAGTAAACTATATCTAAACCAAGCATTCAGTCAGGCACAAAAATGAAACCGGTATGCGAGGATATATCACATACAGAAAATATGGGTGTGCTAAGTTTAACGAAGCAAGGAGGGTAATCTACTGAGCTAAGTAATCGATTATGAAATTTTCTAGAATGTCACCAAAAGTTTTTTTAACATCTTTAAGCTATGACTCATAATGGAGAGCACAGTGTGCAAGCCGATAACCACCTTAGATCAAGGGAAGCTACCCATGACCTGAATCCAAACGTCAAAATGTGAAAGAGACTCAATCGAGATTCTTTCATGAAACTGTAATATATGATAAGGTGGCTCCAGTCGCTCCCACACACTCTCTAACGTGAGCTTTCCAAACCCCAGTGAATCGATGTGTGAAGTAGTTCCAAAAATATATTGCATGACGTCCTAAATTACTTAATTAGGGTACTATGCATCAATCCTGCGATTTCCTCATTTCATTTCCTCGATGATTGTGTAATCTCTGCGTTCAAGTAATGTCAAGTCGAGCAATTCTAACAATTTGTATGCATAGCCCTTAATCTTGAAATTTTAAGAATTTTACGACAAATACAACTGTTTGGGTTCATGATAAACTAGACTTCAACTTAAACAATGCATTAATATAATGTAAATGTTTGCCAAAACCATGAATCATGATATATTGGAAGGATTCTACAAATAAGTCATTAACAATTTTTGCAAGTCCTTTGAATCTGAAAATTTACTTAAAAAGAAACGTAAAGCTAACAAAATGGGATCAGGTTCACTTCTTTCGACATCCCTACAATACACCAGTCGCGCATGGGGGGTGGTTCAGGGACAACTAACAGGCAACAGAATAGGGTATCACTTGCAGGCCCAGCTTCTCTTTCAGCTGCTGTCAAAAATTACGCACGTCGCCTTACTCTGTCAAAAACAAATGCAAGTGCTCCTCCTTTATTCATCAAATCTGCAAGTGCTCCACAGATTTTAAAGTCCAGATCTCATTCTCCAAAATTCGGATTGTGCAAGGGCAGATTACAAGTGTAGATTCCAGATTCACGCATTCGACTTCGTAAGCTCATATCTCATGATCCAGACGTCGGATCGACTCGCCGTTTGCGCCCATGCGACCACATCTTCATCCTCTTCGCAACGTTGATAGTCTCCTTTGCTCAGTCCACATGATCATACACCCTTCGGGCGTTTTTCTACTGATTCGTCACTGCAGATTCCAGATTCGTGCATTCGACTTTGTACGCTTATATCTCTTGATCCAGACGTCGGATCGACGAGCCGTTTGCGCCCACGCGGCCACATCTTTATGCCCTTCGCAACGGTGATAGTCTCCATTGCTTAGTCCACAGGATCATACTCAGTTCGGACGTTTTTCTACAGATCAGCCACTGCAGAATTCAGATTCGCGTAGTCATTTTTCGAAAACTATATCTTCCAATCCAGACATCGGATCAGCGAACCATTTGCGTCCACTCGATCACGATCTCACAAACTTTATCACGGTAATATCTCTCTGATTTTTCACCGCAGTATTAAAGCTATTTGAATCTGTTTTAGTTGTGAGATTGTATTGTGAATAGCTTTACTCTGAAGCTATATCTGTGCTTTAACTCTTGAACTATATCTGTTGTCATGGCCTGTTTAGCCCTATACGGCGACTGACGTGGTAATGCTCTATACACGAGTAGAGGAAGTATAATGAGTTGATAAGATGTGTTATGGCATGTATGTGGCTGGTGGCAGTCGTGTAATTCCGTGAAAAGTGTAGGGGTATTTTGGTTATTTGGCCGTATGGGTGGAAGTGTGTGTAGAGTGAAGGTGAGTGTGTAAAGTAGTGTCATACTTGTAAATTGTGAAGGAGTGTGTTAGTGTGAGAGGGGCTAGTGTGAAAAGGGATGGGTTTGGTGGCACACCCGTAAATCTTTAGAAAGGCTAGGGGCAAAACGGTCTTTTTGACTAAACTGCTATGCGTACATACTAAAGTTGAGTGTGCATAAAGTAATGGCAAATTTGTAAATACTTGAAAGTTGAGGGGCAATTTTGGAAGGGTATTAAGGTCATTTTAGCCTATGCATGCTTATCCTAAAGAAAATTCTAGAGCTAGATATTTTTTATAACATTTCTACATCTTTCTTTAACTTTCTCTCTTTTTCTTTTCATTTTCTATTCCTCTCTCCCACCCTTAAGCCATGGCCGAACTCCCCCCTCTTCCCTTTTAATTTCTCCAACACTCCAAACCCTAATTTTTGCTTCCAAAAATTACAAGAAAAACCCGAGTTTTTTAAGAGAAAGAAATGTGGAGAGATAAAAAAGAGAAGAGAAGGAGAAAATGATTCCTTTGAGGTAGGATTCTAACCTAGGGTTGTGGATTTTTATTTAGGATTATGAGAATGATATGATGTTATTTTGATTGCTCATGACCTAGAATTCATGAATTATATGTGCAAGAGATTAAAAAGATGACATTTTTCTTGATTTTTCTTAGCTAACTACCCTCCCCTGAAATCCAGATTTTCTGTTGTGTGTTTCTTCTTCAATTCTGATCTCTGTGGGTTGATTTACTCTCTGAAAAAATATGTATGTGTAGATCTTGAAATCCTATCCCAAATTTATATAAAATTTGTCATATGTTGAGTTCAATAAGTAGGAGTAAAAATTCAATGTTTGCAAGATGTCTGAAATTCTGTCAAGCTGTACACTGTTTAACAAAATGAGGATTATTATCTGTACACTCAATGGATTTTGCTGATCTTGGTCTTAACAACTGAGTGCTTATATTTCGAAATTCTGGCTCCAACATGCCTAAAATTGGCTTTTAATACAGACCCAGAATTCTGCCTGACAACAGTCTGCACATGTTGCACCAAATAAATCACCATAAATTCCCTAGTCCACATTTCTGCATGAAATTTTATGGGTGAACTCAGGGCTAGTATATCTCCAACTTTCATTCTGTGAGTTTTGTCAAATTCATAAGAGAAATTGATTAAATGTGATGACTTTGCTGTTCCTGCAAATTTCAGCAAGTTGAACTGTTTTGGGTGAAGTTATATGCAACATGTGTTAAAAGACTTATCAGACCGAGGGCTGATACAGCCAAGCGTGTCACCTTGGGGAGCACTAGTGCTTTTGGTAAATAAGAAAGATGGATCCCGGAGGATGTGTATCGACTATAGGAAATTGAACAAGGTGACAATAAAGGACAAGTTCTCACTTCCTCGCATCAATGACCTCTTTGATCAGCTGGTGGATCCCAAGTCTACTCAAAGTTGGACTTACGGAGCGGTTATCATCAGATAAAAGTTCGGGGGTCTGATGTTTCGAAGACAGCTTTTCGAACCCGTATGGACATTATGAGTTCCTGGTGATGCCCTTCGGTGTGACTAATGCTCCAGCTACCTTCATGAGGTTAATGAATCAGGTATTCTTTGACTATTTGGACAAGTTCGTGTTAGTCTTTATTGATGATATCCTGGTGTATTCCAAGAATGAGGAAGAGCATGCGGAGCACCTGAGGATTGTCTTAGAGACTTTGAGGCAGCATCAGTTATATGCCAAATATAGCAAGTGCCAGTTTTGGCTGTCTAAAGTGGCATTTTTGGGGCACATAGTTTAAGGAGAAGGCATATCAGTTGATCCAGAAAAGGTGGCTGCAGTGGAGAAATGACCTATTTCCAGGACGGTTTCAGAGATTCGGGGTTTCTTGGAATTGGCTGGCTATTACAGAAAGTTCATCAAGGATTTATCTAAGATTCGGGCACTACTTACTCACCTGACTAAGAAGGATGTTGCTTATATCTAGTCTGAGGAATGCCAGCATGTATTTGAGGAGTTGAAGAGAAGGTTGACTACTGTGCCAGTTCTAACGATTCCAGATCGTTCTGGAGGATTTGAGATTTTCTGTGATGCTTCTGGTAAAGGGCTTGGATGTGTCCTACATCAGCATGGACGTGTGGTAGCGTATGCCTCTAGACTTCTGAAGGTGCATGAGCTAAACTACCCTACACATGATTTGGAGCTTGCAGCCGTGATTTTTGCCCTAAAGTTGTGGAGACACTTTTTGCTAGGGGAGCATGTCAAGGTGTACACCGACCACAAGAGTTTGAAGTATGTGTTCACCCAGAAGGAACTCAACATAAGACAGCGTCGGTGGCTTGAGCTGATGGCAGAATATGATCTTGATCTCCAGTATCACTCCCTGATCAACAAATCAGTTCCCAAAACAAACCTTCCCAAGATCAACCAACAACCAAATTTCGCCCCAAAATCTGTTCTTCATCAACCCAAATCACAACCCACAAACATCAGTTTTCAAACAAATTCTCCTACAAACAAATCACACAAACCATCCACCAATTTTCCCAAACCAGAAACAGCCCCAAATTCTTCCCAAAGCATCACCAAATTCAAAACAGAAATCGGAAGAGGGGAAACATGGGAACTCAGATCTGAAGCTCCCAAACTTCGGATTCAAAAGCAATTTCAGATCAACAAACAAACCCTTTCTCCTTCCCTCCTCCTTCTTCCTCATTTCCGACCAGAAAGCACCGCCGTTCGGGGAAGCCGCCGTGTGCTGGAGGAGGCCGCACCGCCACGAAGCCGCCCAGCTGCTGTCGGCGCGCGCTGCTGCTGCTGATGCGCGCGCCGGAGAGCCGCGCCGCCGCCCTGGAGTTGCCGGAGGCCGCCGCCGCTGCCTGGCCGCCTGGGCCGCCGCCGTAGGCCGGAGCTCCCCCTGCGCCGTCCGTCGCTTCCTCATCCCCTTGGTGCGTGATTCTCCCCTTTGCCTGCAAGCTTCGAACAAAAGAAAAAAAACAAAAGAACAGAAGAAGAAAGAGAGGAGACAGGGAGAGAAGAGAGTGTTAGAGAGAAAGATAGTCAGACTTATTAAAGTTAGTAATTCTCTTAAAGTTATAGGAAGAGAGAGAGTTAAAGAGTGGGGGGATTTTAATATATTATTAATTAAATGAGTAATAGGATATGGTTGCTGACAGCCTTGAAGAGAGGATGTGATTTCATATGATATTAATTGATTTGTACAAGAAAGAAAGACAGAGCCTTGGGTGTTAATATAAAATAAAGTGGAGAGAGTAAAGTTAACATGTTGGGTAGGTGTAGAGTAGGTAGTATTTGATTGAGATGTTAACATGATGATAACTATGTCATTAACTAGTACCAGGTTGTTCATACTAATTAATTAGGTAGTATTAAATTTTAGCAGTTGTCAATAATGTTAGGATAACATTAGAGATTAAAATATGGCTTACAGTGAGAATGATATAATACAATACAGACATCACCCTAGCCAGAGAGCCCAATAAAAATTAGACGAACCCAATTCGGGGATTAACCCAATATTTTGACGTATCTCGCAATATATCTAATTCTGTGAATTCTTTAACCAAAACAGAGAACCGGAAGTACCGTCACGTAGTACCCGTCAAGACGAACCCAATGGCACCAAAATCGCCGGAATCAGGCAAGTATACAATTTATAATGTATTTTTGAATTGGATGCTCAATTGGTCTTTTACTTGATATATGCTAAATTTTTAATGAAAACAAAGAAAATTCATTTTCTGCAAAATGTTCATCAAACCAACCTGTTGCCATTCTTTCATTTATTGTGAATGTTGTAAATTAATGGTGAAACGTTGACGACTTAAATTGAAAGAATATCTTGCTTGGTCATTAGAGAGTGACATCGTGAGATCGTACGCCTCGAAGGCGAAATCGTGATTTTTCGTGCTGTCATTGAATTGACAAAATTCGTGCTTGTAATTCGTGAATTAGGCTGGCTCGTGTTCCAGCACAAATCTTGGGTGGGGTAAGGGTTGAGCGGCTGCTAGGCGTATGAACGGGTACTCTCTTCAAGGGCACCACCCGTAGGCGGTGGGTTAGCGCCAATCACGGTAAGCCCCCGTGAGAAGAACGACTCACTCATCACGTCCTAAGGGCGAGAACCCTATTGTAGAATTGACAATGCTAACATCGTGAAACTTGCAACTTGAAATTATTGTCTCAGTTGAATTGACATGCTAACGAAACAAAGAAAAGATTTATTTTACGTACTACACTGCTTAGAACTGCATGTTAGGATGTCTTTACTTTAATTCATTTTATAATCAGTTTGTTAAATCCTTTTGTCGCTATCTCATTTAAATGATTAATGCCTCTTAAATGCAGTATAAATTTGCATATTTCTTGCCTTGGGTTCTAATCTCTACTTGCAGACCCTTGCTGACATACATTCATGTTTTTGGATGTATGTCAGATCCCGAGCTTTAGCACCAGGAGGACTAGTTGAGATAGCTAGACCAGTAGACCAAGAACTATCAAACTAGTGAACATTCATTGCACTTCTTTTCGTTTGTTTGTACGGGTCATAAGACCCACTTCTCTTTTCTCCATTTGTTGTAATTCCGTTGAGACGGTTGAGATTGTAATAATGTTTTTTTATCTGCGTTGTTTTTGAGTAATGCAAGCAAGAACCTGCAGTTTTTACACAGACGCTTATTGTGATAAGTCAAGGGGAAAGAAAAGCAAAAGTATCTCCTCCTGACTTGCACAAGCGGGCCCGTTCACGTCCTCGCTCTCAAGTCTAATGGGAAGCGGGGCGTGACAGGTTTTAGTGGTGGCCCCTGCAGGTCTCTGCTCATGCAAAATACTTTAAAACAACATAGATAATATTACAATCTTGACTCTCAAACAACACTTTCCCCTATCAACTTCATTAGAAGATTACAGTCCTAAGTTTCCTGATCCTTAGTCAACCAAATCAGTATATCCTTGATTTGTAATCTCCCTTCATTTTCCACTTTTGATCTTAGGAATATATCGTAACTTTTCACAAGTCAATTCCTACACGTACTCACATTTCTAATCCTTGCTTTCAACCCACGTGATCTTCCTGACAGCCATCGTTATCCTTTGAATCACTCACATTACTATACTGATTTTACTATCTATATCTCTTTTATGAAATTTCTCGCCCGATTTAACTTCTTTAAAAATCTTTTACATAGGCCTAATATTTTTTCAACTAACTTAAAATTATTATTTGATTTTGAGTTTCCTTCACTAAAAATTTTTAGTCACTAAATTTTTAATGACGTCAAATCTATACCATCCTATTTTACTTTCTACATATGGAGATAATTATCTTTGAACTCTTTTGTTAATGGCACGCATATAAATGATAAACTTCCTTCAATGGACCATGATCCGGTCAATGTGCTTGGCTAAGTTTGTTGGATCACCCTTGGTAGACTTGGGGTAAGTGATCTTGCCTAAGTCACTTCCCTGACCGTGTCCGCTGGACCGCAAGGACGTGAATCATGATTGTGTATGGCATTTTCTATCTTACTATAGTACAACAGATTTCAAAACGACCGACCATATACAAATTTGAAATACTTTTATGCAATATAAAATTTCAACTATTCCGTGTATCAGTTCTGTATTCATCGTATTTATACTTTAAAATTTTTGTAAAAAAAATATATCTTCATTTTACGAAACAAACACTACACCCATGACTCTTTCATCTTTTGCTTATCTACTATTTTAAACTTATACTACACCCACTATCCTTATATACGTTATTGGGGTATTATCACATTTTTACACATACCTACCACTCTCCCATTTAATCATTCATAACCATTTCTATGCCACCTGATCAAGCTAACTCTTGTCACGAGTACTAATTTGATACCACTGTTCTACAGACTAAGTCGAGACTACTCGAACGTGATAGAACGGTATAATAATAAGCAGTCTTAAATTACTACTGGATCAGTGTCTAGAAAGAAATGGGAAGGGGGTTGGTCAACCAAAGGACTTGTCCTGCGGTCATAGAAGTGGCATGTGCCTTCAAGCCCTGATTGCCTGGCTGGTTTGGGAGTTAAACTAGACTTCTTATTATTAGGCCAGCCTACACTATTAAATAGTCAACAGACGTTTGTTTTCCTCATGCTCGCTCATTACTTGTCTTTTTCAGTGTTACTGTGTCTACCTGATTGTCTTCTTATTGTCATCACATTACCTGTTGGTTAAAACATTGTTACTATCATTTTCCATGCCACCGCCATTACTTTTGCATTGCACAGTCACCTTTACTTTATACATTACACGCATTTTACTTACCACACTTGAGCAGCCACCAGTACTTTATTTTTTTCTCTCGTATATGCATATCTGTTCTTACTTCTTGCACATGTAAGATCATCTTTCTGATCGAACTAACTCTATACACTTGCCTCACCTGAAACCCATTCGTCGCAAACTTGATCTGTTACATCAAACGACTCTGTATCCTACACAAACTATTGGTTACCAC
The DNA here is from genome assembly GCA_030789695.1 of Scilla litardierei. NCBI lineage: Eukaryota > Viridiplantae > Streptophyta > Magnoliopsida > Asparagales > Asparagaceae > Scilla > Scilla litardierei. The sequence goes on along the minus strand of CM061132.1, from coordinate 149,010,187 downwards.
ATTAGTGCATACTTTAGCGAGATTAGTTTTAAATTTGCGTTATAACCTTTTCTTTTAAAATGTTTACTTCTACTTGTATTTCTACCATCAGCAGTGTTGAATTTTTGTTATGAATTATGTTGATAGGATGTTAGATAGGATTATTATTATTATTAAGGGATTATAATTACGGATGGGAGTAACTTGAGATAATGTAAAGGTATAGTTATATTGATTGTTTACAATGTAACAGATGAGATGATGTTTTCAGAATTATATTTCATATTTGGATATACCCCTACATAATGGCTTCAATATGAAAGGTGCACATGAAGACGAGTACATTACGGATTTGAAATTCATATCATGACTTATGATGACGATGATGATTAGTAAATTATGTAAAGTAACGAAACTTCATTGTACGAATAGCATGATGGAGACGTCGGGAATAATATGACAAGTTGATACGAAGGGATGATGGCGTAAATTGATCTAAGTTGCTTAGAAATGATGAGATGTGATTTTGGTAAATGGTGAGGTATACTAGGTGTATTTGTACTTGTCGCCATTATATCAATGGATTAATACAAGGATGAGATTAGAATTGGGATGTGTGGATGTCACAACTACAGTACTACCAGTTAGGTTATACGATGAGCAAGAGATGATACACTACGGATGGACAACCTAGGAGAATGTACAGTTTTTGGAGAACTTAGGTGTGGAGGATATCGTACTTTAAAGACCCCTGAAAAGATGTTACTGTCTTAATAGCATTGATGAGCGAAGGAGTAAGGAATTTATAAGAAGTATTGGTTGAGGATAGTTGATTTTTTTTTCCTTTCCGAGGTTGCCTTGTTTAAAGTTTTAATTGTTTAAGGCAAGAATTATGAAATAGACGTCAACAAGAAAAGGAAAGTATTGGACACGTACTTGAGTTCAGAATATTATTTGAGTTCAGAATATACTTATTCAGTGACAAGACGAGAAGCAATGACTTATTTTAGGAACACTTATCTGAGGATATAGGGTTAAACACCAGGGTGTTAGAGCATTGGGAATTGCAGTTGGGAATGTTTTATTATTATTTTCACCATTGTCCCTGCACATCGCTAGTAGCCTTCGTTAGCTATTTTGCTTGCCTATTGACGGTTAAGGCCATCAACGATGCTTAGTCATCCGAACCTCTTTTTGAAACTCAATCTTATCACATCACTTGTGCCTTTCCTAACCAATTTCATTTCTTTGTCCCTACGTATTTCAGGTCAAAATTTACCTCATAGAAATACGAGAGCGTTATCCATATTTGTTTCATGCCCATTGGTTGATAAGAATTCCGAGGACGGAATTTTTCTTAAGGTGGGTAGAATGTAACGGCCTGTATCTTTTAGACGTATTTTTCGATCGTACGTATCAGTGTTTCACTTCTGTCATCCGGATAATATTTTTCGTCCTTATGTTCTCTGCTACGTATCGACGCGGAGCGCGTCTATTTTCGTTTTTACCGTGTCATCGTTAATTAACGACTTAGTTTAACAAATCCATTTAACTTAATTATCGTGATAATTTCCAATTGTTAATCACTTTAATTATCTCACTAATTACTATATTCATTTTAAATTACTATTAAAATTTAATTAATTACTTAATTATCTTAATAATTACGAATTTGCTAATTACTTTACTTAACTTACTAATTACTTCAAGTAATTTATTTTACTAATCACATTTTACTTATTTACCTTAATCCTCTAACCTCATATCTTAACTCGTCATTCACGTTTGAATTTTGAAGGGTTAGAGGAGAGAAACACGTTCCTCATATCAGATACATCCCCCACGAATTGTCATGTTACAATAAATTTCCATCCCGATCCCACCTAGCCTATTTTGACTAAACACGTAGTTGATGGCAAATACGTTCCCTCTGCTGAATAAATCAAACCAACACGCTTATCACAATTAGTCTAAAGGTAACATTAATACCTATCCAAATCACAACCTAATCCTTGACTAAATCTAACAGACAGACAAGCCCAAAATTCTGCATGGGACAAATGAATATAAATTAAAGTTAAGAGAAGCTTTGACTTAAGCACTACTAAGCTTTCATTACAAATTCGTATATATCACTCCCTGATCAACAAATCAGTTCCCAAAACAAACCTTCCCAAGATCAACCAACAACCAAATTTCGCCCCAAAATCTGTTCTTCATCAACCCAAATCACAACCCACAAACATCAGTTTTCAAACAAATTCTCCTACAAACAAATCACACAAACCATCCACCAATTTTCCCAAACCAGAAACAGCCCCAAATTCTTCCCAAAGCATCACCAAATTCAAAACAGAAATCGGAAGAGGGGAAACATGGGAACTCAGATCTGAAGCTCCCAAACTTCGGATTCAAAAGCAATTTCAGATCAACAAACAAACCCTTTCTCCTTCCCTCCTCCTTCCTCCTCATTTCCGACCAGAAAGCACCGCCGTTCGGGGAAGCCGCCGTGTGCTGGAGGAGGCCGCACCGCCACGAAGCCGCCCAGCTGCTGTCGCGCGCGCTGCTGCTGCTGATGCGCGCGCCGGAGAGCCGCGCCACCGCCCTGGAGTTGCCGGAGGCCGCCGCCGCCGCCTGGGCCGCCGCCGTAGGCCGGAGCTCCCCCTGCGCCGTCCGTCGCTTCCTCCTCCCCTTGGTGCGTGATTCTCCCCTTTGCCTGCAAGCTTCGAACAAAAAGAAAAAAAAACAAAAGAACAGAAGAAGAAAGAGAGGAGACAGGGAGAGAAGAGAGTGTTAGAGAGAAAGATAGTCAGACTTATTAAAGTTAGTAATTCTCTTAAAGTTATAGGAAGAGAGAGAGTTAAAGAGTGGGGGATTTTAATATATTATTAATTAAATGAGTAATAGGATATGGTTGCTGACAGCCTTGAAGAGAGGATGTGATTTCATATGATATTAATTGATTTGTACAAGAAAGAAAGACAGAGCCTTGGGTGTTAATATAAAATAAAGTGGAGAGAGTAAAGTTAACATGTTGGGTAGGTGTAGAGTAGGTAGTATTTGATTGAGATGTTAACATGATGATAACTATGTCATTAACTAGTACCAGGTTGTTAATACTAATTAATTAGGTAGTATTAAATTTTAGCAGTTGTCAATAATGTTAGGATAACATTAGAGATTAAAATATGGCTTACAATGAGAATGATATAATACAATACAGACATCACCCTAGCCAGAGAGCCCAATAAAAATTAGACGAACCCAATTCGGGGATTAACCCAATATTTTGACTTATCTCGCAATATATCTAATTCTGTGAATTCTTTAACCAAAACAGAGAACCGGAAGTACCGTCACGTAGTACCCGTCAAGACGAACCCAATGGCACCAAAATCGCCGGAATCAGGCAAGTATACAATTTATAATGTATTTTTGAAATTGGATGCTCAATTGGTCTTTTACTTGATATATGCTAAATTTTTAATGATAACAAAGAAAATTCATTTTCTGCAAAATGTTCATCAAACCAACCTGTTGCCATTCTTTCATTTATTGTGAATGTTGTAAATTAATGGTGAAACGTTGACGACTTAAATTGAAAGAATATCTTGCTTGGTCATTAGAGAGTGACATCGTGAGATCGTACGCCTCGAAGGCGAAATCGTGATTTTTCGTGCTGTCATTGAATTGACAAAATTCGTGCTTGTAATTCGTGAATTAGGCTGGCTCGTGTTCCAGCACAAATCTTGGGTGGGGTAAGGGTTGAGCGGCTGCTAGGCGTATGAACGGGTACTCTCTTCAAGGGCACCACCCGTAGGCGGTGGGTTAGCGCCAATCACGGTAAGCCCCCGTGAGAAGAACGACTCACTCATCACGTCCTAAGGGCGAGAACCCTATTGTAGAATTGACAATGCTAACATCGTGAAACTTGCAACTTGAAATTATTGTCTCAGTTGAATTGACATGCTAACGAAACAAAGGAAAGATTTATTTTACGTACTACACTGCTTAGAACTGCATGTTAGGATGTCTTTACTTTAATTCATTTTATAATCAGTTTGTTAAATCCTTTTGTCGCTATCTCATTTAAATGATTAATGCCTCTTAAATGCAGTATAAATTTGCATATTTCTTGCCTTGGGTTCTAATCTCTACTTGCAGACCCTTGCTGACATACATTCATGTTTTTGGATGTATGTCAGATCCCGAGCTTTAGCACCAGGAGGACTAGTTGAGATAGCTGGACCAGTAGACCAAGAACTATCAAACTAGTGAACATTCATTGCACTTCTTTTCGTTTGTTGTACGGGTCATAAGACCCACTTCTCTTTTCTCCATTTGTTGTAATTCCGTTGAGACGGTTGAGATTGTAATAATGTTTTTTTTTATCTGCGTTGTTTTTGAGTAATGCAAGCAAGAACCTGCAGTTTTTACACAGACGCTTATTGTGATAAGTCAAGGGGAAAGAAAAGCAAAAGTATCTCCTCCTGACTTGCACAAGCGGGCCCGTTCACGTCCTCGCTCTCAAGTCTAATGGGAAGCGGGGCGTGACACTTTTTGCTAGGGGAGCATGTCAAGGTGTACACCGACCACAAGAGTTTGAAGTATGTGTTCACCCAGAAGGAACTCAACATAAGACAGCGTCGGTGGCTTGAGCTGATGGCAGAATATAATCTTGATCTCCAGTATCACCCTAGGAAGGTAAACGTGGTTCCTGATGCACTCAGTAGATATCCAGCTGTGATGAGGTTGACTTCTCAGCCTCAGCTCCAGTGGGCCTTGCGACAGATGGAGATAGAGGTCGTTCTTCCGGGCATCAAAGCAGCCATGTTGAACTTGCAGGTCCAGTCCGATCTGGTAGACCGGATTAAGGTCGCACAGCCGGGAGATGAAAAGCTAAAGAGGATCATAGAACAGGTAGAGACCGGACTTCGGACCGACTTCCACATTCACGAAGATGGCTCTCTTAGATTTGGGACTCGGCTATGTGTGCCAGCTGATGCTATTCGAGAGGCATTGCTTAAAGAGGCCCATAGCTCCCCCTATTCAATTCACCCAGGCAGGACAAAGATGTATCGCGATCTGCGACAACATTACTGGTGGCATGGGATGAAGCGTAGTATAGCCAGAAGTGTGGCCTCGTGCTTAGTCTGTCATCAGGTGAAGGCCAAACACCAAAGAGTTGCAGGTCTGTTGCAGCCTATCCCCATTCCTAAATGGAAATGGCAAACATGTGACGATGGATTTTGTGACTGGGCTACCCCGCACACCCAAGGGAAATGACGCAATTAGGGTAGTCGTTGATCGCTTGACCAAATCTGCACATTTCATTCCCTTTCGGGTTGGACAGTCTACCGAGCATTTGGCTCGAAGATACTCGGAGGTAAAACCCCTTCGTCACCCTTATATTTTCTATACTTGATAGTGTGAGGTATTTGACATCATATGCTTTGCAGGAGATCGTGAGGCTTCACGGAGTTCCTGTTTGTATAATCTCTGATCGGGACACCAGATTCACCTCACATTTTTGGAGAAGTTTGCAGTCTAGTTTGGGGACTCATCTCAAGTTTAGTACCGCATATCATCCCTAGACAGATGGGAAATCTGAGCGAGTTATTCAGATCCTCGAGGACATGTTGAGGGCGTGTATGCTGGACTTTAAGGGATCCTGGGAAGGTCACTTGCACTTGGTGGAGTTTGCTTACAACAATAGTTATCAAACAAGCATTGGAATGGCACCGTTTGATGCTCTATATGGAAGGAAGTGCAGATCGCCTCTAAGCTGGGACGATGATGGGGATCGTGAACTCTTAGGGCCTGCCTTGGTGGTAGAAGCGATCGATGTGGTTCGGACAGTCAAGGAGAATCTTCGTATCGCTCAGTACCGCTATAAGTATTGGGCAAATACAAAGAGGCATCCATTGGAGTTTCAGCCAGGTGATTATGTGTTCTTGAAGATCTCCCCGACACGTTGCACGATTCGATTTGGTAGACGAGGGAAGTTGAACCCGAGATTCATTGGTCCCTTCGAGATCTTGGCTCGTGTTGGTGAAGTTGCTTATCGCCTTGCCTTACCTCCATCCCTTGAAGGCGTCCATGATGTGTTCCACGTATCTCAGCTTCGGAAATATGTGGGAGAATCTAGTCACCTCGTGGACTTCTCAGAGATTGAAGTGCGCCCAGACCTGACTTATGAATAGCAACCAGTGGCCATCCTGAATCGGAGACAGAAGATACTGAAAAAGAAGGCCATTGATCTAGTAAGGGTTATGTGGCAACGAGAATCCCCTGGTGAGTCCACCTGGGAGCGCGAAGACGAAATACGAGACAGATACCCTCACCTGTTTATGTAAGTATCTTATCCCTGTATCAATGTTTCTCTTAATAATCTTGAGTTAAAAATTTTGTGAAGATAGTGGTGTAGGGTAATACAAAAAGAGGCCCCTGGGAATTAGAAGTATTTCTCTTCTTAGACCAGAACCCTTGAACTTCGAAAGTTCAAGGACGAACTTTAGTTTAAGGAGTGTAGGATGTCATGGCCTGTTTAGCCCTATACGGCGACTGACGTGGTAGTCCTCTATACACGAGTAAAGGGAGTATAATGAGTTGATAAGATGTGTTATGGCGTGTATGTGGCTGGTGGCAGTCGTGTAATTCCGTGAAAAGTGTAGCGGTATTTTGGTCATTTGGCCGTATGGGTGGAAGTGTGTGTAGAGTGAAGGTGGATGTGTAAAGTAGTGTCATACTTGTAATTGTGAAGGAGTGGGTTAGTGTGAGAGGGGCTAGTGTGAAAAGGGATGGGTTTAGTGTCACACCCGTAAATCTTTAGAAAGGCTAGGGGCAAAACGGTCTTTTTGACTAAAACTGTTGTGCGTACATACTAAAGTTGTGTGTGCATAAAGTAATGGCAAATTTGTAAATACTTGAAAGTTGAGGGGTAATTTTGGAAGGGTATTAAGGTCATTTTAGCCTATGCATTCTTATCCTAAAGAGAATTCTAGAGCTAGATATTTTTTATAACATTTCTACATCTTTCTTTAACTTTCTCTCTTTTTATTTTCATTTTCTATTCCTCTCTCCCACCCCTAAGCCATGGCCGAACTCCCCGTCTTCCTTTTCATTTCTCCAACACTCCAAACCCTAATTTTTGCTTCCAAAAATTACAAGAAACCCCCTAGTTTTTTTAAGAGAAATAAAGGTGGAGAGAAGAGAAAGAGAAGAGAAAGAGAAAAGGATTCCTTTGAGGTAGGATTCTAGCCTAGGGTTGTGGATTTTTATTTAGGATTATGAGAATGATACGATGTTATTTTGATTGCTCATGACCTAGAATTCATGGATTATATGTGTAAGAGATTAAAAAGATGACATTTTTTCTTAGCTAACTACCCTCCCCTGAAATCCAGATTTTTTGTTGTGTGTTTCTTCTTCAATTCTGATCTCTGTGGGTTGATGTACTCTCTGAAAAAAATATGTATGTGTAGATCTTGAAATCCTACCCCAAATTCATATAAAATTTGCCATATATTGAGTTCAATAAGTAGGAGTAAAAATTCATTGTTTGCAAGATGTCTGAAATTCTATCAAGATGTACACAGTTTAGCAAAATGTGGATTATTACCTGCACACTCAATGGATTTTGCTGATCTTGGTCTTGTTAGAAAGTTAACATGTTTTTCTATAAATTCATCTGAGTGCTTTTATTTCGAAATTCTGGCTCCAACATGCCTAAAATTGGCTTTTAATACAGACCCAGAATTCTGTCTGAAAAACAGTCTGCACATGTTGCACCAAATAAATCACCATAAATTCCCTAGTCCACATTTCTGCATGACATTTTATGGGTGAACTCAAGACTAGTATATCTCCAACTTTCATTCAGTGAGTTTTGTCAAATTCATAAGAGAAATTGATTAAATGTGATGACTTTATTGCTGTTCCTGCAAATTTCAGCAAGTTGAACTGTTTTGGGTGAAGTTAAAATTGTGATTGATGTTAAATTTTCCATTTTAACATGCATGAATGTTGTTAATATCTTTAAGAAAGTTTAATTATGAGATTTGTTACTAAAGTTGATGGTGTGGCACTTTTCATTTGCATGGTGACCGCTATATGTTTGTTAAAATGCCCAAATGAATGTGAAAATTGAAGAACTTGGAAAATGGCCATTAAAATGTTGTGCCATGTATTACATTTGTGAACTTATGTATGGCAATTGAACATTATGACATATGACATGTTAACTGGGATGTCTCGATCTGCTCTAAGGCGGGTGAACATTCTAGTATTGGGATGGGGGAAGTTTGAGTATAACTTAACTATGAGGGGCTGGACTGAGAAGTTGGGAAAGTGATATGTGATATGTGTTATTTATTCACACTCGCCTTTACCGGGAGTGGAGGGGACATACGGAGGTTGTGTTATGATGTGGAGAGCCTCACTCCTGCCAGGGACGGGGGAGCTGAGAGGCCTGGCGTACAGTGCCCGTGTCCACTGCATTGTGTGCTATGTTCACCCCAAATTTGGGGTGAGGTCCAGGCCCTTATCTTTAGGTGATACACAGGCTTCCAAAGAGTCACTAACATCTGCTAACTAATAAACTTTATATGTGTTGTTGTTGGACGTTTGTGTGTTGTACTTTTCACTTTGGTTACTTGAACTCCTATTGCATTTACACTCATAACCCCTAAATGATTTTTTTCTACCCTAGTTAGTTTCCTATTGTGCACGTTTTGATGTGCTCATTTTACTTTTCAGGTCTTGAGCAGGTGACACCAGAGCAGAATCTCCCTCAAGAGATTTCTCAGACGTGAGTTTTTGATTTGGGGACACCCCTCTTTTTGGGCTTGTCTTGTAGTGTGAGTTGGGTCGAGTGGTGAGAGAGTTGTCCTTTGTAGCTGGGGAATGTGTTGGTGGCTTGTAGTACTTCACATATGTACTTAGGTCTGTTTCACTTTGTACTTGATACTGGTGTGTAGTTCTCTCCTTGGTTATGTAAATCTGTGGTTGATGTACTTTCTGTGATGGCTGAATGTGTTGTTTTCTTTTTATATGAATATATGTGATGTATGATCCCAGCATTCGTAGTGGCCTGCTTAGTGTGTGTTTTCTTTTCACGCTTGGTGTAATGTCGCGGCTTGTCAGGCTCCATCCTCCTTTTTCCATGGTATGGGGTGTCTTACAAGGTATTTGTGTGAATGGGGCGTGGCATCTGTGTACGGTGAGATCACTACCCGTAAGTGTAATCAGGTTTATTGAGTGAAATCATCATAGGTCTTGGGGTCGGAGTTTTGGCGGAGAGCCACTCCGTTAAAAAATATCTGTGTCTGATTATCTCTGTGATTGTGATTGTTTTTAAAATTTATGCCACACACCCTATTCACCCCCCTCTAGGGTGTTTTTCATTGCACACCACTACAAAAGATTTAATTTGTGAAGAAGCTAAAAGTTTATACCAGAAACTCATTATAACTCACTAGATTCGGGTGTCGTCACACTCATAATAGTTTTGCAAGTCTTGCAATTACCAGTGAAGTCAATGCAGAGATAAACATGAAATATTTATAAGAAAACGGAAATACTCATTTATTTCATCCTTCAAAGAAGTGCAATATCTTAAGCATAAAAGAAACTTTAACCTCTCGACTACAAATCATTAAAAGAGAATAAAATAAATAAAACTGCAGCCACTCTCCTACAAAGTCCTAAAAACTTAAAACTCTGTGTCCTCTACAAGAAACTCAGACTCCTCGTACTATGGAGCCTCCTCGTCAAGTTGTTCGTCACCTAGCAAAAACAACAAAAAATTGAACCCCCATTAATAAAGTAGATTTAATCTATTCTAAACATTTAATTATTTATCATGCAGGAATTTACATGTATGCAAGAGAAAAGCTATAAAGAAAAGAGTACTAACCTGGCACAGACTAACAGTGGCAAAGGTCTAGCAGCAAAAGGAAACAATAAATAGTTTGTGTTGTGACTTATAATGAAAGCGTACGATGTGCACCGTGAAGTTCACTTTGGACCACAGGTGCGACCCCAGGCCGAGTCCAAAACGAGTCCAAAACTGTAGGTACATGTGGAGAACTCAAGATCTTAGAACAGAGAGAGACAAAAAGAAGATACACCCAGACAGGGGCTGTAAGTATGGCTCCAATTACTTCCGCACTCTCTCAATTATAAGTTTTCCCAAAACCCGTGATGTTATGTCAAGTGCGGTTGTTCTAATTCTAGTTACGTCATGTGTCATGTCCATGTCTCTAGTCTCTAAATCACATAATTAAAAAGCTATGCAGAAAACTATGTCCAGCGCTAATAGTCATGTGTAAGAAACATGTTCGTAAGCATTATTTCATATTCGTGTTGCATAGCCCTTAAGCATGTAATTTAGTGTACACCAATAGTTTAATTTAAAGACAATAATTTCCAGAAAACACTTCAAACCCCATGATTTATAAATAAATAAAATAAATGACAAAAAGTCATTAAATGGATCAGATTCATGTTTGGCACCATAATGGTTTGTTGTCTACCTGCCTAGAGGGCTTGCTCAGACCATCGATTGCATAACCAATTTAGGGACGGCTCCTTGGAATCCAGATTAAACAAGGTGTAATATCATGTTTCTGGACTCTTCCCAAAGCAATCCGTATAGATTGGATCCAACAGCTTAGATGGGCAAACATCAATTAGGGAACAAATACCTGCCTAGAGGGGTTGCTCAGACCAACGATTGCATAACCAATTTAGGGACGGCTCCTTGGAATCCAGATTAAACAAGGTGGTAATATCATGTATCTGTGCTCTTCCCAAAGCAATCCGTATAGATTGGATCCAACAGCTTAGATGGGCAAACATCAATTAGGGAACAAATACCGAAACTCTATGGCTGGCTCCTTGGAAGCTGGATCATATGCGGTTACAGGCCGAGTCTCTCAATGTGGCCCCCCATCACAGACCCGGCCCACTAGTCCGGCAATAGTCCCACAATATGTTTACCAACTAACTGAGAATAGTCTCTCTGCCTATAGGCACCAACACTTCACCTTTTTGTGGAAGGCATGAATCCATCTCAGGTTGGACTTAGTAAAATCCATGTCATTTAAAGGGAAATCCAGCATTGCCGATTGGCTAATAAATGGAAGTCTATTATGTCATTGACATTTCTGTTCCCACCTCCTCTCTTCTTTGTTTCCTACCACATCAATGTATCCTTCCAAGTGACATTCTTTTTCTCCTAATAGAATATAATTCTTTTAGAAGGTAAGTTTAATGTTCGTTGGATATTTTTATTTTTCTACCATCGATCACATTCTTTTTTCTATTATTGAGGAACCATTCATTTTGCAACTACTTAATGCATATTAAAAAGCATCAAAAGCATTGGGTTAGACCATGATGCGATTTAAGGTAGATCACGTTGAATGGAGCGGATCATCTATAGGATTGGGGTAGACCATGATGTGACGTAAGGTGCCTCATTAGATTATTATCGAGTCACCTGAGGACCATGTTTCATCTCTTTTTTGTTTTGTTCTGTTCTGTGTTGTTTTGGTTCGTTTTTTCTTTCTTTCTTTCTTTCTTTCTTTCTTTTTTTTTTTTTTGGGGGGGGGGGGTGTGTTGTGTGTGTGCATGCTGTAAAACCTGTACTTAATAAGAATTTTCCGTCTCTTCATGGCCATGGTTGGTGAACATAATTTTCTGTTGATATGATTGATAACTGATCTGAATTTGAACAACCCGACAATTAGTCTGATGTTTTACTTCAAAAAGGTTTTCGCATATGGAGAACACATAAACGTATGTTCTGAAGCTTAATTTTGCTGATTCAAATGTAAGTTGTGCTGTTGATTGTGTAGGTCTTTAGCTTGTTTAATCTGATGCAGATGAATGCATATTATGTATACATCTTTTGTTTGTTTGGGATTATTTTTTAGCTCTCCATACCAGGTCTAGCTTCTCTAGCCTAATTAAGATTTATCTGTATGCACTGGATTTTATATTAGGATCAACATGTTAGTAGTCACAGCATTAACTTTTATGCATTGATCGTATTCCATTCTTGTCCTTTGCCTTATTTAATATGCTAGGTTTAACCACCTTTTTCACCCTTTCGTTTGGAACGCCAGTGACCATTTTACACAATGAGCTGTTATTATGTATGTTCCTTCTCCACCGGATGAATAAATGTAAATTTTGGATCTAACAAATATCTTGATTGTCTAGCAGACCTGGGTTGAGCTCCATTTTGACAGGATATCTTCCAAGTGTGATTCTTAACATTTTCATATATCTCATTCCTAATGCAATGCTTGCAATTGCATCAATAGAAGGATATGTCTCCCAGAGCAAGAAGGAGATGAAAACTTGTAGTATGGTTTTCTATTTCTTGGTGGGAAATGTTTTCTTCTTGAGCTTACTATCAGGGTCTTTGCTGGACCAAATCGGAGAATCATTCACACATCCCAGGGATTTTCCTAGCCATCTAGCAAGTGCTGTTTCCGCTCAGGTAAGCTGTGGAGCTTTTAGGCATTGTGAGTCTTTATTTTATTAACCCTTACATTGTTTTCGCTTTTCCCAGATTCCTCCTTTTTATGTATTGGATGCATTAGATGAGCCTTCTGTCTATGTCAAATCAATAATTGGATCAACATGTTTATAAGATAGAAAGCATAGCAGGAAATGCTTAATTCCCTTTAATGTTGTATATGACATTTGACCAAAGATGACTTTTTTAAACTGTAAATTACATATGCCAATTTCAAATTTAATCATATAGACCAATATTCTCTATCGGGGTCTTAAAAGGTTTTTATTCCAACAATGTTATTCAACCATAGGCGTGTAGGAGTAAGCTTGACCGGTGAAATATGTACAAGGCTTGGTTCTGTAACTAGAAACTGATGCGGCACAGCAGCAGAGGCGCGGCAACAAGCGGCAGGCACGCGCGGGGTCAGCGGGTCCAGCGAGGGTGCGGTCCAAGTATACCAAAGGAGGAGGCGACTTGGGTCCACCACGGGCCCGGGGTCAAACTTGTAGTTTTGCAACTACAATGGGGGTCGTTCAGTTAATTCACTATCTCGCTAAACCCCCTAAAGCAAGGGCCGGCCGGCCCTAATGGAGTTACAGAAGATTTGATTTGTAAGTTCTTTTTGTTGCCTAGAACCCTAGATCTCTTATTGCAATTGTATTTTCAATTCCTATTGGTAGATTAATTCTAGAATAATTATCGTAGCTTTTATTCGCAATTTCAGATCTGGTCTTCTTTTAAAACCCCTATCTTTATTAGTCCAAAGCCATAAAAATCTCACCTTTATCCCACAAAAAGTCCTAGACGCATCAAATTGGTATCAGAGTACTAGATCCATGGCGAGCACATGATCTATAGAGAGGATTGAATTGTTGGAAGAGAAGGTGAAGAAGCTTGAGAGCAAAATCAGCGGGGGTTCAACGATGTCAGAAAGGAGACCGCGGAGAGCGTCGCGCAATTAACAAAGACTATGGAGGCGAATAGATCTCAGATGATGAAGGATATTGCGGCGATGATAGCGAACATCAACCCAAAAGTAGAGCCAAGCAAAAAAGAGCCACCTTTATCGATGAAGAAAGGTACAAATGTGATTTTTAGCGAATGGGTTCCTGAAGATGTGGAAGATGAAGGCTTATACACGTACGACCAGCGAAGCGCAGCAGATCCGGAGGACTGGGAGGCTTTTTCGGCCACTTCACCGCCATGGGGAGGGAGCTCAACCACTGGGGGACGCCCGCCCTGGCAGCCACTGTGGGCCCGTTGAACCCCCAGCTGCATCTGGGGGCTCTACCGAAGCCCCAGGAAGGGTGGCAGGGGCCGCCCGCCCCTCCTGGGCCTCCAGTGGGCCCCTGGGGCAACGACAGAGGCCCGCCGCCCCTTGGGGGCTTTGTCCAGTCAGCGGGCCTCTTTCCGAGGCCCACCCTATCTGCAGGGGGTCAGCCGCACTTTCTGGGGGCCCGACAGCCCCCTCCGACCTTGTCAGCGCAGCATGGGACCCAGTGTGGGGCCTGAACAGTTTCGACGTCATATTTTCAGCCATCGAGTGGATCCGGAGCAGATTTTCAGCAGCCTGGAGGGTGACGGCACCAATTTGGAGGTCCACCGGCCCAGTTCCCACCTTTCGGGGGTGTGACAAGTGATTGGAAAGGGTTTCAGGGCACCTCGAGAGACCATTGGCACCCACCGGGAGATAAGAGAGGAGACTGGCAGTGGGATGGAGCGGACGGAGGCGCACGAGATCCTGTAGTGGGTTACATTCCTGACAGATCACCAGTTTTTTAGCAGAGACGTTAGGATCAGTCGCAGGAGAGAGGAGGCTTCGCTGGGTAGAGTCGACTAAGGAAGTTGAAGATGCCCATTTTTGAGACAGGTGACCCTGATGACTAGTTGTACTGCGTGGAGAGGTACTTTGAGGTGTCAGCAGTACCAGTGGAGGATTGGCTTCGGGCGGTAGGAGTCTGCTTAGAGTTAGAGGCATTGGGGTGGTACAGATGGACACATCCGCAGTAGCCGTTCTGGACATAGGAAGAGTTCACTACGCTAGTGGTGAAGCGGTTTGGCACAGTACAGTCTGGGGGAGTCTATGAGCGGTTATATTCACTAAAGCAGGATGGGAGCGTGGGAGAGTACATCAAGATGTTTGAGTCACTCTGCTACCGTGTTTGAGGAGTCTTAGGTGAATCTTTAGAGGGCTGCTTTATGAAGGGGCTGAAGCCCACTGTTAGATCCTGGCTGAGACAGCTGCAGCCGGTGGGCCTGCAAGGGATGATGACTTCCGCTAGGTTGGTGGAGGACCATCAGGAGACTGAGATGAGAGCCTGTGGGGCGTGGGGAGGTACCGCTTTTCGTGGACAGGCTCCGATGGGAGGTCAGAGAGCCGCTCCTGCCAGGAGGCTACAGCCGTTGCCATAGGCAACAAGGACAGGAGACCAGAGCCATGACCAAGGGACAGCTACGTAGGATGACTGAGGCAGAGGTTCGGAAAAGCAAGCGAATGGACTATGCTTCAAGTGTGATGAGAAATTTACTCCAGGACACTGCTATGGGGATCAGACTCTTCAGATACTGATCGTGAATGACGATGAGGAGGAGGACGATGTGGTGGTATTAGAGGCTGGAGAGGATGAGGAGGAGCCTGAGCACCAGTACTTGAATTTGGCAGAGGTATCCCTCAATTTCGTGGTGGGGTTCACACCGAACCACACCATGAAATTCGTGGAACAGGTGGCCGGCCAGGATGTGATCGTTTTAGTAGACAGTGGGGCCACCCACAATTTTGTCTCCAGCAAGTTGGTAGGGGAGCAACGACTGCAGCTGAGTGACACAGGGAGGTATGGAGTAGTTCTGGATACATGACAGGTGACACATAGTAGCGACGTCTGTCGAGCTGTTATTGTGACGATACATGGGGTGCAGATTGTCACGGATTTTCTTTCCTTAGAGTTAGTCGAGCTGTTATTTTGGATTTGTTGTGAACGGATGTTGATGATAGATTTGTATTAGGATTATGTCTTATCTTATAGATAAGACCGTATTTATTGTATCCTATCTTTGTACGCTCATCCATCTGTTATAAATAAAGAGCTGGAGACTCCTCCCCAGATGATGATTCATAACACGTAATCAGCACGAGCCTCTAAATAATTTTCCACACAAAAACCGATAGTTGTGAAAGTGAAGGAAAGGCGGGAGATCCACGCATGCGACTTTGTCTACTTCAAACGGGCATTGTCATCGTCGTGTAGGCTTCGTCAACCGTCGCTAGATCTGGAGGACGGATCTAGAGGTATTATCACTAAATATTCAATTTTTAATCATATGCATGATAGGTTTTTCCATCGAATCTCGCAAGATCGGAGTGGATTATTGAGTTAATAGAATAAAACGACGATTTTTAATCGTCGATCATCTTTTTCATATCAATAAAACCCTTATTTTTAAGGTTATTTTATCTGAAATCAACACCTCACTGCCGTCGTATGCCGTGCGCGCCCGCCCTACAGGCGGCGCCGCAACCCCCCTCCTCTTGGCGGTGTCCCCCTCTCAGCCTTCGCCCGTCAAAGAGCCGCAGTCCCTCCTACCTCACGGCGGGGCTACAACCGTGCCCCCTCGCGGTGGGGCTGCTCCAACGCCCCCCAACCTCTTGGCAGTGTCCCCCTCTCAACTTCGCCGTCGAAGAGCCGCAGTCCCCCCGCCGCACGGCGAGGCTGCCCCTTGACCTCGCCCCTCTGCAACCCCCCTCCTACCGCTGGGGGCGGCGGCTCGACGGCGGCAAACCCTAGCCGACGGCAAACCCTTTTCAATCTGTTATAAAAAAGCCCACGGGCCTGAAGCCCGCAACTTCATTGCGGGCCTGAAGCCCGCAACTTCATTGCGGGCCTCAGGCCCGCAACTTTATAATAAAAAAGAATGGGATTAATGGCGCGGGCCTGAAGCCCACAGCCACACTGCGGGCTTTAGGCCCGCAGGTCACAAAATCCGAAAAAAGGAAATTGAAAATGTATAGTGGAGGGGTTATAATTAAGAATAAATAGGTTTTTGGGGCCTAAAAATTTCAAGAAAATTTGATTAAAATGTGGGACTACAATGGGACCTTAGGTTTGGGGACTTGTGGGGTTTATTGGGGGCATATAAAAAGGAAAACTCATTACTTTTTCATGAAGAATATGTAATTTGGGGCTCTTTTCAAATTCTTTTGAATAATCCAATCATGCACAACATTTTGCATTCTATGATACCTTTTTAGGATCATACTTATATGCTCTACATCACTGTTTAAATGCACATTTTGTGGATAAATATATATTCTGTTGTGCAATATTAACTTAATAATTAGGAAGATCCTGCGACCGCTCTGCCGTTAGTCACCTAACCTAACGGTGTATGACGTTGTACAGTGGTCCAATAATTATTAAGTTTTTAAATTGTTTATCCTTCAGGGAATCTGTGATGCCTGTGATGAAAATGTCTGATGAAAATGTTTGATGATCACAAATTTTTGCATTAATGGCTAATTGTGGTTTTGGATCGGATGTTTAAGTCTCACATTTTACTTTTTCTGCACTTTTCTTTTCTTTTTGAGAGAAATTATAGTGATGAAATTATGTAATGTCCAAGACTGATGACTACTTTTCATGGAGACCGAGGCCACTCTTGAAGCTGAAGTTTTTATATGGGACACACGAGGTTTCCAAAGTTATAATTTCTTTTTTGCTTTCATATGTGTAATATGGACTGTAATATGGACTTTAGACAATTTTATTCATTTGGGACTGACCGATCCACGCAATTAGCTCTTCATTTAAGAATTACCTCCGCATGAAAATGTTTGATGGTTTATTATTAATTCAAGCAAATTTGTGCTCTGCTAGATAAAATGGCAAAAATCGCAAGCGTCGATTTCGAAGTACTGGATGCATCAGGAAGAAATTATCTGAGCTGGCAGCTCGATGTGAAATTTCACATGCGGGCTAAGTCCCTTATTTCTGCTGTGACTAAAGATGGAAATGCAAACGATGTAGAAAAGGCACAAGCCATTATCTGCATTCGTCGCCATGTGGACAAGACCCTAAAGGCTGAATACCTTACGGTCGAAGATCCACTTGAGCTGTAGACTATCCTTGAGGATAGATATAAACATCAGAAAGATGTTATACTACCAAGGGCACGATATGAGTGGGAGAACCTGAGACTACAGAACTTTAAGTCCATAGCTGAGTACAACTCGGCTCTCTTTAGCATCACCTCGCATCTGAAGTTGTGTGATGAAAAGGTCTGAGAATATCGCATGCTGGAAAAGACGTACACGTCTTTCCACAAAACGGATGCGATACTAATGCAGCAATACAGTGAATGAAAATTCACCAAGTATTTTAAGCTGATGTCATGTTTACTCATGGCTGGACAAAACAGAGAGCTTCTCCTAGCCACTCACAACATGCGGCCCTGACACTACCCCCTACCAGAAGCTCATAATGCATCTTCTTTTTCCAAAAAGAAGAGAGATAACAAAAGAAAAGAAAGACCACATAAAGGGGGGACAGAACAAAAGGGCCAGAGGTCAAGTCCAACAGCGAAGAAATGAAGGGAGGCGGAAGTTCACCTGGCGCAGAAATGACAACAAGAGAAATGATGCACCCCCACCCAAGAGGAAATGGGAAGACCAGTGTCATAGCTGTGGCATGAAATGCCACTGGTCTAGAGTGTGTCAAACTCTGCACATCTCTATGAACTGTATAAAGAAAATAAGAAAAAAAAAGCTGAAACAAAGCTGGTGACCACAAATGCTCTAGATCAGTTCACAACTGACGACTTCGAAAGAGACGACTTGCTTGATTAGCTGTTTTATTTTGAAAAATAATGTTATGAGAGCTATT
This sequence comes from Scilla litardierei, assembly GCA_030789695.1. NCBI lineage: Eukaryota > Viridiplantae > Streptophyta > Magnoliopsida > Asparagales > Asparagaceae > Scilla > Scilla litardierei. The sequence continues at coordinate 148,991,800 of CM061132.1, read as the reverse complement.
TAAATGATTGAATGAAGTAAATGTGAAAATGTTTTTCTGAAAATATGCTTATATAATTCATCTTTTAATAGATGAACTGTTCTCATGACTGATTAGTAGACAATAAACGCATACGATCCTTCAATACAAATGCTATTTTCATAGCATATAAAAGCCCAATAAATATAATATCAGGGCCATATTGAAGGTTCTGAGAACGCAACACAGTTGATCCCAAATGACAGAAATAAAATAAAGGATGCACTATTCTCTCCGAATTCCAATAGAAACTTTCTAAGTTTCAAGGACATCCGTTTAAACGGATTCTATTTAGAAACATCAAATGTAAAAGAAAAAGAACTTTTGTATGTAACATCTCAAGAAAAAGGAGTAAAATACATACTTGAACGTTTTGAGAGCCTTTCATCAGGCCTCTACCATACAAAGATTCGGAGAGAGGAAGCGAATTTAATGGAGCACCTGAAGTGTCCGACATCAGCCAAGTTTTTACTTTGTCATGATAGACTTGGCCATCCTGGATCAGTGATGATGCACTACCTCTTATCTCAATCCTATGGGTATGACTTGAATAACCAGAAGATTCCTTAGAAGGGAGAATTCCCTCGCATCCCTTGATGTAAGAGAAAACTAATTACAAGGACATCTCTACTAAAAGTTGACAAAGAATCTCCACGCTTTCTCAAAAGAATATAAGGAGATAGATGTCGACAAATTCACCCCCCGGTCGATTATTTTGTACTTTATGGTACTGCTAAATGCATTCTCAAAATATTTGTACGTGTGTCTACTATCGACCCGCAACCTAGCTTTTCCAAAGCTATTGATACAAATAATAATGGTGCGGGCACATTTTTCAGACAATCAAATAAAGAAAATACGTCAGGTTAATATTGGGGAATTTAACTACCGGTCATTTCAAGAGTACTGCCAAGCAACAGGAATAGAAATTGAACATCCAGTGCCGCATGTTCATATCCAAAACAAGTTGACAGAGTCATTGATAAAAAGACTCCAATGGATTGCACGCCATTGTTAATGAAATCCCTGTTGCCGGTGGATGCATGTGGACATGCAATTTTGCATGCTGCATCGTTAATAAAAATAAGACCCTCTGAAGGTCAAAGTCTCTCTCCAATGCAACTTGCATATGGAATGCCATCGAACATTTCTCATTTGAGAAACTTCGGTTGCGCAGTTTACATCCCTGTTGCACCACCACAAGGGACAAAAATGGGTCATCAACGTTGCCTAGGTATCTATGTAGGGTTTGACTCACCATCAATTATAAGATACCTAGAACCCCAAACGGGGGACGCATTTAAGGCACGTCTTGAAGACTGTGAATTTGATGAGACGTGTTTTCCCAAAATGGGGCCCAAATACTGAAAAATCTGGAGTGAAGTAATTTATAACGTGGGATACAAAAAGTTTGACCCACTATGATCCGGTAACAAAACAATGTGAAGATGCGATCCTGAAGAGCCTCCACATACAAAACATTGTTCACCAATTACCGGACTCATTTACTGACAACCAGAAGATTGTCAGATCACACATCCCTGCTGCAAATACTCCAGCTAGGATTGACATCTCCGAGAATGGATGCAATCCATCAGCAGCAGAAATGGATGTTCATCAAAAGAAAAGAGGCAGACTACTAGGCTCCAAGGATAGAAATCCAAGAAAGAAAAAAAGAAAGAAAGAAAAAACACTCCTGGAGACCTTGAGACAATACTACCACAGGACAATGAGCTCATGTCCACACTCTCATCCTTCCCGGAATCCACTGCAGAGGAAATGTCGGGGAAAAACTGAAATAAAAGTAAATGTTGTACGTACTGGGGAGGTGTTGGACAGAAAGAACATAATTGTCGACAATATATTCACGTATCATATTACCATATACATCGCAAAAGCGATGATATTTAAAAAATATCATCTCATACTTCGTTGCTAAAATGAAAACGTAGATATTGGCCAAATATGGAATGAGACAATAAAAGATATGCTGGACTCGCTCATGAAACGTGAAGTGTTTGGACCTGAAGTCGAGACACCAAAAGGTGACAAACCTGTGGGTAAAATAAGTATTGCACAAATAAGAAAAAATAAGTACATAGTCATATTCTATAAGGTACAACATATAGCTCAAGGATATTTTCGATGAAACTGGAGAATAAACACCTTAAAATGAGCACGACTCATATATAAATGATGCATCAAATTTCCTAAGTTATCCAACGTGAATACCTTACAATTTGGCAAAGAAAATTTTGGATATGTTGCTATTGGATGTTGTCACGGCATACCTTTATGGATATCTTAGTAAAGATAAATTTCACATTTCCTTAAATGCTTGAATAGACTTCGGGACGTCTATTCTATTAAAGAAGAATGTGGTACAAACTTAGTGAATTCCTTGTACAACAATGATTCAACAAAAATAAAGTCTGCCCTTGCATCTTTATAAGAGCAAAGGGAAAAGGATTCATCATAATAGCAGTCTTTGTAGACGATTTGAACCTCATTAGATCTCCTAAAGATATCATTAAGATATCTGTAAGCCTAATAAAAGAATTCGAAATGAAAGACCAAGGCAAAACAAAATTCTGCCTTGATTTACATATTGAACATCTAAAAGACGGAATCTTATTACACCAAACCACATATACGAATAAAATATTGCAAAGATTTCATATGGACCAATGTCATCCACTTAGTACACATATGGTGGTACGATCTCTGGATACACATAAAGACACCTTCCGGTCGCTAGAAGAGGGGGAAGTTATACTTGGTCCAAAAATCCCTTATCTGAGTGCTATTGGAGCACTCTTATATCTGGCCAACTGCACGCGTCCCGATAAAACGTTCACAGTAAACTTACTAGCCAGATACAGTGCAACGCCTATACAACGCCACTAGACCAGGGTTAATCACCTTCTGCACTATCTCCAAGAGTCAATAGATTTGGGACGCTTTTACAAAAATAGATTATCTTCCACACTTGTTGGTTATGCTGATGCAGATTACAGGTCTGATCCCCACAATGCAAAGTCACAGACATGGTACGTGTTTACCTATGGTGCGACAGCCATTTCCTGGAAATCCGTCAAGCAAACCATGACGGCAACCTCATCCAATCACTCAGAGATCATCACCATCCATGAAGCAAGCAGAGAATGTGTCTGGCTACGGTCAGTTGTAAATCTTATCCTGGTAACGACTGGATTGAAGACTGGAGACCCTGAACCTATTACCATGTTCGAGGACAACGCTACTTGCATTGCTCAGCTACGAGGTAGCTACATCAAAGGAGATAGATCAAAGCATATTTCTTATAAATTCTTTTGGACGCATGAGCTACTAAGAGATGACGAGATCAACGTCAGACAATTACAATCATGTGACAGCCTGGCAGACTTGTTCACTAAATCTCTTCCTACTGCTACTTTTAGGAAGTTTGTACAAAATTGGGATGAGGCGTCTAAGAGATCTGAAAGCATGAGAGTTTGTATAGATCAGGGTGAGTTAGAGGGGGGAGTAAGAGAGTGTTTGTACTCTTTTTTCTTAACTATGATTTTTTCCACGGGGTTTTGTTACAGGTTTTCCATAGCTAAATGTTTTAACGAGGCAAACCTCATCAACTCAAGATAGTGAAGTATCCACCACATGTGAGACTCCTACTACACTCAGAATCCTGAAGTATTCATAAGCAGAGTCTACACATATGGCTGGATAAGGGGGAGTGTTGTGAACGGATGTTGATGATAGATTTGTTTTAGGATTACGTCTTATCTTACAGATAAGACCATATCTATTGTATCCTATCTGTGTACGCCCGTTCATCTGTTATAAATAAAGAGCTGGAGACTCCTCTCCGGATGATGATTCATAACAGGATTAGGGTTTTAAGTTACAGTAATAGACTAATGCTTCATAACCTGCCCTGGCATGCCACCTGCCCTTGCATAAGACATCAAGCAAGTGCAGATGACATCACAGAAAATAATACATGAACAATAAAACATGTATTCATCAATTACATTATAATCTTGATTCCCGAGTCCTATGTGTAGGCTCGAAGCAATGGTTTTCTTCTTATTAAGAGCCCTTAAAGGAAAAATAACAATTTTCATATAATTATCGTGAAGTTTCCTAGAATCAAATGTATGTTCTAATACTTTATGATTCAAATGAAACCATCCAATATGTGAAATCTTTATTGAAACACTTAATTGATATTATGGGTTTCATATAGTAGTTTTAGAAAGTTTTCTAGATTTTTTTTTGCAAATTCACAGTCAAAAGGGTATTTTGTAATTTCCACTTCAAAGGGTTTTCTGTAATTTTTATAAAGTTAATGGGCTATTTTCAAAATAACGATCTTCTTTCCTTTTCTTCTTCCTCTTAGACAACCCTCTTAACATAGCCTAGGTTTTAATTTATTTTTCATATCATATATTTCAAAGAGAATATACATAGTTTAATACCTTATAGATGATGGATTGCTTTTCTCCAATTCTCTCTCCCCCCAAATCTCCACCACCTTTCTTGTCTTGATCTCTCTTGCTTGAGTATGTAGGATGAATGAACAAATGAAGAGGAATTAGTTTTCCCCGCTATTTATGGGATGGTTTCCCTCACATGGTTTTAGTGTAAAAAGGAAGAAAGCATGATTTTATACAATCACCTAGCCTCACATCTCTTTTCTTTCATATATCTATTACTGGCAAGAATTAAATTGACTTGAAATCTAAGCGCATGATTCTTTAAGTCACATTGATATAATTGTCTCACATGTCAACTATTTGCAAGAGTTCTTCTAACTTCTAAGCACATAACACTTATTTCAAATGTTAAGTATTTGCCAGATGTAACTCACTTGACATTTTTTAATGTTTTAATTAAAAGTAAATTTTTAATTTGATATCTATCTTTCTAGGAAGAGTTTCTTCCATCACATATTAATGAAGTGGCTAAGTTTGACATAAATTTAAACATCCAAAAGGACAGATGTTAATCATAAAGCATAGTTCGATTTGCATTTAAAGTTTAAACTTTCCAGAAGTGTTAGTTTTGTATTTGATTGTTGGTTAACAAAATGATGAATATTATTGATTAACGGTAGGTGTTACCTTGAGAGTTCTTTAAAGAGTAATAGCTTTATAACTTGCCTAACCAGAAAGTTAAAGATGAAATCTTATGATAAGTATTGATTTCATGGATATTTGGCTAATGATCATCAAACCCTATCTGACCCAAAAAAAGGACTGAAGCCTTGAATCATGTTTGACCATATATCCACCCCCTTTCATTTTCAATGCGGTACCAAAATACATCATCTTGCCTTTTCTGTCTCTTTGCCCTTTTCAACATGGGTGTTTTTTCATGATGTTTGTAATATAGACTTGAGCTACAACCTATAACTAAAGAAGAAGCTTGACCATCTGAATTTTTTTGACTCTAGTGTTCATGAAGATAATAATGAGCTTGAAATGATGTAATGTCCTTAGAGTAGTCACAGTATGTAGAGAGATGATTCTGTGGACAGCATAGTCTTCATGACCATGTTTGATAAAAGATTGGGAATAAACCATAAGATTCCCCATGTCCGTGCACACCTCAGCAACCCAAAGGCGGCACATATGCATTTGTTCTGGTCAGAATGGCTGTCAGAAAACTTCCTTGTTATTAGATTAATTCTCTTCTATTTAATTGGTTGTTCTCATAGGATGTCATTTCAATTTGGAGAACATATAGTTTCTGTGTTTATTGGTAGTGTGATAAAAACAGGTTTGTGGAGCTCTCTTGAGATTGTAATGTTCAGAGACGTAACAGGGCTATGCTTTCGTGTGAAAATTTTATTATCTTATATCAGATCTTTTTTATTTGCATGGATGTGATCTTTCAGTTGGCATTTCATGATGGAGATCTAATTGTTTGTATGTTCATTTGGCAGTCGGATTTCTTCATTACATACATTCTGTCCGATGGACTATCAGGGTTCTCTTTGGAAGCTCTTCAACTTGGGTTACTTCTTTGGCATTTCATAAAATCACAGACTTTCAACCGAAATATAATGCAAGATCCTTTCCTGTTTGGTTTCCCCTACTATAGAGTTATTCCTATAGTTTCACTTGCCATATTGATTGGAATGGTGTATGCAGTCATTGCTCCATTACTGCTCCCTTTGCTTATTGTTTATTTCACAGTGGGATATGTGGTATACATCAACCAGGTCAGGTTCTCTTATATGCTTCCATGTATCTATATAATTATTTTTACGTACAATATATTTTCTGTCATACATTTACTGTATTCATCTTCTAAAATAGCTCTGGTGTTTCAATTTTCTGTTGCATGTTGCTTATTTCTATTTTCAGTTTGGCCTAGCTAGAATGAATCTGCAATTCCTCGAATTGTATGGAAAGTTACGCAAGTAACTCTACCCCTCGAATTGTGACCCGCCACCAATTTTTTGTGCATTTTTCTATCATGATCACCAGGACAGGTGACCCAAGCAAGAAAAGAAAAGCAGTGTTGACTGGATGGTTCAATGAGCTCTTTTTATATATCTAATGCTAGAATTTAGCCTTGCCTTAATATTTGTGTTTGTGGATTTTGGAACTTGCACTATGGTTTTAACTTTTAAGGTTTGGAGTTGGGACATGATTATTTAGTATGGTTAGACATATGATCGTATATTTAATTAAAGAAGTTGGCTTTCTTTACTTTTTAAATTCGTGTTTAATCGGGGTTTGCTTATAGATATTATACCATGAAAGTTTTCCGATATTATAATTTTCATTTTTCACATATAAATATATTTGCATGTTTCGTCTTTGAACACACGTGTCACCCCTGCTTCATACTATGCTGGTGAATGGAATGGGAGACCGGCGATGTACTTAAATCAAGAGGAAAATATGTGAAATTTTTTTCTTTTTTTATTTTTTATTTTCCTCTTGATTTAAATATACCGAGCATATGTGATTTAAATACACCTAGTCAAATTATATATGTGATTTAATCAAGGGAAAAATATCACACAGGTTCTCCATATGTATTTCTTAACCAGCAACAAAAATGAATCCAAAATTTATTACATCTCAGTCATACATTTAAAATTTCTCCAAAAAAAATAAGAATACATTTATTACAACCAAATATATAAAAATAACAATGACAAAAAACTCCATGTCCAGTATAAAATCTGGTCTATACATTATTGACGGCTACTAAGCAGAAGAAAATATGACTAAGGTTGAACCTATGGGAAAGCATGCTCCTCTCTATCAACCTGCTTAAGAGGTCAGACTTAATATACCTGTTCTCCGAAACTGACCGACATCTAATAAAAGGAATGCCATTAGTGAGATGTGATGGGAAATCGAGTCCCACCCCTAAGTGGTTTTGATGATGAGCACACCAATGATGTTAATGTACTAATGACATTATCTAAAGTGTGTAGGTCGTGCAATCAAGTAAAATACGCATACTCTGAAGAAGCTTAACCACACTTAGAAGATGAGGACAAAATTGATAGCTCTACGTCAAGCACAAGTGAAACTCAAAGATAAAGCTCATGGAACGTGCTCAAGCTTAATCAAAGATGAGCTCAAATTCAAAGTGAAGCGTGCATCTACATCAATATCTGATCGGCTTCAGAAGTCTTCATTTAAGTCTAAGTGTGTGAGTTGTTCTTTTAGTAATATATTAAAGCTAAGATTTATTGCACACACACACACACAAAACGTTTTCGAAACAAACTTTTTCAAACTCGTTTTAAATCTCTTGAGAGCTAAGCTTTTCGATTAAATTCTCGTAGTCAATCTACAAATACCCAGGAGTTGATTAGTCATCCATACAGCTGAGTTTCAGTGAAAAATATGCTCTGGAGTCGACTACCAAAGGAGTGAGTCGACTACCAGCTGTGAGCAAAGTATCCATTGAAAACTCTCTGAAAATCGACTACCTCCCTTGGGAGTCGACTACCAGCTGCGTTTGACTTCCCAGATTTCGCTCCTTCAATCTCTCGCTTTGCTTGATTTGTGGGCTGAAGTCAAACATTTTTTGAAATTTAAATTTCCTTTGAAACTCTTTAAATAGAGACCCTTGAGAACAAATTTATACACCAATCATTCGTGAGCTAAAATTATTATTCTCAAAAGTTCTCATTACTCTCAATCGCTCTCAAACGTTCGTCGTAGCCAAAGCTATTTTAATATTCTCTGATCTTACTGCTTTCATTCTCCTACGAATTATTTTAAGATCATCTTTATTTTTGGCTATTGAAAATTATTTTCAAAATCCTTTCTTCTTGATTTCATATTATTTGAAGGATTTTTTATAATCAAAGAATCTAGATCGCAACGAATTCAATTATATTCTTTGTGTGATCTAAGATCATTTTAATTCTTTAGCCACGTAAGTACATTTGCGATAACATCTTGGCTATAGAAATTATATTGGGTGTAAACCAATCTCCACTAAATATTGTTTTTATTTGGATTCCCTTTGTGATAAGGGTTGTGGAAAATCATATTCAAGGCTATGTGGTTGGAAATCCTGGTAGGGATACTAGGTCGTTGGAAATCCTAACAAGTGAAGTTAGGTAATAGTATTACTAAGACAATAGTGGATTGAATCTTGTATCGGATTGGTCGGAGACTGGACGTACCCATGTTGCGGAGAACCAGAATAAAAATCTTTTGTCTCTACGTGCTGTCTACGTTTGTATTTATTTATTTGTGGAAGCAATTTTTTTTGTTTATTTACTCTCTTTGTAATTCTTTATTAATAAATTGCAAAGATTATCTTTTTATTCCGCTGTGTAAAATCTCTCTGGTTGTAATCTTTATTTACTTGTAATTAATCTTCTTATTTGTTTAAGTTTACATTGTTGATTAAGGACCAAGCGTAAATCACTCTACTTGGTTTCTTAGGCAACATTGGAAGGGAAATTATTGTGTTATAATAATCAACGAAAAAGATTATTTAATTGAACAACACTATTCAACCCCCTTTCTAGTGTTGTTTGCCACCCACTATCCAACAAGATGAACTCGGTAAGTTCTACAAAAATAAGTAATTTAAATCTTTTTAAAAAAAATCAAAAGCAAAGACATGATTCAAATAGGATGATCAATCTATGCAATAGAATGGCAAGTATATTGATAAACTGTATGAATTATAATCAGCATTAAATAGTGAAATCAACTAATGTCTCTAAACTATAGTATCAAGTATAGCATGATGTCACTAACTGTGGTAGCAAGTGTAGCATTATGATTCTAACCTAATCGCACAACTCATGCTTGAGGTACGATATGTAATTTGGGAATTCCATCCGTCTACAGCGATTAATATGGACTAATAATCTATCCATATGGTGCAGCACAGGTCTACAACTGTGGGTCATAATTTCATGTTTGGACTGCTTATCATGAGTCGTAATTTTCACATGGTTGCTTTCCGATTATAACTGTGGATCATAAATCTGTAGTGCCCTACAATTTTCCATGCCCATGACTAGGTACAATCGTCAAGGCACTTGCGTCGCTCATGCACCCCATATGACAATGAGTTTCTTAATAACCCGTATGTCAGTAGATATCCTATGTTTTTTGTTATTTTAATATGCAACAATTACAAGAGTGGATGTAGCATATATTGTCTTTAAAACTAGTGTTATTTATGTCCAATACATTGCCTTAACATTCATCATCACACGATAGTAATTATGCTACAATATGTAAAATCATGAAAGATCCACTATCATCAAGTCCATTATTTCCAATTACTCTTGCACTAAACAAGATCTTCCTTTTAAAATTATCTAAAATTTTCAAATTTGCTACCAATTGTAATAACCCGGTTTCTAAGGGTCATCACAAATTACAATAATATGCAGGTTCTGTTGGGAACCAGTGAAAACAGAATAGGAAAAATAGAAAATAATTCCGAATTTATAAACATACATGTACAAACAATCTTAGAAACTTTGTGCACCGTCCAAAGAGATCAAAGCTAATCTTAAATGCTAAAAATCTCATACTAAACCTAAAGAAGAAAATATATAACTGAATTAAAAAGTAGAGTATACCTCAACCAACAGTTTATACAACAAACGAAAACACTTCCAATATCGCTGAGCAAGAAAAATGATCTACTGAACGGAAAATGTAACAAGTTATGAATGTTTTAAGTGTTGATTAAAGCTTAATTAACAAGTCTAGGTCGTGACTTATGTCCACTTATGTCCAAGGACGTGATGTACAATAACAAGTTCTGCAATGGAACCCACTTTCAGTGAATAGCGGAAAAATGAATATAATAACCCCTCATTCCGCAAGGAAGAGGAAAAATATATAAGACCCCGCGTTCCATAAAAGGAGGAAAACGGATACTTGTAATATACCCACTTCTGTGAAAGGAGAGTGGAACATGAATATAATAAACCTGCTATCACAGCCGCACCCTTTGGCCAGTGAGCTAGATATATAGCATACTAAATGTTGGTACAATGTCATGAACTGCCAATATCATGTGACCCTAAATTCTCGGTGAGTGTCCATGTTCGAATCACCCTAAACTACGTGGCTAGTGGTTCTATGCAAAAGTCCATTGTTCCAATAATATTTGTCAACAATAACAGCAAGTCATGTGTCAATTTATCCGAGTCACGTATTGAATGTCTTTCTCAAGTCACTAGTCAAATTGGTCTGATTTCATGTATGCGCATCTCCTTAACTACGCGATTAGGTGATATATTTTGACGATCCCAGTTATTGCATGCATGTTTAATGTATTCCATAATTCATGTAAGGAAATGATGTCAACCAAGTTCTCCTACACAGAGTAAGTTAAAATAGTTCAATTATCGTCAAAGAAGCAACTTCAAATAATTTCTCTAAAACTAAGGTTCGTTCTAAAACCGAATTTCAAATAATATCAATAAAATCTGAACGTGTATGGAAATCGGATTCACTTAATTTTCGGCACCCTAAATAATTGGCGGTTTACCATCCTAGAGGGAAGAATATTGTCCCAACCTAAGTTATGAACAATAACCAACAATCCCAATTTATGAACAGTAACCAACAGCAGAAAGACAGACCCAGGTGTACAGTCGGTTCTAGAGAGGAACACAGGGAACCCTCACAAGCTAAAACCCAAGTAGCCAGCTCAAGAACAATCACAGTGTCAGTCACACCAAGATTAATATTCTCAGTAAATTAAAACAGTACACCTAAGGCCCAAATCTCCAACAATGAGCAGTCCAAATTCAATCCCAATCAGAGCAAGGGAAGAAGGGGACAACTAATGGCACAAGGAGCTAATAGCAATTCGAAGCAATCGGCCGAGAAGTATCGGCGATGCCACAGATGGTCGCCGAAAAGCCCTATGGCTGGGATTAATTTCATCAGGTGAATCCCCGTAAAACCTTGTGAATCATCATGTTCCCATGTAGCAAAGAAAACCCACAATTTACTCACAATAAAACCATTGATTAATTTGGAATGATTTTCAGAAAAATAAACCGAAAGTTTGACTTAGGAAAATCTACCATGCACTGACGATTGGCCAAGCAAAAGCCAAAAAATCCAATAGCTCCAACGAAAACCCAAGCCTTGAAAGCAAAAGAAATTTGAAGAAGAATAATAAGAGTGGAGATATTTTTCGTATATACAAACCATAGGAATTGACATCCTTTAAATAGAGAAAAAGACACGTGGGAGGATAGAGGAGGAATTCGAGTCGAATATGAGTTCTTTTCGGTTTGAAATTCTTCCGAAAAAAGGGTTGGCTAGGGTTTTTGTTTTCCAAACGAGATGAGGGCTGCCGCTCGATTTATTTTTGGGTTTTTTAGGCATAAGTCCCCCAAAAAATGTGTCATTGTAAAAGAGTCCCCCATTAATGGCTTTTACTAATTGGTCCCTCAATTTACATAACTAACTCCAAAAGAGTCCCTTGGTTAAATATCAAGAGAATATTCCATCTAATCTGACGGAAAAAGTGTTATGACCGTTATGCCCTTCAACCTTTCTTCCTCCTCAGCCACAACGGTTCATTCCCAACGGTCGACACTTGAACCCATAAAACCCCAGTTGCTTATGCTCTCCAACAAGAAAATCGAGGAAGAAAACCCAAAATGAAAGCAGCATACTCTCCAGCAAAGAAAATGACAAGATCGTATGATACCTCAAGCTCTGCAAGCGATGCAATGGCTGCCCATGGTGCCGATCCGCAGGCCCGTCCCAAGACGTGCTTCAGTGGGTTCCCATGCTCTGTGGTGACATGTACAAATGGAGAGAACAAGGGGTTCCTGTTCTATGGATGTCCAAGATATAAAAGTCCAAATGATAGGGGTTACGGGTTCTTTGAATGGGTGAATGACTTGCATAATGAATTCATCAAAGTCAGAAATGAGATTGGGTGCTTAAGGGATGACATTGCTAAAGTTCTGTTCCAGATGAGAGTACTCTGCATTGTTATAATTGTTTGTGTTTTGTTCAAGTCTGTGGTATGAGAATGCTAGAGTGAGACTGGAATTTGTGGATCAAGTCTGAGATGTATCAACATATCTAGGGGTTCTTGTTCTATCTGAGATGTGTAATGTGGAATATGGGAGAGGGAGTGATGTAGCAGTTGTGTATCTGAAAAAATGAAAAATTATGATGTGATCTGTTAAAGTTAGATTATGTGTGCTCCGAAATATGACTGTGTATATTGTGTGATGAGAAAATATGACTAGATATGTTGATGAAATGTGACTGTGTATATTGTGTGATGAGAAAATATGACTAGATATGTTGATGAAATGTGACTGTGTATATTGTGTGATGAAAAAATATGACTAGATATGTTGATAGCATGAAAAAATATGACTGTGTACAGGCAAAGAAAATGCAAGTAACAAATCATGTGCAGCCATTTAACAACTCTATGTGAGGATGAATACTTGCATATGCAGCCATCTAACAACAAAATGCAAGTAACAAATCATGTTGTGACTTGTACAGACAAAGAATAAACAATATTGAAACAGGACAAACTGAAACACAGACATTAACACAAAATGAAACATTACAAAATGAAACATGGCCATATTATATCATAATCTGAGCCCTAAACAGGCATGTATATCATAATATGTCACCCACAAAATGTCAACCACATGATGTTGCTGATGTTGCTGATGTTTGTTTCCCACAGACATAAACTGGCAAAGAGTTACTGATGTTTGTTTTCCATATGAGACATGAAACAGAGTTAAACAGAACTCCAAAATGAGACATGAAACATAGACCCAAAATGAAACATAGCACACCCATATAGCCTACATGGCTATTTTGATGGATGTTTCCCACGCATAGGTATCCTTTTACCTCTTCCTTGACTCTTGGGGACAGTTACTGATATTTGTGACCCAAATTCTACATGAAGCTGCTGCTGCACCATGTTCACATCTCCTTATTCATGTTCAATAAACATTGTCAATTCTGCTTGCTCAATGTTCCATGCTCCATGCAGAGGCTGCTCTGTTTCTGATGTTGCAACATGTGGCATGCTCAAAGTTCCTGAAGGCTGCTGCATATCTGACTTTGATAAATGCCCATCCCTTGATGTCTTTCTCAAGCTAAAATATGCTTCATAAAGCCTCCTTGTAATCCTTTCTGCAGTAGTTTCTACTTGATTCTGAGGCTGAGTACTGCCAACAGAATTAACTGTTTTTTTCCTCTTCACATACCTTTCAAACTGCCTGTTGCTGACAAAGAACTTCCTTCATGCTCATACAAATCTAGGTTTATATTCTCACCTCTTCATCTTTCAACAGCCATTCTCCCTCTACCTCTACCTCTTGCTACACTAAATAGAAAAATTAGGGCAGTTAGACATATAATATTCTGTGTCATATTTAGAAAATAAAATGATTATACCTTGAATTGTTAACTGCATGAGTAGGCTTTGGGGTTGTGGCAGCTGCAGGAACATGGGAAGCTGCATGAGCTTGGGTTGTGTTAGCTGCAGGAGTTGGGATAGCTGCAGGAGTTGGATTAGCAGCATGAGTAGGCTTTAGGGTAGTCGCAGCTGCTCTAAGTGCTTCCTTGCAAGCATTTTTATGATGTCCCAAATTCACACATCTTGTGCATCTATGAATTCTCGTTCTCACTCCACTTGCTTCATGTTCATCCATGCCCTTGATTCTCTTCTTCTTTGGCCTCCCTCTTGGCCTTTGTGACTTAGGAGGACCTATTGTATATTGTTTGAATTTCCTAACCCATTGGTCTTTTGATTGTAGAGTATTCACAGATAAGGCATATGCATCTTTGTACCTATTCACAATAACATACAATACAAGGCATAGTAAACAGCTATAAATGATTGTTAACTTACATTAAGAGTAATGACAACAAGTAAACATGTGTTATTTTTGTATACCTCTGTACATAGAAAGCCTCATCACAGAAAGACTCTCATTTCGCATTTCTTATTGTACCAATAAGATTGGCCACATGTATGCATGGTAACCCTGTAAGCTGCCATCTACCACATGAACATGTCCCCTCATCCAGATCAATGTCCCTCCTCATATGCTCATTCTCCACCTCGGCCTTCTTTCCATCAGCAGATCTTCTAACAATCCATGTACCCAATCGTCTGCTTATATCTTGTATATATCTTTCTGCATATGGGACTAACACCCCCTTCCATCTACTTGCCAGTTTCTCCTCAGCTCAAACTTTGTCATAATTTGAACCCTAATTTTGTCAACCAAATCAACAGCAGGGAAATATCTAGCATCTAACACCCAAGCATTGAAAGACTCAGATAAATTATTTGTTATAATGATTTTTGTATGATGTTGAGAACTGAGCTCTAGACCACTTATACCTCTTCTCTGCCACCATCTCATTGAAGGCATACATTGAAGTTGCTGCCAGCAAAGCCATGTTGCTCTTCAGCTCATCCCATGAAAAGGATCTTGCAGCATCCCACAATGTTTGTTCATAGAAATCACCTATCCATTTCTTCTTAAAAGATTTCCAAAAATGCCTCATACAAACCATATGTTCTGCTTTGGGGAACACCTCCTTTGATGTTTGATATAACCCCTTTTCTTGATCTGAAATAAAACATATCTCTTTCAACCCTTCCTCAAAAGCAATATCTAGATTCATCATATAACACCACCATGATGAATAGCTTTCCCCTTCAACCACTGCAAATGCAACTGGGTATAGACCATTATTCCCATCAAGTGCTGTTGCAGACATTAACGTGCCCAAGTATTTGCTTCATAGATGACAAGCATCAAGACCCATGAACTTCCTACAACCACTTTTGAATCCCTCTATGCAAGGCTTCAAACTAACAAACATCCTCCTGAATGAGTTATCTTCTTCTTTGTCAACCTGTACCCAGTTGCCAAGGTTTCTCTTCAATAACTCAGCCATTAAATCCTCAGCATAATCATATGAGTCTTCAACGTTTCCAAATATTTCTTCTTTAGCAACCTCTCTTGCCTTCCAAGCCTTGCTGTAAGACACAATCAGCTCATACTTCTGATGGATGATGCCAACTATTTCCTTGGGTGTTATATTTGGATTTGCATTTACATTTGGTAGGATGTTTCTAGCAATCCACCTAGCTAAACTCTGAATATTGTCAACCTTGTTAATACCTGTACAAGAATGAGTAGTCACTAGCTTTGAAATTTCATATGTCACCCCATCATATAGCCTTTTAGCTCTCAAATACCATGGGCAATTTTCATCTGTGCATTTTATAACAACCCTTTGCAAGTCATTCTTCACATGTTTGAAATTAAAATTTCTTTTTACTGAATTCTGTTGAAGGCAATACTTTAACTCTGCTTTGTCCTTAAATCTTTTGCCAACCTGAATTTCAGGGTCTTGATAGTTCACAACCCACTCAGCTCCTTCCAGATCATCAACCATGTCAATTTCTTCATTTTCATAAATGTCCTCTGTCTCACTGCTAGCAACTGAATGATATTCATCCTCAGAGTAACAATCATCTGCTTGGTCACTGCATATCTCCTCGTTCTCTATCCCAACTGTTGTACCTATCTCATCCACTATCACATCAGTCAATCCATCTTCTTCATTCACATACATGTCATCCTCATCCCATAGGAATTCTTCATCAGAATCTGACATTTCTTGATTCATTATTTCTTCAACACTTCTAACTTTGTTGCTGCTACTGCTGGAAGCCTTTCTGGTGTTATATCTCCTCCCAGCTGTACCAATAGGGTGCACATTTCTTGCCCCATCCACTGTAATATAAACCTCTAACTTCTTCACTTTTGAGAGTATCTGCCCCCCAAATCCCTATCAGACTTATGGCCTTATACAACTTAAGGATTGATGCTGGAACCACATAAGACAGCTCCATTCTCTGGCCTTTTGCTATAGTGTAAAATTCATGAATCATATCTGACATGCCCTTCAATGTAACAGTCTTCTCTACCCTAATTGTCTTCTGTCTACCAGATTCATACTTCCTGTTTGTTCTTGGAATAGCTTTCCACCATCCACCATACTTGACAACTACCTCTATCACATCAGCCTCCAACTCGTCTCTCCATTCTAACTCCATGTTAACCTTGCTTTTCTTCAGTCTACTTCAGTCAATGAAATGTGTTCAATTTCGCACCGTTTCATTCAGCAGCTTCACAACACCTGCAACATGAAAACCCTACCAAATTTCATTATTTCACCCCACAACTGTCCATAAAATTGTGTCACCTCGCCACCATTTCACTAAAAATGCTAACTTTCGTGCTTCCTCCACCCTATAGATTTCTAGGGCTAACATTTTTTGGGTTGCATTACTTAAACACCAAAAAATTAACTCAATCAAAGCAACTACATACCTTGAGATGTTGCTTCTGCTCTATGGCGTGATCTCCTCATTCTCTACGTTATCTAGGGCTTGCTCAACCCGTTGTCGCCCTTGATCTCCCCTACGATTTCATTTCCCCCCATTCTCCTCTCCTCGAAAACTCATCGTTTTTTTTCCTTGTAACCCAACTGCCTCGAATTCATTTCCCACCATTTTTATTAGTGGGGTCGGGTTACCGGGTTTTAATTCATTATAACGGGTTTTATTCGCTGTTATCGAATGTTAACCCACCCTAACCACACTTTAACTCTACCCGAATTAGCCCAAGTTAGATTTTTAACACTTACCGTTCAAGAGGGATTCTTTTGGAGTTAATTATGTAAATTGAGGGACCAATTAGTAAAAGCCATTAAATGTGAGACTCTTTTACAATAACCCATTTTTTGAGGGACTTATGCCTAAAACCCCTTTGTTTTTAGGGAAGAAAGCACGGTGCGGTCTGATTATAGACAGTGAGGGTAAAAGTGGAAGATTGGGGTTTAGTTGGGCTTTAAATTAAGCTTGGGAATTTTAGAATGAAAGTAAATGGGCTTGGGTGTTGGGCTTTAAAACTTAAAAAAGAAATGAAAATAAGGAGGAAAAAAGAGAAATGAGGAGACAAGGCTTGGCAGGCCATGGGCTTGTTTAAAAGAAACGGTGAAAGAAATTAAAATAGAAGAAGAAATAATTGTAAAGTCAGTGAAGAAAAGAAAGGAAATGATGAGGAAAATTTGAATAAATAATTTATAAAAATATGACAAAAAATGTCAGTAAATTCCTAAATATATGGGTCATTACATCATACCCACTTACAATAAATTCCGTCCTCGGATTTTTCAAAATGCAAAATACTAATAATAAACGCAATAGGAAAATCATATCCTAAGATAACTGATAACGTCTTCTAAGAGGAAATGGCATTTGTCTTTACCGCTATCAAGATGTAAGGCGGTCGCCTATGAAGCTGAGGTGGTGGATGCTGATCTTGCTAACTGACATTGGTCGTTGCGTTCTCAACCTTCTTAGGACCGTTTGCAATGGAGTGCTCGGATGCGTTGCAAATCAAACACATCTTGTTGAAGCAACGAAAATCATTCATGTGCCCATGTCGTTGACAATAGTGGCACATTACAGGTCGTTGAGTATTGGCTAAAGTCCCGGTTTTATTGAGTTGTGTGGTTTGCGACATCTGTATAGAAGGCTTTTTCTATTAACTAGGTCGAGCATTTGCTTGAGAGCATCGGCTCTGCTCTCCTATAGCTGCTAGTAGTTGTTGATGTATCAGAGAAGCAGTCATCTTTCGTTCTCGCTCTTCCTTCCTCTGCATGTATTCGTAGTCGAGCTGCGGAGAGTATTCCTGTATGGGTCTTCAGGTTTAATACTACCAATTGTTCCTGAATTTTGATGTTTAAGCCTTCTTGAAAACGCTGAGCTCGGCCAATGGATCGGACACCATATTCTTTGCAAATCTATTGAACCTAGAAAATTCGATGTTGTATTGTCCACGGTCATGGAGCCCTGCATCAGATTCATAAATTGTGCATGTAGTTTTTTCTTTGCCTCGACGAGAAATACTGAGCATTGAAGCTCTCCTTGAAAGTGCTTTATGCGATCAGTTGTCCAAGTCGGTCTTCTGAATCCACCATGCTTTGGCGTTTTGAGTCAATTGTAGT
This sequence comes from Scilla litardierei, assembly GCA_030789695.1. Taxonomy (NCBI): domain Eukaryota; kingdom Viridiplantae; phylum Streptophyta; class Magnoliopsida; order Asparagales; family Asparagaceae; genus Scilla; species Scilla litardierei. Next base: position 148,973,210 of record CM061132.1, on the reverse strand, counting down.
TAGCCATATCCATCCACGAATCCGGCACAATCCGTGCCCCGTTCAACATGTATGCGGTGCAGCGCAACCATTCTTCTGTCGCAAGGGGGTCATCTGTTCCTTTAAAGATTGGCAGGCACAGTGATCGGAATTCTTGTACTCATTCATGTCTGGGCTCCTTTTGTAATGCCTGGATCATCTCTCGCAGGGTCTGGTCTGAAATCTATATCGTTGATGCAGGTTATTCAATGTTGTTGTCATTGTTGCTAACATACCGCGCAGCCATTCTTCTACCGCAAGGGGGTCCTCTATTTCTTTAAAGATTGGCAGGCACAGTGATCGGAATTCTTGTACTCGTTAATGTTGGGCTCCTTTTGTAATGCATGGATCTTCTCTCGCAATGTCTAGTCTGAAATCTGGATCGTCGATGAAGGTTGTTCAATGTTATTGTCGTTGTTGCTAACATACCTGTTGTTGACGTTGTCATTGAGTTCGTTGTTGACGTCATGGTTATTATCATCGCCGTTGTCGACGTTCTCATGCGGTTGTGGTCAATGTTGTTGTTTACATTGTTGATAGTACTAGATCCACTTCCATCGCCTTGATCTCCTGTTATGTTCTCGTTGATGATGATCGAACTGTTCCCATTGGTACGTCTGCTACGATTGTATGCTTTCAACATTCTGCTTATCAGATTACCGTGAATAAGTACGTGTATGATTTTCGGTATATTCTACTCGACATATAATGTTCAAGAGGTGGTCCTGCTGACCTGCATGAGCTACTACTTGTAACGACCCGGTTTCTAAAGGTCATCACAAATACAATAATTTGCAGGTCCTACTGGATACCGGTGAAAACATAATAGAAAAAGTAGAAAATAATTCTGGATTTAAAAACATACTTGTACAAGCAATTTTAGAAACTTTGTGCACCGTCCAAAGAAATGAAAGCTAATATTAACGCTGAAAAATCTCATCCGAAACCTGAAGAAGGAAATATACAACGGAATTAAAAAGTAGATTATACCTAAACCAAGCTAACGGTTTATATACCAAACGAAAACAATTTCATTATCGCTAAGTAAGAAAAATGATATATTGAACTAAAAGCAACAAGTTATGAATGTTTTAAGTATTGATTAAAGCTTAACTAACCATTCTAGGTCGTGCTCATGTCCAAGGACGCGATGTACAATGACAAGTTCTGTAGTGTAACCCCACTTTCAGTGTGAATAGCGGAAAATGAATATAGTAACCCACATTCTGTAAGGAAGAGAAAAAATGTATATGACCACTCATTCCATAAAAAAGAGGAGGAAAACGGATACTTGTAATATACTCCACTTCCGTGAAAAGAGAGTGGAAAATGAATATAGTAAACACGACCCTTTGGGCAGTGAGCTAGATATGGCATAATAAATGTTGGTATAATGTCATGAACTTCCAATATCATGTGACCCTAAATTCTCGGTGAGTGTCCATGTTCGAATCACCCTAAACTACGTGGATATGGGTTTTATGCAGAAGTCCACTATTCTATTTGTCAACAATAACAGCAAGTCATGTGTCAATTTATCCGAGTCACGTATCGAATGCCTTTGCCTAGTCACTAGTCAAATTGTTCTGATTTCATGTATGCATAGCCCCTTAACTATATGCAATTGGTGATATATTTTAACAGTCCCGGTTATTGCATGCATGTTTAACGTATTCCACAATTCATGTAAGAAAATAATGTCAACCAATGTCTCGTACACAGAGTAAGTTAAAATAGTTCAATTATCGTCAAAGAAGCAGCTTCAACCAATTTCTCTAAAACTGAGATTCGTTCTAAAAACCGAATGTCAAATAATAGCAATAAAAGTTGAATGTGTATGAGAATCAAATTCACTTAATTTTTGACACCCGAATAATTGGTGGTTTACCAGCATAGAGGGAAGAATACTGTCACAACCCAAGTTATGAACAGTAACCAACAATCCCAAGTAACAAACAATCAAATTTTCAAAACTAAGAACAAAAAAGGATAAGGATATTGCTCTTGCATGTCATCCTTACGCTCCCAAGTGAACTCCTCGGGTGAACCTTTCTGCCGCAACACCTTCACCAAGCTGATCTCGTTGCTCTTAAAAGTCTTCTGTTGACGATCCAAGATTTTCACAAGCTGTTGCTCTTAGATCAAATCCGGTCCCGTCTTGATTTCCGAGTAATCCACCACATAATTAGAATCACACGCATATCATCACAATTAGAAATGAACATATCATGTGCTCCCTCCAATAAAGGTGATAAGTTTATGCGGTAAGCCACTTCTCCTACTCTCTCCAATACATCAAATGGTCCAATGTATCATTGATTGAGCTTTCATCTCCTTCTGAAGTGAATAAACCCTCAGTTGAATCAGATCTTTAAGAACACATGATTACTCAGCTAAAATTCTAAATGACGATGCTTCGCATCAGCCCAATGTCTATATCGACCCCACAAAATCCGAAACTTGTCTCTGATCGTTCTTAGATCCAATGCTTCCGCAATCATCTCTAGCATCAGTGGTTTTTTATCTTCAATAGCTTCCCAACTTAATATAGGACGTCACCTTCTCATGTACAAAACTACAAATGAGGCCATACTAATGCTTGATTGATAAATGTTGTTGTATATGAACTCCATTATGTGTATGTGATCCGTTCACTATCCCTCCTTTGAAGTCCAACATATAAGCCCTCAATATATCTTCCAATAATTTAGATAGTACGCTTCGACTACACATCTGTCTGTTGGTGAGAAGCGATATTGAAAATGAGATAGATACTGAAACTCCTATGTTGACTCTTTCAAAATTGTGAGGTGAACATAGTGTCTCGATCATGCTATACACACCTTTACATTATGTGGACTCATGATTTCCTACACAAGCTCATTCACGTCACAATACATACAGTGAAGATATTACAGAAGTTATAAGAAATTAAATCTATTTCCTCCTTGTACTTCTTCTCAAAGGTTTCTATGGACTACCCCACATAATAAGGAATGAAGTGCTCTAACTTGGTTAATCGATCAACGATCATCCAAGTAGCATCATTCTGCTTCGAGGTTCATAGAAATCCAGTCATGAAACACATAGTAATAGCAATCCAATCATAAAATACATAGTAAAATGCTGCCACTTCCTCTCCGGACTCCGCAGAGGCTGTAGCGAGCTTATAGTACAATGATGCTCATGTCACGTCCCGCTTCCAGGGCGTGGCTATTTTCATGCGAGGCAGATCCTGGAGATACCAATGAAAGCAATATAGAGAAAGCAAGAATTAAAGATACTCATTTCATTTGATATTCTTTATTACAAGGATTACAAGTTCTTACGCAAGAAAATAAAAGTACAACTCTCATACTAAAAAGGAAATACATGACAGGAAACTACAATATGACGCTCATCACTCGACCTGGACTCAAAACTCCGCGTCTTGAACACTGAACTTCGACTCCTTGTACACGGGTGCCTCGGCGTGTTCATGTGTATAAATATAAAATAATCCAAGCAACATCTTCAAACCGAGTGTCAATAACAACTTAATTAAACTTATCAAATCATGCTGTAGGACCCTGGTTCAAACCAAAGATTACCTTAAGTTTGCACACCATGTTTCCCTCCTAAGCAACATTCCCAAGATATTGCTCTAAACTTTTTCACGAGATCTCCATACAATTAGGCATAATTCTCATCTAACTGAAATATCTATCACTGTTGATTGACTGAAAGTCTCAAGACATTCAATTCTATTTTCTAAGTGTAACCTTTAGTGCTCAATCTAGCTTTATGTATATTTACAAATCCGTTCAGGCAATGCTTCAGTGTAAACAACCAACAACAGCCCACAACATCAAATTCTTGATTGGCGATAATAAGGTCTTTTATGCCTTGTGACATAAGAGCGCCCATCTCGTTATCCATAGCTTGCTTCCAAGCCAGATGCATCGTAACTTCCTATTAAGACTTATGTATAAATATAGACGATAATGATAAGACAAAGTGTTGAAACGCAAAGGTTAAGTTGTTCATAAGAAAAATGAGAAATAGAATTTCAAGCAATTGATTGTTTACCCTTACAAATGGAGATCTAAATCTGACAGCACCAACGAATGTGCTGATCAAGGTCTTTAGCTGTAGACTGTGGATCAGTATGCGATGAAACATGTCGCTTCCCTTGAACATGGTATATACACTTGCAATGGTTTAAAGGCTGCAGACACTTCTTTAACTCCAGCACTGGAGACAGGTTGGGGAATAGATGACGACAATGATATAACCTCTAAATCAGTACAAATATATGATACAAAGAAAAAAGTAACGTTAGCAAACATGTGACTGTGCTATGTGTAGGATAAAATCAGTGTCTTTCTTTTTTAGTCTTACCCAACAAATACATACTTGATGGATCTAGCAGACAATTTGTCAAGAGCTGCCTGACGACTTTGTATGAAGCAAGTATGTAGAAGATGGGTCTGTTATGATACAAACATGATGAGGAATACAATAATGAAGTACAAATGAGGGCATCCTTTTAATCAAATGACATAGACATGGTAGAGATATTTGGGAACATGCATCTCAATCATAAATGTTCTAGCTACAGTTAGAAGAGGTATAAGCTTTTGTGTGTAACTCCATTCTGTTGGGAAGTACAAGGACAAGATCTTTGATGCGAAATACCGTTAGAAACACAAAAGCTATAAACATCATTCTTCATAAATTGACGAGCACGGTCAGTGTGTAAAATGCATTAAGATGTAGAAACCTGGGTTTTTATCTCATTAAAGAAATTTTCAATAATTTAGGGTATATGTGTTGTATTTCAGCAAATATATCTAGGTCATTCTTAGATATCTTTAACAAAAACCAAAAAATAGCAATGACAAAAAAGAAGAAGAAAAGGCGCCTATCAGATGGCCTGCACCATTCAGTAGTCCAAGAAAACTGGCGCTCATCGCACGACATTCAGTCAGGGGAACTGCTTCTTGGTCTATTATGAGGAATGAATCTCATGAAGTTGATGACTCCATGTGTCTACATCTGCCTACGTCCTAGATAAGAAGAATGATCAGAATCTAACTGATCCACTGAACAGAGCTGAGGTCATGACTTCTCACTTTTATGCAAGACGTTCAAACAATCAGCAGCCATACGAGTACACAACCAAACCTCTGAAAGCCTAACCCCATCTTAACACAATCATTCATTTAGCTTGTCAATGGCATTGTTTATAATCACTTCCTTTTTTAACCTCAAAGGGCATCAAATTATAGATATGTTTTTCAATTATGCAGCACATCAACTATAGATCAAGTAATTTTCTGGAATTATCTTTAAGCTTTATTTTTGATATATTCTTATTGTTTGCATCTTTTGGTACAACGTGTTTATTACAGCAAGGATCTTCTTGCATGATGTTTCTCTCCTAGGCTTATGCTAACAATCTCATCATGACTAGGGCAGTGCTAAATGAGCCTAGTTATTCAAGTTTCTGAATTTTAAACATTTATTTTGCAGATGCAAGATGTTTATGAATTTGTATATGAGACGCATGGGCAGTACTGGCCTTGCATTCATCACTATATTTTCATCACTGTTGTGCTCATGCAACTTACCATGGTTGGTCTTTTTGGGTTGAAGTCCAAGCCAGAAGCTTCAATCTCAACAGTAGTTCTTTTACTATTGACCATATTGTTCAATGAATACTGCAAGATGCGGTTTCTTCCATCATTTCGTCATTTCTCCATTGAGGTACACACAGCTTCTGCAAGTAATTCAACCATGTTTCCGATTAGTAGATGATACTTAATCTAAGCATCTTATAAATATGTTTATTATCTCTTGATCATGGGATGCTGGCTAGTTATGCTTTACAAGATACATATTGATAGTAAATATCTGGTAACGTTTTCTTCCATGGCAGGCGACCATTTTTTGTTGGTAAGCTTTTCAGTTCAGTCACTAGAAAATGCTTATGCTCTGAGAAAAGTGTAAAAAGAGAGAAGGATGAAAGAACTTAGAAATTCATGAAATCACTTTGCCTGGAGAATGTTTGAAAAGAATGAATGCGGAAAATTACCAGAATCCTTGCGAAAGAAGAGAAATCTGGGTCTTGATCTTGTTGTTTGTACGAATACAAAGAGAGTGAGATGGGAAGCCATTCTTCTTTGTTTTTCTCTTACGCAATATCTCTAAGTAAAAGAGCGCAAGGAGAAAAAGAAAAATAGCGTACCACAACAAGGGACCATCCTCTTTTATTTATAGAAGTGGGTTTTTACTAATTAGTCCATCATAAATTAGTACTTACCCCAGAAATTCCACACATTTGCAAATAAGCCCCCACACTAATTATTAGATGAGTAGGACCATTAAACTTTATTAGATTATGACATTTAGGTCCTTAAATCATATTCAGTAATAAATATGTGATAATTAATGCAATCGTGTGCGTCCACACACCCAAATGCATTTACTATATATATACATGGTATGAAGTCCATAATTCCAACAAAGGAAACTACAAAGTACAAACAACTTTATCTTGTGCAGTCTATGTCCATATTTTCTTTTCTGTGGCATTCGTCATGCTATTTTGCACAAGAGCCCAAACATTAAGCATACGAAACATATGGGAACATGGGAAAAGAACATAAAGGAAAGCGGTTTTCTTCTTCAATTCTAGTGTTAGCAGAGGATACATCAACCAAATAGATGTAGCAAATTCGAACCTTTTTGATTCATCACTTTGTCTTTTTTTAATTTGACCGAGAGACAACATGTATTGAAGCTTCCCACTGAGGCAGCTTGCAAATATATCCTTGTTGGGCTAGAATAACCGAGTTTCTCCTAATGCTATATTGCCTCTTGAAACTTCTGACGTTTTATTCTGTATTGTGCATAAACTGATGCAGAGGTGTCTCAAAAGTAGAACTACACAACAATTGTTTCAATCTAATCATGTTGCTACATGTGTCATGTCATTAGACGGCGATGGCAAACGACGACCGTGATGAAGCGGAGGGTCTGTTGGCAGACAATCGAGATGCGGCGGTTAACGCATACCAGCCTCCTTGGATGCAACCAGTTAGTTTTCCTGGAGACTCATCCTCTACACAACCGTTGGTGTCAGCTTGATTTGCGCCTAGTTTCAGCTCGGTTCTCTACATGCAAACTCGGAGGAAATACATAGGTGCATGTATGCATTTTCATTGCAATAGCATTCAGTCATGTTTTGGACATTGATTGTAAATACCCTTTATAGCAAAAGATATGTTGGTGAACTTACTGCAGAAATTTGAAAAAAGAACATGTGTGGGCCTCCTGTATTTTTGCCAAATTAGCTATTGATATAGACAAAGTATAGAAAATTGATAATTGATGATTCTGTTTGCCTGGTTGAAGGTTACTACTATGTCTTCATGAATCAAATGCTTCTTCCAACGCCTCCTCTCAAGAGAACTCTCATCTCATTATAATCTATCCTCGCGCTCACATAGAACAACCATCCCTCCCAAAGCCTCTCCTCTCAACCACACATGAGAGAGACAACTGAAAGCCATCACTCACCAAACATTAATTTAGTAGCATACACAACATCAAAGGAAACATATGCTACTTAATCACTCCCACGATGCATGGGCAATGTACATCGACAAGTTCATTCATGACAGTGTCATTCCACAAGTGTCATGGGGGTCGGTCGAAGGTCTAATTCGCCTCTCGCAAGGTAATTCTCGGTGACAAGTTGACATCACTACGTCACAGCTTTGAAGTTATTATAAGTCTGCCTTTTTACTGAAAATCGAACGGTGTCACTTTGCGAACCGACCATTTTGCTCATCGCACATGCCGCTTAAAAAATACTCGGTGCACATCCAATGTATTTTTTGAAAAAACAAGTTTTCGCTCGGTACACATGCCTGCCGGATTGTTGAAAATTCCATCAAGTTCACGTATCACTTAATTCAAAATCACTCAATTCACAAATCACTTAATTTTTGCTCAACAACTTAAGTAATTAGTGAGGACTGAATGTAATTAGTTAATTAAGTAATTAGTAGGAGGCTGGGGCGGAGAGGGGCGGAGGGGCTGGGGAGGGGGCTGGGGGCTGGGGCTGGGGAGGCAATGGGGAGGATGGGGCCGGGGCGGGGGGAGCGGGCTGTGCGGAGGGGGCTGGGGACGGGCGGAGGGGAAGGGGGGTGGGTCAGGCAAAGGGGGAAGGAGGGCTGTGGAGGTGGGATGTATTCTTTGATTACATTTTATTATCGTTGATTACCTTTAAACAAAAAATTTAAGCATGTATTATTTAATTATCTTTCTTAATTGATGGAGAGAAGATGAGCAAAATATTTATAAAAGTAAGAAGAAATTGTGGGATGTGCATGGTGAGTAATTTCGTATGTACGCGGAGTAATTTTTTTGAGACGGACGTGCGCAGTGAGTAATTTGTTCTATGTGCGGAGTAATTTTTGCGTGTGTATATCAAAGTTTTTGAAAATAGTATTTTTGTTATTTTTCAAAAAAAGTTAAGGTGCGCTGAGCAAAATGGTCTGTTCGCAAAGTAACGCCCAAAATCGAAAGCTAAGACGAGGGCTATATGTATTTGGTTTTCTAACGATATAAACCTCACGTGGCCATGTAAATGTAGGCCTTGGAGGTATTTTAACTCAAAAGTGCTTTATGGAAAATGATAAGCACGCTGCACCTTCTTGTTGGATCCTGGAGATAGCAAGTAAAACACTAGATGGAGTGAATAGTATTTAGCAAATTTAAAACAAATCTTCTAGAATTCTATCTAAGATTTCAATTACAGTTACCTAATTAAATCTTAATCAATAACTGTATATTGCAACAATATAAGCAGTGAAAATATTAGCACAAGTACAAGACAAAGCGAGATAGAGTATAGAAAATGCAAACCAAAATAGACAGTCACAAACATGGTAGTTTATCCTGGAGAAGCCATCCAGGTCTATATCCAATCCCAAGTCTAACTTGGAGTTCCACTGTTAATTTCCTTCAATGGAACAATAGTACACCACCTCAACACCTGAGGATTTTACAATCACCACACCTATAATGAGGATTTTACACAACCTCTTTCCTTAGAGGATTTTACATCCACCTCTTCACCAAGAGGATTTCCATCACCTCACACTTGAGGATTATCACCACCTCACGCTTAAGAATTTTCATCACCACCTCACACTTTAGGTAACAACTTTGAGAGCAAAGATTTACACTTTACCTAAACCTTGAAGATGAAACTTTGTCTATGAAGTGGCTAGGAAAATGGGTCTCTACTCTATAGAATTGATCATTGTGAGAGTAGAAGAAAAGCTCAAAAGATTGGAGAAAGAGAGCTAGAGTTTTGAAGGGTTTTGGTTTTTCCCTTTTCTTTTTCCTTTTCTTTTTCATCTTAGTTCATTCATAATCTTACCCAAATGATCTGAGGTCATCTCCATATATAGAGAAGAAAACTTGGGTGAGAAAATACCCAAAAAAAAACCCTTCCCAGCGTCTACAAACAGCTAGTAGAGTAAATTGCAATGTCTAGTTCTAGTCGATTAGTGCTCATCATCTAGTCAAATAGGCTATGGCTAGCAACTAGAAAATGTACTCTAGTCAAATAGAAATTCCAGAGCCCAGAGCCTGTTTCAACCAATTAGGCTAGTTGATTATAGTATGTCAGCTAGTAGCCTAATTAATAAATTAGTCGACTTAACCTTACACTCTGGTCGACTAACTCCTCAGCCAAACAAGAGTTAAACCCTATATCAAATATAGTCAGCTGTGGTCTGTTTAGTCGACTAGTACACACACAGAATCCTATTGTTTGGATATGAAACCTAGGTTTTTGTGCATCAATTAAATACATATTAATTCTAGTTGTTTACCTATTGTTTCGTGTGTGTGTGTGTGTCACGCCCTGCTTCCTAAGTATGGAAGGCGAGACGTGAGAAGGTCCGCTCAAACTTGGAGCTGTGAAGCTACAGTCTGATAAGCATCTGGTAACATATTGCATTAGCAGATTCTTTGCATTACAACGAAACAACAGTAATAAAGAAGGATAGAAAATAAAATTACCCAACATTCAACATCCACAGATTTTATTCCAAACATACAGAGAGTCATAACGAAAAGTACAGAGTCCGAGAAAAAGGCCCAAGTATGGCCGAAACTATAACAAGAAATGGTGCTAAGCACCGAACAACCTAACAACAACTACTAAGAATGTAAACAACAACTAAAGAGAGTCACTAACTGAGACTTAGGGAAGGACTCCGGTGTCCTCGAACTGGACGTCAGCAAGCTGTCGTCCTCAGCAACTACTCAGACTCAAATCTGACATGTGACACCCAAAGAGAAAAGGACACATGTCAGCAAAAATCTCCAAAGAGGGAAAAGGAGACTTTTATGCAAGGAAACGTAAGGCACAGCAGGTATAAGATAAATGCAGCCTAGCAGTTCTAAAATAATGATGATATGGCACGTTAATTTAATGAATGCAACAGTTAAATGAACATGATGATAACAAGCAAGCACGTCGTAGCAGAAAACTACGAATCACTATTTCACGTGTGTATGGACTGGCGCCCATCTTCTGGATCACGAGCCAGGAAGTGTTTTTAGTATATGGACTGGCGTCCATCTTCTGGACCACGAGCCAGGAAGTGTTTTTAGTATATGGACTGGCGCTCATCTTCTGGATCACGAGCCATGAAGTGTTTTTAGTATATGGACTGGCACTCATCTTCTGGATCATGATTCAAGAAGTGTTTTCACTTGGCATAGGGGTGCAACAAGCCTCAATACATGATGTAGGAATCAAGATCCTACTCGTCGCAGCTTGCAATTTTAAGGTAGCGTGTGCTACGCATATATAGAAATACAATCAATGCATGAAATGACATGGCGAAATGCATGAACATGGCAATAATCAGATAAAAAGTGCGTATAGTTAATTTGAAAGTAAACGTGACATGCGGCATGAAATGATAGCATGGTAAAGGTGTCGGATCTAGCGTTGTCAAACTAGATCAAAAGTGGCGTATAGGCGATTATCATTTCATCGCCTAGTCTCTTTTACACAATTTTACAAAATGGCCTAAAACATGGCCTCACAAATTACTGTGCAAATTTCACTTGCCTGAAAGAGACGTACTGCAATCATAGATCAGAGAGGTCCAGAACTTCCTATGTGTTCAATCAACGCCCAGCCTACAACCCATATTACTAATCTTCAATTAGTGAGTTACCAAAGCAATGAAAACACAGTTTTTATCTTGTTAACATGCAGGTGTGGGTTCCTACGATTCAGGTATACCTTAACACGATGCGAGAGCTACACTGACGTCGGGTAGCGACGTCAGGGGTTGAATTAACAGAAGCGTGCGATGATCCACTGCACGGCAGTGATCAGTGTCAACGGCAGACGACAGCGACAATGAACGACGATCAGCCGGGTAGCGGCACGATCACCGAACAGCGACGCAAGGGGGAACAACCGTACGACGTTTTACGGCGTTGGGAAGACGAAGACAGCGGGCAGTGTGTTCTACGGCCTACCTCGAGTTGTGCGTGGAAACAGCACAGAGAGAGGGGCTGATATGTGGCGCTCGGCAGTTTGTAGGGTTAGGGTTGTTTTGAGGGGATTTCGGCCAAGGAGGGTTGCGGCAATTGTTTATGCGGTAAGGACTGAATTGAGGGCTGGCCGGAGAGTCATGTTTTGGGGAAGTGCGACAAAAGGGGAGGTTGCCGGCAACTCGAGGGAGGGAGCGGCCGGAGTATAGGGATGGGCGGCAGTTTCTTTTTTTTGGGAAGAAGGGTATGCAGCTTGTGTAGAGGCTGTTGAGTGTTTGATAGGCGAGATGGGGTGCGCCATTAATGGGGTACCGGAGATGGGGGAGATGGGGTGAGTGGTGGCCGGAGATCGGCCTGGGCGGTGCGGCAAAGGGGCTACGCGGTTTCCAGGCGCTGGACAGCGCAAGCGGCAGCAAAAAGGGGGGCTGCGCGCGGTTTGCAGGGAGGAGGGCCGGCGGTCTTGGCCGGAGAAGATGGCCGGGCGGGGTGGTTGGCCGGAGGGAGGAAGAGCAGGCCATAGAGATGGGGAAGGGCCAGCGCGCATGAGTTGTGCTCCCAAGGGGCTGGCGGCTGAGAATTGATTCATACGTGAGAAAGTGAAAACCTAGTGTATTAGCTATTTGGGTGTTGAAAAGGGTAGATTTAGGGAAAAGTGGGAGAGAGAATGTGAGATGGAGGGGGTAGAATTAGTTTAATAGAGAGTGTCGAATAGCTAGGGAAAAAGACATGTGAAACATGGGATTCCAAGGTGGTTAGGTTAACTAGATTTAATTAGGGATAAGCTTGGGTTAAAAACAGATTGAAAGTGATTAGTGCGAAAGGCCAATTAAACGGCTTTCGAAAAATATAATAAAAATATTGGGACGACCGTGTCGATGAGAGGTTCGAGACTACGATGATCGATCATGGGCTAGGGTAACAGAAATCAGAACTAAAAATAAAAAGATCTAACGACGAAGGTGAAAGCTACGACACATCTTCAAACAAAGCTAATTTGTGGGAGAATGAGCCGTGAAATGACGTTCATGAAAAATCCCACAAATAAGTACTCTTCCAGAGAGTCACAACGGCATATCACATCGTACGGTTCGGATACAAGAAGAGGTCGAAATAAATATGCGTACGAACAAAAGTACGCGCACGAAAAACATACGAGCGAAAAGCGACCGTGACATCCTACCAACCTTAAAATAAAGTCCGTCCTCGGACTTTCTAACTAAGAATAACATACATACTAGCCATTCTAGTAACTACCCCAATCACATCACACTATAATTCAACCAGGTATAGTCACTACAAGTGCTTATATATGCACTAGATAGTCAAACATTAATACTACAAACATGTATACATATGCACACTCTATACTTATACCTATCATAGACAGTCAAAATCGTACACATACTTCAATCATTCATATAGTCACATACATCCTTATATAACTATCACTCATTTATCATAACCAATGTACACATATATACACAAAATAGTTTTACATTAGCAAATACGATCATAGTGCTCACGTATAGATAACTACCTATGCACAAAACAAACATGGATTTACTACTCCCTAATATCTCCTAGTATACATCCAACACCAAACACATCAACACATGTAATCACACCATACTATTATTAAATCAAGTTCATTATATCTAATATACATTCACCACTACTATAATTTCTCAAATATATAGTTATTCAAGTATACGCGGATACTTCATCATATATTCCCATCACATACAGTCCTATAACTATATTCAAGTCCCACCACATATACCATAGTCACAAATACCTATAACTAAGCACATACTTACCCGTGCATGGTGCACGCCCACACACGCTAACATATCATTCACACATGCCACTCATATCACTATATACTTAGCACATCTTCACCTAGTTTAGCTAGCATACATACATTCAAACATGTAAAATCTTAGTAAATAAGTATACTACAAGACCAACACCTATAATTATATAATGGTATAGCCACTCACAATCATGTGTGTAACACAACCAGACACAACCAATCCTATCGCTATACATACATCATCCATTACCATATTCATAGTACTACACGCAAACCACAGACATATGTAACAATATACTTGGAGTATACACACTCAAGCTTGAGTGAAACTCAAAACCCATACCAGAATACTCTATATACATAACACGATATTTATACATATACCAACACACCACACCACTATATATATATATATATATATATATATATATATATATATATATATATATATATATATATAGGGAAATGTGCCTGAGGTTGACCTCAGGCAGAATTACCTGAGGTCAACCACTCTGTCCGGATGTTGTAGGTATTTTTTTTGAAATTTTTTTTGCAGTAGGTAGATATACTTGTTATGTAGCTCCCCACAAAATTTCAGCTCAATCCGACACCGTTTGAGCCTCCGTTCATCGATTTCAAAAACGTTGCGCAAAACTGTCCAGAATTCTGGACAGTTTTGCGCAACGTTTTTGAAATCGATGAACGGAGGCTCAAACGGTGTCGGATTCAGCTGAAATTTTGTGGGGAGCTACATAACAAGTATATCTACCTACTGCAAAAAAAATTTCAAAAAAAATACCTACAACATCCGGACAGAGTGGTTGACCTCAGGTAATTCTGCCTGAGGTCAACCTCAGGCACATTTTTTTGATATATATATGTGTGTGTGTGTGTGTGTGTGTGTGTGTCTACCAACGTCACCACATACATACCATAATATCAATCACACTTTATATTTAGTCAAGTAACCCACATAATGCAATCACTTTACACGCTATAATAATATTACAAACATCAACACACGTATACAATCAAAATACACTATCCCATATATGCATACTTCGTATAGTTACAAACATTTATTATATTCACACCATAGCAATATACTTATAATTAGTATACTAATACATATACTTATCCATACCTAGTTAAGACATACAATAATCATGTATACCTCATGGTATACATGCACAACATCCCATAAAGGCAAGCAATACCAAACAAAATTTATAACCCTATTACCGTACGTATATCACTCATATTCATATAGTAAGTACATATCTACATACGAGAACACGCTCACACATACCAACATACAGATCATACAATAGGCATGCACACTTAACTATAAGTATACCTATTATCATCAAACTTAACATGCACATGACTTACTAGTATATTATTTCAAGCATTTACAGGTATCTTCAAACCACATACTCCGCTAGTAGATACTCCAACACTAGATCTAATACACGCAGACATCCCTAAAGTGGTATAGCTATCCACACATATATAAGTACTATCATTCTACAACTTCATACATATATCACGAATAACACTGAGTATACATATATAACACAAGAGACAATCATTAATATCCTAAAGGTAGCACACTCATACGGGTCCTGACACTTTACCTAGATACATGCACCACGACGACATCACAAAAATCAATGGGCCCACTACTAAACTAGAGTTGACACAAGCAACGACAAGCACTAATGTCTATACGATAGAAAGGAGACCAAAACCAAAAGCGTAACGAAACAAGGTCGGAAAGAACGAGTTCCGTTAAGGCGAGGATAAGGAGATAGCTGGTTGGGTGGGACGAAAATATTGCTCTAAATAATTAATTAGGTGAAAGAAAGACATGTGTGAAATATGATATCATATATGTATGTATCCTTATAACAATATGTAGAAATAGCGAGCAAACGGTAAATTTTTAAAACACGGAAAAAGTGTTAGACGAAGAAATAAAGAGTAGGGTGAGATAGTGATTCGTTTGCAAAAGAAAATAGATTTATACAAAGATTTTTTTTGAAGTATGAGTACGATGAACTTAGAACTGATATATATAAAGATATTGAAGTTCTACTTAGCTTAGAATAATTTTCTAGCAGTATGTACGGTAAGTGGTTAAAAATAATAAACTTAGTAGTATAGAAAGGAAGGAAGATATATTGAATTATCAAAATGGTATTAAAGTTTTAAAACCGAAATACGGAAGATATAGGTTAGAAAATGGTTACAATATAGTATTTAAAATTTACGACCAAGAAGACTTCAAAATCTAAGAAAGAATTTTAACTCAACCGAAAAGCAAAAAATTTAATTATATAATAAGTGGTTTTCAAAGAAATTAAACTAAGCGAAGAATTTAGTTAGGAAAATCGAAAATACTTTTTAGAGGAATCAAGATTTGCAATGGAGAAGATCCGAAAATTAACGATAATCGTCATGAGGCGATCACGTGATTCGAGGGCAAAGAATATGATAGCATGATTGATACATAAATACGCCTAGGATATGATTCATGAAAAGCTATGATGGAATTCTACGGTCGATAATACAGAAGTGCAATGATTAGGAAAATGAGAAAGATCAGTGGTTTTAAATCATCGGGCCAACTAGGGATCAGAAAAACTTAGCGCTAAGACTCTCTAATGGACTAGAATGTAATAGAGGTCTCAGGGAAGGGTCCTAAGAGTATCAAGATTACGTTCTGCTGGGCCCAAAATTTGATGAACCCAGGCGAACGACTAAAGGAAAAGCTCTAGGAATCTAATATGGTCAGGGCTGGGTGAGAGACTACTAAGGCAACCTAAGACGGGTACAACTAAATCTTGACGAATGCACCTGACTATCAAACATAGACGTCTATCCAGGTCTTCCTACCATCTAAGACAAGGAAAACCTTCATGTTACACTCAATTCATGACTTGAATGTTCCGAATATTTAAATGGACGTTGTTATCATTATTGTTGTTCCGTTATTCTGCAGATGCAAAGTGGACCTGCATGGGCCACCACTAGAACCTGTCATGCCCCGCTTTCCAAGTATGTAAGGTGAGACATGAGAAGGTCCGCTCAGACTTGGAGCTGTGAAGCTACAGTCTGATAAGCGTCTGGTAACATATTGCATTAGCAAGTTCTTTGCATTACGACGAAATAACAATAATAATAAAGAAGGATAGACAATAAAATTATCCAACATTCAACATCCACAGATTTTATTCCAAACATACAGAGAGTCATAAAGAAAAGTACAGAGTCCGAGAAGAAGGCCTGAGTATGGCCGAAACTACAACAAGAAATGGTGCTACGCACCGAACAATCTAACAACAACTACTAAGAATGTAAACAACAACTAAAGAGAGTCACCAGCTGAGACTAAGGGAAGGACTCCGGTGTCCTCGAACTGGATGTCAGCAAGCTGTCGTCATCAGCAACTACTTAGGCTCAAATCTGACATGTGACACCCAAAGAAAAAAGGGTGCATGTCAGCAAAAATCTCAAAAGAGGGAAAATGAGACTTTTGTGCAAGGAAACGTAAGGCACAACAGGTATAAGATAAATGCAGCCTAGCAGTTCTAAAATAATGATGACCAGGCACGTTAATTTAATGAATGCAACAGTTAAATGAACATGATGATAACAAGCAAGCACGTCGTAGCAGAAAACTACGAATCACTATTTCACATGTATATGGACTGGCGCACATCTTCTGGATCACAAGCCATGAAGTGTTTTTAGTATATGGACTGGCGCACATCTTCGGGATCACGAGCCAGGAAGTGTTTTTAGTATATGGACTGGCACCCATCTTCTGGATCACGAGCCAGTAAGTGTTTTTAGTATATGGACTGGCGCCCATCTTCTGGATCACGAGCCAGGAAGTGTTTTTACTTGGCATAGGGGTGCATCTAGCCTCAATACATGATGTAGGAATCAAGATCCTACTCGTCGCAGCTTACAATTTTAAGGTAGCGTGTGCTACGCATATATAGCAATACAATCAATGCATGAAATGACATGGCAAAATGCATGAACATGGCAATAAGCAGATAAAAAGTGCGTACAATTAATTTGAAAGTAAACGTGACATGCGGCATGAAATGATAGTATGGTAAAGGTGTCGGATCTAGCTTCGTTGTCAAACTAGATCAAAAGTGGCGTCTAGGCGACTATCATTTCACCGCCTAGTCTCTTTTACACAATATTACAAAATGGCCTAAAACATGGCCTGACAAGTTACTATGCAAGTTTCACTTGCCTGAAAGAGACGTGCTGCAATCACAGATCAGATAGGTCCAGAACTTTCTATATGCTCAATCAACGCCCAGCCTACAGTCCCATATTACAAATCTTCAATTAGTGAGTTACCAAAGCAATGAAAACACAGTTTTTATCTTGTTAACATGCAGGTGTGGGTTCCTACAGTTCAGGTATACCTTAACACGACATGAGAGCTACACTGACGTCGGGTAACGACGTCAGGGGTTGAATTAACAGAAGCGTGCAGACGATCCACTGCACGGCAACGATCAGTGTCAACGGCGGATGACAACGACAACGAACAACGATCAACCGGGTAGCGGCACGATCACCGAACAGCGACGCTAGGGAGAACAACCGTACGACGTTCTACGGCGTCGGGAAGACGCGGACAGCGGGCAGTGTGTTCTACGGCCTACCGTCGAGTTGTGCGTGGCAACGACACAGGGAGAGGGGCTGATATATGGCGCTCGGCAGTTTGTAGGGTTAGGGTTGTTTTGAGGGGATTTCGGCCAAGGAGGGTTGCGGCAATTGTTTGTACGGTAAGGACTGAATTGAGGGCTGGCCAGAGAGTCATGGTCTGGGGAAGTGCGGCAAAAGGGGTGGTTGCCGGCAACTCGAGGGAGGGAGAGGCCGGAGTATAGGGAAGGGCGGCAGTTTCTTTTTTTGGGATGGAGAAGGGTATGCAGCTTGTGTAGAGGATGTTGAGTGTTTGATAGGGGAGATGGGGTGCGTCATTAAGGGGGTGTCGGAGATGGGGGAGATGGGGTGAGTGGTGGCTGGAGATCGGCCTGGGCGGTGCGGTAAAGGGGATGCGCGGTTTCCACGCACCGGACAGCGCAAGCGGTAGCAAAAGGGGGGCTACGCGCGGTTTGCAGGGCGGAGGGCCGGCAGTCTTGGCCGGAGAAGATGGCCGGGTGGGGTGGTTGGCCAGAGGGAGGAAGAGCAGGCCATGGTGATGGGGGAAGGGCCAGCGCGCGTGAATTGTTCTCCCAAGGGGCTGGCGGATGAGAATTGATTCATGCGTGAGAAAGTGAAAACCTAGGGTATTAGCTATTTGGGTGTTGAAAAGGGTAGATTTAGGGAAAAGTGGGAGAGAGAATGTGATAGGGAGGGGGTAGAATTAGTTTAATAGAGAGTGTCAAATAGCTAGGGAAAAATACATGTGAAACGTGGGATTCCAAGGTGGTTAGGTTAACTAGATTTAATTAGGGATAAGCGTGGGTTAAAAACAGATTGAAAGTGATTAGTGCGAAAGGCCAACTAAACGGCGTCCGAAAAATATAATAAAGATATCGGGACGACCGTGTCGACGAGAGGTTCGAGACTAGGATGATCGGTCATGGGCTAGGGTAACAGAAATCGGAACTAAAAATAAAAGGGTCTAACGACGAAGGTGAAAGCTACGACACGTCTTCAAACAAAGCTAATGTGTGGGAGAATGAGCCGTGAAATGACGTTCACGAAAAATCCCACAAATAAGTACTCTTCTAGAGAGTCACAACGGCATATCACATCGTACGGTTCGGATACAAGAAGAGGTCGAAATAAATACGCGTACGAACAAAAGTACGCGCACGAAAAACGTACGAGCGAAAAGCGACCGTGACAGTGTGTGACATCTTCAAGGTTGTAACTTAGGTTTTAATGACAAGAATAGAAAGATACAACAAATTACATAATTTGTCTTCATTAGCTTGATTTGTTGTAGACTTGATTTTTATTTCCTTGTCATAGAATTCTTTCTCTTCAACTCTTTGCCTTGTACTCACACCGCCATCTCAAGCTTGAAATGATCTTGCATTGTTAACTTTCACGCTTGAGCAAATTGTACCAGGGCTAATTTAACATGTCACACGTAATGAAATTCATTATACCAGTAAAATAATGTTTTCTCATCATTAAAACATGTAATGAGAAATCTAATACTCAACACTTCTAACTCAATACATCTTATTTTAAGTCTTTTTTGAAAATGCTAAGCTCTATTGTCATCCAAATTCCTATTTTACCCTCTTCTCCTCCAATTCATCTTCCTTCTCCGCTCACCACCTACACTATCACATCTCTTCCTCACCACTATTGTATCCTCCTCCTCCTCCTCCTCCTACCACCACCACTACCTGCAACCACCTCCGCATTACAACAAAGTGAAGAAAAAATAGATTAAGATAAAAATTTGTTGCTCATGTCCATGTAACCAAGCATTTAGTATGGATGCTCATGCTTGAGAACCCGAACAGAATGAAAGAAACTGATTCTTGTGAAGATTGGGCCTATATGCTTAAATACTACATTTGGCTTCCAGTATTGAAACTCCACGAGTGCGAGTTTCATTGTTCAAATTTTGGTTTTAATTATTTTTTCGGTTTAATTTTGGTAGGATTAATTGATTTTTTTCTCTTTTTTTGTCTTTAATTGATGGAATTTTTGGACTTTTTTATGTCGTTTGGATTTTTGAGGAGGGAGAGAGGGAGAGTTGGCAATGACAGTGAGTGGCGGTTATTGCAAATGAGGAAGGAGCCATTGGTATCGGGAGAGGGAGGAAAAAGCATATTTGTTTAGTGTAGCAGCGAAAGAATGGAACATGTACAATAAATAATGGCAAACTTGTAATTAAAAAGGATAGTGTGCTGGTAAAAAAAGTGTAATGTGTTATGAATGGTAGTATATAGGCCCATGTAGTTCCTATCTTATCTTGTATCATATTAGTATTTTGTATCCTACATAAAATATGTATCACACCATTATATGAACTCTTCCCTATAAATAAAGGTCTGCAGTCTCTCGCAGAAAGTACTTTACAACACGTTATTAACACGCTCTTCCCTGAGAGGGAGGCGATGTTATACAAAGCTTTTGCAGATGACAAAGGATCAGAAGATCGTTGATTCTCAGATGTCAAAGGATCAAAGGACGTTCCTGTTAGATCTGGATCTAAGCCTAGAGGGATGTGAATAGGCTAATAAAAATTCTTCGAGAACACAGGCAGTTATTAGAACAAATAATCAGATGCTGAGAAAATAAAGACAATCACAGAGTGCACAGAAAGATTTGCTCCGATTCGGTCGCACCAACAACCTATTCCAGTCCCAAAGCAGATACTATCATTAATATGGCAAGGGTATAACTAAAGCGCTACGAGCACCGACTCTACGCTCACCAAGTTCGTACCGCACTCACCAAAGTGCCAAATACTATAAATCTAGTAAACGCTCTCTCTTGACTAGCACCGACTAGTCAGAACCCTCTTGTCTAGCACCAACTAGACAAGACCCCAAAAGAATGAAAAAGTAACCTACAAAGATCAACACACCAATACACGAATGTAAAATAAATATAGAGTTCAGAAAAGCTCAGTTCGTGTAGATGTCGTCGTCTATGTGGTTCAGTGCTGGTTAGATTTGATCTGACAAGATGTAGTCGTCTATCTCAAGTCGTGGTACCTCCAAGATGTTGTGGCCTCCTTCTTTGGCTTTGAGGCTTACGGCTATGAAGAGAGAAGCCCTTGAAGCTTGCGACAATGGTGTTGAGGCTCTCTTATGTTGCGCAATGGATGAAGACTCCTCAAGGCAATTTGCGGCAATGGGTGAATACTCATCTTTGCTTGGTTGCGGCTATGGAGATGAGGATGCTCCCTTTGATGCTTGTTACGGCAAAGATGGATGAGAGGGCTTCATTGTGACTTGTGGCCTTGGAGGAAGATTGATGGAGCTTGATAGCTTACAGCTATTGAAGCTTTGAAGATTTGTGGCAAGGGGATATGAAGAGCTCTTGGCAATGATATCTTGCGGCAATGAGATGATCTCAAGAGCTTGTGCCAAAGGTGAAACTTGCGGCCTTGATGTAGATGGCTCTCTCTCTTGAGTTTCGGCAATGGCGAAGCCTCTCTATGTTGTTGTGCCCTTGGGAGGAGGATGAAGCTTTATGTTGGGCAAGGGAGGCTCTTTAGGTTTCGGCAATGGAGAAGATGAGGGTTTCAGCAATGGAGTTTGGAGAGGGCTCTCTTCGGCAATAGGAGGAGGATTTGCTTCTTTCCGCAATGGAGTTTTTAGAGATGGCTCTCTTCGGCAATAGGAGGAGGTTTATGTGTTGGCCACAAGTTTCTTCGTTGGTTGCATCTCTCTCTCTCTCTCTCTCTCTCTCTCTCTCTCTCTCTCTCTCTCTCTCTCTCTCTCTCTCTCTCTCGGATGGGAGGTTTTATATGAGTTGTGAAGAAATCAATTGGCTCAGGTAGAATCATATAATTGAAGGAGATTGGATGGAATCCTTATTTGAATTGGATTTACAATAATCATTGGAAGACCTCTTTCAATGACAATAGGATTTGGATTTTGAATTGGATTTGAAGAGGAATTGAATTTGAATGGCAATGGAATTTGAATATGATCTCATTTAATCACAAATTGATTTTCATGAGATTTGGATTGCATGGTTATGGGATTTGATTTAATCATCAAATGATATGAATGTGATCCATCCTTACCTCTCCATATTTGACCAAGTCCACTTTGCAAATGAATTGCAATTTTCTCCATCTCTGACCATGTCTTCATATGTGTAGCAATTTTCTCCATCTCGTTGACTAAGTCATCCTTTGAGTATTTACGAGCCTGGCACTCTTGAAAACACTTAGCACACACATCAAATCGTTCACACATGTTTGTTATCATCAAACACGAAGTCATCGATCGTTGTATCCAATAGTTCTCATATATGCGTACGAAAAAATCGAAATATTCCTTTCGATTTTACGGTACTCCTGCAAATTTTTTCTCTAAAATTATCATGATCATGATTATGTGCCCAAGATCTATATTTTTAGATCACAAAATGTATTAAAACAAAACCATTATTTAGATGGATAGGGCGGCGGCCAAGGACCGCCGACCCTGGGGCTCACACAAACCGTCGGAAAAAAAAAGAATTTCTGCCCGCAGGTGACCCTCGGGCCGTTGAACACCCCCGGGAGGATTCAGCCTCCAGGTTGCCCCTGCCTCCACTAGTGGCAGTGGCCTAAACCGTAATTAGGGTTCGATCAAAAGCAAAAAAAAATCTTGCTGGTCGAAGCCTTTAGCCCTTGCTACGGGCCTTGGCCCACCACCACCAAAAAGGTAATTTTGTAGCCAAAGCACGCAGCCCTTGCTGTGGGCCTTGGGCCACAACAAATAAAATCAAAATTTTGTCGGTCGAAGCCCGTAGCTCTTGCTACAGGCCTCAGCCCACTACAACAAGAAAAGAAAAGAAAATTTTGGCGGCCGAAGCCCGCAGCCCTCGCTATGGGCCTCAGCCCACAACCAAGAAAAAGAAAGGGGGAGGAAATAGAGAAAAAAAAATAAATAAAAATATTAGGTTATTGCTCAGGTATCAAATTTTTTTCTGAGCCAGACCACATTATCAATGTCTATAATTTTTCTTTCCAGCGTAATTATTAACTTTGATGCCTTTTATAGGATCATGGTCATGTGCTATATATCACATATTATAGGACATGTTTCAGGAGATATTTGGCTTATCTTTATAAGCTTTTGCTTAATAATTATGCAGACCATATGACCCCCTTTGCCGTTAGTTACCTAACATAACAGTGTATGACGTAGTCTCGTGGTCCAATTAATTATTAAGCTTGAAAATTTTAAATTTTCATATCTGTGTCTGATATGTGATGCATATGTTTTGAGCATAATTTTTGCATGAATGGATATTTGTGCTTTTGGATTGGCCTTAGTCCCACTCTTATTTTCTTGCACTTTTACTTTTTTATGAGAGAAAATTGTAGCAAGGAATATAATGTAATGCCCAAGACCGATGGCTACTTCTATGAAGGCGGAGGCCACCTCTGATGAAGAAGATTTTTATAGGACCCGCGTGGTTTCCAAAGTTGTACTTTTTCATATATGTAAAAGGTGACTGTATTATTTGGATTGTGGACATTATTTATTTATGGCGACTGACCGATCCACCCAATTAGCCTATTCACTTTAAAATTATTTCTGCATGAAATATCTTATAGTTTCATATATTAATTCATATTAATGCAATTGTGCTTTTCTAGATAAATGGCTAAAATCACGAGCATTGATTTTGAAATATTGGACGCCTCTGGGAAGAACTACCTCAGGTGGCAATTGTATATAAAATTTCTTTGCGAGCACAAGCCCTCAGTGCCACAATCACAAAAGATTATAAATCGACAGATATTGATAAAGCAAAAGCAATAATCTAAATACGTCGTCATGTGGACAAGAACCTAAAAGCTGAATACCTTACATTCAAAGTCCACTTGATCTGTGGACTACTCTTGAGGAATGATATAAACATTAAAAAGATGTTATTCTCACAAAGGCTCGTTATGAGTGGGAAAATCTGAGACTGCATGATTTTAAATCCATAGCCGAGTATAACTCAGAACTCTTCAGCATCACCCCACGCCTAAAGTTGTGTAGTGAAGAAGTCTCAGATACTCGCATGCTGGAAAAGACTTACACGTTTTGTCGACAAAAAAGATGCAATTCTTATGCAGCAGTACCATGAACGAAAGTTCACTAAATATTCAAAGCTACTTACATGCCTCCTAATGGCTGAACAAAGCAGAGAGCTTCTTTTAGCCACTCGTAACTTGTGCCCTCCTAGCACATCCACTATCCTAGAAGCTCATAATTCATCTTCCAAGTATAAGAACAAAAGAAAAGAGAAATTCCAAAAGTGGGGATCACACAAGATGCAGGCAAGAGGACACAATCATCAGAATAACAAAAATGCATGGAAGAGAAAATTCACTTAGCAGAGGAACGAAAATAACAAAAATCAAGCACCCTGCCTAAGAAGTATTGGGAAGACCAGTGGCATCGGTGTGGTATGACTGGACATTGGTCTAAGGTGTGCAGAACTCCACGGCACCTTTAGGATTTGTACCAAGAAAGATTAAAGAAGAAAGCTAAGACAAATCTGGTAGCCACCAATTACTCCCAAGCTCTAGCACAGTTCACATCTGTTGATTTCGAAAACGACTTGTTCGATTGATTGCCTTTATATATCATTAGTAGAACAAATTTGTTATGGAGAAAATTTTTTAGCATAAGATTGAAATAACTATGTATGGACTCCTTTACATTAAATAAACTAGTTATGCTTTGCATTCACTGCTATGTTCTTATATATGTCATCCTTGAGTAGATGGCTTATTCTCATGATTGCCTAGTGGACAATGCCTCTACACATCCAATCCTTCAAAATAAATGCTATTTCAATAGCATAATACCATACAATAGCCTTGTGGATACAATATCAGGACCATCCAATATAATTGAATGAACAGGAAATGCAACTTTGTTGCTCCCAAATAACACAAGAATAAAACTAAAGGATGTACTATTCTCTCTGAATTCAAAAAGATATTTACTAATTTTCAAGGACATCCGTCAAAATGGATTCCACTTAGAAACTGACAATAAACCTAATAAAGAATACTTGTATGTAACTTCTTAAGAAAATGGATACAAAGCCATACTTAAGCAATTTGAGGGGCTCTCATCGGGTCTCTATCATAAAACAATTCGGAGAGAGAAAGTAAATTTAACGGAGCATCTGAAGTGCCCAAAATCATTCAAGTTTGTACTTTGGCATGATAGACTTGGCCACACTGGATCGGTAATGATCCACTGCATCATATTCCAATCATACGGACATAATCTGATGAACCTGAAGATTCTTCAAAAGGGTGAGTTCCATTGTCTCTCTTGTTATAAGGAAAAATTTATTACAAGATCATCTCCACTAAAATTGGATAATGAATCTCTAAGCTTCCTCAAAAGAGTACACGGAGATATATCTGGACCAATCCACTGTTGGCACCTGAGAGGGCAAAGAGAACACTAGTAAGGGGGTGAATAGTTTTTTAGAACATAAAATTTTACCTCTAGAAATCTCCCTAAGATCAAAATTAGTGCTACCTAATTTTAGCTTAATCAACAAATACTTGAAATAATAAAGATAAGCAGCGGAAATAATGTGCAAGTAAACAACAATCGCAAATACACAGATTTTTATCCTAGTTCCCCCACAACCTGGTACATCGAGTCCCCGAATCTATGTCGAGCTTTAATCCACTATTTTCAGTAAATAGTACAAACCACCTCACTTCCAATGAGGATTTTCCCTTGCCTCACAAGCCGAGAACTTTTACAAACTCCTTGCTTATAATAAGAGTTTACTCACCACCTAGCCTCCTGTTGGAAACTATTGAATTTTTTCAAGGGGATTTGGGCTCATTTGGTTTTCCCTCCCTTTTTCTTTAGTCCCACGTTGGATGGGAAAAAAGACTTGAAGGAGTATATAAAGAGCTTGTTGTGCTTTAGGGGTGTGCCCCTTGGGGTATGGCTCTTTTGTGAAGGGGAGAGGACTTAGTTGAACTTGGGTTCAACACGCGCGCGCCGCCGCCGCCGCCCGCCCGCCCGCCGGCCGTGACGTGACGTGCGCGCGGGTAATTATATTTTTGGATAAAATAATTATTATTTATATATAATTATTTTAATAAACCAAATTTAAATTTCAAACGGTTTAAATTTACAAATCTAAACGTTTTTTTTAATCCAGATTTTATTACCATCTTTAATCCCAGATCTGAATTTAACACGCATTAATTCAGATCCAGAATTAAATCGGTTTAATTATTTTCCGTTACAAATTTTCATTATAAAAGGACATCGTTTGGTTTACTTTTGGGAAGTGCGAAAAATTTTCTCTTCCTCTGCCTGCGAAATTTCTTCCACTTTTATTCTGTTTATATTCGATCCCGAGCAGTGTTTTTTGTTGTGTGTTGTTCTTCCTCGATCTCTTCCGGTGCAGATTTGATCGATCACAGAGTTTCATCTGGGCTGTTTTATCCTGGGGACGTCGGGGCTACCTACTGCTTGCACAAATTTGGGCAGAGCCGCGAAACGTCTTAAAGAAAGCGACCTAGTCCGCGACTCAGCCTTTTTTCATTCACTTTGGTAATATCGTTCCACTCTTCTTTCGGTTTTATTCTGCAACTGTTTTCAACAATTTTAAGACGTTCCTTCTGCCATGACTTCTGAAACCGAAACTGTTATTGTTGCCTCTGACCTAAACAAACCCTTCCGCTTTTCTGGATCCCATTTCAAACGTTGGCAACAGAAAATGTTGTTTTTCCTTACCACCAAAACTGTTGCATACGTCTGTAAAACTGAAAAGCCTCTTCTGCTTCTACCCGAAAATCCTTCTGATGCTCAGCTCAAAGAATTCCAAACCTGGGATGATCATGATTTCCTGTGCAAAAACTATATTCTTAATGGTCTTTCTGACGATCTCTATGATTACTATAGTTCTCACAAAACAGCAAAGGAAGTCTGGGAAGCACTGCAGAAGAAGTACGACACAGAGGAGGCTGGCTCAAAGAAATACGCAGTCAGTCGCTACCTGAAGTTCCAGATGACAGACGACAAGTCTGTGGAGGTTCAGTCTCACGAGCTACAGAAGATAGCTCATGAAATTGTTTCTGAAGGTATGCCTCTAGATGAACAATTTCAAGTCGCTGTACTCATAGACAAGTTACCCCCTGCCTGGAAAGATTTTAAAAATACCCTTAGGCACAAAACTAAGGAATTTTCCTTAGAAAGTTTGATAACCCGTCTTCGGATTGAGGAGGAGGCCCGTAAACAAGACAAAAAGGAAGAAATTAATGCTGTTTCTAACAGTAAGAAATCTGTTATTCTGAAACCTAAAGGTAAATTCATGAAGAATCAGAATCAGAATCGAAATCGATTCAACCAGAACAAAAATGTTCCTAGAACTCAGAATGGACCAAAACCCCCTTCAAAGAATGATTCGGTACAGTTTATATGCTATAACTGTAACAAGCCTGGCCATTTGGCTCGGAACTGTCGGAATAAGCGTCGTCCTGCACCGCAGGCGAACCTTACCGAAGAGGATCTGATTGCAATGATTTCTGAAGTCAATGCAATTGGAGGTACTGAAGGGTGGTGGATAGACACTGGTGCCTCGCGCCATGTTTGTTATGATCGTGGACAATTCAAGTCCTATTCTGATACAAAGGACAAGAAAGTGTTGTTGGGAGATTCCCACTCCACTATTGTTGCTGGTATAGGCGATGTAGATTTGAAGTTTACCTCTGGAAAAACGGTAACTCTTAAAGAGGTCATGCATACTCCAGAGATGAGGAAGAATCTGGTTTCGGGCTACCTTCTCAACAAGGCTGGGTTCACTCAAACTATAGGTGCTGATATGTATACCATTGCTAAAAACAATGTTTTTGTTGGGAAAGGGTATGCCACTGATGGTATGTTTAAGTTGAACATTGATATTAATAAAGGTTCGGCTTCTGCTTATATGTTGTGTTCTTTTAATATCTGGCATGCTAGACTCTGTCATGTTAACAAACGCCTTATTAAAAATATGAGTAACTTAGACCTTATTCCTAAATTGTCTTTGGATGACTTTGAGAAATGTGAATTCTGTAGTCAAGCCAAAATAACCAAGACACCACATAAATCTGTTTCAAGAGAATCAGAGCCACTTGATTTAATTCATTCTGACATATGTGAATTTGATGGTGTCTTGACTAGAAATGGAAAAAGATATTTTATAACTTTTATTGATGATTGTTCTGATTATACTGCTGTATATCTAATGAAAAATAAAAGTGATGCATTTGATATGTTTAAATCTTTTGTTACTGAAATTGAAAATCAGTGTAATAAAAAGATAAAGAGATTACGTAGTGATCGAGGAACTGAATATGACTCAACTATTTTTAATGAATTTTATGACTCACATGGTATTATTCATGAGAAGACTGCACCTTATTCTCCTGAAATGAATGGTAAAGCTGAACGAAAAATAGAACTTTAGCTGAATCTATTGTTGCTATTATGCTTAACTCTGGAGATGCTTCTCATTGGTGGGGAGAAATTTTATTAACTGCCTGCTATGTGTTTAACAGGATTCCTAAATCTAAAAGTAAAATTTCTCCATATGAAGTTTTTAAGAATAAAAAACCAAATCTGTCCTATCTTAAAACTTGGGGATGTTTATCTTATGTTAGGATTCCTGATCCTAAAAGGAGAAAACTTGCTAGTAGAGCTTATGAATGTGTTTTCATTGGTTATGCTGTAAATAGCAAAGCATATAGATTTTATGATTTGAAAGAACACGTTATTATTGAGTCTAATGATGCTGATTTCTTTGAAGATAAGTTTCCTTTTAAATCTAAGAATAGTGGGGGCTCTAGTTCATGTCCTATACCAGACATTAGTCTTCCTGAGTCTGATAAAGGATTAGAAATTGATTCTAGAAAGAGTAAGAGGGCTCGTGTTGCTAAGGACTTTGGTCCTGACTATTACACTTATAACTTAGAAGAAGATCCTAGGAATCTTACCGAGGCCTTATCCTCTTTGGATGCAAATTTATGGCAAGAGGCTATTAATGATGAGATGGACTCTCTAGAGTCTAATAGAACTTGGCATCTAGTTGACTTACCTCCTGGATGTAAATCTATAGGATGTAAGTGGATACTTAAGAAGAAGTTAAAACCTGATGGAACTATTGATAAGTATAAAGCTCGTCTCGTAGCCAAAGGATTTAGACAACGAGAAAACATAGATTTCTTTGATACTTTTTCACCTGTATCTAGAATTACTTCAATTCGTGTACTGTTAGCTATTACTGCTATACATAATTTAGTAATACACCAAATGGATGTTAAAACAGCCTTTTTAAATGGTGAATTAGAAGAAGAAATCTATATGGATCAACCTGAAGGTTTCGTTGTTCCAGGACAAGAAGATAAAGTATGCAAATTAGATAAGTCACTTTATGGCTTGAAACAAGCACCTAAGCAATGGCATGAAAAATTTGATAACCTTGTTATTTCTGATGGTTTCAATGTTAATGAAAGTGACAAATGCATATATTATAAATCTGATAATGGTACTTGCACCATTATATGTCTTTATGTTGATGATATGCTGATATTTGGTTCAAACATTCATATTGTAAACAAAGTTAAAACCATGTTAAGTGCAAACTTTGACATGAAAGATATTGGTGAAGCTAATGTAATCCTTGGAATTAAAATAACTAGGTCTGAACATGGAATTTCTTTGAATCAATCTCATTACGTTGAAAAGATTCTAAAGAAATATAATTATTTTGATCGTAAACCAGCTTGTACTCCTTATGATCCTAGTGTTAAATTGTTCAAGAACACCGGCGACGGTGTTAGACAAACTGAGTATGCGAGCATTATTGGCAGTCTGAGATATGCTGCTGATTGCACTAGACCTGATATAGCTTATGCTGTAGGATTACTATGCAGGTTTACAAGCAGACCTAGTATTGAGCATTGGTATGCTATTGAAAGAGTCATGAGATACCTTAAGAGGACCATGAATCTCGGATTACATTATCAGAAGTTTCCCGCTGTCCTTGAAGGATATAGCGATGCTGATTGGAACACCCTTTCAGATGACTCCAAGGCAACTAGTGGCTATATTTTTAGCATAGCTGGTGGAGCTGTATCTTGGAAATCCAAGAAACAGACTATCTTAGCTCAATCCACCATGGAGTCTGAGATGATTGCACTAGCTTCAGCTAGTGAAGAAGCAGGTTGGCTTAGAAACCTGTTATCAGAACATCCGTTATGGGATAGACCGATACCAGCTATCTTGATCCATTGTGATAGTACTGCAGCTATTGCAAAAATTCAGAACCGTTATTATAACGGAAAAAGGCGACAAATACGTCGTAAGCACAGCACTATTAGAGAGTATATGAACTCTGGAGCTGTGAGAGTGGATCATGTACGTACTGATGATAACTTAGCTGATCCTTTGACGAAAGGATTAGCTCGAGAGAAGGTTTTTAAAACCTCGAAAGGAATGAGACTCATGCCCTTAGAATGATGAGTCACTTGTGATGGAAACCCAACCTATAGACCGGAGATCCCGAGAAATAGGTTCAAAGGGTAATAACAAATCATGAAGTGATATGTGGAGAATCATGCTAGTATAATTATTAGTCCTATTCCAAAAGAATCATATTGAGCATGATATCCTGAAGCGAAAAAAAAAGGATGAGTTTATATTAACTCTTAATGAATTCTATACTCTATGTGGAGTGAGGTACCTAGCTACAGGAGTACTCTTGATAGAATCACCTATGTGAATGTGGAAGTGTGGCCGCTTCCTATGAAATTTTGGGCAAAATTATCTAGAGCATTCACTAAACTGGGATACACGTGCAAGGCCGTAAAGCACGGGCTTATGAACAACACCGTGATAAGGTTGTGTGTGTGATGATGTTAGAGATAGAGTTCAAAACTACGAGTTACTCTAGTTAAATCTAAATCATCAACACTATATAAAGGTTCAAGTCGATAGACACCTTTATTTATGCACAAGTCTTATATCATATACTGCTCGATGAAATATACTTTTGTTTTATTTTTAAAAAAATTCTAGTGGGGGATTGTTGGAAACTATTGAATTTTTTCAAGGGGATTTGGGCTCATTTGGTTTTCCCTCCCTTTTTCTTTAGTCCCACATTGGATGGGCAAAAAGACTTGAAGGAGTATATAAAGAGCTTGTTGTGCTTTAGGGGTGTGCCCCTTGGGGTATGGCTCTTTTGTGAAGGGGAGAGGACTTAGTTGAACTTGGGTTCAACACACGCGCGCCGCCGCCGCCCGCCCGCCGGCCGGTCGTGACGTGACGTGCGTGCGGTAATTATATTTTTGGATAAAATAATTATTATTTATATATAATTATTTTAATAAACCAAATTTAAATTTCAAACGGTTTAAATTTACAAATCTAAACGTTTTTTTAATCCAGATTTTATTACCGTCTTTAATCCAGATCTGAATTTAACACGCATTAATTCAGATCCAGAATTAAATCGGTTTAATTATTTTCCGTTACAAATTTTCATTATAAAAGGACATCGTTTGGTTTACTTTTGGGAAGTGCGAAAAATTTTCTCTTCCTCTGCCTGCGAAATTTCTTCCACTTTTATTCTGTTCATATTCGATCCCGAGCAGTGTTTTTTGTTGTGTGTTGTTCTTCCTCGATCTCTTCCGGTGCAGATTTGATCGATCACAGAGTTTCATCTGGGCTGTTTTATCCTGGGGACGTCGGGGCTACCTACTGCTTGCACAAATTTGGGCAGAGCCGCGAAACTTCTTAAAGAAAGCGACCTAGTCCGCGACTCAGCCTTTTTTCATTCACTTTGGTAATATCATTCCACTCTTCTTTCGGTTTTCTTCTGCAACTGTTTTCAACACCTCCAACTAGGATTTACAAACCCTCACCTACAATGAGGAAATCCCTCTTACAAATACCCAAGTAAGAAATATTTGCAACCTTTTGAAGATTTACAAATACATATAGCCACTTGATGAGGCCCTTGTGTAGGTGATCGCTATATGAGTAGATTTGATCTCAAGAATGTAAACCTTAAAAGCTTTGGAGATCAAAAATATACTTAGTTTAAATCTCTTTAAAACATAACTTCAAGATAGAGATTAAAACAAGTTTTAATGAAATCACAAAATTCTTATAGCCTGTGTGTGTGTGTGTGTGTGAATATCGCGGCCAAAAGAAATTGAAATCCTTATGATCAAATAAAATATTTAAATATAAACTAGATCAAAATAAATAACTTGAAATTGATTCTCTAACATATTATTTAGTACTTGGGCTTTATAGAGATCAATATTCAAGACTTGATCTTCGAAAGAATATAATTTAGAAAACACAAAGTTTAAAAAGAAAACTTGAAGTTTGAATCTCTAAAATAAAAGCTTTAAGCTTTGGAGGTCAAATCAAATTAGAGTTAAGCCAATAAAATAAATAAAATCAGTAAATAATGTTCAGCACAAAAATTGGAACAAGGCCTGTAATGACCCTAATTTATATATACACGTATTTGTACGTATTTTAGACGTAGATACGTTTGTATATTTTTGGGAAGTATGCCTATATTTTTCTTTTAATTATTTGGTGTAGGAATTTATTTTAAAATATTTTAAACTCACTACTTGAATTTAGTAAATGAGAGTATTTGGAGAAATACATGTATTTGGAGTGTATGAAGTATTTCTACATGTAGTTTGATTTTCTTAAAATACAAAAATCATGATTTTTATTACCATGACAACACACCATGGTATGTGTCATGTTATTATTAATAAGAGGACACTTGGCTTATTAGGTGTAAGTTAGAGAGGGATTTAGGGGTTCTAAAATCTATGCATGAAAAACAAAACCAAAAAAGGAAAGAAAATCCCATTTTTTTTCCTCCCTCATTCTCTCCCTCACCTCCCCACAATTCTGGCCGAATGTGTTCTCTTCCCCATTTCATCTCTTTTGCTTCATTAATCCTTCATTAAACACCTTCCAAATAATCCCTCTTCAAGCAATTAAAGCCCACAAATTTCCTTCTCATTTCCAACACCAAAATATCCCCAAAAAATTAGCCCAAAAATAACCCAAAAATCCTACTTTTGGAGACAAGATTAGAGCTTGGAGAAGGAGGACTAGAGAGCTTGCCATCAAGGAGAAGAAGGGCCCAAGATTCAATTTTGGAGGACTTTTGTAAGGTAGGATTCCTAATTATCTAAGTAGAGCTAGTTTTAGGATTGGTTTCCTTGTTAGAATAGTAAACATTTGGTGTTAAAAACTATGTTGAAATTCATGTTGAAACTTTGTGGAGTTAGTATGTTAAATGTTAGCAAATCCCACCTTGTGATAGGATTCAATGGTAGCAAAAATCCATTTTGTTCTCATATGTTAGCTTGGATTCTTTATAGTCTCAAATTACATGCTTATTTCTTTTGTTTCAATACTCAAGATTAATGTTAGTAAACCATGTTGTAGAATGGAGAGAATAAGAATTAAGTTAGCTTGCTAAAAATGATACTAATTAGTAGATGTGATGTGTAGAGAATTGTTCACATGTTAATTTCGATTTTATTGTGTAGTGGCAAGTATGTAGTTGTATTTGTGTATGGAAAATATTAAACATTATTCTTTTCTTAAGTGGAATTATGTTAAGGATTGCAATTATTATCATTCTATTCTCATGCTAGTTTTGATATGTTAATTGTGACATTTGAGCATGTTATAACTAGATTTTGTAAGAAAACTAGTTGCTGGAATTTTTGTGTGACAGAACAGTAACTTGTAAAATTCGTAGAAAATAGTAGAAAAATCAGAAAAATATAATTAAGGATACTACGAAAAACTAGAGAAAATTCCCTACAACTTTGAAGAGAGGCCGAGAGCCAATTCTGACTGTAATTAGGGTAACAGAGCCAATCTTTCCAGTGTGACAGTTTGGACAGATTCTTGTTTAGAGATTTTTAATGTTGTATTTTATCTTGAGTTGAAATTGATTAATGTTGATAATACATCATTGTATGTTCCTGAAATATGTTCCTATGTTGATGTTTCATATGTCATGATTTATGTGGAATAATTATGATGATGAAAATTATGTAAGTACGAAATGAAAACGGTAGTTGGAACCGTTAAAAATCGTTGCTAAAAACAATGATGTATCATGTTTAAAACTGAGAGTGAGGTTGAGAATTGACAAAGGTGTTCTCGGTCCATTCTTGAAATGGGTGAGACTCCCGATGTGGGTTTGGGGAAAACACGGATAAATGGTAGGTGTTAAGGAGCGGACGTAGTATGATTCTCACTCGCTTCGTCACTCCCGGAAGGGGGAGTTGACTAGAGTTAGAGAGGCCGCCGGTGCGCTCGTGAGGCCGATGCGCTCGTGACGCACCTGGACGGTAATTGATGGTTTTCTCCGTTTGTCCGACAGAAAAACCGAGATGATTCTCACTCCGGTACCTTGTCCAGTCGGGTACGGAGTTACGAGAGGCCCCTCCAGTGCTCGTGTCGCTGGAGTGGTATCACTTTTCACCCATCCTGGGTGAAGTCCGCTCTCTTAGCAGCCTATGGTTTATCCGGGTTCCAAATACAGAATAACAATTTAATTTATTTAATTTAATCATTCATTACTTCAGTTTTGCTCACTGTTGTTTACTTTCAGCACTTGTACTCTGTTTTTAATTTCTGCGTAACATGTGATGATGTGATACCTGTAGTTAGTTAGTTAGTTAGGGAGACCAGTTCTAAACTGGGTTCTACTAGGGTGATTAGGAGTTCCTACTGGGTCACGCGTTGACGTGTCCCATCCTGTGGTTTACAGGTGCGAGTCCCGAGCAGTCTTCGGGTGTTCAGGAGCCAGAGGTCGGTGCCAGTGCTACCGAGGTAGAGCCTTCGGGCGACTTTGTACAGATAGACTTCCCGGGGTTAGACTAGTGGGTGCGTTGTACCGGGTGTGGACTTTTGTACTTTTGGGCTGGGGGTTTCTCTTTTGTTGTACCCGCTTTTTGTACCCCCGTTGTACAGCTGATGTATGTATGTTGTATATGGACTTATGTAATGTAATGTAACTTCAGTGTTGATGTATTTACTTTTCAGTACTGCGTTTTTATTTCTGTTGGAGCACTTTTCTTTCTATGTGTACTATTCCAGTGTTATTGCAGTGGCCTGCTAATTTATTTCATAATCAACCACAAAAAAATGCCTAGTAGTATTTAGATAAGAGGGCTCGAAGCCTGAGTCTGAATACTACGGCGACCTCGTCAGCTACGCCCCCGTACTTGGGTGAGCGGGGCGTGACAGGTTTTTGTGGTGGCCCATGCAGGTCAGCTCACACTGCGATACACGTAAGAATAGTACAAGTAAGCTCCAACATTATAATTCGCAATTTTGGTACTGAATGTTGTTTCCCTGTTCATTCTTGCAGAATGGATCTGGGGAATGGATCGTCCGAGAACAGGACCCCTGCTTCTGATGCTGCTTCTTCTGAGGCTTCCCTGATGGGGAAGATTCTGATAGGGATTCTGGAGCACATGCAGCAGATGGAGGATAGGGTGGCTAGTGGTGCGCCACCGAAGCTAGTGGGTATCAGGCAGTTTAGAGCTTTGCACCCGAGATCCTTTTCAGGCAAGGAGAGTTCTCTGGAGGTGGACGAGTGGATCAGGCATTCTGAGGATGATCTGGAAGCTATTGGATACCCGAGGGATAAGTGGGTGGATGCCGCGAAGAGACAGCTGACACATCAGGCACGAGATTGGTGGGATGCTCAGGAGCTGCATTTGACTAAGCCGATCTCGTGGGAGAAGTTTAGAGAGTTGTTTGAGGCCCAGTATCTGCCAGAGACGAAGAAGGATGAGCTGCGGTTGAGGTTTGAGCACCTGACTCAGGGTAGACGGAGCATCGATGCTTATGATGCTGAGTTTTCACTATTGAGCAAGTTTGCTCCGGAGTTGGTGCAGTCAGAGACCACCAGAGCTAGACGATTCAGGATGGGGCTGGACCCCGAGTTCAGAGCAGCGATGTCGACTCAGGTGTTGTTTACTTACAGTGTCGTGCTGGAGGTAGCCAGGATGCATGAAACGCACCTGAAGAGTGTGGGTAGAGGTCCCACAGCAGCAGCATCTGAGAGGCGCCCTGCGGGTCAGCAGAGGAGTTTCCCGAGGCCCACCCAGACCACTCAGTTTAGGAGGCCTGGAGCTCCACCAACACCACAGCGGCGTCAGTCTTGTGCATTTTGTGGGAAGACTGGGCATGAGCAGCGGGATTGCAGGTTTAGGCATGGGCGATGCTTTACCTGTGGTTAGTCTGGGCACATCAGTAGGCAGTGTCCTCAGCAGGGACAGACTTCAGGATCTGGGGCACCAGTGGCAGTCCGGCCTGTGCAGCAGTAGCAGAGGACCCTTTCGCCGGCTCCACAGAGACTTCCACTACCAGCTCCACCAGCGCCTGGTGCAGTGACTCAGAGAGGACCACCTAGGCCACAGCAGCAGCAGCAGCAGACCCCTAGGAGAGCGGCGCCGAGGCGTCAGGCTTTCACCATGACGGCTGTCGAGGCAGAGGACACCGGTCGTGTTATCACTGGTACCTATTTCTTTTCAGAGTTGAATGCTTTGTTATTATAGTAGGTTATGTTTGTGGTTGTGATTAGGATGCTTAGATTCTTATGTTAGCTTATGTTTATTCTCTTAGGTGTTATTAGAGTTGCTTCCTTCCCTGCCTTGTCACTTTTCGATTCGGGAGCATCCCATTGCTTCCTGTCTCAGCAATTTGTGACTAGGAATTCATTAGTAGTAGACTCCTTTGCTTCTAGTTGGAACATCCATATAGGGAATGGAGTGATTCGCAGTTCTTCAGGATACCGACAGTGTCCTGTTGAGATTTGTGGACGTAAGTTGTATGCAGATTTCTTAGTGATGGAGATACCCCATTTCGAAGCAGTGTTTGGAATAGACTGGTTAGGGATGTTCTATGCCACTATAGATTGTAGGCTCAGGAAGATAGTGTTTCGAATCCCTGATCATCCAGAGTTCGAGTTTCTTAGTGGTAGTAGTTCCCTTGGACCATTGAAGTTTAAGGCCAGCCCAGTAGAAGTGATGATGGAGATGGATGCTGAACCTGTATTACCGAGGGTAGTCCGGGATTTTCCTGATGTCTTTCCAGACGATATCTATGGACTTCCTCCAGATAGATCATTGGAGTTCACCATCGATCTGATTCCAGGCACTCAACCGATTGCGAAGGCTCCATATCGTATGGCTCCTCCAGAATTAGCTGAGCTTCGTAGTCAGTTGAAGGATTTTTCAGAGCGTGGTTTGATTCAGCCGAGTGTTTCGCCATGGGGTGCGCCAGTGCTTTTGGTGAACAAGAAGGATGGATCTCGAAGGATGTGCATCGACTACCGAGAGTTGAATAAAGTCACTGTGAAGAACAAGTATCCTCTTCCCAGGATCGATGACATCTTTGATCAGTTGGGCGGATCTCGTGTGTATTCAAAGCTGGATTTGAGAAGCGGATATCATCAGGTGAAGGTCAGAGGATCAGATGTTCCAAAGACTGCATTTAGAACCCGATATGGTCATTATGAGTTCTTAGTGATGCCTTTCGGTGTTACTAATGCACCAGCCACATTCATGAGGTTGATGAACCAAGTCTTCTATGAGTATCTGGATAAGTTTGTGGTCGTCTTCATAGATGATATCTTGGTGTACTCGAGATCAGAGGAAGATCATGCTGAGCATCTGAGGATAGTCCTGGAGACTCTGAGACAGCACCAGTTATATGCTAAGTACAGCAAGTGTCAGTTTTGGCTGACCAAGGTTGCTTTTCTGGGACATGTTGTATCTGGAGATGGGATAGCTGTAGATCCGGAGAAGGTTGCTGCAGTAGAGAAGTGGCCAGTTTCTAAGTCAGTAACGGAGATCAGAAGTTTCTTGGGATTGGCTGGATACTACAGGAAGTTCATGAAGGATTTTTCTAAGATTGCTGCACCGATGACTCATCTAACCAAGAAGAATGTTGCTTACAATTGGTCAGAGGAATGTCAGCGAGCATTTGCTGAACTGAAGCATAGATTGATCACTGCACCTGTCCTGACGATTCCAGACCGATCGGGTGGATATGAGATTTATTGTGATGCGTCAAGCAGAGGATTGGGATGTGTTCTCCATCAGCATGGTAGGGTAGTAGCTTATGCTTCTAGATTGTTGAAGACCCATGAGAAGAATTATCCTACGCATGACTTGGAGTTAGCAGCAGTGGTGTTTGCATTGAAGTTGTGGAGGCATTTTCTTCTGGGTGAACGTATAAAGATATACAGAGATCACAAGAGTTTAAAGTACGTGTTCACTCAGAAAGAGCTGAATATGAGGCAGCGGAGATGGCTCGAGTTGATGGCTGATTATGATGTCGAGCTCCAATATCACCCTGGGAAAGTCAACGTAGTACCTGATGCTCTTAGTCGCATGCTGACAGTGATGATGTTGACAGCTCAGAGGGAAGTTCGAGGTGATATTCGACAGTTGGAGATTGAAGTTGTCTTACCTGGTTCCTCAGTGATGATGATGAACTTGCAGGTTCAATCTGATTTGGTTGAAAGGATTAATGCAGCTCAGTCTGGAGATGCGAAGTTGAAGAAGATTCGCGAGCAGACAGAAGCCGGACTTCGTAATGATTTCCGTGTTCATGAAGATGGATCTCTGTGTTTTGGGAGCAGGATCTGTGTGCCATCAGGTGACATTTGGGATGAACTGTTGAAGGAAGCTCATAGCTCACCTTATTCTATCCATCCTGGAGGCACCAAAATGTATCGTGATCTGCGACAACATTTTTGGTGGCACGACATGAAGCGTAGTGTGGCTAGAAGTGTAGCTTCATGTATGACATGTCAGCAAGTCAAGGCCGAGCATCAGAGAAAGGCAGGACTTCTGCAGCCCCTCCCAATTCCAGAGTGGAAATGGCAGCATGTGACTATGGATTTTGTAACTGGCTTACCCCGCACTTCTCGAGGACATGATGCTATCTGGGTAATCGTTGACCGATTGACCAAATCAGCTCACTTCATACCTTTTCGAGTTGGCCAGTCAACAGACCATCTTGCTAAGAGATATATGGAGGAAATTGTGAGGCTTCACGGAGTACCTGTAAGCATAGTCTCCGACCGTGACACAAGGTTTACGTCTCATTTTTGGAGAAGTCTGCAGGCTAGCTTGGGAACTCAACTGAATTTCAGCACTGCATACCATCCACAGACAGACGGTCAGTCGGAGAGGACAATTCAGATTCTAGAAGATATGCTGAGGGCGTGCATGCTGGATTTCAAGGGTTCTTCGGACGAACATCTACATCTGGTAGAGTTCGTCTACAATAACAGTTATCAAGCCAGCATAGGCATGGCACCATTTGCAGCCTTGTATGGAAGAAAGTGCCGATCTCCTCTCAGTTGGGATGATGTTGGAGATCGCGAATTATTGGGGCCGGATATGGTCGCTGAAACCATAGATGTTGTGAGAGTCATCAGAGACAATCTTCGCATAGCTCAGGACCGTTACAATCACTGGGCAGATGCAAAGAGACGACATTTGGAATTTCAACCAGGAGAATTGGTATTTTTGAAGATCTCGCCGACACGAGAGTTGATTCGTTTCGGAAGACGTGGGAAGCTGAGTCCAAGATATATCGGACCTTTTGAAGTTCTGGCTCGTGTTGGAGAAGTGGCTTACAGAATTGCCTTGCCAGCATCTCTTGAGGAAGTGCATAATGTGTTTCATATATCGCAACTCAGGAGATGTGTTGGAAATCCTGATCATGTCGTTGACTTCTCTGAGATCGAAGTGCGACCAGACTTGACTTATGATCAGCAACCTGTAGCCATTCTAGACCGGAGACAGAAGATGCTGAGGAAGAAGTCGATCAATCTAGTGAGGGTTATGTGGCACCGAGAGTCACCAGGGGAGTCTACCTGGGAACTCGAGGATGAGATGAGAGAGAAATACCCTCACTTGTTTGTTTGATGTAATTTTGTTTTGTATGTGATATGATGTATAGAAAGTTTTCTCCCTTAATTTGAAATTCCGAGGACGGAATTTATTTTAAGGGGGGTAGGATGTAATGACCCTAATTTATATATACGCGTATTTGTACGTATTTTAGACGTAGATACGTCTGTATATTTTTGGGAAGTATGCCTATATTTTTCTTTTAATTATTTGGTGTAGGAATTTATTTTAAAAGATTTTAAACTCACTACTTGAATTTAGTAAATGAGAGTATTTGGAGAAATACATGTATTTGGAGTGTATGAAGTATTTCTACATGTAGTTTGATTTTCTTAAAATACAAAAATCATGATTTTTATTACCATGACAACACACCATGGTATGTGTCATGTTATTATTAATAAGAGGACACTTGGCTTATTAGGTGTAAGTTAGAGAGGGATTTAGGGGTTCTAAAATCTATGCATGAAAAACAAAACCAAAAAAGGAAAGAAAATCCCATTTTTTTTCCTCCCTCATTCTCTCCCTCACCTCCCCACAATTCTGGCCGAATGTGTTCTCTCCCCCATTTCATCTCTTTTGCTTCATTAATCCTTCATTAAACACCTTCCAAATAATCCCTCTTCAAGCAATTAAAGCCCACAAATTTCCTTCTCATTTCCAACACCAAAATATCCCCAAAAATTAGCCCAAAATAACCCAAAAATCCTACTTTTGGAGACAAGATTAGAGCTTGGAGAAGGAGGACTAGAGAGCTTGCCATCAAGGAGAAGAAGGGCCCAAGATTCAATTTTGGAGGACTTTTGTAAGGTAGGATTCCTAATTATCTAAGTAGAGCTAGTTTTAGGATTGGTTTCCTTGTTAGAATAGTAAACATTTGGTGTTAAAAACTATGTTGAAATTCATGTTGAAACTTTGTGGAGTTAGTATGTTAAATGTTAGCAAATCCCACCTTGTGATAGGATTCAATGGTAGCAAAAATCTATTTTGTTCTCATATGTTAGCTTGGATTCTTTATAGTCTCAAATTACATGCTTATTTCTTTTGTTTCAATACTCAAGATTAATGTTAGTAAACCATGTTGTAGAATGGAGAGAATAAGAATTAAGTTAGCTTGCTAAAAATGATACTAATTAGTAGATGTGATGTGTAGAGAATTGTTCACATGTTAATTTCGATTTTATTGTGTAGTGGCAAGTATGTAGTTGTATTTGTGTATGGAAAATATTAAACATTAGTCTTTTCTTAAGTGGAATTATGTTAAGGATTGCAATTATTATCATTCTATTCTCATGCTAGTTTTGATATGTTAATTGTGACATTTGAGCATGTTATAACTAGATTTTGTAAGAAAACTAGTTGCTGGAATTTTTGTGTGACAAAACAGTAACTTGTAAAATTCGTAGAAAATAGTAGAA
The DNA here is from genome assembly GCA_030789695.1 of Scilla litardierei. Taxonomy (NCBI): domain Eukaryota; kingdom Viridiplantae; phylum Streptophyta; class Magnoliopsida; order Asparagales; family Asparagaceae; genus Scilla; species Scilla litardierei. The sequence goes on along the minus strand of CM061132.1, from coordinate 148,931,680 downwards.
AAATCAGAAAAATATAATAAAGGATACTACAAAAAACTAGAGAAAATTCCCTACAACTTTGAAGAGAGGCCGAGAGCCAATTCTGACTGTAATTAGGGTAACAGAGCCAATCTTTCCAGTGTGACAGTTTTGGACAGATTCTTGTTTAGAGATTTTTAATGTTGTATTTTATCTTGAGTTGAAATTGATTACTGTTGATAATACATCATTGTATGTTCCTGAAATATGTTCCTATGTTGATATTTCATAGGTCATGATTTATGTGGAATAATTATGATGATGAAAATTATGTAAGTACGAAATGAAAACGGTAGTTGGAACCGTTAAAGAATCGTTGCTAAAAACAATGATGTATCATATTTAAAACTGAGAGTGAGGTTGAGAATTGACATCGGTGTTCTCGGTCCATTCTTGAAATGGGTGAGACTCCCGATGTGGGTTTGGGGGAAACACGGATAAATGGTAGGTTGTAATTGCCTGTTTTCATCAAGACAAACTATTTATGTATTTGACCAATTTTTCAATTTGTGAACTATTTTATAATGGTTTGTCAGGAGTTTTACTGATTTCAAAAATTTCTTATAAAAATATTTTGAAGTACCAGACTAGTTATGGAGTACTTTAGTAAGATCGGATTTCATCAAATACTCAAAACATTTCTGATAAAATTCATTTTCAGTTTTTACCATTTGACTTAATGAATTTATTTTCTATACAAACAACATTTAGGGCTTTCCACATTAATTTCGTAATTTTCTGAAGTCAAACCAATAGGGAAACCGCGAACCCGCTTCCTAAACGTTTTGGCCAAAAACTAGTATCCACGTAGCTCAAACCCTGAAACAGGCTTCGTATTCGCGATCCTCACGACGATACGATCCCGTGGGTATGTTTTCGAAAATTTTCAGCCACGTTTACTAGTAGGGGCAAAATCGTAATTTCGTTACAATTTTTACTACTACCGTCACTAATTACCCTAGCTAATTACTAATTACATTAACCTTATCCAATTTGTAACCCAAATCATAACTTAAACATGAGGGAGACACGTTTAGAGTTATCTTCATTTAGTTAAAAAGTAAACCTACTTTCATTAATTACTTACCTAATAGTATTAAATACTTTTGACTAAACACTACGTAATTATAGTTTAATTATCTATAAATAACCCTAACCCCTTCTTCCCCAGGCTAACCTATTCCCTAAACCCGAACACACACAGCCCCCCCACCTAATCTCTCTCTCCCCCAAGGCCACACGCACGGAGCCTCGAACCCATGCTCTCCGGCATCCCTGACTGTCGCCCGCCGCTTGCCTCCCCTTGACGACGAAGCATCGACGCTCCGACGTAAGCCTCCATCGAAGCCGTCGACAGAGCCCCGGATCCGCGCACACACACCCTTCCATGCTCAGCTGCCAAAGCCCGCACCCTCCTCCATCGCCCTCGACCCCGGGCCACCGAGCTCCGGTGACCCATCGCCCAGAGTACCCCCGCTCTCCCCTCCACTGTCACCCACTGCCATCTCACCCCGCTTCGCCGCCTCCGAAGAAGCGAACTCGCCGCTGCATCCCTCTACGGAGCCCTCCGATGTCAAAGCCAACGTCGAAGCCACCGGAACCCGCTCCGCTTGTAGCCCCTCCGAGCTTCCCTTCTCCGCCTCCTCTCGCTGACGAGCTCTCGAAGCTCCGACGAAGTCGCGAAGCCCCACCCATCCTCCGCCGCTCACCGATGACAGGAACCACCTTCGAGCGCTCACCGCTGCTCCCCGAGCTCTCTCCGATGCCGTCACCCTCTTAGTTCCCCCCACCTCGCCGATGCCGCCGTCTGCAGGCCCCGACACCGTCGCATCCGCCTTCGCCCCGAAGCTCCTCCTCCTCCGAGCGGCCCCACGCTCCGAGCACCCCACCTCGCTGCTCAACACCGCCATCGAGCTCGAACTCGCCGAGAGCCCCACGCCGTCCGCCCCTCATGACGCTGCAGCACCGCCCCCGCTGGCGCTCCGCCCCCACCGCCGCGGTCGCCGCCCAAGCTGCACCCTCCGATGACGAGCAAGCCCCGTTCCCATGCACATCCGAGAAAAACAAAGAAGGGTGAGCGAACGTATAATTTTAAATACGAAAACGTATTTCCTATAAATACGGAATTTTAAATGAATTATTAAATTTTTTTTATTGGTTTTAAATTAATAATAAATAATATATATGTCAGAAAAATACAAAACTTGCTCCATAAAATCAGAAATGACATTCTGGACCCAATGGCACTAGTTTCGTCTCAATCGGACGCGTAGATTTTCCATAATTAATTTTAAGCCTAAAAGATAAATATGTTATTTTCATTCAAAAATCCGTAACTTGATATTTTCACGTACACTAATATGTGAGAAAAATATATGTTAAAGTATTCTTCGATACGGTCATTTTGACAGTTCATTCGCAACTTTCCGATACAGATTGCATCCGGAATAAATTATTGAATAATTACGTACTTAATTAAAAATTAGTTTTTAAATTTATTTTAAGCTTTTAAAAATTATAAAAATTATTATAAACTTCAGAAAATTATTTCCTCCTACGATAAAATTATTTTCCTTATATCTAGGCTATAGAAAAATTTAGAACACTTTTTGACAACGTTTCAATCGATTATAAAATCGAAACGACCGATTAAATAAATAGAAATAGGGTAGCCTGTAACTGATGATTTTTATATTTGCAGGAACCAATTCTCGTGCACCGGCATCTTTAGAAGCTCTAGCTCCAACCTCGTCTTACCACAACGATCTCAAATAAGGTAAGTCACTCTAATTCTAACTTTGGAAATCTGGATAGTGTACTCATATGAACTTAGGACATGTCATCTAGTCACAGAACAGCTATTGACTTGAACCAAGGATTAGAGACCTAATTAACTAGCGAACTAATCAATAGTGGAATGACCAAAGGATTAAATTGAGATAGTGCACTTTTATGAAATTTGATATCATAGTTGTTGGACTTCAAATCATTGCTCCGACTAAATTGAGATAGTAAACTTTTATGAAATTTGATATCATAGTTGTTGGACTTCAAATCATTGCTCGGACTAAATTGAGATAGTAAACTTTTATGAAATTTGATATCATAGTTGTTGGACCTCAAATCATTGCTCGGACTAAATTGGGATAGTGCACTTTTATGAAATTTGATATCATAGTTGTTGGACTTCAAATCATTGCTCGGAATAAATTGAGATAGTAAACTTTTATGGAATTAGATATCATAGTTTTTGGACTTCAAATCATTACTCGGACTAAATTGAGATAGTAAACTTTTATGGAATTAGATATCAAAGTTGTTGGACTTCAAAGCATTGCTCAGGACTGATATTCTCTGTTGAGGCTTCTGCCTTGACTTTTCAGCAAGTAACTACCATATAAATGTATTTGATGTACTCATTGATGGATGTATTGTTGTACACATTGTTGGATGTACGAAATGATGGGCCTATGAGGCCATACGGATATTGATACGGACATGGATACTGATACGTCTATAAATGTGAAATGTGATACAACATGGGTTATGGGGTAGTCTTGAGCTACGTAGTGTGCGGGAGTGACTGGGTCCACCCGTATTTGGTAAGCTGTACCATCACCCTAAAGGGGATGGTAGGTAGATATTCCACGAGTTGCTCCGTGGGATGGGTGCACTTCTGGTTGCATATCGTACACTCGAGCTAAGACTGTTGCACTAGCTGATTGATACAGGGCCCAAGAGGCCATATTGATACAAACACTGGTATGAACATTGGACTGTGATAATACATGGGATACGGGGTAGTCTTGAGCTACGAAGTGTGCGGGAGTGACCGGGTCCACCCTTATTAGTTAAGCTGTACCATCACCCTGCAGGAATGGTATGTAGATATTCCACGAGTTGCTCCGTGGGATGGGTGCACTTCTGGTTGCATATCGTACACTCGAGCCAAGGCTGATGCACTAGTTTGATTGCTGTATTGTACTCATGGTTGTTTGTATTGTCGGAACACACTATTTGGCATTCGGGCATTTACGATGCACATTTACGGAGCACACTATTGGGCCCTTGCGGCATTTAAGACTGATGCACTAGTTTGATTAATGTTGCATTGATTGATACCATTGCTTCAGTCACGACTACTACTATTCTACGGACTAAGTCGAGACTACTCGAACGTGATAGAACGGTTTAATAATGAGCGGTCTTGAATTACGACTGAATCAGTGTCTAGAAAGGAATGTGAAGGGGGTTGGTCAACCAATGGACTTGTTCCTGCGGTCTTTGAAGTGACCTGTGCCTTCAAGCCCTGACTGACTGGCTGATTTGGAAGTTAAGTTAGACTTCTTATTATTAGGCCATCCTACACTATTAGATAGCCAAGCGACGCTCATCTTTTCTTAAGTATTACTAGGTCAATCTATTGTCATCCCATTACCGATTGGTCAAAACATTGTTAACCTGGTTGTCTTACTATTGACATCCCATTGGTCAAAATATTGTTACTACCACATGCCACGCCACAGTCGTTACTTTTGCACTTGTACAGTCATCTTTACTTTATGCATCACTTCTGAATAGTTACCAGTATTTTAATTATCACTCTTACATACCTGTCAGCTCATACTTTACTTTTGTACCTATCTGACCATCTTTTGTTTACTATAATCTGTTCCATACTTTTGCACTACTTTGTTTCTATTGCTAGAATTGTTGTGACTTACCTACGGTTCCATCTCTGTGGCACCGCAGACGACGTACATATGGAGGCAGATGCTCTAGAGTTAATAGCGCCAGAATTTGACCATGAGTCTGCAGCTTTCAGAGTTGTTTCCAGTTGTATTTACTTTCCTTCATGTACGATTGTTGGACCATTTTTGTACGATATGGATGTAATAATTGGACACTATTTGGGTATTTTTGTACATCTCTGCATCGTGGCTATTTTGTTTTCACTGGTTAACTGCAGGACCTGCGCAAATATCCAAAAAGTAACGGGCCCGGGAATCGGGTCGTTACAGCTTTGGTGGCCCACGCAGGTCCGCGCTACCTACCTCGTGAACAATATAGCAAGATCAGGGTGTACGGTATAAAATACTCAAATAGAACTCTCGAGTACAGGATGTCTCGAGTGTTCACCTGTATTGGATATACGGGTGAAGCGTCCTTATTACCATCTTCATTAAGACTTCCTTGATTCTCATCATCTTCCTTGAACTCTTAACCCTTGTCTAGGAATTCGTATTCCATTCTTTGGATATACCTTCCTTAGTAACCCCCTTTAGCAGTTAGATTGATTTTTCATATGTTGAACTATTTACCCATGTCATCAACATCACCTTTCTAATTGTGCTTAGCTCACCCATACCCTAGTTACGTCTATTTTAAGGAGGGTAGCATTCGATTTTCAATCACTAGAAGTTCGAGTTCAACAATGGAAGCGAATCGAAGGATGATGGTCCAAACCGAGACGTATAAACTGATGCCGCTACTTCTTCACCTTTCTTGAACTCGTCTTCTTCTTCTATCTGAGCCTCTGAGCCTATTTTGACTTGAGCCTAGCTATAGACACTATGGTAATGTCAATAGTAAGTATTCATAAATATCACCTCTTGTTTTCTTGATGCTATGATATCATATTATATTTCATGTTATTTACAACCTAGTTTACTAAAATACTATCTTTTCTATCATTTATTTGCTTGAGCTTCTTCATAACATCAATTATCTATTTCAAAAAGATTTTTAAATTCCGAGGACGGAATTATTTTAAGGAGGGTAGGATGTAACGGCCTGTTTTCATCAAGACAAACTATTTACGTATTTGACCAATTTTTCAATTTTTAAACTATTTTATAATGGTTTGTCAGGAGTTTTACTGATTTCAAAAATTTCTTATAAAAATATTTTGAAGTACCAGACTAGTTATGGAGTATTTTAGTAAGATCGGATTTCATCAAATACTCAAAACATTTCTGATAAAATTCATTTTCAGTTTTTACCGTTTGACTTAATGAATTTATTTTCTATACAAACATCAAAACATTTCAAACTTTTACAGTAACATTCAATGATCATTTCTTCCCACATTAATTTCGTAATTTTCTGAAGTCAAACCAATAGAGAACCCGCAAACCCGCTTCCTAAACGTTTTGGCCTTAAAACTAGTATTTCCGTAGCTCAAACCCTGAAACGGACTTCGTATTCGCGATCCTCGCGACGATACGATCCCGTGGTTATGTTTTCGTAAATTTTCGGACACGTTTACTAGTAGGGGCAAAATCGTAATTTCGTTACAATTTTTACTACTACCGTCACTAATTACCCTAGCTAATTACTAATTACATTAACCTTATCCAATTTTTAACCCAAATCATAACTTAAACGTGAGGGAGACACGTTTAGAGTTATCTTCATTTAGTCAAAAAGTAAACCTATTTTCATTAATTACTTACCTAATAGTGTTAAATACTTTTGACTAAACACTACGTACTTATAGTTTAATTATCTATAAATAACCCTAACCCCTTCTTCCCTAGGCTAACCTATTCCCTAAACCCGAACACACACAGCCCCCCCCCCCCCCCCCCCCCCCCCCCCCGCGCCTATTCTCTCTCCCCCCCAAGGCCACACGCACGGAGCCTCGAACCCACGCTCTCCGGCATCCCTGACTGTCGCCCGCCGCTTGCCTCCCCTTGACGACGAAGCATCGACGCTCCGACGTAAGCCTCCATCGAAGCCGTCGATAGAGCCCCAGATCCGCGCACACCCTTCCATGCTCAGCTGCCAAAGCTCGCACCCTCCTCCATCGCCCTCGACCCCGGGCCACCGAGCTCCGGCGACCCATCGCCCGGAGTACCCCCGCTCTCCCCTCCACTGTCACCCACCGCCATCTCACCCCGCTCCGCCGCCTCCGACGAAGCGAACTCGCCGCTGCATCCCTCTACGGAGCCCTCCGATGTCGAAGCCAACGTCGAAGCCACTGGAACCCGCTCCGCTTGCAGCCCCTCCGAGCTTCCCTTCTCCGCCTCCTCTCGCTGACGAGCTCTCGGAGCTCCGACGAAGTCGCGAAGCCCCACCCATCCTCCGCCGCTCATCGACGACAGGAACCACCTTCGAGTGCTCACCGCTGCTCCCCGAGCTCTCTTCGATGCCGTCACCCTCTTAGTTCCCCCCACCTCGCCGATGCCGCCGTCTGCAGGCCCCGACACCGTCGCATCCGCCTTCACCCCGAAGCTCCTCCTCCTCTGAGCGGCCCCACGCTCCGAGCACCCCACCTCGCTGCTCAACACCGCCATCGAGCTCGAACTCGCCGAGAGCCCCACGCCGTCCGCCCCTCACGACGCTGCAGCACCGCCCCCGCCGGCGCTCCGCCCCCACCGCCGCGGTCGCCGCCCAAGCTGCACCCTCCGATGACGAGCAAGCCCCGTTCCCATGCACGTCCGAGAAAAACAAAGAAGAGTGAACGAACGTATAATTTTAAATACGAAAACGTATTTCCTATAAATACGGAATTTTAAATGAATTATTAAATTTTTTTATTGGTTTAAAATTAATAATAAATAATATATAGGTCAGAAAAATACAAAACTTGCTCCAGAAAATCAGAAATGACATTCTGGACCCAATGGCACTAGTTTCGTCTCAATCGGACGCGTAGATTTTCCATAATTAATTTTTAAGCCTAAAAGATAAATATGTTATTTTCATTCAAAAATCCGTAACTTGATATTTTCACGTACACTAATATGTGAGAAAAATATATGTTAAAGTATTCTTCGATACGGTCATTTTGACAGTTCATTCGCAACTTTCCGATGCAGATTGCATCCGGAATAAATTATTGAATAATTACGTACTTAATTAAAAATTAGTTTTTAAATTGATTTTAAGCTTTTAAAAATTATAAAAATTATTATAAACTTCAGAAAATTATTTCCTCCTACGATAAAATTATTTTCCTTATATCTAGGCTATAGAAAAATTTAGAACACTTTTTGACAACGTTTCAATCGATTATAAAATCGAAACGACCGATTAAATAAATAGAAATAGGGTAGCCTATAACTGATGATTTTTATATTTGTAGGAACCAATTCTCGTGCACCGGCATCTTTAGAAGCTCTAGCTCCAACCTCGTCTTACCACGACGACTCAAATAAGGTAAGTCACTCTAATTCTAACTTTGGAAATCTGGATAGTGTACTCATATGAACTTAGGACATGTCATCTAGTCACAGAACAGCTATTGACTTGAACCAAGGATTAGAGACCTAATTAACTAGCGAACTAATCAATAGTGGAATGACCAAAGGATTAAATTGAGATAGTGCACTTTTATGAAATTTGATATCATAGTTGTTGGACTTCAAATCATTGCTCGGACTAAATTGAGATAATAAACTTTTATGAAATTTGATATCATAGTTGTTGGACTTCAAATCATTGCTCGGACCAAATTGAGATAGTAAACTTTTATGAAATTTTATATCATAGTTGTTGGAATTCAAATCATTGCTCGGACTAAATTGGGATAGTGCACTTTTATGAAATTTGATATCATAGTTGTTGGACTTCAAATCATTGCTCGGAATAAATTGAGATAGTAAACTTTTATGGAATTAGATATCATAGTTGTTGGACTTCAAATCATTGCTCAGACTAAATTGAGATAGTAAACTTTTATGGAATTAGATATCAAAGTTGTTGGATTTCAAAGCATTGCTCAGGACTGATATTCTCTGTTGAGGCTTCTGCCTTGACTTTTCAGCAAGTAACTACCATATAAATGTATTTGATGTACTCATTGATGGATGTATTGTTGTACACATTGTTGGATGTACGAAATGATGGGCCTATGAGGCCATACGGATATTGATACGGACATGGATACTGATACGTCTATAAATGTGAAATGTGATACAACATGGCTTATGGGGTAGTCTTGAGCTACGTAGTGTGCGGGAGTGACTGGGTCCACACGTATTTGGTAAGCTGTACCATCACCCTAAAGGGGATGGTAGGTAGATATTCCACGAGTTGCTCCGTGGGATGGGTGCACTTCTGGTTGCATATCGTACACTCGAGCTAAGACTGTTGCACTAGCTGATTGATACAGGGCCCAAGAGGCCATATTGATACAAACACTGGTATGAACATTGGACTGTGATAATACATGGGATACGGGGTAGTCTTGAGCTACGAAGTGTGCGGGAGTGACCGGGTCTACCCTTATTAGTTAAGCTGTACCATCACCCTGCAGGAATGGTAGGTAGATATTCCACGAGTTGCTCCGTGGGATGGGTGCACTTCTGGTTGCATATCGTACACTCGAGCCAAGGCTGATGCGCTAGTTTGATTGCTGTATTGTACTCATGGTTGTTTGTATTGTCGGAACACACTATTGGGCCTTCGGGTATTTACGATGCACATTTACGGAGCACACTATTGGGCCCTTGCGGCATTTAAGACTGATGCACTAGTTTGATTAATGTTTCATTGATTGATACCATTGCTTCAGTCATAACTACTACTATTCTACGGACTAAGTCGAGACTACTCGAACGTGATAGAACGGTTTAATAATGAGCGGTCTTGAATTACGACTGAATCAGTGTCTAGAAAGGAATGGGAAGGGGGTTAGTCAACCAATGGACTTGTTCCTGCGGTCTTTGAAGTGACCTGTGCCTTCAAGCCCTGACTGACTGGCTGATTTGGAAGTTAAGTTAGACTTCTTATTATTAGGCCATCCTACACTATTAGATAGCCAAGCGACGCTCATCTTTTCTTAAGTATTACTAGGTCAATCTATTGTCATCCCATTACCGATTGGTCAAAACATTGTTAACCTGGTTGTATTACTATTGACATCCCATTGGTCAAAATATCGTTACTACCACATGCCACGCCACAGTCGTTACTTTTGCACTTGTACAGTCATCTTTACTTTATGCATCACTTCTGAATAGTTACCAGTATTTTAATTATCACTCTTACATATCTGTCAGCTCATACTTTACTTTTGTACCTATCTGACCATCTTTTGTTTACTATAATCTGTTCCATACTTTTGCACTACTTTGTTTCTATTGCTAGAATTGTTGTGACTTACCTACGGTTCCCTCTCTGTGGCACCGCAGACGACGTACATATGGAGGCCGATGCTCTAGAGTTAATAGCGCCAGAATTTGACCATGAGTCTGCAGCTTTCAGAGTTGTTTCCAGTTGTATTTACTTTCCTTCATGTACGATTGTTAGACCATTTTTGTACAATATGGATGTAATAATTGGACACTATTTGGGTATTTTGTACATCTCTGCATCGTGGCTATTTTGTTTTCACTGGTTAACTACAGGACCTGCGCAAATATCCAAAAAGTAACGGGCCCGGGAATCGGGTCGTTACGTAGGTGTTAAGGAGCGGACGTATTATGATTCTCACTCGCTTCGTCACTCCCGGAAGGGGGAGTTGACTAGAGTTAGAGAGGCCGCCGGTGCGCTCGTGACGCACCTGGACGGTAATTGATGGTTTTTTCCGTTTGTCCGACAGAAAAACCGAGATGATTCTCACTCCGGTACCTTGTCCAGTCGGGTGCGGAGTTACGAGAGGCCCCTCCAGTGCTCGTGTCGCTGGAGTGGTACCACTTTTCACCCATCCTGGGTGAAGTCCGCTCTCTTAGCAGCCTATGGTTTATCCGGGTTCCAATTACATAATAACAATTTAATTTATTTAATTTAATCATTCATTACTTCAGTTTTGCTCACTGTTGTTTACTTTTAGCACTTGTACTCTGTTTTTAATTTTTGCGTAACATGTGATGATGTGATACATGTAGTTAGTTAGTTAGTTAATTAGGGAGACCAGTTCTAAACTGGGTTCTACTAGGGTGATTAGGAGTTCCTACTGGGTCACGCGTTGACGTGTCCCATCCTGTGGTTTACAGGTGCGAGTCCCGAGCAGTCTTCGGGTGTTCAGGAGCCAGAGGTCGGTGCCAATGCTACCGAGGTAGAGCCTTCGGGCGACTTTGTACAGATAGACTTCCCGGGGTTAGACTAGTGGGTGCGTTGTACCCGGTGTGGACTTTTGTACTTTTGGTCTGGGGGTTTCTCTTTTGTTGTACCCGCTTTTTGTACCCCCGGTGTACAGCTGATGTATGTATGTATGTATATGGACTTATGTAATGTAATGTAACTTCAGTGTTGATGTATTTACTTTTCAGTACTGCGTTTTTATTTCTGTTGGAGCACTTTTCTTTCTATGTGTACTATTCCAGTGTTATTGCAGTGGCCTGCTAATTTATTTCATAATCAACCACAAAAAAATGCCTAGTAGTATTTAGATAAGAGGGCTCGAAGCCTGAGTCTGAATACTACGTCGACCTCGTCAGCTACGCCCCCGTACTTGGGTGAGCGGGGCGTGACAAGACCTAAGAAGACTTTCAATAAAAATGAGTGAGCTTTGAGAACTTTTGATCAATATAATGATTTTGAAATAAATAATTTTTTATATCTACAAACCTTTGAAACCTTGGCTATCTATATAGTAAAAAATATTCAAATTGTGCTAAAAATCTCGTTTCAAACGGCTAGTAACGGCTAGTTAATTTGAAGTCAAACTTTCCTAAAATGTTGAAAGTTGACTCAGATAGCAAGCTATTTACCCAAATAGTTGGCTATCTGCCCAGATTTTAACGACCTGCTCTCCAAGATACCCGGAAGTACGAATCAGTCCCAAGTATTCCCAGTTCAACGAGTTTTACGCAGAAAGAGAGAAAGGAAGAGAGTAAAAGAAAAACTGCAGGTCACCGCGCACGTGCTGGGAAGTACAAGTAAGCTTCAACACAGAAATAACACAAAGAACTAACAATAGTACGAACATTTCATTTTATTAATACAATGATACATCTTTATACACATCATCTCTGAACTAAGTATGAAAGAAATAAACGAGAAAATCCCCCAAAGAATCCAAAAGGAAAAATACTCGATCTCTGTACAAGGTACAACTCACTTCCTAACTATCCCTGGAAATCATCTACACAAGATTGCCCTCTGTGGGCTCCATCTCTGAGTAGACTCCTAAGTCTAGCTCTGCTCTGACAATTCTGTTTCTAGACCTGGAAATGTAAATGGGGCATGTCAACGCATGATCCAGTATGATTTCTAACTAAGCTAGGTAGGACCCAGTTTAGAACCGGACTACCTATCTAAGAAGGGTGGTCTAAAAATTGTATGGTCACATTACAGGTAAAAATATTCACTACATTACATGCAAGCATTAACGTGAAGCTTGGAAACATGCATAAGTAATCATATTATGACATGCAAGTGCTGGAAGTAAGCAGAAGAACATGTTAACATGCAGTGGTAATTTTAAAGTAAACAGTGGAATAGCTCAGCATGAGTTAATAGCATTAAAGTAACAAAGGAACAAGTAAACATGGGATAACATCATTTACAATTTAAAAGGCAACTAATTTAAGTTATCACTTTACATGTTTGGGAACCCACGTAAATAATAGGACACTAAAGGAGCATGACTTCACCCAGGTTGTGTGAAAAGTGGTAACTCAACCAGCGACACGAGCACTGGAGTGGCCTCTCATAACTCCCCACCCGAACGAAGCAAGATACGTGAGTGAGACACTTCTCGGTTTTGTGGCAAAACGGAGAAAACCATTCTACCTCATGGTGCATCACGAGTATATCCATGGGCCTCTTTAACCCTGCCCACTCACCCTACCGACAGGCAGAAGTGTGAATGAGACTCAAGCTGCATCCACACTTAGCCAACTCGCTCAGGAGTGCAAGTGGGAGCCTCAGCTGTGTCCACTCCTTAAGACCTACTCTTTCCCCCCAAAACCCATATCTAAAGTCTCACCCATTTCTGAATAGATCGAGAACTTCAAATTCGTGTTCTCATTCTCACTCTTGCTTCATTGTATTATGTTGCTTTCATATTTCATTACTTTATTTCATACTGATATCTTCATCATTCCATTCTTCACATTTAATACTTCATTTCTCTTTCCAATCACATAAGAAAATTTATAAAAAAATGAACATGACTTACTTTCTTCTTACTTGCATCATGATGGAAACATAGATTTCACAAATGCATATGAATATTTTAGCATACAAACTGAAGTATAATTATTGCATGTAAAACATTTATATCAAAGCAATTGAAAGTATAAGATTCAGTGAAAAATGTTGAAAGTGGAAATTCTGTCAAAATTGGAGAATGACATGGTGATCATCATTATACTATCATGGCATTGAATAAAGCAACATGGTTAATAAGCTAGTAGACTAATACATGCTTTATAATATGTTTAACATTCACAATATCTCAGTGAAATAACTAAATTGAAGTTCTAGCAAAACTGGAAAATATGAAACAACACAATCATATGGAGTTATAGGCCACACGGCCGTATGAAAAAGTCCATACGTCTGTATGGCAAAGTCCATAGGGCCATATGGACTAGGAGCTGTGAAGCTTAAGGTTTGACTCACACGGCCGTATGAGATTTTATACGGTCGTGTGAAAAGGGCTTGGAGAAAATCCACACGGCCGTATGGCGAGATCCATACGACCGTATGGATTTAGGTGGGGAAATGGAGAGAGCATACGGCTGTATGAAGTTTTGTGATACGGCCGTGTAAAGTTGGTGGCTCGACCATACTATCGTATCTAAGTCTCAAAACTTCAAAGTTCGACACGGTCGTATGGTTTTAGCCATACGGTTGTATGGTGCCAACTTCTATATATGGTCGTATCTAATAACCGTATGACTACTCTAGACACCATACGGTCGTATGGAAAGTACCATATGGCCGTAGGGTTTTGTCTGCCGTCAAGTTCGACAGCAATGAGCGTAAAATCTTACGTGATTCTAATTAGATCCTATCTAACTAAGTTAGGATCCTACCTGAAATGTCCATCTAAGTTTTGGGGCACTTCTTCTCCTTAAAAACCATCTGACAGCTTATCCCCCTTCTTCCTTCCTCTGCAAGGATTAAGTGAACTGGGGTTTGGGGGCTATGGCTTTGGTTTGAGGAGCGCCAGTAAGAGGGTGGTTGCCGCCAGAGATGATGATGACTAGTACCAACCACGCTGGAAACGGGTGATAGGAGAAGGAGGAAGCTAGATGTTCGGCCATGGAGTTGGGATTGAGTTAGTTTTACGGGAAAGGGGGAAAAGGGCTTAATGTTTCCGTTCTGGGTCTTGCATTAGGAGTAAAGAGAAGGAGGAAGGAAAGTGTTGTCTGTTTTTTCTCTCTTTTCTTTCCTTCCTCACTAACACTCCCTTCAATCCTCTTCTCCTCCTCCTATTCCCTAATCATGACATGTGTAACGAGGGTTGGTGAGGGCTAAGGGGGTGTTAACACCTCATTAGGAGTTTAGGTTTAATTATTTCTAACAAGTAAAAATACCCATTTTATACCACTTACTATAATTACTAAGTATAACATCCAAAATATACTCATACTTAAATACAAATATAAAAATTAATTTTACTACATAAACTTAATAAAATTCTGATAATTACACTACAATATTACCCATATGAATACAATCTATAATACGTATATAATACCCGTATTTGGAAAACTGAAGTATAATTATTGCATGTATAACATTTATAGCAAAAGCAATTGAAAGTATAAAATTCAGTGAAAAATGTTGAAAGTGGAAATTCTGTCAAAATTGGAGAATGACATGGTGATCATCATTATACTATCATGGCATTGAATAAAGGGACATGGTTAATAAGCTAGTAAACTAATACATGGTTTATAATATGTTTAACATTCACAATATGTCAGTGAAATAACTAAATTGAAGTTCTAGCAAAACTGGGAAAAATGAAACTACACAACAACATATGGAGTTATATGCCACATGGTCGTATGGCAAAGTCCATATGGCCGTATGGCAAAGTCCATATACCCGTATGGACTAGGGGCAGTGAAGCTTAAGGTTTGACTTACACGGCCGTATGAGATTTCATTCGGCCGTGTGAAAAGAGCTCAGGGAAAATCCACACGGCCGTATGGCGAGATCCATACGGTCGTATGGATTTGGGTGGGGAAATGGAGAGAGCATACGGCCATATGAAGTTTTGTGATACGACCGTGTAATGTTGGTAGCTCGACCATACGATCGTATCTAAGTCTCTAAACTTCAAAGTTCGACACGGTCGTATGGTTTTAGCCATACGGCCGTGTGGTGCCAACTTCTATATATAGTCGTATCTAATGACTGTATGACTACTCTAGACACCATACGGTCGTATGGAAAGAACCATATGACCGTAGGGTTTCATCTGCTATCAAGTTCGACAACAACGATGGTAAAATCTTACGCGATTCTAACTAGATCCTATCTAACCAAGTTAGGATCCTACCTGAGATGTCCTTCTAAGTTTTGGGGCCCTTCTTCTCCGTGAAAACCATCTGACAGCTTAAGACCCTTCTTCCTTCCTCTCCAAGGATCAAGCGAACTAGGGTTTGGGGGCTATGGCTTTGGTTTGAGGAGCGCCAGTAAGAGGGTGGTTGCAGCCAGAGATGATGATGACTAGTAGAGGAGGAAGCTAGATGTTTGTCCATGGAGTTGGGATTGAGTTAGTTTTACGGGAAATGGGGAAAAGGGCTTATGGTTTCTTTTCTGGGTCTTGCATAAGGAGTAAAGACGAGGAGGGAAAGTGTTGTTAGTTTTT
Source organism: Scilla litardierei (assembly GCA_030789695.1). Lineage (NCBI taxonomy): Eukaryota > Viridiplantae > Streptophyta > Magnoliopsida > Asparagales > Asparagaceae > Scilla > Scilla litardierei. Next base: position 148,915,938 of record CM061132.1, on the reverse strand, counting down.
TTCTCTTTTCTTTCATTCCTCCCTAAGACTCCCTTCAATCCTCTTCTCCTCTCCTATTCCCTAATCACGTTATGTGTAACGGGGGTTGGTGAGGGCTAAGGGGATGTTAACACCTCATAAGGAGGAGGTGTCCCCTCATTAGGAGTTTAGGTTTAATTATTTCTAACAAGTAAAAATACCCATATTAATACCACTTACTATAATTGCTAACTATACCATCCAAAAATTCTCCTACTTAAATACAAATATAAAAATTAATTTTACTACATAAACTTAATAAAATTATGATAATTACACTACAATATTATTCGTTTGAATACAATCTATAATACGCATATAATACCCGTATATGGAAATACATGGTATTATATTATTATACTATCATGGCAAACTGAAGTATAATTATTGCATGTTTAATATTTTTAGCAAAGCAATTGAAAGTATAAGGTTCAGTGAAAAATGTTGAAAGTGGACATTCTGTCAAAATTGGAGAATGACATGGTGATCATCATTATACTATCATGGCATTGAATAAAGCAACATGGTTAATAAGCTAGAAGACTAATACATGGTTTATAATATGTTTAACATTCACAATATGTCAGTGAAATAACTAAATAGAAGTTCTAGCAAAACAGGAAAAAATGAAATTACACAATCATATGGAGTTATAGGCCACACAGCCGTATGGCAAAGTCCATACGACCGTATGGACTAGGGGCTGTGAAGCTTAAGGTTTGACTCACACGGTCGTATGAGATTTCATACGGCCGTGTGAAAAGGGCTCAGGGAAAATCCACACGGCTGTATGGCAAGATCCATACGACCGTATGGATTTGGGTGGTAAAATAGAGAGAGCATATGGCCGTATGAAGTTTTGTGATACAGCCGGGTAAAGTTGGTGGCTCGACCATACGGTAGTTTCTAAGTCTCAAAACTTCAGAGTTCGACACGGACGTATGGTTTTATCCATACGCCGCGTGGTACCAACTTCTATATACAGTCATATCTAATAACTGTATGACTACTCTAGACACCATACAGTCGTATGGAAAGGACCATACGGTCGTAGGGTTTCGTCTGATGTCAAGTTCTTCAGCAACGATGGTAAAATCTTACACGATTCTAACTAGATCATATCTAACCAAGTTAGGATCCTACCTGAGATGTCCATCTAAGTGGAGCGCCAGCAAGAGGGTGGTTGCAGTTAGAGATGGTGATGACTAGTAGAGGAGAAGGAGGAATCTAGATGTTCGGCCATGGAGTTGAGATTGAGTTAGTTTTACGGGAAAGGGGGGAAAGGGCTTAGGGTTTCTTTTCTGGGTCTTGCGTAAGGAGTAAAGAGAATGAGGAGGGAAAGTGTTGTCTGTTTTTTTTTTCTCTTTTCTTTACTTCCTCCCTAAGACTCCCTTCAATCCTCTTCTCCTCCTCCTATTCCCTAACCACGCCAAGTGTAACGAGGGTTGGTGAGGGCTAAGGGAGTGTTAACACCTCATAAGGAGGAGGTGTCCCTTCTTTAGGAGTTTAGGTTTAATTATTCTAACAAGTAAAAAAATACACATATTAATACCACTTACTATAATTACCAAGTATACCATCCAAATTATACTCCTACTTAAATACAAATATAAAAATTAATTTTACTACAAAAACTTAATAAAATTCTGATAATTACACTACAATATTATTCTTATGAATACAATCTATAATACGCGTATAATACTCGTATATGGAAATACAGGGTATACACAGATAGTCGGCTATTTGCCAAAATAGTTGGCTATTTAAAAACTTGAGAGTTCTGGGTTAATTCTGACTACAAATAGTCGGTTATCTGTTCCAGATAGCGACTATTTCCTAAAACTTGAGTTTTCTACATAAAAATACTTTGAAAATATTTATAATTAATTATATACCAATTTAAAACATTTTAACACATGTAAAAATCATGTTAAAATCATTTTTGAGATATTCTAAGTGTGTGCGCTCTTTATCAAGAGCTTTGACACTATAAAGACTTACACCAAGCCAAAATTCTAATTCTGTTGGAAAATATAGAGAAAGTGTAACCATGGCAAATAGCCATGGTTCTATATTTATAATATTATAGAGTATGCGAAGAGACTCATAGCAACCAAAGGTCCCCATTACTTGGGGAGTAATGGAAGGATAAGTGGTGGGGAGGCCTTTTGGCCTCCCTCACTCACAACACTACCACTTATCCATCCCTTACTTTGGTTGGCCTCCCTCACTCACAACACTACCCCTTATCCATCCATTACTTTGGTCTTAGCGTATAAAGCTAAAGGGGTGGATACTTCTGGATCCTGAATAAACGTGTTTGCCTCGTTAAAACCTTACCTGTGGAAAACCCAGTGGGAAAAAACAAACATCTTAAGGGAAAAGAGTGCAACACACAAGTTACTCCCCCTCATCCGTACAAGCTTTAGGCTTGTAGGTCTTTCAGCTGTCTCATACCGATTCCTTTTACAAGTTTTACAAAAATACATCTCGGTAAAGATTTAGTAAAAAGATCAGCTAAGTTGTTGCATGACTGGATCTGCTGAACTTCAATCTGCTTGTCCTCTTTTAGTTCGTGCGTCCAGAAAAACTTGGGAGATATGTGCTTCGTCCCGTCGCCCTTGATGTAGCCCCTTTGAAGTTAAGAAATGCACGCGGCGTTGTCTTCAAACAGGACAGTAGGCTCCAAATCACCAGTCTTCAGGCCAGTGGAGTGAAGAAAGTGGTGGACGACGGAGCCTAGCCAATAACACTCTCTGTTTGCTTCATGGATCGCAATGAGCTCTGAGTGATTGGATGACGTAGCTGTTGTGGTTTGCTTTACCGATCTCCAGGAGATAGCAGTACCTCCGTAGGTAAACACAAAACATGTCTGTGATTTTGCCGTGTGTGGATCTGAAAGATAACATGCATCAGCATAACCAAGTAATTGGGGGGAGGCACCTCTCTGGTAGTAAAGTCCCAGATCTACTGAACCCTGGAGGTATCGCAGAAGATGCTTTACTCTGTTCCAGTGGCGCTTTGTAGGCGCTGCACTGTGTCTGGCTAGGATATTAACTGCAAACGCTATATCGGGACGCGTACAATTAGCCAGATATAGAAGTTCTCCAAAGGCACTGAGGTAGGGTACTTCAGGACCCAGTATCTCCTCCCCCTGTTCCAGTGGCCGGAAGGGGTCCTTATGTACATCTAGTGATCTTACGACCCTAGGAGTACTTAAAGGATGACATTTATCCATAAGAAACTTGCGTAGAAGTATAATTTGATTGGTGTAATAGGATTCCACCTCATAGGTGTTCAATCTGTAAGCCAAGACAATACTTTGTTTTGCCTAGGTCTTTCATTTCAAAAGTATGTTGTAAGCTTTCAGATATCTCACTGATCTCTGCAGGAGATCATATGAGATTTAAGTCATCAACATATACTGCTATGATGACGAATCCTGTTCCCGTTCTTTTTATAAGGATACACTGGAAGACTTCATTATTTGTGAATCCTTGCTATGCAGGGAAATCACTATAAGTCTGTTATACCACATTTTTCCTGATTGCTTTAGACCATATAATGATCTATGCAGCCTTACAGAGAATACGTCCCAAGGTATCTCTTTCATCTCTGGGGGTAGTTTAACCCCATCAAGAAGTCTCATATAGATCTTTTTATCTATATCGCCATATAGATATGCAGTCACAACGTCCATGAGCTGCATTTCTAGGCTTTCCAGAGAAGTTAGGCTTATTAAAAATCGGAATGTGTTCGCATCCATGACCGGGGAATATGTATCTTCATAATCAATCCCCGGTCTTTGGGGAAAACCCCTGGACTACAAAGCGTGCCTTGTAGCAAACAATCACATTTTCTTCATTTCTTTTTCTTATGAAAGCCCACTTATATCCCACAGGTTTAACACCTACTGGTGTTTGGACTACTGGTCCAAAGACTTTACATTTCAAGAGTGAGTTTAGCTCTACTCTTATTGCCTCGTCCCACTTTGGCCAATCATCTCTGCGTATACATTCTGCTAAAGATCGTGGTTCGACGTCATCGTCGTATTCAGCGACGTGAACGGCAATAGCGAACGCAAAGTTGTCGTTGACGACTGTGCTATATCTGTCCAGTACCTCTCGAGTACGTACACAATTTAATGATGCCTCTCCTATTGTTTCCTCTGCGGGGGAAATAAGGAGGGGAGAAGTAGCTGGTCTGAGCTCAGCATCTTGTGGAGGGATAATCTTATTATCTCCAGGAATCTTCTTCTTTCGAGGAACTCTATCTTTTGAACCTGGTGGGCGTCCTCTTTTCAATTGAGGTACAGCTAATTCTGCTGCTGGTGGATTGCATCCATCTTTGGAGATGTCAATCCTAGCTGACGTGTTAGTAGCAGGTACGTGTGAACGGATAATCTTCTAGTTGTCCGTGAACTTATCCGACAAAAGATGAAATGTATTCTGAATGTGAAGGATCTTCAGGATCTCATCTTCACACAGATTAGTATGCGGATCATATAGGGACAAAGACTTCTGGTCCCAAGTAATGGTCTTAGTAGCTTCAGGCTTCTTAGATTGTGTGCTGAGTTTAGGAAAAATTTTCTCATCGAAATCACAGTCAGCAAGATGTGCCTTAATTGTGTCCCCAGTAAGGGGTTCCAGGTATCTGATAATAGAGGCGAATCAAACCCAAAATAGATACCTAGACGACGCTGAGGACCCATTTTGGTCCTCTGAGGTGGTGCTATTGGGACATATACCGCACTACCAAACACTCTCAAATGAGAGATATCCGGAGGTGTGCCATATGCAAGTTGCATCAGGGATAATGTATGACCTCCAGAGGGTCTTATCCTAATAAGTGATGCGGCATGTAAAATAGCATGCCCCCAAGCATCCACGGGCAACTGGGATTGCATAAGCAATGGCCGTGCAATCCATTGGAGTCTCTTTATAAGAGACTCTGCTAATCCGTTCTGGGTGTGAACATGTGCTACTGGATGTTCAACTTCAATACCCGTTGCCCGGCAATAGTCTTCGAAGACTTGTGAAGTGAATTCGCCCGTATTATCAAGACGTAGTTTCTTGATATGGTTATCGGGGAAATGAGCCAGCAACCTTATTATTTGTGCCAATAGCTTTGGAAAAGCTAGGTTGCTGGTGGACAAGAGCACACATAAGACCATTTAGTGGATGCATAAATCAGTACCATGAAGTACCGAAATGGGCCACTTGCGGGGTGAATAGGCCCGCAAATATCACCATGAATTCTCTCAAGGAAGCCAGTAGACTCTAATCCCACTTTCAAGAGGGATGGTCTCATTATTAGTTTTCCCTTGAAACAAGGGGGACATGGAAATTCACCCTTATGAAGAATCTTCAGGTTCTTCAAATTATGTCCACTGGATTTAGTGATGATGCATTGCATCATAGCTGATCCAGGGTGACCAAGTCTGTTGTGCCAGAGTTGAAACTCTGGAAATGATGGGCACGTCTGGTGCTCAGTCATATTGGCTTCTATTGGTTGAATGTATGTATGGTAGAGACCCGACGGGAGTCCCTTGAATCGTTCGCAGATGGTCTTCTGGCCATCTTTTTGACAAGTTACTTACAGATATTCAACTTTATTTTCATCCCTGGTTTCTACGTGATATCCGTTTAAACGAATGTCCTTGAAACTTACGAGATTCCTATTTGATTTAGGAGAGAATAATGCATTCTTTATTTGAAGTCTTGTGTTATTTGGGTACTTCACCAGATCCTTCGATTATTTTGGACAGTTCTGAAATTGTGATAACAGGACCGTCATATTTATTTATGCTACTAAAATAGCAATGTTCGCGAAGGATTGTGTGTGTCGAGGCACTATCCACTAGGCACTCATACTTCATCTATATAAGAAAAACGAAATTTTATTTAAGTAAATGTAAAATGACATTCAAATAAAAGTTCGTACAAAAGCAAACTAAAGATGAAGCTACATGTAATTTTAAATGCATAGATATAAAGATAAGGCTCAATCAAGCAGGTCATCATTTTCGAAGTCTTTTGCAGTGAAAATCATTGGCGGCTGAACAGATGCCAAGTTTGTTTCAGGCAGAGACTTCTGGCTCGACTGATACAGTTCCTAGAGGTGGCGAGGAGTGCGACAGTTTCTGGACCAATGTCCAATCATGCCATATCTATGGCATTTATCCTCCCAGTTATTCTTAGGAATTGACACTTGATCAGTGTTCTTACGCTTCCATGTGAAGTTTCTCTTTTCTTTGTTGTTGTTGTTGGTCTGGGGTGCTCCTCCTCGTGCTGGCTTCATTACAGCTTTCCCTTTGTTTTTTCTAGCCTTCTTCTTGTTTTTCCACTTCTGAGGAGAAACATGGTAGGCTTCAGGGATAGGGGCAGTACCAGCAGGATGCAAATTATGAGTGGCAAGCAGTAAATCTCTATTCTGCTCTGTCCTAAGGAGGTAAGAGATCAAATCAGAGAACTTCGTGAAATTGCGTTCACGATACTGCTGCATGAGGATTGCATCTTTCTCGTGAAACGAGGTAAATATCTTTTCCAACATGCGATGCTCAGTCACTTCTTTACTGCACAACTTCAGGCGTAAGGTGATATTATGAAGTGCAGAGTTATACTCAGCAACGGACTTATAGTCCTGAAGTCTGAGGTTTTTCCACTAATAAGTGACACGTGGTAATATTACATCTATTTGATGTTTATACCGTGCCTCCAACGCTGTCCACAACTCAATTGGGTCCTCTACCGTTAGGTATTCGGCCTTTAAGGTCCGATCTATATGTCTCCTGATATAGATAATGGCTTTCGCCTTATACACATCAGAGACAGTGGTAGGAGTGCTGATAGATGATTGGGTCGCTTCTGGGGCCTTACTAGCAGAAGTATCGGCCGCTTCCGGGGCCAATGAAGGAGCTAAAATTGAGCCAAGGAGGGCCATCAAACGCAAGTGGAACTTCAGGTCCACTCGCCAACTCATGTAATTCTTTCCTGCAGCATCAAGGACCTCGAAATCGACGCTTGCCAATTTTACCATTTAGCTATGCAATTTAAAATAAGCATGAATTAATTAAAATGTAAATTCATGCATAAAGAATAAAATAAGTAAAATGTTGGGATCGGCCAGATACCCAAAAACATACAAAGTCCAAAGTCCAATATACAGTTCATAAAGAAAAGAAAAATACAAGTTGAAAACCCAGAAGGGGTCCCTATCTTTTTCAAATTTCATCTCTGTCTTCATATATTGGTACACCGGTCTTTGGCATTAATACATACACTCCTCACTTACAAATTCTCTCAAAAGAAAATAAAAGTGCAAGGAAATTAAGGGTATCAAACTGGCCGATCCCAAAAACACATTGTAACTTATATAAACATCCACGCAGTTATATTTGCAACAGGCAAATAATAGCGCAATATCACAGGCATTACAAAAATCATCAAGCCCAAATATTGGATAAATTTTTTTTATTTAATTTAAAAAGGATTAATTGGACCACGGGGAAACGTCATTCATCTTTAGGTTAGTTAACTAAAGACAGAGCGGTCTCAGGATCCGTTTAACCAATTTAACTTAAATAAATGTATTTATCCAATGATGAAGATAATTATTAAGTGTAAAGTAGGAAATTAAATAACAAAATCCGCAAGTCCTGTGGGCTAGGGGCAGGAAGCAGGCCCGATAGCCAAAAAATAATTTACATATTAATTTTGCAATTGGATTAACCGGGCTTCTGGCCCAAATTAGAAGTCAAAATAAATTATTAATCTGATTGGGGCTGCGGGCCCATAAAACTCATTTTCATTGTTATAAACTGGGCTTCAGGCCCAATAAACAGCCCATCTAATTTATTATTAAGATTTGGGATGTAGGCCCATGGGCTGTAATGTTCAAAAATTTAATTGAACATAAGCCCTTAAACAAATTTAAGGATATTTGTAAGGGAATATGAACAGTCCCCAAACCCAAAATTTTACAGATCTAGTTCTCCCCCTTATTCCACTTGGCGGCACACAGAGAGCCTCCCTCATCGGGGCAGGGCGCAGACTACAGAGCCCCCCGTCAGGGCCCCCGTCAGGTGGGAAAGCACGAAGACAGAGCCCCCCTTCGGGGGGCGGCGCCTGGAAACCCCCCCCCCCCGGCCGTTGGGGGGGCGAACGCAGAGGCCCCCCTTCGGGGGGCGGCGCTGGACAGATCCCCCCCACCGTCGGGGGGAGGGGGTGGACGATGGCAGAGCCCCCCTTCGGGGGGGGCGGCGCAGCAAGTGCCCCCCCCCCCCCCCCCTCGGGGGGGTGATGGCAGAGGCCCCCCCTTCGGGGGGGGCGACACAGCAAGAGCCCCCCCCCCCCCCCCCCGTCCGGGGGGGTGGTGGGTGGCGCAGAGCCCCCCGACGGGGGGAGGGCGGGTGGACAGAGAGGCCCCCCCTTCGGGGGGAGCAGAAGGGTTTTTCAAGGGGGGGTTTCAAGGGGGTTTTCAAGGTGATAAAGTATTGATAATCCCATGGGCCTACAAAAATGCATTCCCTACACAAGCTTAATAAAAGCATTAGTACCATAATCTGCTGCTCATCATCAAAATTACCACGGGGTGGAGACTAAATATTTAACATCCACCTCCTAGCGACCTTTTCGGTACAAATAGATGCATCCTCAAATGGTCGTATGTGTGTATACTATCCACCTGCAATTTAGCTTTTCTAAAGCTATTGGCACAAATCATAAAAGTTCGGGTACATTCTTCAGACAACCAAATTAAGAAAATTCGTCTGGATAATGTTAGAGAAGTCACCACCCAGTCATTTCAAGATTAATGCCTAGCAATTGTGATAGAAATTGAACATCATGTAGCTCATGTTCACACCCAAAATGGGTTAGTTGAGTCACGTATAAAGAGACTTCAATGATTTACACGTCTAATTATTGAAATCCCAATTGCCGATGACTGCATGGGGATATGCAATCTTGCATGCTACTTCATTAATTAGACTCGGACCCTCTGGGATTTAGAGTTACTCTCTAATGCAACTTGCATATGGAACACCATCAAATATCTCTCATTTGAGAATTTTTGGTTGCGCAGTTTGCATCCCCAGAGCACCACCGTAGAGAACAAAAATGGGTCATCAACGTCGTCTAGGAATCTATGTAAGATTTGATTCACCCTCAATTATTAGATACCTAGAACCCTAAACAAATGACACTTTGAAGGCATGTCTTGAAGATTGTGAATTTGATGAGACGAATTTCCCAAATTAGGCTCAGATTCAGCGAAGCCTGATGCTTCACAGACTATCTCGTGGGACACAAAGACATTATCCCACTATGATTCGAGAATTAGGAAATGTGAAGATGAGATCCTGAAAATCCTCCACATTCAGAACATTGTTCATTAGTTACCGGGTCCATTTACTTACACTAAGAAAATTGTCAAATCACACATCCATGCTGCTAACACTCTAGTTAGGATTGACATCCAGAAAATGTATTCAATCTACCAGTAGCAGCAGTAGCTATTCCTCAACTGAAAAGAGGCCGGCCAGCAGGCTCCAAGGATAAAATTCCCAGAAAGATAAAAAATCATGAAGGCCCTGAGACAATGCCACCACAGAACAATGAGCTAATGTCCATACCCTTACCCCCTCCCAAAACCCCCAGAAGAGGAGAACCAGGGAGAAACTGAAATATCATTAAACTTTGTACTTATGGGGAGGTGTTGGACCGAAAAAGCACAATCGTCGACGATAACTTCGCGTTCTATATTGACATTCATGTCGCTCAAAGCGATGATGACATCGATCCACACTCTATTGCTGAATGTAAACATAGAGATGATTGGCCAAAGTAGAATGAGGCAATAGAAGTAGAGCTGGACTCGATTAAGAAACACGAAGTATTTGGACCAGTAGTCCAAAAACCAAAATGTGTCACACCTATGGGATATAAATGGGTATTTATCGGAAAAAGAAATGTAAAGAATGAGACCGTACGCTACAAAGCACGGCTTGTAGCTCTGGGATTTTCCCAAAGACCGGGTACTGACTATGAAGAAACATACTCCCCAGTGATGGATGCGATTACTTTTCGATTTCTAATTAGCTTAACAGCAAAGGAAGGATTAGATATATAATTATTGGATATTGTGACTGCGTATCTATATGGAAATCTTGATAAAAAGATTTATATGAAACTTCCTGATGGCTTTCAATTGCCTAAAACTTTCAAAGATAGACCTAGGAATGTCTATTCTGTTAAGCTACAAAGATGGTATTAAACAATCGAGAAGAATATGGTATAACAGACTTAGTGAATTCGTTGTACAACATGGATTCTACAATAATGAAGTCTACCCTTGCATCTTTATAAAAGTGAAGACAACAAAATTTGTAATCATTGTAGTCAACGTAGACGACTTAAATCTCATTGGATTTACTGAAGAGATAACTGAGATATCTGAAAGCCTAACAAAATAATTCGAAATGAAAGACCTATGCAAAATAAAATTCTGTCTTGGCTTACAAATTGAACATCTGAAAGATGGCATCCTGTTACATCAAACCACATATATCAAGAAATTATTACAAAAATTTCATATGGACTAATGTCATACTCTGAGTATACTAATGGTAGTACGTTCACTATGTCACGCCCCGCATCCCTAAAATGGAGGCGAGACGTGAGAAGGTCCGCACGAGAGTGGAGCTGTGAAGCCCCAAACCTGATAAGCGTCAATAAAACATAAGCAGGTCACTGTAACCACAAACGGAACAACAATAATAACACAAGGAGAGACAGAATTAAAATCTCATATCTCATAATTTGTCCAACATGAAAATTAAGTTCAACATCCAGAAAAGCCACCAGGCTAAAAGAAAGAGTCTAAAGGCCCAGAACAAGGCCAACAAAAGGAACAACGTAACAAAGTATAGGTGCTACGCACCGACAACAAAATAGCAGTCTAAACAAAAAGGGAAAGCTCAACGAAGACACTAGGACTGGTCCCCAGTGTCCACGTACTCCTCGCCAAACACAAGCTCGGGCTCGGTGTCAGCAAACACCTCGTCCTCAACAATGTACTCAGGCTCAGGGTCTAACATGTGTCACCCAAAAGAGTAAAGGGGCACATGTCAGCAAGTCTAAAAGACTTGGGCAAGGAAACTGAAAGTAAGGCAAACTAACAACCTAACAGTTATAGTATGCATGACATGGCAGTTATAACATGAGTGCACAAGAAAGACATGGTGAAACAATAAGTACAAGAGAACAATTTATCAGGACAAGTCAAGAGTAGCCAAGCTACTAACAATCTCAATCTTTTCACTAGTCACGTTTCAAGTTGTTTGTAGATGTTTACGCCTTACAGCTGAACGATTTGGCGTTCACGCTGATTGGCCGCTTAACACTACCCCAGAACCCAGAGTTTACGCCTTACCACTGCAGTTGCTGATCGGGCAGACTCCCAGTTGATTGGCCGCTTAACTCTTACCCCCAATACCCACATGTAGACGAGCCAGGGTCCCTGTACACGAGCTCAGTAAATGAGCCAGGGTTGCCCGCACAAGAGCTCGTTTCCTGGATCACAAACCAGGAGCGTATTTCATTTGTCATAGGGGTGCACCTAGCCTCAATCACTTCACAAGATGTAGCGGAGCTACGCAATCACGGGAACACTTGAAGAATGCAATGACATGACAATTAGTTTGCGTACCGTTAATGGAAATTAAACATGACATGGTAGTTGTACAACATGATAAATGTCGGATCTAGCTTCGTTGTCAAGCTAGTTCCTAAATTTGCGCCTAGGCGAGTATCATTTCGTCGCCTAGTCTCTTTTACGCCTACAACAAGCAAATGGCCTAAGACATGGCCCAAAACCCTAAGTGGCAAGTTTCACTTGCCTAGCACCGAGGATGACGATCAACGAGGGTTCGTCCCACGGACGCTAATCTACGGGGAAGTCACTGTTATGGAGAAACAATCATCAAAACAACATTCATTTCATTAGGGTTTCACAAAAACACAACGGGTTATGAAAACATTAAGAGATCGATTATTACCGTATCGGAAGCGGAAGAACGACGCCGAGCAAGCACGGCAACGGAAGAAACGCTCCAGGGAACCTAGGGTTCAGATCTGGAAAGGATGGGGAAAATCTGGAGAAATAGGTTTTGATATGCGTTTTGGGGGTTTGATGAAGGTTTGAGGAAGGTGGAAGGTGAAAAGTATTAAGTGAGGGTTTGGATGATGGAGGATGAGCTTGGAATGAAGGTTTGAGGGTTTGGGGAAGATGAGAGCTCAATGGGGGAGAAATTAGGTTTAGAGTTGAAGAAGAAGAAGAAGAAAACGTTTGGAGGGGTATTTATAGAGTTTGGTGGCGGCTAGGGCAAAACTAGGGTTTACTGCACTGATTAGTCGGTCAAAGAACAACTGTTGACCGACTAGTTTGAGAACTAGTCGGTCGGTTGACCAACGCAGACCGACTAAGTGTAAACAGTAGCTCCTGACGAAAACCTGAACTAAGAGTTAGTCGGTCAAAGAACAACTGCTGACCGACTAGTTTGACATCTAGTCGGTCGATGAACGTTCTTAGACCGACTAAAAGTGAACAGTAACTGGTACCAAAATTAGTTAATGAGTTAGTCGGTTAAAGAAGCATTTATGACCGACTAATTTGCAACCTAGTCGGTCAACCAACGTTCTTAGACCGACTAACGATAAACAGTAACTCCTGAACATTTATCAAAGCCCACTAGTCGGTTCAAGAAGGTTTTTCGACCGACTGGATCGTCATCTAGTCGGTCGGTGCCCCTTCTTACACCGGCTAATGTGCACTGAAAGTTCCGAAATGGAGCACGAAGCTCCGGGATCGATTCCTAAGACTCCTAGGCTTGATCTAACAGTAAGATATGACCGATATGAAGCCCGTCACGAATGACTTACTCCGAAATCGACGATTCTAAAGAAGAAGCTAGAAAATCACGACGAAACGATCGGAAACGAAAGCCACGGAGACGAAAACCACACACGAGGAGAAAATCCACCAAAACATATATATATAATATAATAATCCAGATACATGAAAACCAGTCGTTACATCCTCCCCAACTTAAGAAAAATTCCGTCCTCGGAATTTCCCAACACTCACGTGTCCGGGAACAAAAGTGGGAAACGCTCTCGCATCTCATCCTCATTCTCCCAAGTAGACTCTCCAGGCGAGCCGTGTCGCCACATCACCCTCACAAGATTGACAACCTTGTTCCGAAGTGACTTCTGACGCCTGTCCAGAATCTGCACTGGCTGCTGGTCATACGTCATATCGGGGCGAACGGTAATCTCCGAGAAATCCACAGCATGAGATGGATCGCTAATGTATCGACGAAGCTGCGACACATGGAAAACATTGTGAACTCCCTCCAAAGATGGCGGCAAGGCTAAGCGGTAGGCTACCTCGCCAACTTTCTCCAGAATGTCAAACGGTCCAATGTATCGCGGGCTCAACTTCCCTCGCTTCCCAAAACGAATCACTCCACGATTCGGGGAAATCCTCAGAAACACATGATCGCCCGGCTGAAACTCCAAAGGACGACGTTTAGCATCCGCCCAATGCTTAAAACGGTCCTGAGCAATCCTCAACCTCTCCCGAATGTTCCTGACAACCTCCACGGCCTCCACGATCATCTCAGGTCCCAACAGCTCCCGATCACCAACGTCATCCCAACTCAATGGCGATCGACATTTCCTCCCATAAAGAGCGGCGAAAGGCGCCATGCCAATACTCGCCTGGAAGCTGTTGTTGTAAGAAAACTCCACCAGATGTAGATGGTCCTCCCACGAACCCTTGAAATCCAACATGCACGCCCTCAGCATGTCCTCCAAGATCTGAATCGTCCTCTCGGACTGGCCATCCGTCTGCGGATGGTACGCCGTGCTGAAACTCAGACGCGTACCCAAACTCTTCTGCAAACTCTGCCAGAACTGAGATGTGAACCTCGTGTCTCTGTCCGACACGATACTCACGGGGACTCCGTGAAGTCGTACGACCTCCTCCATATATCTCCTTGCTAGCGCCTCAGTGGACTGTCCCACTCGGAACGGAATAAAGTGCTCGGATTTGGTCAATCGATCTACGATCACCCAAATCGCGTCATTCTGCTTCGGACTCCGAGGTAGTCCAGTCACGAAATCCATAGTGATGTGTTGCCACTTCCACTCCGGAATCGGAAGCGGTTGTAGCAACCCGGCCGTACGCTGATGCTCCGCCTTCACTTGCTGGCAAACCAAACACTTGGCTACACTCCGAGCCACACCCCTCTTCATGCCATGCCACCAATAGTTCAGACGTAGATCCTGGTACATCTTGGTGCCACCAGGATGCACAGAATACGGCGAACTGTGTGCCTCCACCATCAACTCCTCTCTAATATCCCCAGCTGGCACACACAACCTGGCTCCAAACCTCAGCGAGCCATCCTCATGAATCAAAAAGTCAGTCCGCAGACCGGCTTCCACCTGCTCCCGAATCTTCACCAGCTTCGGATCCTCAGCCTGGCCAGCCTTGATCCGATCCACAATCGTCGACTGTATCTACATACACATCAACGAAGAAGCCTCCCCAGAAAGAACAATCTCAACACCAGACTCGCAAAAATCCTGCTGTAATCTCCACTGCGAGGTCAAAATCATCACCGCTGGAAGCCTACTCAGCGCATCAGGAACCACATTCACCTTGCCAGGGTGATACTGCAAATCAATCTCATAATCCGCCATGAGCTCCAACCATCGACGCTGTCGCATGTTGAGCTCCTTCTGAGTAAAAATATACTTCAAGCTTTTGTGATCAGTGAAAATCTTCACTTTCTCACTCAGCAAGAAGTGCCTCCAAATCTTAAGAGCAAACACAACAGCAGCCAACTCCAAATCATGCGTCGGGTAATTCTTCTCATGAACCTTGAGCTGACGAGATGCATACGCCACAACATGCCCGTGCTGATGCAACACACAACCAAGACCCTTGCCCGAAGCATCGCAAAAGATCTCAAATCCACCGCTGCGATCAGGCACAACAAGAATAGGGGCAGTCGTCAACCTCTCCCTCAGAACGCCAAAGGCATTCTCACAATCACCCGACCAAACAAAAGGTACATCCTTCCGCGTCAATCTGGTCATCGGCTCGGCAATACGGGAAAAGTCCTTAATGAAACGCCGATAATATCCCGCCAAACTAAGGAAACTCCGAATCTCAGACGCTGACCGCAGAACAGGCCACTCTCTGATGGCCCTAATCTTCTCGGGATCCACTGAAATACCATCTCCAGTCACCACATACCCGAGAAAAGCAACCCTGTCCAGCCAAAACTCGCACTTCGAAAACTTAGCATACAGCCGATGCTTCCTCAAAATCTCCAATACCGTCCTCAAGTGCGAGGCATGCTCCTCCACCGACTTTGAATAGATCAGAATGTCGTCAATAAAGATAACGACAAACTTATCCAAAAAGTCATAGAAAATCAGGTTCATCATATTCATGAAAACTGCGGGTGCATTGGTTACACCGAAAGGCATAACCACAAACTCGTAGTGTCCATACTTCGTCCTGAACGCTGTCTTCGGAACATCTCCCTTCTTCACCTTCAACTGATGGTAACCACTCCTCAGATCCAACTTCGAAAACACCCTCGAACCTCCAAGCTGATCAAAAATATCATCGATGCGAGGCAACGGGTATTTATTCTTGATGGTCACCGCATTCAACTCCCGATAGTCCACGCACATGCGACGCGAACCATCCTTCTTCTTCACCAGCAGCACCGGTGCTCCCCACGGAGACACACTAGGATTGATATAACCCTTCTGCAAAAGCTCATCCAGCTGCTTCCGCAATTCCTCCAACTCAGCGGGTGCCATACGATACGGCGCCTTCGAAATCGGCTGTGCTCCCGGAACAAGATCAATAGAAAATTCTAAAGCTCGATCAGGTGGCAAACCAGACATCTCCTCGGGGAAGACGTCATCAAAATCCCGCACAACCGCTGGCCTCTCCAGCTCCATCTGCATAGCCACAATCTCCACCGGCCTGGCCCGAAATCTGACAGGACCAAGCGAGCTGCTACCACGGCTGAACTCAAATACTGGATGTCCGGGAATCTCGAACACCACCTTCTTCCTCCGACAGTCGATCGTAGCATAGAAGCTTGCAAGCCAATCCATCCCAAGGACCGCATCATAGTTGATGATGTCGTGGACAATGAAATCAGCGTAAAGCTCATGTCCACAGACCACCAACGAGCAAGAATTGCAACCAAGATGCACCGAGACCACGCCATTCCCTGTAACGATATTCCAACTCTTGGGAAGAGGGGACGTCGACAAGGAATGCTTCTCCATGAAGCTCCGAGAAATAATGCACATCGATGCACCAGAGTCAAAGAGGACTCGTGCAGGAAATGTGCACACCAAAACCACACCTAACAAGCAATTAACAATCAAACCCTAGTCTAGCAACCAATCATGTTCAAGCAAACAACACAATCTAACAATCAAAACCAGCTAAGAAAGTAACAGCTAGATTGAGGATTACCTGCGATAACCTCATCCACAGCCTCGCTCTCCACAGCGGTCATCAGAAAAGCCTGCCTCCTTGGCGGAATAGCCTGCTGAAAAGCCTGCCTCTGTGGAACAAGAGCTGCTTCACGTCCAGCAGGAACAGACGCTCGCTGCTGCAACGGCTGTGCTGCAACAGGTGCCCTCCGCAGCTGATTCGCATGCCGACAATCCTTCGCGACATGAGAAGCATCACCACAAACCAAACACTGGCCCAGAAACTTCCTACACTGATCCTTGATGTGGCCAGGCTTGCCACAGAAATGGCAAGTCTTCAGAATAGGCCCTCCTGGCCTCTTGAACTGAGCTGGCTGATTAGGCTTGAAACCAGGCCTAACCACTGCTCTGGCCTGCTCCATAGGCCTCTTCCCAGCACCAGAAACATGTCCTCTCCTCTGACCCAGGTTCAGCTCCTGCCTCCTCGCAGCGACCAAAACCTTCTGATAAGAGTCCAGATCAGAGGAAGACACAAAACTCTGGAGCTCCAAAGCAATTCCTTGCAGGAACCTCTGAGCCCTCTCATCAGCATCATGCACCATCTTCGGTGCGAACCGACTCAGCCTAGTGAACTCTTGGTGGTACAGGTCCACCGTCAAGCTCCCTTGCTTCAGATCAATAAAGCGCTGCAGCATCTCCTTCCTAGCAGCCTTCGGAAAGAACTCCTCATCAAACCTGGACTTAAAGGTAGTCCAAGCTATCGGCTCCACCAGCATCTTCTCTTCCGCATCCCACCAGTTCCGAGCATTATCCTTGAGTTGCCTCTTCGCCAAATCAACCCATCCAGCCGGGGTGATCTTGGCCATCTTCAAGTTATCCTCTATGTTCCGAATCCACTCATCGGCAGCCAGAGGACCCTCAGACCCATCAAAATATGCGGGACCCAGCTCCCGAAATTGCTTCGCTCCCGGCTCGGAGCGAGGGGCATCCGGAAGTGCCCGGTCAGCTCGAGCAAGTGGAGCATTCTGGACTTGCAGGAGCACGCCCTGCTGCACCTGCATCATCTGAAGCATCATCCGCATCATCTCTCCATTGGTGGGTTCTCGCTCAGGCTCCTCATCATGAGGGGGCGCACCACTACCTCCACCACGGGTGAATCGCCTTCCTGCCATCTAATGACACAGAAAACGAAGCAGATTAGACTCATAGCTTATGACTCGGACATCGAACTTAGTTTATTGGACATTCTAATATTATTATCGGCATTCCGATAATCGCAGTTACAGAAGAGAGGACCTGCATGGGCCACCAACAAAACCTGTCACGCCCCGCTTCCCTAAAATGGAGGCGAGACGTGAGAAGGTCCGCACGAGAGTGGAGCTGTGAAGCCCCAAACCCGATAAGCGTCAATAAAACATAAGCAGGTCCCTGTAACCACAAACGGAACAATAATAATAACACAAGGAGAGACAGAATTAAAATCTCATATCTCATAATTTGTCCAACATGAAAATTAAGTTCAACATCCAGAAAAGCCACCAAGCTAAAAGAAAGAGTCTAAAGGCCCAGAACAAGGCCAACAAAAGGAACAACGTAACAAAGTATAGGTGCTACGCACCGACAACAAAATAGCAGTCTAAACAAAAAGGGAAAGCTCAACGAAGACACTAGGACTGGTCCCCAGTGTCCACGTACTCCTCGCCAAACACAAGCTCGGGCTCGGCGTCAGCAAACACCTCGTCCTCAACAATGTACTCAGGCTCAGGGTCTAACATGTGTCACCCAAAAGAGTAAAGGGGCACATGTCAGCAAGTCTAAAAGACTTGGGCAAGGAAACTGAAAGTAAGGCAAACTAACAACCTAACAGTTATAGTATGCATGACATGACAGTTATAACATCAGTGCACAAGCAAGACATGGTGAAACAATAAGTACAAGAGAACAATTTATCAGGACAAGTCAAGAGTAGCCAAGCTACTAACAATCTCAATCTTTTTACTAGTCACGTTTCAAGTTGTTTGTAGATGTTTACGCCTTACAGCTGAACGGTTTGGCGTTCACGCTGATTGGCCGCTTAACACTACCCCAGAACCCAGAGTTTACGCCTTACCACTGCAGTTGCTGATCGGGCAGACTCCCAGTTGATTGGCCGCTTAACTCTTACCCCCAA
This sequence comes from Scilla litardierei, assembly GCA_030789695.1. Taxonomy (NCBI): domain Eukaryota; kingdom Viridiplantae; phylum Streptophyta; class Magnoliopsida; order Asparagales; family Asparagaceae; genus Scilla; species Scilla litardierei. Next base: position 148,897,209 of record CM061132.1, on the reverse strand, counting down.
TACCCACATGTAGACGAGCCAGGGTCCCTGTACACGAGCTCAGTAAATGAGCCAGGGTTGCCCCGCACAAGAGCTCGTTTCCTGGATCACAAACCAGGAGCGTATTTCATTTGTCATAGGGGTGCACCTAGCCTAAATCACTTCACAAGATGTAGCGGAGCTACGCAATCACGGGAACACTTAAAGAATGCAATGACATGACAATTAGTTTGCGTACCGTTAATGGAAATTAAACATGACATGGTAGTTGTGCAACATGATAAATGTCGGATCTAGCTTCGTTGTCAAGCTAGTTCCTAAATTTGCGCCTAGGCGAGTATCATTTCGTCGCCTAGTCTCTTTTACGCCTACAACAAGCAAATGGCCTAAGACATGGCCCAAAACCCTAAGTGGCAAGTTTCACTTGCCTAGCACCGAGGATGACGATCAACGAGGGTTCGTCCCACGGACGCTAATCTACGGGGAAGTCGCTGTTATGGAGAAACAATCATCAAAACAACATTCATTTCATTAGGGTTTCACAAAAACACAACGGGTTATGAAAACATTAAGAGATCGATTATTACCGTATCGGAAGCGGAAGAACGACGCCGAGCAAGCACGGCAACGGAAGAAACGCTCCGGGGAACCTAGGGTTCAGATCTGGAAAGGATGGGGAAAATCTGGAGAAATAGGTTTTGATATGGGTTTTGGGGGTTTGATGAAGGTTTGAGGAAGGTGGAAGGTGGAAAGTGTTAAGTGAGGGTTTGGATGATGGAGGATGAGCTTGGAATGAAGGTTTGAGGGTTTGGGGAAGATGAGAGCTCAATGGGGGAGAAATTAGGTTTAGAGTTGAAGAAGAAGAAGAAGAAAACGTTTGGAGGGGTATTTATAGAGTTTGGTGGCGGCTAGGGCAAAACTAGGGTTTACTGCACTGATTAGTCGGTCAAAGAACAACTGTTGACCGACTAGTTTGAGAACTAGTCGGTCGGTTGACCAACGCAGACCGACTAAGTGTAAACAGTAGCTCCTGACGAAAACCTGAACTAAGAGTTAGTCGGTCAAAGAACAACTGCTGACCGACTAGTTTGACATCTAGTCAGTCGATGAACGTTCTTAGACCGACTAAAAGTGAACAGTAACTGGTACCAAAATTAGTTAATGAGTTAGTCGGTTAAAGAAGCATTTCTGACCGACTAGTTTGCAACCTAGTCGGTCAACCAACGTTCTTAGACCGACTAACGATAAACAGTAACTCCTGAACATTTATCAAAGCCCACTAGTCGGTTCAAGAAGGTTTTCCGACCGACTGGATCGTCATCTAGTCGGTCGGTGACCCTTCTTACACCGGCTAATGTGCACTGAAAGTTCCGAAATGGAGCGTGAAGCTCCGGGATCGATTCCTAAGACTCCTAGGCTTGATCTAACAGTAAGATATGACCGATATGAAGCCCGTCACGAATGACTTACTCCGAAATCGACGATTCTAAAGAAGAAGCTAGAAAATCACGACGAAACGATCGGAAACGAAAGCCACGGAGACGAAAACCACACACGAGGAGAAAATCCACCAAAACACACACACATATATATATATATATAATATAATGTAATAATCCAGATACATGAAAACCAGTCGTTACACACTAGATGTACATAAAGACCTCTTCCATCCGCTGGAAGAGATGATGGATATTTTAGGTCCTGAAGTCCCTTATCTAAGTGCAATTGGAGCACTTCTTTATCTGGCTAACTGCACTCGTCTCGATATAACATTTACAGTAAATATACTAGGCAGATACCGTGATGTACCTACAAAGCGCCACTGGACCGGAATTAAGCATCTTTTACACTACCTCCATGGGTCAATAGATTTGGGCTTATATTATAAGAAATGATCACCATCCACGCTTAATAGCTATGCAGATGTAGGTTACAGGTCTGACCCCAATAATGAGAGGTCACAAACTGGGCACATGTTTACCTACGGTGGGAGAGCCATCTTCTAGATATCTGTAAAGCAAACCATGACGGTTGGTAGGCCCAAAATAGTGCTTCTCTCAAGCGCAAGAGTCCGTACAAGTAATATAATCTGGGAGTACAGATGTCGAATCCTCAGGAGAAAATCTGTTGCAACCACAGCTTAAATCAAATAGAAATCCAACGAAAAGAAGCTAACCACTTATGGTGACGATGATTTTAATGGGTTTGATCGTGGTGAACAATGCAAACAAAGAAAAGTCGTGTATGAAAATATCGATGAAAAGTATGCACATTGTATGGGTTCATTAGAGTCCATGAGTCGTATTAATTTGTTTGACGAATATAACACAATGAATTCTCCTTTTGGGAGCAATTCATCGGAAAATACCCTTTTGGGGGTTCAAGCACAAAATTCAATAAGATCGTTGCTAAAGTTTTAGTCTTTTAAATACGATATGAAAGTCCCTTTTGGGGAAATCAAAACTCACCCTTGTGGGGTGATCATCTACTCTAACACGTTCTTTTGGAAAATGAAGAGAAGATTTAATAACAAAGACTATAACTTTATCAACGTTAACAATTTAGCACAACGAATATTCAACCAAACGAACACAAATCATATCCCCTAACTACACCATACCATGCACAATAAGAATTTAGCTACTCAAGGTGCAAGAAAAATCAAGTTTCATAGTAAAATACATCATTCTAATAGCAAAATACAATAGAAAAGCACCAAATACGGGGTATAATTTTAAGAATTTATCAACAAATCTCCAATATAGACACCAAAACTCTCTGAAAATAAGAAGAATAGCCTCTGGAATTTTACAGAATTTTTCAGAGGAGAAATACGGCTCCTCGAGCCTCCAATACGCCCAGAATATGCTCAAAACCCCTAGAAATACCTTAAATATAAATCATTGCGGGTTTACTGTGCTATCGGGTCTAAACCCGCACTCCAAATCGCTTAAAACCCAACCCATAGCCGTGCGCCGTCCGATCGAATTTCAAAACGCGGGATTAAACGTGTGTGCGACACGTGGCCTCAAATATCGTGCGCCCGCTTCGGATTGAATTCGGCATCATCCTCCATCGTTGGATCATCATCCAACGCTCGACGATCAACCACGTCGCCCAGCGAGAACGAACGCTGCCGCCCGCTTCTTCGATCGCTTCGGATGAGATCGCGACCGTTGATACGAAGGCGGAAGCCGTCCGATGGATGCCACGTCGCCTGCGATTGATCAGCTCCGCTTCGTTCGCTTTGTAATCCTTTCGACCGTTGGATTTCCATCCAACGGTGAAGATCGCGCCTCGTCTCGCGAAGGAGAGCTGTAGCCCGCTTGATGGTAGCCGTAGGATGAAGATCAGGCGGTCGAGATCAGCTGCATCGCTCCGCTCTCGTGTGCCGCTGGATCGGGAGGGAACCGATGGATTGTTGACACGTGTCAGCGTCTGAGTGGATCCGCGACCGTATTTCTGTATTTTGAGCGTATTTCTTCATTTAATTGGTATTCTGCATTCAAAAATTCACAGTAATTAGTATAGATCTCAGAAAAATACAAATAAATAGTCGTTGGAATCGTGAGATCGAGACCAAGCTATGAAAAATATAAAAGGTGCAGAATACTCCATTAATTGCTGTTTTGTGCTCAAATAAGGTGTTTTCTCTAATAAGTGATTGTGTACAAAATACGAATGTATTAGAGAACAGTATAGCATCACATGAACACAAAATAGGGCTAAATGGGGGGTTAAATATGCAAATATCACTCCGAATCAGCGACCCCATCCAATCATTCATAAATTCCCACCATCCATGAAGCAAGCAGAGAGTGTGTTTGGTTACGCTCAGTTGTGCATCACATTCTGGTGACAACCGAATTGAATACTAGTGATGACCGGATTGTAGACTGGTAACCTTGAGCCAACCATCATGTTTGAAGACAATACAGCATGTATAGCCCAACTATGAAGAGGTTACATCAAAGGCGACAGGACAAAGCACAACTCTCCGAAATTCTTCTAGACAAATGAGCTGCAAAAGAATGACGAGACCGATGTGAAGCAAGTACAATCTAGCAAAAATTTGGCTGATATGTTCATTAAATTTCTTCTAACATCTACTTTTCGAAAATTTGAACGAAAGATTGGTATGAGACACTTAAGAGATCTGCAAACCTAGAGCTTGTACAAATCAAGGGGAGTTAAAAGAGAATTGTACTCTTTTTCCTTAGCTATGATTTTCCCTACTGTGTTTTCCATTGCCAAAGGTTTTAACGATGCAAATCTCATTAACTCTAAATCTCGAAGTATCCACCACTAATGATGCTTACACAATACTCAGAATCTCGAAGTATTCATGAGTATAAGTTCACACTAATGGCTGGATAAGAGGGAGTGTTATGAATGATATTATGTAGGCACATCATAGGCCCATGTAGGTCATATCTTATCTTGTATCAAATTAGTATTTTGTATCTTACATACACTATGTATCCCACCATGATATGAACTCTTCCATATAAATAAAGGTATGTGGTCTCTCGCCGAAAGCAGTTGACAACATAGTGCAAATAATAGCACTTCTGAGAAACTGTGTTGCCATACATTATCCAAATATAAACTTTTTGTTAAATAAACTTAAAGAAGGAGTAACCATGGCTCATAGCCATGGTTCTCTATATATTCATATCCATAAAATACCAAAGGTCCACACTACTAAGTAGTGGGGAGTAATGGAGGGATAGAGAGGTGGGGAGGCCAAAAGCCTCCCTCACTCATAACACTCCCCCTTATCCATCCATTTCTTTGGTCTTAGCGTATAAAGCTAAGTGGGTGGATACTTCTGGATCTAGAGTAATCGTGTTTGCCTCGTTAAAACCTTAGCTGTGGAAAACCCAGTGGGAAAAACCAACAGCTTAAGGGAAAAAGAGTACAACCCACATGTTACTCCCCCTGAACCATACAAGCTTCAGGCTTGTAGATATCTTATGTATCTATACACTAATATCCTAAGTATCTATACATCTTCCACGAAATTCCAAAAAGAAAAACAAAATACAATAATCACTCATCTATACAAGTTGCACTCATATCTGGAAGCCGCTGAAAACAAAAGGGGGCTCTGACGTGGTATGCTCTGCAAAACTTGGCAGATGGCTACATGTCTGTAGACGTTGACCCAGTCGTCACTGTATCTGCAAGGTACTGTAGGACCTGGTTGTGCATATATTCGATTTGATTCTTGGATGATGAGCTTCTCGGAATAGAAATTTGATGTAGACTTAGGATGATGCTGTGTATATCTTCAGGAAATGGTTGTTCATTTTGTGCGTAGTCATCGCAATGATCTTTAACCTGCATATGCAAATATATTTCCATGGTTTCTGATCCTTGACCCTTGGAGAGCGCAGAAGATATGTATCCATGGTCCAGTGTTGCGCTACAGGCACTACACTGTATCTGGCTAACAGCTTCACTACAAACATTCTATAAAGACATGTGTAGTTAGCTAGATAAAGGAGTTGGGTACTTCAGGACCTAGGATATTCTCCCCCTCTTCCAGCTAGGGGAAAAGGTCTTCAATATGCATCCAGACACCCAGTTGGTGTATATAGTGGAATGCAATTGTCCATGTTTCTTCATCAACTTCGGGTTAATGAAGTTCTCATCTGCAGGATGATGAGTCATCTTCAGGATGATGTTTTCATCTTCTGGTTGATTATTCATCTTCTGAATGATTATTTCATCTTCAGTATGATGGTATAATCATAAGGATGATATTTTCACATTCGAGATGTACAGTCATCTTCAGGATGATGTTATCGTGTTTAGAATGAGTATTTCATCTTTAGGATGATAGTTTCATCTTCAGGATGATGGTATCATCTTCAGGATGTGTACAGAATGTGTATTTCATCTTTAGGATGATAGTTTCATCTTCAGGATGATGGTATCATCTTCAGGATGTACATTCATCTTCAGGATGATGGTATCATCTACAGAATGAGTATTTCATCTTCAGGATGATGGTATCATCTTCAGGATGATGGTTTCATCTTCGGGATGATGGTTTCATCTTCGGGATGATAATTCATCTTCAGGATGATAGTCTCATCTTTAGTATGATGGTCTCATCTTCAGGATGATGGTTTCGTCTTCGGGATGATTATTCATCTTCGGGATGATGGTTTCATCTTCAGGATGATAGTCTCATCTTCAAGATGATGATTTCATCTTCAGGATGGTAATTCGTAAGGGTATGTTGTCACAACATCCATAGCAACATAGCCTAAAATTTTCTTTGCCAATCGTGTGGTTTTCGCCATATGACCAGAGAGCCTGATGCATCAGTTTAAATAATTTTGTAAGTGAGTTAAGCTCATCTTACATGGTTACTTCCTGGTTTCTGCGAAATAAACCTTTAAGCTATAGCGTTTTGCTTATAGCTTATTTATTTATACAATACTCGGCAACCCACAGGTTTGATATCTTTTGATATCAGGACTTCAGGTCCAAACACTTCACATTTCATAAGTGAGTCCAGCTCAACTTATTATTGCCTCGTTCCATATAATTTGGCCAAATTTCTACGTTTGCTTCAGGAAACGGAGATTGGGAACGGTATCAATGGCAAAATGAAATGTGAGTAATTGTCGACAAGTGTGTTTTATCCAAATACCTCTCCGTATACATACATTATTCAATTTATTCCAGATTCATCTCTTCTGGAGGTTCTGGAAAGGAAGAGGATATGGAGATGAGCTCACTTTCCTGTGGTGGTATTGTTTTAGGGTCTCCAGGAGTTATTTCTCGTTTTGGAGCCTCGTGGTATGTCCTCTCATCCGTTGAGGATATCCACTTCTGCTACTGGTGGATTGCATCCATTATATTTGGTATGTCAATCCTAGCTGGATTTTTAGTAGCAGGGATGTGTGAATTTGACAATATTTATATTGTTAGTAGCTATGTCTGATAACTGTTTAACAGTTTCATAAGTGTGGATCTTCAGGATCTCATTACTATTCATGATAATCAGATCATAGGTATTAATATTTTAAATGGTCAAATTGAGCTTCAGGCTCATGGATGATTATAGTATTTTTGTTAAACCTAATACTGGGGAATTAAGGTTATGAAGGATCTTCAGATCACATCAAGTCTTTAAAAGAGGGCCCATCAATGCACGTCTTAGGAGAAGTGATTTTAAATGCTTCCCCTGTTTAGAGTGCTCAGAATCTATTTATCTGGGGTAATTACTTTTGATAAATAGTTCTGTATTATGATGGTCCATAGTGGTGATATGGGGATGTATACTCATCATGGCGCCATCGATAAGATGTGCTCTAAACGCTTCCCCCGTTAGGGGTTCTCGGAAACTGTTTATATGAGGTGATCAGGCTCATATAAATAGGTTCTAAGGAGGCGTTGTGATGGTTTGCATGTTCCCACACGATCACCTACAACTGGATTTTTAATGGATAAGTAATCCGTTTGAATCATTTTGATGATTTATATATAACCCATTTCTGGGTGTGAACACAAAACTTCAGGGTGTTCAATTTTCTTCCAGTTGTTAAATATAATTGATTTCCCAGTGTTATCCACAAAAAATCCGCAATAAGCTCGACTTCAACGAAGTCAAGCATAGAACTGGGGATATGAACCCGCTAAGGCACAATCTATAAGATGTGCAGTAATGCCTCCCCCTTTTGGGGATCTCAGAATATATTCATATAGGATGGTTAATCCCGATGAATAAGTTCCACTGTGTCATTTTTGAGGGTTGTATGAGGGTAAGTAACAGCCCAACCAATATCCCAGTAAGGTAACATGTCCGTTGTGATTAATAATAATCTGGACTGCGATTGGATAACAAAGGTTTGATTATGACCATTTTAAGAGGATATATAGATGAGTATTCCGGAAAAATCTGGAAAAAGAGATCCGAAGAGAATAATATGATCCACATCCTTGCGACGTCGGCGAAAGAGCCGCCAACGAGAATAGATTCCATAGCACAACCTCCATGCGATGATGGCTATCAAAATAGCCAAGAAATTGATTCCTTCGCTTTTAGAAGAGAAGAAAATTTGATGTGTAGAAATTTTTCTTAGAGCAAGGTGCTGATAACGTGTTAAATAAACTTAAAGAAGGAGTAACCATGGCTCATAGCCATGGTTCTCTATATATTCATATCCATAAAATACCAAAGGTCCACACTACTAAGTAGTGGGGAGTAATGGAGGGATAGAGAGGTGGGGAGGCCAAAAGCCTCCCTCACTCATAACACTTTTTAACTTTTAAGGATTAGTATCCAATTTTAGATATTTGTTTGGAACTTATAAATTAAGAATAATATAGAAAAGATGTCACTTGATCTAATAGATCAGTTGCCAAGATACATAAAATTGGAAAGTACAAGCCATGTTACATGTGCTTGTATTTTCCAAATGGCCCTTCTTTTTGTGCATGCACCTGATTTGCCTCCATTGCATAGGCTGGCATTCCGTTCGGATTCTGTTTCATGTTACCATCCCTCACCTCAATTCAACACTCTCAAACTCCCGAACAAAAACATAAGAGCGTCAATATAACTATTTGCAGCCAGGTCAACACATCAGAATAACAAAATGGGTCCTCTCCTCCCTTAATCGATTACCCTACCAATTTGCTCATTGAGCTCAGCTGGGTCTTGATTGGATTTGATTTGAGGTACTTTTTTTTCCAGCTTGGTACCATATATATTTTTTTAAAATCATGCTGTTATGATTGATCTTGATGGAATTGGGAAATTGGGTCTCTTTGGATTTATGGTTTTACCTATTATTATGGCAGCTTGTGCTTTGTTTCCACCTATACTTCTCTGATTCTCTCATGTCCACACTAGGGTATAGACGAAGTTTTCTCCAACAATTTTTTGCCGTTATTCAATGTGAGAATAATTAAGGGAGTGGAGCACTGATTGGGTGGTGTGTTAATTTGACTGTTGATTTTTTCCCCCAGAATTCGAAGTTAAAATGCAGTGGGGGCTGACAATCTACCTCATGAATTTGGCTTGGATTGTCCTCAATGGATGGATTGCTACCTGTCTACTCTTTGCCGATGAGATTGCTCTTGCCCTTAGGAACGGCGATGTCGGCCCACCGGCGATGATCTGACTGTCTGCTGCTCATTTCGGAGCTTTTCAGGTCTCTTGGTTTCTTTGTGAACATTACTTCTTCTGCTGTTGAGTTGAACTTGTTGATTACTAGATTATGGAAATGGCTTTTCTTTTACTAGAAAGGCTTTGTTTGTTGGGCACAGCCGTTGAATTGTTGCATATTCCATTAGTAATAGCACATGATTTAATCCACAGGTATTGAATGGAAATGGATTCACATATGTAGACGGTTGGCAAACGATTATGGTTGATAGGCCTATTGCGCTTTTTGAAGCCTTTTGTGTCTCTATTGTGGGTGATTCGTTCTAGCTTTTAGCCAACGTCTGTTGATACCTTAAACATCATCACCATTTTGGCATTTAACTAGTGGTTTCTTTTTTTCTGTTTAGGCAGCAAAAGGAATTTATGTTTGTTTTGTTATAGCAGTATCTATGGAGATTTAGTTATCAGAACTCTGGTTTTATTTGCTTCGTATGTTTTCAACTTGCAAATGTTAGTCCAAATTCAAAATATTTGTGGTTTTTTCGTACATAGATTGTTCTTAGCAGTAAAGTTGTGAGCAATAAAAGAAATTATAGTATCATAAGCAATATGTATTTGTTCCTGCCAATGTGTGCGGGAGTTGTATCTGATCCTCTGGAACAATTTGAATCATCACCAGTTCAATGTAAAGAAGCGTAAGGAGTAAACTCGATCACTGTTTACTTAAAACAGTCAACCAAGGTTTGAAATCTAGGCCAATACAGATATGTATCGAACATAGTGTATCGGATCTCAAGCATGCAGATATGATCTATCCAACACTGCCTTCACCACCGATCAAAACAAATAACTACTGGTAAGAAGCGATATAGCTTTGAATTACCCAAATTTGCAATTCTATTTAATTTCAATTCAAAACATTGCAATTCTATTATATTTTATGTAATGGTTTTAAAAATCTAATTTGACAATCAAAATCAAGGTTTGAAAAATTGACTGATAGTAGTATACATTAACCATTTTGCGTCAAATTTCTAGGCGAGATAAAAACAAGACCATTTTTATTGCACCAGGTGAAACTCTAAATTTGGTGAGACATGTAGTATGGGGTTATTTCAACGTTAGTATGAATATAGGACATCGTACTTTATTATGAAAATAATCTGAAGTTGAACTAATTGATTTCGATAATTTATGAAAATGATATGTTGACAAAATGGTTTTAAAAAGAAATGTATTTGATGATAGAGATAATCAATGGATAGATGAAGTGTATCCTGAAGATAAAGATCTACTTGCAACTAACATTCATGTTGAGCAAGGGTACATAAGGCCTAATATTTTCGATACATATTGTCCCATACTTTCGACGTAGACTCTACTTATTCTACCAACCATCAGTCAATACCGAGACCAAGTCCGAGATTTCAAACCTTGCAATCATGTTTCCTTGTATCATTTTCCGAGCATTTTTAGTGGTTCTCACAACGTAAATGAAACAGTCAACTTGTCCTATTTTGATATTTGGAACCTCTGTGTCCTCAAACTGTAATATGAAACGTGATTTGCTTGGGTGAAAGCATAAAGATTACGATCCTTTTTTGGAGAAACTAAATGTTGAATAATGGTGTACCTGTTTGATAGTTAAATAGAAAGTCAAATTCTTCTGTATCGATTTGATTATGACTATTATAATATGTTAGGATTTAGAAATTTAGAATTTAAGAACTTCTACTAGCCTTCATCTCATGGTAGAAGATGCTCTTCTCCTATTTGTGAACAATAGGCATGACTTTATATTTTAACAGTTTAAACCTGAAACATAATAAGAATACAACCTAGATCAAATTTGGGGGTAAAATTAGGGCTTTGATTGATTGTAAACGAAAAAATAGAAGATAGATGGCATCTTTTAAGAGGAGGACCATTCTACTGACCTTTGATTCAAGAGAAAAGGTCTAACTCTACACAATCTAGGGTTTCAACTAAGTTTGTAGATTTCTCACTTGATTTCAACATGAAAGAACAATAATCCTAGCCCCCACATATATATAATGGACTGATTTATTTAGAATTATAGAACTACCACTCTGATGCCTAAAATTACAAGTTTACCACTGATTCTGCTCCTTGCATTGTCGCGTCTTGTTCTAGCATTCGCCATCGTTTTTGGTAGGTCACAATCGTATCATTACTCCCCCCAAAAGTGTCATGTTGTCCTCAAGGTAGAAGGCTAGAAAATGCTGCTGGATGACTTCAAAGGGCCCCCATGTAGCATCATAGTCAGTAAGTATGTTCTATTGTATCAAGTTATCAACACCTCTCTAGTCTGCATTTCTTCGACGGGCCACCTTTAGTTCCAATGGCCCCAAGATCATCTCCATGTCCTCAATCAAAGTATGTGATATGATAAAGGTGTGTGGTCCCTAATAGTCTAGCAGAATTGTTACACATGAAAAACCGGGTGTATAGTCGATGTCGACGGTAGCTTCAGTCGATAGGCAAACATGTCCAATCCTCGCCTCTATCTCAAAAGGCCCAAAGTAACGGGACGTTAACTTCTCATTTCACTGGTGAGCCGTGGATCTCAGATGGTATGGTCACAACTTCAAGTAAACAGTATTGTCCACTACAAATTGTACATTTCTTCTATAAACATCCTCCTTTTTCTTCATAATCCGTTGGGCATTATCCAAATATCGCTTTAACAGGATCCTATATAAAATTTTAACGGATGTGGACTGAGCGGATGCATGATAAAACATGTAATATCAATATTCAACCCACGCCAACCACTTCACACACTACTTCAGTGCCTCTGAAACAAAAGAGTCCAGATGCGTCTATATATTTCTGTTAACGATCTCAGTCTGGTCGTCAGTCTGGAGAGTGGCCCGGTTTGATCCCCTCCCTGTAGAGCCAGGACGGTTGAGGACTTCATCCTGAGAGGAGTGGGGGTGTGTAGCTTCTTTCTTTCCCTTAGAGCGAGTGACTTTCTATTGGTGGATGGTACAAACTGCCCCCTCCCCCAAGGTGAGGGTCTGGTTGAAGCTTCTCGCTCCTGCAAAGGGAAAACAAAAGGAAGTTAGCAACCGAGTGAGAAATTCAGATCATTGACCTTTGAGCTGGCACTCACTGGCAACAAGAGGAGCATCGCCTAGCTCTTAGTCTTTCTCAGCAAGCATGGCATGCAGCGCACAAATGCTTCCTCCACAACAACACGTCACGAGACCTGACGATGACATGTTGGGTGGCCATCCATGCCATCAATCCGGTTAATGCTTCCTAGACATTCTCAGAAAGACGTCGGGCTCCCATTTGCAAGGTCACTCGTATCGAACAGCACTCACTCTTCAGCGACAACAGGCCCCTCCTTAGGGCTCTCCTACCTCCTGGTGACTTAGAACCATTTTTCTTTCCAGTATTTATTTAACAATGGCTTCTCTTCGAAAGTCCTTGAAATCCCAGTTCGGCGGCTATAATAGTATTGGGTGTCCGAGATCTTCTTCAGCTCGGACATGGCAAGCGCGAGCTCGACGGATAGCCACTCCCTCTTCCTGGGTGACAAACATTGTGGCCGAGGCAATCAAAGCCATGAAGCTGTTCAGCACCAACAGACATGACGCCCAAGTTGGAAAGATACAGGAACCAACGAACCAGACTATTGAATGGAAGGCGAAGTCCCACTTCTAGATGCGCGATGCTCAGCGCAATGTCACGGACTGCGACAAATGGCACCGGGAGGAGAGTCTAGGGTCCCTCTCAATTCTTAGGGATGCCTCAGACCCACCGAAGGAAGGATTGCATACCTCTCCGAGATCCGCTGCAAATCTGACATATGTGTTGTAGTCAAAAACTCTTGTTTTTCGAGACACAGCCGCCCCTTTAGGAAATCTTTCCTCACTGTCTATGGAGATCGATAATCCTGGCGACATCAACGACATCTAAGTCTGGGTGCAGTTAGGATGGAAGGCACCCGACATGATTTCTGGTAAAGAAAGCAAGGGCAAGGAAGGACAAAGTGTCGGAAAAGAGATCTCTCACTGGGGCAAAAATGGCGAACACAGCTATCGGAAGGCGAGAACGCGACTGCGAATGACGGTGAAGATTTTCAAAAGCAAGTGTGTCGATTGATGTCTTCTCTCCTTTTTTCCTACTTCCCTACATGCCCTAAGCTTAAAAAGACGGAATTCGATCAAAGTCGTCTAATCTCCTTGGGTAGGAACGGATCGCAGTCGTCCAGATCCCATGATCGAGCAACACATGTGTGTCAAAATGCTTACAAATTAGGCACCAACACGTCAGCAAAGGCATGCCTTCGAGAAGCGACTTCGTCCCTTTGGGTTCTGAGAAGGGGTACGATCACATCAGTGCTACCTTTTCAGAACCCAAGTGGAGACAACGTCAGTGAAGCATGTTTTGAGCACCATCCCTAGGCGCCTCTCCCTTGGCATGGGCGCAACATTCTCGAAGCAAGATGGTCTAATCGAACAAGGTTAGCCCAAGTCTTGTGACTATTCAACTTCTCTCCAGATCGTCTTTTCACCTCTTCACGGCCAAACCTGGTAGGCAGCTCAGGTCGACCGTGACAAACCAGAAGACGAAGGGCCATTGTAGATAAGGCTTTGAATGGGGCCCACCAATAGTTGGGTCCGATTGAACCGGAATGATGGGACCATTTGCACATCGCTAACAGTATTCTAAGACCGAATAATCTCGGCTTAAGGGGCTAGCCCGACCTGATCCTGACAAGTTGCTATGCTCAACAAGGACGACCTTTGTGATGTTGGTTCCCTCAGCAGCACAACTCAACAGGAACGACCTCCACGAGGTCGGTCTCTCAAAAGCACAGCTCGACAAGGACGACCCCGCGAGATCGGCTCCCTCGGCAGCAGAGCTCTATCGGGACAATCCCCACGAGATCGTCCCCTCAACGATGGCCATCATAAGGACGACCTCGACAACAGGGTTGGCTCCTCGTCATCAAACCCCTATGGGGACAACCTCGACACCCAAGTTGTCCCCTCAACTTCATGTCTTGAGCTCTTGCTTAACTGACAGGATAAGCATGTGCATCCACAGCGGCACGATCTCAGGTGATTGGGCCGTATTCTTTGCATGTTGTTACCAACAGATCCGTCCAAAATATAAGGGACACGTGTTCCTCTTTGTCAGAGGGGCGAGTAGCCAACTTTATTAGAGAAGTAGTTACAGTGGGCACGACCTAGGTCTCGACAAATCCTTTGACGGGTTTGTTACACGAGGCGTGGGTAATCTTACGATGTGGTGTAACCGTCCCCGATCCTAATAAACCGAAGGAGTGTCCCTCACATCAGGTATCTCGCAATCTTCAATCTCATCGCAACTTCAGCCCAAGCATCTCAATTTCTAACATCACCTCAAAAACCCCGAGCGGCGGCTACACTAGCCAACGCACCCTCATTCATATGCTTTGCACTGACTAAAGCATCGGAGGCGAATCGGAGGGCCACCACCCCTCCGTTTCCTCTTTTCTATCTGTTTCAGGTGGTGTCAGAGGAACCTCTTTCTCAGCCCGATAAAAACCTATCTGGACTCTCTGTTGCATGAATACTCGTCTTAGCAGCAACACTCGAGCTCCGTGAGATTCTAGGCATCAATAGTAGTTGTGCTTCATATGTCTTCTATAGAACAAATCAACGTTTGTACCCAAAGTGATATTTGCCCATTAGATCTTCTAATACGTTTTTAGCATCCATTTAAGAAACCAGCCCCACCTTCCCGTAATCTCTGGTTGTGTTTGAGTACAAGTATCCAGGATAGATTTTTCTGCTGTTGCTCCGCACATCTCATGGTACTTTTCATGGAATCAGATATAACATGATACTTTAATGTCCTTGCAGATTCTGACATTTAAAATTATTACAAAACCTTTTATAGTTTAGTTTGTATTTGCCTCCTCGGAATTAGAATGTACAGTAAAATAGTTGATTTGATACCCCACCCCCCACCCCAAAAAAAAAACCTACCTAAAACATTTCATCGTCTGATATTCAGAGATCGTGTCAAACGTAAACATACACATCCTACCCTTAAAGCAAATGTAAACACCAGCTGCAAATTTAAAAAATGAAAAAGGAAAGAAAAACTTGGTGAAATTCCAGTTCTCACTCTTAAAATGCAAATACCAACAAAAATTTGAGTTGGAGAGTGGATTATAGTAGAAAGCCGTGCCTATTGTTAAAGTGGCGCTGAGGAGGGAAAGGATTCATACCAAAATTTCCCCATCAGTGTGCAAATGTTAAAATGTAAATACACAAGAGTTGGGGAAAAATAGTACAAGATTTATACGGGCATTCCCAAATATCACCAAAATATTGCAAAATGCATATGCAAAAGTGAAAGCTTGTCAAATATAGCAAGCTTCATAAGAGCTACCCCCATGAGGAACATATAAGTTGCCACTGCATGTATTTGTATATGGATTTTCCTGGGATTCCCAACAATATGGTCTAGGAGCTTATCCTGATCCAGTACCAGTGTGGCTATGGACTGCTGGAAAAAGCAACCCAAGTTTATTGACAAAGACTCAATTTGAGAGCTGCCATATATACGGATTTCGATAAATAGTGCATAGATTACGTTAAAAATGAAAAATGAACCGATGGGTCTAATTAGTTGCCATTTTTTACAAGCATTTGTCTCCAAGGTGGTGAACTACATAGGCTACGAACCAAGTCCATGCACCATTGAGTAGGAAATTATCTCATAACTTCGAGTTCTCCTGGTTATATTTGACTACATTTATTGGCCTATTTCATTTGGGATCAAAATTATTTCATATTCATTGGTCTTCATCTTGATAAGACCCAGTGTTTCCTGTTCGTTGTTTGGGAGAAGTTGCTACCATCTTTTCTTGATATGTTTTAAAGCCTGTCTTGGTTTCTCTCTCTTCTGAATGGTTGATATTTGACTTTGAGAATGGAACCCACAACTAGGATATAGAAATTCTAACACAACAATTCATGACTGACTTCCATCAAAAGAAAAATTATTCCATCAACAAAAAAAAGAAATCCATGACTGACAATTAATACTTACAAGTATTGAGGTCTTATATTTCAGGGAAAGCTTATGTAAACATCTCAAATTCTCAAGTTGCTTCAACCAAGCTAACCATATATGCTGATATCATATGTGGTCGACCAATGTGATATCATGTGTGTGTTGTTTTACCTGTTTTCTGATCTACTCGCTTTGTCCTTCAGACAACTATTATTCGTCGGTGAACATACCAGCCATTGTCAAATATTCGATTGACATCATTTTCAACAGCTGATCATGTTTTAAAAGATGCAGATTATTGGTTAGTTTCAATGATCAACTTTGTAATGACTTGACATCCATTAGATTGTTCTTTGGATGACTGTCAACTTCCATCCTCATCACTTCATCTTGACCAACTTGACTATTTTGCTGTTGAATGTTGTTGCAAAACTATCCGCCTTCTACTGATATGATTGCAGCTTCTTGTATTTCTTTTTCTAAACGAATTTGTGTATTTTGCAGTGCGGAGTTAGAGATGAAGCTTCAAAGTGTATATAAAGAGACCTTCCTTCTCGCCTGAATCTGAATAGGTTGTTCAAAGAAAGTCATGCAGCATGCTCTTGTTTTATGTTGTTTTGTTGTTGAGATGCTTCGGTGGCAGTTACAATGAATCCGTAAGGCATGGTTTGAATTTGCGCAAAAGATATTTTCGGACTTCTTTCTGTATCAGAAAAAACTCTTGAATGGACTTGTATGCTTGTAACATGCTGTTTGTATGTATAATAACTGCTTATCAGCTTGAGTACCAAGTTCTTAATCTGAGATATGTCAAAGGGCACATTTGTTCATGCCTCCACCTTAAATAACAAATCAGGGAGCCATCATTGCACATTTGCACCAAAGGAAGTCAACATAAACTCTCAGAAGTGTACCAAGTGTTATTAGCAAGCATCAACTTAGTTCGCAGTGTTATTGTACAATCGATTTCTTTTACAAGAAGAAAAAGGCAAGATAAGGGCTGCAGAATTGCAGAATTTTCCAATCTCTCTCTGAGAAATCATTCTAAAATCCTACACCGACAATAAAAATGAGTGTTAACAGCTGCTTTACATGACACATCGAAACATATCAGCAGCGCATTGGTTTTTGAACATAACACAATGGTTCGGCAACATATAAAGCATCCTATCCTATAAACATCTATGTCGCATCTATTCTATTCATCTGATCTTCATTGTTGCATATTTGGCTTTTTATCCGCATCCAGATGTGGACTCATGGAGGAGCTGAACCTTGTGGTGGTAGCGGGGGTTGTGGATGCCCCATATTTCCACCTCCTAGCCCCATCCCAGGGCCTCGACCATCCATCATTCCCGGCTATAATCGATAACGATTAAACATTAATATATGTAACCTTGCTGAGTACAAATAAAACAATGTGAAAAAAATTTACAGATGCATAGCTGCTTACTTGGAAGGTATTTAACCCTGGAATCTGCTGCATTTGACCAACTTGCGGACGATTGAACATTCCACCCATAGGAAAGTTCTGTACCCCACCTGCACCTGGTGTGCCTTGAAGATTTGACAACCCATTCGGAAAACCACCAATGTTATGCGGGATGTTACCAGCGGGAGTCGGCCCAGAATGCATCTGATTAAGCCCCATCATATGTCCTTGAGGCATTGGAGATATCATCTGGTTTGTTGAACCTTGCATTGCCTGCACATTATCAGTTCATTAGCTTGACATGATTCACAAACAAACTAGATCGGTGACAAGTAACATGCATAGAGTCACATGCTTCAGACCAATAAAAGAAGTAGAAAATTGCAGAAAACGTCAAAGCTAGAAAAAGGTGATAGAACGTTGGAGAAAACGTTGAAGATGAAAAATGTGAGAGAACTTGAAAAAAGAAACAGAGAAGTTAGAACAATATGAAATTAACTAGTAGATTAGGGTTTGCTCCGACTTTTTAACTCAAGTTTAACAAAACCGCGGATAATATAACTTGACATTACCATCGGATTCTGCAAAGGCATGGGCATCGATCCTGGCATTGAGGAAGGCACGGGAGTAGGCATCCCAAGTTGTTGAACCTGAGGTGGTGGTCCTGGTGGTGGGCGTGGCATATGAGGATGTGGAAGAATCTGTAAATGTTGCGGAGGCTGCATCTGGTTCAAATTTGGAGGGGGTATAGGAAGTTGGACCATTTGTTGTGGGAATGACGGCGGTGGTTGCTGCTGCTGATGCTGCTGTTGGGGTGGGAATTGCTGATAAGATTGTTGCTGTCCAGATGCTAAAAGAGAGGGATGTGGACCAGGTGGAAGAGGAGGTGCTCCAGGAGGCATAAGACCTGGGATAGCTTGTCTCTGGTCTCCCTGATCAGAACCATCCATAGATTGGACAGACAGCGGCATTGCAACTCCAATGCCAGGAATATTTCCTTCATTTCGAGACAATCCAGGAGCAAATGGTCCTGGAGTTGGTGGGGCGTCTGGCATGGGAAATCCACTCATCATGCGGCCAGAAGCAAGGGGGTTCTGGTCAGAGTAACCTAAAGGACAGGAAAAAAATTAAATACAAGTACTGTAAATAAAAGGTCTTCAGAGAATACAAACATAAAGGTGGGAAAAACAGCACCTTGATTGTAGCCAACACTGTATCTATCACGGCTCGTATCACCAGGCCTGTTTCTGCACCAAAACTTGGTCGTATGATCATTGCTACCGCTGCAGTTGACATTTAAGATTTGGTAAATCAGACTAACCCAGTTCTGAACGTGAATAATCAAACGGCTGTTAACTTACTACCCACAAAGCACACAAACATGATTAAAACCAGCAGTTGCTGAACAACAAACCCACTAAATATAAAGACAAAGGGAAAGAGCAGAACACTAAAAATGTTGAACTACCATTTCATCAATAACCAGAAATAATAAAAAAGACTGCCAGAGGACTCTTTACCTGCAAAGTAAATACCCAATTGGATGCCAAGCCAGATCCCACACGCTACTTTCATGTGCACCAGGAATTTCAACCTGTGGTGTTTCATGCCTGCAAAAAAGATCTTTGAGCCAATGTACTGTAGTCCCAAACATATGATTATAAACATGATCAAATACTCGTGACTAATTAAATATCAGATATGATGATAAGTTCCTTCTAACATATTCTAAATATTAAATAAGCTTTGACAAGACTAGCCACTACAGTTAATTTGTAGCTTAAAATTTTCAGGTACACATCATTTAATTCTGTTATTTAGTTTTATTTTTCCATTTAGAGAATATTCTTAGTCAGGGATGAACATGATTCCCAATGGCATATAAAGTTGAGTGCGAGTAAAATGCAAATCTAATGAGGCAAGTTCCTTCCAGCAAAACCAGCATTACATGCGTCGCAAGGCCTTTGCTTGCTGATAAATTCTTCCGCTTGAAAATATATAACAAGCAACCCATTCCCTTGTGGTCTTTTCGGGGAAGAAAAGCTCACTTGTAGACGGCTGGCATTGGGTCATCTTTGGTTGCTAAACATTCCAAATAACCTTCTTAACTGACAGTTATTTCCATAGCCCATAAAATTTTAATGGAAATGGCTAGGAAAATATTGAGGTCCAAATTTTTGATTACTTGCATAAAAGAGACTGGAACACACAAAGTACTATCTGATCAAAGCACCAGCACCAAAAAATCGCAGAAAATGATATGCTAGAATGTAAACTGGTGTGTCTATAAGAATATGTAGGACAAGCATACAACATATGTTCTCTCGACATACCAAACATACCAGGTGAATATATCTCATATACTGCACTGGTTCTGATAAAAGGTTGGAAAAGATGTGCCAACTACAAGCATACTTAAAAAGGACTTTACTTGTGGGTTATTACATGAGGGCCAACATTGAATAGATGCAGGCAATGATACATCTAGAGAAGGATTACCCGACAAGCCAATGAAAGATCGATCCATCATAACTCCCGCTGACAAAGTACTCTTCATGAAATGGATGCCACGCCAAAGCTAGCAAAGATTAAAAAGCAAAGCATACAGGGACATCAGTATTTAAGACCAAAACATCCGCACATACACCATTTGTGTTTTTCAGTATCATTTACATAAACTATAAAGAAGCAAACAAAATAACAATTCACTTAAAAATTTTGTGAAGGCATAACTCAATTCAAGGTAGAAATCTGGAAGATACACTGAAATTCTAAAGAAAACGCATTTAAAAGCCATGACAAAAGCAAGAATTAGTTTCAAATAATGGTCAATAAAATAAGCAATTGATATTATTAATCTTCTTTTTATAGAGAATATCACAACAAACAAAACAAAGATGGTGTAAAGAAGCAAATAACATCTCTTCACCCTTCAACGAGAGCAAAGGACCAAAACAGGACAACTTCCTCTATGCCCTCCACACCAACGGAACTTAGCATTCTGATAATATTTATCGACAAAAAAATTATATATAGCCTGCGCTCTAAGCATGATGGACAGACCAAAGTAATTTATTGTGGATCTACTTTCCTAGAACATATGTTTGCTACAATGATATACATCTAACCAAAAAGGAAACAAAGAAAATTAACCCAGTGCGGGAACAAGACAGCCATTATTAAATGATATGAAAAATTCACTGGACGTTCAAAGCATGCCACAAAGATCATGGCACCAACTCTAAATGAAACCAAAGAAACGATTGCGACCCTTGTATGATTAGATTCTTTTCTTGTTCAGAAGAATAATTAAATACTTAGACAAAGGACATTGATGTTCCCTTTGTCCTCCCAGTGTGATCATATCAAAATTTGCACTTTAACTCGCTCATCTGAACAATTCCTGAAGCTATGAAGTGCACGAAGTGGTCATATCAGGTCTGCAGCCTAAATTCACATTCCATTTCCCAAAAAGGAGAGGTGCTCATTATCTCAGTAATGCGAGGTGCACAAGCTACAAAGTCAACTTGTTGATCCATGGCAAAAGACCCAAAGACCACTAATTTTCATAAATGAAACTCTACTAGAAGACTTCCCATGTGGTTGATGGTTGATTCATTGACTCTAACCACTGGTATCCTAGAATTAGGAAGCCCACTAATACGAATCGCTTGCCGTTTGAGCGAATAAATGATTAAAACAGCGATTTAAAGGTGGAAAATGTAAAATAGTGGAAAAAACAACGAGAAAGCAATGAACTTGATAAGGATTCTTCGAGACGAATCAATCTCCCAGCTTTTATTGAACGCCTAAAAGCCTAAACATCAGCATCAAGATGATAACTAGATTGTTCAGAGACAAATCAAGCATAAGCCCTCCCTAATGACGGCTAGACCTAAATATAAGAAAAGGGGATTTACTAATTTGGTCTGGAAAGACCAAAATACCCCTGAAATGACTAATTCCCGCCCACACGTCTCCTCCTGGGAAGTAAGTGATCGTGGACTCCGATCTAGCCGCTCCCCCGCGTGTGGCCGTGGTGCGTCCGCATCAATACCCCCCTAACAGAGCCACCTTGTCCTCAAGGTGGAAGTCAGGGAATTGCTCCTGTACCACGTCATAGGCCTCCCACGTCGCATCACAGTCCGGTAGGCCCGCCCAATAGATCAGTACCTCCTTGCGCCGCCCTGGGCCCTGTCGAACCGCCCTCACATCCACAGGCTCGAGTAGTACCTCCATGTCCTCCGTCAAGCTAGGAGGTAAAGTGGACGAAACCGCCTAATCCCCAATCGCCCTCCGCAGCTGTGACACGTGGAACACTGGGTGTATCACCGAAGAAGGTGGCAGCTCCAACTTGTAAGCCACCTTGCCGATTTTGGCCACCACCTTGTAGGGACCGAAATATCTAGCTGACAGCTTCTCGTTCTGCCTCCTTGCCAAAGATCTCTGCCGGTACGGACGCAGCTTGAGATACACCATATCGCCCACCTGAAAGTTGACATCACGTCGATGCCCGTCAGCCTTGGTCTTCATGACCCGTTGAGCCCTCAATAGATACTTCCGCAGCTCCTCTAGCAAGCCATCCCTGTCCTCCATGTACTCCTCCACCTTGGACACTGGAGTCTGCTTGTCACCAAAACGGAGCAAAGGCGGTGGATCTCTCCCGTAAAGCACTCGGAAAGGTGTCGTCCCAGCTGCAGAGTGGTACGAGGTGTTGTACCAGTACTCCGCCCAAGCCAACCACCTATGCCACTGACGAGGTGTCTCTGATGCGAAGCACCGCAAGTAAGTCTCTATGCTGCTGTTGACAACCTCTGTCTGGCCGTCGGTCTGGGGGTGGTAGGCTGTACTCCTCTTCAGGACCGTACCATGCACCCTGAATAGCTCCCGCCAGAAACCGCTCATAAAAACCGGGTCCCTGTTGGACACTATGGAAGCAGGCACCCCATGTAACCGTATCACCTCTCTCGTGAAAGCCGTAGCCACCGACACTGCAGTGTAAGGGTGCTTCAATGAAATGAAGTGCGCGTACCTACTCAGGCGGTCCACCACCACAAATATCACAGTGTAGCCCTCTGACCGGGGTAACCCATCGATGAAGTCCATCGTCATCTCCTCCCAGATCCTCTCTAGCAACGCCAGCGGCTGTAACAGGCCTGCTGGGGCCATGGCCATGTACTTGTGACGTTGGCACACGTCACAAGCTGCGACTAAACGTGCGATCCTCCTCCGCATCCCAGGCCAATATAGCTCTCTGGCCATCCTCTGATAGGTCTGCTGTATCCCTGAGTGGCCCCAGTCACCGAACTGTGGAACTCCTGAAAAAGGACCGGTATAAACTCTGAGCTCCGTGGTATCACCATCCTCCCCTGGTACAGCAATCTGCTCCCTGCTAACGAGTACCCAGCCGGCCCCTCCTCGCCACTCTGCAGTCTCTCCCGGAGATGCCTCAACTCCGCATCTGTGTCTGCCTCCTGTAGCATCGTCTCACAGTCCAATCACATAGGCCGCGACAGCGCCCTCAAATCGATGCTCTCCTCCCGACGTGACAAGGCATCCGCAGCCTTGTTCTCCAATCCAGGCATGTACTCGATATCGAACCGGTACCCCACCAGCTTGGCAAACCAATGCTGATGCTCCTCGGTGACGAGCCTCTGCTCCAGTAGGTACTTGAGGCTCCTCTGGTCCGTGCGGACCACGAACTCCCTCCCCAACAGGTATGGCCGCCACTTCTGCACCGAGAAGACTATGGCCATCAGCTCTCGCTCATAGACCGATTTCAGTCGTGCTCTAGCGGTCAGCACCTGACTGAAATAGGCAATGGGCCTACCCTCATGTATAAGCACCGCCCCTAGCCCGTACCCCGAGGCGTCAGTCTCCACCACGAACGATATGCTAAAATCCGGCAAGGCTAGGATTGGCGCCGTCGTCATAGCCACCTTTAAGGCTTCAAACGCCTTGGTGGCCTCCTCCCCCCACTTGAAACCGTCCTTCAATTGCTCGGTGAGAGGCCAAGCAATCGTGCTGTAGCCTTTGACGAACTTCCTGTAGTAGCCCGTCAGCCCCAAAAAACCCCTCAAGGCTCGTAGTGTAGTAGGCAGCGGCCAATCTAGCATAGCTGCTATCTTCGATCTGTCGGTCGCCACCCCCCTCTACCGATACTACATGGCCCAAGTACTCAATCCGCAGCTGCCCGAAACTGCACTTCTTCCTGTTGGCGAAGAGCTGATTCGCCAACAGCTCCTGGAATACCACCTCCAAATGGCCTATGTGCTCCTCCATATCCCGACTGTAGACCAGAATGTCGTCAAAAAATACAAGTATGAACCGCCGTAAGTAAGGCTAGAACACCTTGTTCATGAGGGCCTGGAACGTCGACGGAGCATTCGTCAAGCCAAAAGGCATGACGAGAAACTCGTAATGCCCCTCATGGGTCCGAAAAGCGGTCTTCGGCACATCCTCTGGCCGCATCAGTATCTGGTGGTACCCCGCTCTCAAGTCGATCTTCGAAAAGACCGTTGCCCCATGTAGCTCGTCTAACAGCTCGTCAATTACCGGAATAGGGAACTTGTCTGCGACAGTCTCCCTATTCAGAGCCCGGTAATCGATGCAGAATCTCCAACTCCCGTCCTTTTTCTTCACCAACAGCACTGGTGATGAAAAAGGACTCACACCGGGCTGTATTACCCCCGCCTGCAGCATCTCCCGCACCATCCGCCCTATCTCATCCTTCTGCAAATGCGGGTATCTGTATGGTCGCACGCTGACTGGAGCCACATCCCCCCGTAGCACGATCGCATGCTCGTGTCCCCTCTGCGAAGGCAGCCCCTGTGGGCTCTGAAACACCTCCTGGTACTGCTCCAGTACCGGCTCCACCTCCTCTGCGGTCTCTGTTTGCTGCTGCTCCTCAGTCGACAACCCCTGGCACTCCAACAGGAACCTCTCACCCTCATCCCGCAACGCCCTAGTGATGGCCTTGAAGGCCACCACCGAAAAATAGAGTGTAGGATCTCCGGTCAGCACCACCGTCCGCTCGCCGTCCTGGAACTCCATCCGCAAAAGCTTCCAGTTCACCTTCATCTCCCCCAACTTCTTCAGCCACTGTACCCCAAAATGACATCCACATTCCCCAACTCCAACGGCAAAAAATCCTCCACTATCTGTATGCCCTGCAGCATCAGGCACACCCATTTGCAGAGCCCCTTGCTCTCCTCCATCTTCCCCGTCCCAGCAACACTGTGAATCTCTCCAACGTGCTCAGCTCCAGCCCATGACGCTCCACCAACTTCCTTGAGATGAAGTTGTGAGTCGCCCCACTGTCAATAAGTACGGTCACTGCCTGCTCTGCCAACGTCCCTGATAACTTCATGGTATGATTCGGAGTGAATCCTACCACAGAGTTCAGGGAGACCTCTGCTACGTCCATGTGCACAGGCACCTCATCCTCGACCGTCAGCTCTGGCTCCACTACCTCCTCAGTCCTCCTCGTCGGGGACGATCACGATCTGCAGCAACTTGCTCGCACATCGGTGACCGGGGCTGAACTTCTCATCGCATAAGAAGCATAATCCTGCTGCACGCCTCGCCCGCATGTCTGCCTCCGTCAGCCGTCTGCCGGGTACCACTCCTGGTCGGACCTCTCCTCTAGGCTCCGCTGGTGCTCCTGCTGCTGGGCGTGGAGGGACCGACGCTGTCAGACTGCGCTGACCCTGAGTACCCCAAGTTCCCCTCAGGCACCTCTCCTCAGTGTGCTTCTCTTCCGCCATATGGGCCAGGCGAAGGACATCCTCCAAGTCGTTGGGTCTCTGCATCCGAAGCTCCGCCCGTATCGAGGGCTTCAGTCCCCTCATGAAACTCCCAATCAACACCTGATCGGACACCCCCCCTAGCCTGCTGGCCAACATCTCGAACCTCTCCACGAAGTCTCGAACCGTCCCCTCCTGCCGCAGTGCTGAAAGCTGCTCATAGAAGTCCCCTCCGGACTTCTCCGGGAACCTATCGAGGAGGTATGAAGAAAGCTCCTCCCAAGTACGAAAGGGGGAGCGGGCTGTCTTCCATCTGTACCAGGCTAGGGCCTTGCCCTCAAAGTAGATTCCAATAGCTCGCAGGACCTCCTCCTCTGTGAGCCGCATCACCTGGAAGTATCGCTCCGCTCTGTAGACCCAGCCGTCAGGATCGGTACCATCAAACGTCGGCATCTTCAGCTCTTTCAGCAAACGATCCACGTTTATGTCTCCATATTGTCCTCCATACCCCCCCCACGGCCGCCTCCAAGCACCATCACGCCCCCTTGCCCCCCCCCCCCCCCCTCCGGGGCCTCCGTCGCCTCCCTCGTACAGCTCATCAGGCCACTAAGGTCTCTCCATATCCCCCTCAGGGATGTGGTTCCCCAAACACTCCAGTGGTCGTGGTGGCTGCGCAAAAACGGGCTCTCTAGCCCCTCCGTGCTGCTGAACGGGCGATGTCCGGCCCTCCAGATGGCCCCCTGGGCCCCAAAATTGGGCCGCAGGAGCCCCAATCGTCATCCCGGGCGCCCCTCTTCCTCCGTCGGGTCTCGTCGTCGCTCCTGGGGGTTGAACAAACCCCGCCACGCCCCCAAAAGGCCTCAGTGGTCTCGCCGGGCCTCCAAAACGCGTCGCCGGGTCCTCAGGAGGGGTGGCCCAGGCTGTGGCGCCACCCCGAGGTCCTACCGGGGCTGCCGCACCCCAAAAAGGGGCCCACCCAGCCTCCCGCGCCCCCCAGCGAGGGCGCCCCGCCTCCTGCGCCCCCGATCGGGGGCGCCGTCCTCCCGACACCCCCGCCAGGGGGTGTCGCCGCCGTGGGGGGCGAAATTGCCCGTCGAGCCCCCCCAGGCCCCGCTGGGCCTGTCGAGCTCTCGGCAGGCCCAGTTGGGCCTGTCGCACTTCCGGCAGGCCCAGTTGGGCCTGCCGTGCTTGCTGCGAGGGCCTGGTGGGCCCCGCTGCTTTCCCCCGCAAACCCTAGAGGGTTTGGCCAGCAGTCGCCTTGGTTTGGAGGGTTGGTAGCCGCCGTTTCGACGACAAACCCTTCCAGGTTTTTGCCTCGATCTCCTCCGATAGCTGCCGAGATGGTCTGGAGCATTGTCATCATCGTCGGGATCTGCGCAACCTCTCTCGCCGTTTTCGCCGCCTCGATCCTCATGTGTTTGAGTTCGACTTGGATGTCCTTTTGCGTATAGGCGTGATCCTTGTTGGAGATCTACATGGCCGTCTTCAATGATTGAATATCATCGTCCATGGCTTTCTTCAATTCCTCCATCTCGCGGTTGATTTCTTCACGAACCCCTTGAAGCCGTTCTTCCGTCACGCCGCTTCTTGTCTCTCCCGTCATTAGATCTCACCGCTCTGATACCAATTTGATACGAATCGCTTGCCGTTTGGATCAAATCAGCGAATAAATGATTAAAACAGCGATTTTAAGGTGGAAAAATGTAAAATAGTGGAAAAAACAACGAGAGAGCAATGAAATTGATAAGGATTCTTCGAGACGAATCAATCTCCCAGTTTTTATTGAACGCCTAAAAGCCTAAACAACATCAAGATGATAACTAGATTGTTCAGAGACGAATCAAGCATAAGCCCTCCCTAATGACGGCTAGACCTAAATATAAGAAAAGGGGATTTACTAATTTGGTCTGGAAAGACCAAAATACCCCTGAAATGACTAATTCCCGCCCCACGTCTCCTCCTGTGGAAGTAAGTAATCGTGGGCTCCGCTCTAGCCGCTCCCCCCGCGTGTGGCCGTGGTGCGTCCGCATCACCCACATTGTATAAAGTACATGTACAAGAATAACCACATAATTTTTTCTTCCAAATGGATAAAAAATAAAAAAAATTATCAACATAGTACTTATGAAAATAGAGCAGAAAAATTGTTAACAAGGCAATGATGGCAACCTGCCAGTTTCATACGCAAAACTAAAGATAACAACAAAGTTCAAAAGGTATGGAAAACCAATATGCACTTGAATGACCAAGGATCAGCTACATTTTCATAGTCTCAGTTATGGCCCGGAACTGGCCAACCCACAGTCACCATTATCATATCCTTATCAAGGTTCAACTAAATGCAACCAGTTGTAAATGCAACATCAATTTTATAAACAAACAAAAGTCAAATCCCGAGAAGACATAAATTATTTGGCACTGGTGGAAGGCCCAAAGCAGTGGGTGGAAGTTGCAGGGAAGCCTTGTCACAATGTCCAACTTATCAGTTATCCATGCTACTACAAAAAGAGTGTGCTTGGATTTTGTTTGTAATTTTTAAATTCCAAAAATACCCTTTTGGGTCCTTAACTGTTCTGTTACCAAAACACCCTTTTGGATCCCCGTCACTTTTTTTGCCAAATTGCCTAATACTAGTATGCTGGGGGGTTATAGTCAGATGTTTTGCACAGCTTGGATTACCTCGGCTATATTTCTCACAACAAATCTCGAGTTTAATAAGTATAGTTTAAGAATCAGATTACAATAAACAAAAGGTTTGGAAACTAGACTTCAATAATCCAGAAATATAGAGTTTAATAAGTATAGTATAAGAATAAAACACTGAAATAGGTTGCAAACTTCCATGTTTGCATGATCCCGGCATGCCCTTTTTACCCTTCTGCCTTGTAAAAAGTGGAAACACATCGATTTAGAATTCAATTATAATTTGGAATCATTCTTTGATTTTATACACTTAAAAATGATAGCAACCTCATTTGATTAGGATAGAAACTAATTATGAATTCTCAATTCTTACTTGCTTAGAAATCCATTGCCTAGGTATTTAATGAGAATTGAGTAATTATGTATAACCTTTTAATTGATTAGAAAATCAGATAAATTAAGCATAAAGTATAATTAAGAATACTAATTTGAATTATCAATACTAGAAAAGCCCTTAGATTTATTCATTAATTTAATTCAGAAAGAACATCAAATTAAAAAATCATTATTAGTTTACAGTTACATTTATCATTTGATTCCTAATTTTCTTATAAGAAAGCTTTATTTATTCGAGATTACTTAATGAAGTAGCAATTCTTTGATTTAGACTCACCACCACCATCATCATGGCACTAGCTAATGTTAAA
Source organism: Scilla litardierei (assembly GCA_030789695.1). Taxonomy (NCBI): domain Eukaryota; kingdom Viridiplantae; phylum Streptophyta; class Magnoliopsida; order Asparagales; family Asparagaceae; genus Scilla; species Scilla litardierei. The sequence goes on along the minus strand of CM061132.1, from coordinate 148,868,526 downwards.
GTTTATGGCACGTCATAGGTTCTAGTTTGAGTTATAATCTACTGACAAAAACAAAAAACATAAAGATATCATCTATGACCAAATATATTATTATCAATATACATGTGCATAGCACAAGCTAAAATTTAGTAGAGCTCAGTGGGGCTCCAAAACATTAGATCACCTGTCAGTCTGTCACAAAGTCAGAAGTGGATGTCTCACTGTTATGGAATCAATAAGCGAAAAGGGTCTTTTACAATATGAGAAAACAGGAAAAGTAGTCCAAGTTCATATTATATTGTGTTGATTTGTTTATCGCAACCGATGTTTTCTCGCTTGGTCGAAAAGAGAAGGGGTTCCATGGTTCCACCACGCCTGGAAGGACGATTGGTGGATAGGAAACCCTACCCTGCCAACCATGCAAGTTTCTCTCAACCAATCACTGGTACACAATTAACAATGGTATCAAAGTGCCACTGCACTTGCCCCATTAGCATGCATATAACGGAGCAACCAGCCCCCCTTCAACATAGTTTTTCTCCGACAGAAATACAATGTGATTTTTTTCTGAATCCAGAAATCCCTGTAAGGCTTGCCCAGATACATTCATAGACAAGCATCAACACTCAAGTTTCAAGCCCTGCTTTGGTAAATAATGGTTCAGTTTATCCTAGTAAAGAATAGTTCTGTCTGTATCATCCCTCTGATCTCTCTCCCGCACAAAAAAGTTCTAATGTTAGTAGAAATTATTTCCTGGATTCGATATACCTAGTCAATTCTGTAAATTCCACAAAATTCCAAGTTGCAGATAAATATACCCTTCATATTGATGTATCACAACAACCTGGCAGTAGCTATCTAATAGCATCAATTTAGAAAATCGTCACGAAGTTGAACCCAAATAATGCCATAGCGTTTATAAAAATCACCAAGAATTCTGCACCGACATTGACATCTGGTTCCTAGTAGATTCTAACTCAAACATACAATCGCATTTCTGAACAGTTCCGTTTCCACTACTAAAGATGAATAGACAGAGGTTGGTTGCATTTAGTATTTACTCCATATTACATTAGGAAATACAAATGGTAGAATATGCTGTGTGTGTTTTCACCTTCAAGGAATGGAAAAAAAAGATGGGTTACCATATGCTTGAAGTTCAAAAACATACAGATACGTTATAAAAGATAATAAAGAAACAGGTTTCAATATTCATATAATTCAATCGTTGATGCTATAGGTTTTCAACTTTTCATAAATATGTCTTTACACAAATATATAGCTAGATCAAAGAAAAAATAACCATATGGACTACGAGAGGAATGAAAGAAAGAGAATAGATAAGAATAACTTCTACTAACCAGTCACATCCTTCCGGTGTCCACGAAATGATTCCAGCTCTTTCATCGATCTAATGTCGTATAGCTGAAAACAATAATAAAAAGAGCATGAACAATTCACACAACTAACATTACGAGCATATAGAATTACAAACTCAAGACAACTTTTTAGGAATTTCAAATTCCAATGAAAAAAAACTGCTAACGAATTTAGAACGTTCAGATTACACCATTACAATTTTATCTGATTTGAAAACCTTCGATGGATGACGAGGGAACAACCATCACAAAAAGGCATGCATCCTCAAATTTCTTATCGGCTTGGAAGAGCGAGATCCTCTCGAAAGGTCTCAACGTTTATCTTGTATTCCCCCTTATTTCAGTTTATCTTCAATAAAGTTACAATCTACATAAAAACCCTAGAAAATCATAGGGTTTTCAAGAGATGTTCTCAGGAAAGTGGCGACCCTTTCAAGAGACGTGTCAAATGCGATAAAGACCAATCTTGTTCCTTTGACTCAGGAAGAGGCAGGTAACCCACTTGGAGCGGATGGCCCATGCATTTCATGCACCACCTTGAAGACACTGTGATTTTTTGGGGACGGAGTAACAATAGATCTAACAATAGATCTGCAATTTTGGCCCTTTAGGGATGTTTTTGTAATTTTCGGATTTCTAGGTTGACCGAGGAGGCAGGCAACCCACTTGGAGCGGATGGCCCATGCATTTTATGCACCACCTTCAGGACAAGGCGATTTTTCGGGGACGAAGTAATGATAGATCTATAATTTTGACCCTTTCGGGGCGTTTTTGTAATTTTCAGATTTTTAGGGGCATTTTCATATTTTCAGTTTTAGGGTCTTTTTCGTAATTTTATATTTTCAGTTTATTATATATATTAGGCTAGGGGGAGTAGGGATTCTTATGCTTGATTATTGTGAGAAACTTCGTAGATGTTGAGATTTCCCTTTTTTCATTGGAGAGCGCGGCCCCCTCGAGAAACTTCGTAGAGCTTGAGATTTCCCTCTTTTCATTGGAGAGCACGACCCCCTCTCGAAGCTTGGAAGAGCAAGATCTTCTCGAAAGGTCTCAACTTTTATGTTGTATTCCCCTTATTTCAATTTATCTTCAATAAATTTACAATCTTTTTCCCCAACTCCCTCTTCCTAAACCTAAAAATCCAATCCCCCCCAAAAAAACTCTCCTTTACACCAAAAATCCCTAGAAAATCCTATCATAGTCATTCAGTTTACTCATAATTATCCTTCTTTTCTAAATATATCCAAGTTTCTAATCATATGAAATAAGTCACAAGTTTTCTGTTTTTCTCTTCATTCGCATTAGCATGACTGTTTTTGTGATGTTGGTGTCCATGATGGAGAATAACTGTGAAAGCTCCAGTCCGAGGGTGACGACCCAGTCCTCCAAAGTAGGAATGTGTTGAGATTATTTCCAATTAGGGTTTATATACACACAAACACCATCATACTTTCATTTTTGGAGTTCACAGAAACTACTATCAGAGTGGAGTTTCATGGACAGCAGCAATGGGGAAAAGTTGTGCTTCAAGCTGAATATTAGCTACTTCCAAATAATTGGTAAACAAGGAGCAGTTACGACAGGTCCCTACATGTCTGTGGGCAGTATTACTTCAGATTGTGTGTATGTCAGCAGGTTGGATAGGAAGAGATTACATATCTTCTTTAGTAACCACAGAAATTTACCTCACCATAACTCCAAACAAGAGATTTTTTTTGCAAGAATATTTGAATGATTACATAGGATGAGCAGCTATATATGGATTATTTTGCAATAAGCACCAGATTCTACCAAATAAATCACTAAAGGCTGCATTTATTTGGCATAGCAAAAGATGGCGCGAACTACCTTTATAATTTGATCCTTTGAGGCGGTAAGAACCCAGTTGCCATTTTGATTCCATTTTACACAAAGAACCATGTTTTTGTGACCATGGCTGCCAACAAAATGGTTCAGTAACCTGTTGAAGAATATAGGTAACAAGATATGGAAGTGATGTAACTGAACTCACAATGAACATAGCTCTTTCCCAGATTTTGCATCCCAGAGTTTCACAAGGTTGTCCTTTCCACCTGCCAGGAACAAAAGAAAATATTGAATTCCGATAACCTGTGGAATAAAATAAATGAAATCAAGCACACGTACAAAAGATGCACCTGAAACTAATAGTGACTTTGTCGGGTGCCAATCAACACTCTTGACATCCCAACCATGGCCTGTCTGAGTTCAAGGCATAGAGAAAAGGATCTTAGGATATCTCATGCAAGCTATGTTCATACAGTTAGTCATCAAATCCAACTTAAGGGCACAACCGTTAAATTGGATGCTAGCCACATAAAATTATCACATGTGGTAGGAATGCATGTTCAAGATACTGCATGGGAATATTAAACTCATCCTGTTTGGAACTACAGTATCAAAACAAAATCAACAACAAAGTCCAATATTTGGAGAACTCATGAACTAGTAAATCGTGCCACATTCTCAACAGTGAAAGTGAAAGATTGACTCATGTGACTACAATCTTATTGGATACTAAATAAAAGTATGTGTGTTTCTCCTAACCGTTATTCAATCAAAAAGAAAGAAACCCAAAAAGAGAGAGAAGGGAAAAGGAAAATAATGGAATAATGGCATTGTAAACCACAACATGTGAAGGAAATTATGCACTATTTCTTATTGTAAAAGGACAAGCAATACAAAAGTTACATCGTAGCAATATCAGCCATACTTAAAATACAAATTTAAACATTAGTTAATGAGATAACAATTCAGGTGGTCAGACACACCATCGAAAAATATAAAGTAACCATAATTGTACAAAGCTAGTCTTCCTTCATGGATGTCATACCAAACAGGATACTGCTGCTAACTTTTCTCACCTATTTCCTCAGTTTGGATTGCTTACATGGAACACATATTGGCCCACTAGATCAGAAACATGAAAATGACACAAGAGAATAATTAATGTATTTTGAATTTATTCGTGATCTAGTATGGTGTCTCTCCCGCTATTTGGCATCGTCAACGCCCCCATGTTGAAATATAATCTACTAATTTCAAATCAAATTAATTATTTTTTTCCACATCCCCATTCTTTGTAGACTCTAAGTTAGTCAATGAAAATATTGAGGATTGCTTCTTGTTTAAACGATATCAAAGCATGCAAGTTTTCTACCAGCCAATTAGCATTAAAATTACCAGGCCCCTCTCCTTCCACCAGCCAAGTAGCCTTTTTAACATATCCAAGACCAACTTGTGTCCTTTTAACATATCCAAGACCAACTCGTGTCCCAACATCACTTGGTAACAAGTATCGTAAGTTTTAACGGCTGTGGTGTAAAGGCCCGTTGGGCCTTTGTTTTTTTCCCCACTAAATATCTAACCCCCTCACGTGTCCCCCCTCTCCCACCTACTCTCTCTCCCCCTCTCTTTCTCTCGCACGATTCTCTCTATCCCCGACTGTCTCTCTCTCACGAAAAATCAGCGGCAGCGACAGCAAAAAAACTCTCGCTGCCGCCCTTCTCTCTCTCTCTCTCTCTCTCTCTCTCTCTCTCTCTCTCTCTCTCTCTCTCTCTCTCTCTCTCTCTCTCTCTCTCTCTCTCTCTCCGACATCTCTCTCTCTCTTTCGTTCCTTCATGTCGAAGCAAAGCATGCGGCCTCCTCTCCACTCGCCACCTCTTACACACGTGGTGTGGCTTGCGCCCTAATTTTTTTAGGGTTCCACACGTTAATACCTCGATCCGAGGCCGAATGCCTCGTGGTGAAGCCCTAGCTCCCCTAAGAAGCTACTCAGGTCTTCTCTTCCCTTATTTAAGCTCGGATAGGGCTGTGGTCTTGGATTTTTGCACGCATAAATATTTCAGAATCAAAAATTTGGGCTTTCCTCTTGATCTGATTTCGGTTTAAGCTCTCGGGTTGGTTTTCTCTCTGATTTCACCATCAATCCACAATTTGAGGTAACATCACTCGGATTCTCTAAATTTTGGATTTTTTTAACTTTGTGGATTTTGTCCCCTAGTTTCTGCGATGATGTATCTGAGCACCGAACGTGGTGGCGAACCTCGCTGCAGCCCATTGTCCCTAGAAAAGATTATTAACGGGCTTTCTTCTTTGGCCGAGACCCATAGGACCCATTTTCCCTCTTTGCATGCGGGCTGTTTAAGTGATTTCACCCTCTTTACCGAGACTGTTGGCCTTCATCTTGCTCGCTGCAAACTGCAGAACCTTCGTATGACTAAAAATGGTCACCATGACCAGAACCCTAGGGATTTTTCCATTATCATATCTGTTGGGACTTTTCAAAGTCAGATAATAATTTTTGCTACACTTGATGCTTGGTAAAAGGTGCAGATTTTCTTAGAATTTACCCAATGATTGAATATGAGGGGTTTGGCCTCAAAGGCCGTTGGAAAATATGGAAAATCTTGCCAAGGATCTAAGTTTACTGCCCCTAGGGTCATAAAACGATGCCTGAAGGATCATATAAAGCCATTAATAAATGGTTAAGTCCCGAAAACGATCAATGATGAAACCTTAACTGAGATTACCATATTGTCCCTCCCCAATTTGACCACCCCCTATAAATTCTAAAGTATGATAATTGAAAGTTGCCTTTACTTACAGGTTCGCTCTTACTCTTATTTATATTCAAGTTTCAATTTGTGTAGCATATTAGAGTATCATGTTATTAATTGGTATATCCATACTTAGATATCTAATTTCTGCACTCCTAAAACATGTTAAGTATTATGATACTTTTTGCTATGGAGTTAATTAGTGGCCCATGACATTGGACTAGTTGGTATATTAAGTGTGCTATGGAAATTATGATTTGAAATTCAGTGGACTATTTATTTGTTTAGAATGAATGAGAATGTGATTGGAATGAGAATGTGATAGCACACTAATATACGAATTGAGTTTAATGTGGCTTTAGAATTTAATTCGTCTTGGAAAATCATGCTTAAAACATTGTGTAGAATAACACTTGGACTATATCACTGAGGCACTGAGAGAAGTACACTATTATACACTTGGCACTTCAGACTCACGGATTTTGGGGTAAGTCATATTAGAGAGTGTGCGGGAGCAACTGGAGCCACGCTCCTATTGACTTGACCGCATTAGGTAGTTCCGACCTGGGTCACATCATTGAATCAGGATCTGACCCATATTGTATCGTCGGACTTAATTACTGAGTTCCACACTATTGACTCATGTCCCCTACCGTCCTTGCTTTTGGGCCTAGCCCAGGTGAGCGCCCCTGGGTACTGAGGTGGACTCCTTGGTTGTTTCTGTACTCTCCAATATGATTCACGGCCTAGATTTGCCATAGAATAATAGAACTATGATATTGACACCCTTAATTGTTAACTGAACTGCATGTTGTCTTAAATGCCAATATAATATTAAATAGTCTGTTGTTCTCAGTTACTGTTTCCTAGTTAGAGCTTTCTCATGTTGACATATTTAAATTCCAAAAAATTTAGAATCTTTGTGATTTATTGGTGGGCCTTCATTGTAGTTGTACCACCAGGTGCTGATCCAGAGATAGAGGAGACACCAGAGTTTGTGGACCCAACTGACTTTTGCTTAGAGGTAGAATATGTATTTTTGTGATAGTGACAGATGTGCTTTTGTTATGCATGCTTATAGCATGATGTATAGCCTTTTGTAAGCGTACTTTTGGCATAATGTACATCATTTTGTAAACTTGTTCATATATATATATATATGAAAATTTTTGTTAAACATTTTGATACATCTCTTCTTGTGTCTAAATTATTTTCACTGGTTATCTACAGGACCTGCTATCCTTCTGACAATTGTAAACTCGCATATGCATGTATACACAGTGCAATGTCAATTGTCTAATTAAGCATTTTTTAATGACACATCCTACTCTTTCTAGACTGTTCACGAGGTTGGTTGCGAGGACCTGCATGGGTCACCAAGAAAAACATGTCACGCCCCGCAACCCGAGGTTGCATCAAGGTTCGCAAAGGATAGCAGGTCCTGCAGATAACCAGTGAAAACAATCTAGACACAAGCAGGGATGTATCAAAATGCTTGACAAAAATTTTCATTTATATAAATGAACGAGTTTACAAAATGATGTACATCATGCAAAAGCACGCTTACAAAAGGCTATACATCACGCTATAAGCATGCATAACAAAAGTACATATGCCACTATCACAAAAATACATATTCTACCTCTAATCAAAAGTCAGTTGGGTCCACAAACTCTGGTGTCTCCTCTATCTCTGGATCAACACCTGGTGGTACAACTACAATGAAGGGCCACCAGTCAATCACAAAGATTCTAAAAATTTTGGAATTTAAATATGTGAACATGGTAAAACTCTAACTATGAAACAGTAACTGAGAACAACAGACTATTTAATATTACATTGGCATTTAAGACAATATGCAGTTAAGTTAACAATTAAGGGTGTCAATATCATAGTTCTACTATTCTATGCCAAATCTAGGCCGTGAATCATATTGGAGAGTATAGAAACAACCAAGGAGTCCACCTCAGTACCCAGGGGCACTCACCTGGGCCAGGCCCAAAAGCAATGACGGTAGGGGACATTAGTCAACAGTGTGGAACTCAGTAATTAAGTCTGACAGTACAATATAGGTCAGATCCTGATTCAATGATGTGATCCAAGTCGGAACTACCTGATGCGGTCAAGTCAATAGGAGCGTGGCTCCAGTTGTTCCCGCACTCTCTCTAATATGACTTACCCCCAAAACCCGTGAGTCTGAATGCCAAGTGTATAATAGTGTACATCTCTCAGTGCATCAGTGATATAGTCCAAGTGTTATTCTACACAATGTTTTAAGCATGATTTTTCAAGGCGAATTAAATTCTAAAGCCACATTAAACTTAATTCGTATATTAGTGTGCCCAATCACATTCTCATTCATTCTAAACATATAAATAGTCCACTGAATTTCAAATCATAATTTCCATAGCACACCTAATATACCAACTAGTCCAATGTCATGAGCCAATAATTAACACCATAGCAAAAAAGCATCATAATACTTAACATGTTTTAGGAGTGCAGAAATTAGATATCTAAGCATGGATATAACAATTAATAACATGATATTCTAATATGCTACACAAACTGAAACTTGAATATAAATAAGAGTAAGAGCGAACCTGCAAGTAAAGGCAACTTCCAATTATCATACTCTTAGAATTTATGGGGGGTGGTCAAATGGGGGTGGGACAATCTGGTGATCTCAGATAAGGTTTCATCATTGATCGTTTTCGGGACTTAACCATTTATTAATGGTTTTATATGATCCTTCAAGCATCGTTTTATGATCATAGGGGCAGTAAACTTAGATCCTTCAGGCAAGATTTCCCGTATTTTCCAACGGCCTTTGAGGCCAAACCCATCATATTCAATCATTGGGTAAATTCTAAGGAAACCTACACCTTTTACCAAGCATCAAGTGTAGCAAAAATTATTATCCGATTCTGAAAAGTCCCAACAGATATGATAAGGGAAAAATCCATAGGGTCAGTAACAAATTTCTAGTCATGGTGACCATTTTCAGTCATACGAATGTTCTGCAGTTCACAGTGAGCAAGATGAAGGCCAACAGCCTCGGCAAAGAGGGTGGAATCACCTAAACAGCCCGCGAACAAAGAGGGGATATGGGTCCTATAGGTCTCGACCAAAGGGGAAACCCCATCAGTAATCTTTTTGAGGGACAATGGGCTGCAGCGAGGTTCGCCGCCACGCCCGGTGCTCAGATACATCATCGCAGAAACAAGGTAGAAAAAATCCACAAATTTAAAAAAATCCAAAATTTAGAGAATCAGAGTGATTTTACCTCAAATCGTGGATTGATGGTGAAATCAGATAGAAAACCAACCCTGGAGCTCAAACCGAAATCAGATCAAGAGGAAAACCCAAATTTTTCATTTTGAAAATATTTCTGCGTGCAAAAATCCAAGACCCCAGCCCTATCCGAGCTTACATAAGGGAAGAGAAGACCTGAGTGGCTTCTTAGGGGAGCTAGGGCTTCACCACGAGGCATTCGGCCTCGGATCGAGGTATTAACGTGTCGAACCCTAAAAAATTAGGGCGCAAGCCACGCCACGTGTGTAAGAGGTGGCGAGGGGAGAGGAGGCCGCATGCTTTGCTTCGACCTGAAGGAACGAAAGAGAGAGATGTCAGCGAGAGAGAGAAGGGCAGCGACGAGAGTTTTTTTTTGCTGCCGTTGCCGCTGATTTTTCGCGCGCGAGAGACAGTCGAGGAGAGAGAGAATCATGCAAGAGAAAGAGAGGGGGAGAGAGTGTATGTGGGAGAGGGGGGACACGTGAGGGGGTTAGATATTTAGTGGGGGGAACAAAGGCTCAATGGGCCTTAACATGTGGTCAAAACTGAGTGCTAGCCATAAAATAGTGAAAAATATATCAAGGGACACCGTTTTAATAGGAACAGTCTTGGATTATGACCATAACAAACCGGAAACCCTAATAACTAAATATCATAAGATCTTGAATCTCGTGTGGTAAAAATAAAGACTGCTTACATTTAATACACATCCTGATAGGGATCCGATTACGATTTTTATTTGTATTTTTATTTTTAGTCTTTAATTCATTTTGAGTCTTTTAGGTGTTTTAGTCTTTACGTGAGTTCAGTCCCACATTGGATGAGAGAATAGATAGTTGATGGGTTGTAGGCATATATAAGGCCATGGAATTGTTTTCTTTGGAATCAATCAATCAAGGAAAGAATCGAAATTTTCTCAAAACATGCGAAAGGTTCCACCTCCTTAGTGAGAATCCTTGAAAACCCTTAGTGAGAAGACAAGAACCCTATTTTTTCAATTTCTTCCCTAATGCTCCACCAAAATCCTAAAATCCACCACGTCCTACATCAAATTTAGTATCAGAGCCGAACGATTCTTTTCTTCTCTTGAAATTTTCTTCCAATTTTTCCAACAAGTTTTTCTTCCAAGTTTTCAAAAAAACGCCACAAAATTTTCCACAACCCTAACCCTAATCTCGCCACCTCCGCCTCCGCCAACATACGTCCAAACACCAACCCTAATCCTCCATGCCGCCTTCTTCCGCTGCCAAAAGTTTCACCACCACTAAAACCCGCCTCATCCGACGACCTCCGTCCAATCAACGCTTATGTGATTGCCTACAAGAGCATCGCTCTGTCGAACTGCCGCCTTCATATGTTGTTCACAGCGTCGTTGGTCCGACCCGTCAGATCTCGTCGTCACCTCTTCACGCGGCACCGTCGACCAATAGCGAAGCCTCGACAACGCCCCAACACCTTCAACGGGCCACCCGCAGTCGAGAACGCCACATCTCCGTCCAAATCTCAGTCTCATTGTCGTCGAAGCTTGCGAAACTCGCGACGGTATTTTCCGACTACTCTGACAGCAGTTTGTCGCGAAACTTGGTTCTGTGGATTCATCCGAAGGAGGAAGATGATGGTGCAGTCGACGATCCTGGATGTCGTCGGAGGCATTGGGGCACTGTCGAGGATTCGTTGCTGATCGACAGTGTCGCGTGAAGCAGCGATGGCAAGATCCGACGGGACAGATCAATGGCGCTATGAGAGGGCGATCGAAAATCATGTGATGGCGATAGTTCGACAGAGTAATGCTTTTGTAGGCAATCACGGAAGCGTTGATCGGACTGAGGTCGTCAGATGAGGTGGGTTTTAGTGGTGAGAAAACTTTTGACAGTGGAAGAATGCGGCTGGGAGGATTAGTGTTAGGGTTTTGGAAGGATGTTGTTGGCAGACTCAGCGATGTGGAAATTAAGGTTAAGGTTTGGGTTTGGGAGTTTGTTAGGATTAGGGTTTATGTGAATAATGACAGATCTATAATTTCTGGATCCTTCGACATTTTTATAATTTTGTGGACCCATGGGGCAGATTTGTAATTTTGGGTAAAAACCATATATCAGATGTATTATAATAATTTAGGTGGGACGACTCAATAGAAGTCTTATTATAAATAAACGGGGAGATTAGAGAGGGGAGATTATGTTGAGTTTTGAGAAGAATATGGTAGATCCATTAGATCTAGTAGAGTTAGGCTTTGAGCTCGAATCTAAAGCTAGAAGAGTGGCCTCCTCTCGAATCGAGACCCACCAATCTTGTATTTCCTTTATTTCTATCAATAAAAATACATCCGTTCTACCCCAAGTCTCTTCCCTAGCCCTAAAAATCCTACATTTACTCAAAACCCCGTCTTTCACACCAAAGACCGCTTAAAATCATATTTTTATCCTAAATCCATATCCGGATTGCATCAAATTGATAGCGGAGCAGTTCGATCTTGATGGAGTTGAGATCCGTGATGAAGAATTTGGAGGAGTCGAAGGAAATGGATTCGATGGATCTATGAGTACCTCGAGATCTACCATCGTCGTCGACGGGAAGATGAGGTCGCCAGCTCAGATTTGAAGAAGAACGAAGACATCGACTCGGATCTAGGCAACGCCGATGACAACAATTCAAATCGGGAGCAAAAGGCGCCGCTTTTGAACCAAAAGGCGGAAAATTTGACTGCTTTGACACGAATCTGAATTCAGATGGCGAAGATCGGCACATGGAGATGAGCAGCGGACCTCCCTAGGGGCTCGTCGAACCCTGGGGAGGGCGGCCAGACCTGCAGGTCGGCGATGGCATGCAGGCTGCCCTGCAAGCCCCTGACGGCCGCTCGACAGGCCTACATGCAAGTCTGCAGGGCCCATTCTGGGGCCGCAAATGCCCAACGAGACTCGTCGTGGCCCGACGACACTTTTCGGAGCACGTCACGGCCCAACGACATTCTCTGAGACCCATCATGGTGCATAGACACGTCTGCGGGGCTCCAAGACCCGTGGTTTGTACACGGACGACCTCCCGAGTTTTAGCATTCGTACTTTGGGTGCAAAGGACCTTCCGAGGAGCTTGACGACTACCGCGAATTTCATCCAGACTTCGTGGATGACGATGGAGACCTTGGATGGCCTTTTAATCCAGGATGGGACGAGTATCATCAATCGAAGAAGAGTAGCCCACGTACTTCATACACCACCTTGAGTATAAGGTGGCTTTTCGAGGACAGAGTAGTGTTAGGATTATGGTTTATATGAATAATGGCATATCTGTAATTTCAGGACATAGAGACATTTTTGTAATTTGTGGGTCCATGAGGCAGATTTGTAATGTTGGGTAAAACCCTATGTCAAGGGTATTATAATAATTTAAGGGAGGCAGCTTAATAGGAATCTTATTATATATAAAGGGGGGATTAGAGGAAGCATTATGTTGAGTTTTGAGAAGAATATGATAGATCCCTTAGATCTAGTAGAGAGTTAGGCTTTGATCTTGAATCTAAAGCTAGGAGAGCGGCCTCCTCTCGAATCAAGGCCACCTATCTTGTATTCCCTTTATTTCTATCAATAAAAATACCTCTGTTCTTCCCCAAATCTCTTTCCTAGCCTAAAAATCCTACATTTACTCAAAAACCCCGTCTTTCACCCAAAAACCACTAAAATCATATTCTTATCCGAAATCCAGATATGGATCGCATCAGAATTTTCGTGGATTTGTTTGAAAAATTGGAAAAAAACTCTTTGGAAAAATTGGAAGAAAATTTAAAGAGAAGAATAAATGTGAGCCACTTGCACCGACCGAGCTACTGTGCTAGCTCAGTCGAGCCGAGCCACCGACTAGAGCCGGCTCAGCAAAGCCGCCAGGCCAAGCTAGCTCAGCCGAAGCCGTTAACTGGTCAACGACTGCACAATGCGTCATCCCATTTTTTCGGATTTTTCTGGGCTATTTTCGGATGAATTTCTGCATAGCTTCCATATTTTGATGATTCTGGATCTTTTGAGGTCCAAATTCGGTGCCATTTACGCCAGTGGATAGCTGACGCGGCCGAGTATGCATAGGTACCCTCCATAAAAGAAAATATGTTCTAAATTATGTGATACTGCAGTGATTACTATGATGATTATTCTCTCCTAACTGCTCATGCAGAGGCATTCGGACGAGTACCAATCTTTTATGGCTTCAAATGATAGATATGGGTATGATAATTGGGAGTATCGTCTGGAATATTTCTTCTTCCGTTTTGATTTTTCATGTGAGGCAAAATATAAGTATGCATATCTCAAATTATTTGGAGAAGTATGATCTTGGTGTTTGGATCTTATAGTTCCTTATCATTAATGGTCTATATTTAGATACGCTCTTTGATATCGGTATTCTTTCCATCATCGATATGGTTCACAAGCACTCCAGCAATCCTTAAGTCTGAAAGTTGAGAAGGATCCAATCAAATTGATACGTGAGTTTCGCAACATTTGCAAACAATTGGAGAAAGATCATCAGAGTAAACCTAAGTAAGAGCCTACACTAGAGATTGATCCAACACCTAAGGCAAAGTGGGAGCTTGAACATGAGATGAAGCCAGATCCAGACTAAGAGAGTGAGTCAAAGCTTGCGCTTGAACCTAAGTTGGAGCCTGAGTCTAGCCCAAAGCCTGAGACAGTATTGGAGGAATAGCAAGAGTCCAAACCAGAGATTGATCCAATATCACGATCAGAGCCTGAACCAAGGTTTGAATCAGTATTGCATCCTGAGCTAGTGACAGAAGTTGATCCAGTACCGCAACCTAAACCAGGGCTTTATCTAGAGCCATATGTGGAGAGTGCACCATAACTGTCAAGAGAAGCACCACTGATTCCGATCAAGCACACGAGTTTGTTATTCCAGATCATCTTCCACAAACCAATAAGCAGGGTGCTTTTCTATCTTTCATGAATTGAAAGAAATTATTAGAGGAATTGCTTCTACCAATCTGCATCATGATACACTTCAGAGTTCGTGGCCGCATCTTTTCCAACTGTAGTGAACTACTGATTTCTGCACAGCTATGCTATTGTTGTCGTCCTTTACCTGGACATGAAGTTCTCAAGCTGGAAAGAATAAAAAGGATACGATTATGATTTTTTTGTATTTTTATTTGTAGTCTTTAGTTCATTTTAAGTCTTTTAGAAGTTTTAGTCTTTAGGTGAGTTTAGTCCAACATTGGATGAAAATTGGGAGTTGTTGGGTCGTAAGCCTATATAAGGCCATGGACTTGTTTTGTTTGGAATCAATCAATCAAGGAAAGAATCATAATGATATTTTTCTCAAAACTTGTGAAAGGTTCCCCACCTTGGTGAGAAGTCTCGAAAACCATTGGAGAGAAGTCAAGAACCCTAATTTATCAATTTTTCCCCAAACCCTCCACCAACCCCCTAAAATCCACTACATCCTACATCACATCTGCTATACAATATATATGCATTGGGATGGATATGCAGTCATAGGTGGAACAAGAAAACAGATGAGATGAAAACACTATACCAATGGAGGGGAACCATACATGCCACAAGAAAGAAACCAGAGTTTCCACTAAGTGTAGCTCAACAATGGTCAGTTCAAGACAAGGAACAGAATTTGATCCAATAACTGCTAATGCCATCAATTAATTATGGCAGTCATTGACTGTTGATGGTCTGGATAGTTCTGGAATGCGAAAGCATGCTCATTAAAGAGATTTTCAGACCTCTGTGGTCCAAGATAACGCACGTTCCAAATTATGTTATTCTATCTGTTTGGACTGATCGTTAACAACTTTTTCATGCAAGTTTCTGCCAATCCTTTGACCATATTGCATATGGCCCTTTAATTTCTCCTGATTAGGGAAACTAGCCTGATATGACCCTTTAATTTCTGGTGATTAACAAGACTAGCAAAACGATGTACCAAAAGAACACAAGCAACATGCTTTTCTAAGGAAGACTATAGAGGGCGGAGAGATTATTTATGTGGTAAGAGAAAAATCTATTTCAAGATTACCATTTCGCAGGAAGATGAAAGTGGCAAACCTTAAGGGTAGTTCACAAAGGAAGGTGTGTCATTGTTAAATTTATGATTAAAAAATAATATAGAGATACCTGATGAACCCTTTAAAGCAAATAGAGTTCCCCTAACTTTTCTCCTAAGAGGGGTAAATTTGTAATCATGTTTCCACTTATCTTTGAATTCCACTTTAAATAAAGTCTACACATTTTTCTCTCATTATACTTTTTCACTCTTTCTCCCTACAACATTTTGACTTTGGACTCACAATCCCTGTCCAAGCTCTTCTCCATCCAATTACAACTATCTCTTTTTAGATATCTCAATCCCCCCAAACACAAAAAACAACAACAACAACAAAAACAGCAATCAACTAAAGCGCTTTTAAAAGCAAATTATTTTTCTCAATATCTTAATCCTTCTTTTTCTCTTAAAAGAGTGTATTCGGCAAAAAAAAAATATTTTAATATGTTTTCAATTTCAAAGTTCCTACTAAAGGTGTCAAACTCATTTATCTATAGATCACTATATAACCTAGTATATTTAAACTCTATATTCATAAGAATTATTCAACTATCATATTGAACTTTCAATCCATCTTCTCTCTCAATAAAAATATCTACTAAATCAAATTTTGATCACAAGAATCACGTCATTTCAAAATTCTATGCAAGCTTAGAGTGAAAACTCTCTTGCTTGTCATTTAGGATCATTATAATATGTATGAGTTATTAAAATAAGATAATTCATTAATATAATGACAAAATCTTAAGCATGTCCTTTGGAGGGGGAAAATATAGATAAAATTATTGTATCACAGCTTTAATCTAAAAATATGAATTATTGAATACATTACTCATTAGGCTTATACGGAAATCATTTGCTAACCATTTCAAATTCAAAAAATATATAACCTAAATTCGTATATAACAATATGCAACCTCCCTCTTTTGTTCATCATTCTTCCCTCTCTCGTTAACATCGACAATGATATCTTCATTTCCTCCTCTTTCTCTCTTTAATTTTCTCCATACCCACGGTCAATTTCCCTTTACTCCAATTTCTCTAGTTAATACCAATGATAATATCTCTCCCCACAACATCAAGTGTACATGCAATTAAAAGTAGGGACATCGCCTTCATGTCTTATTTTCTATTTTTTACTTAAATTATTTATTAGTGATTGTGACTAGGGGAGTGCATCAGGTTAATCCGATTTTATAGAAAAATCCAAATACAAATCTGATTTAATTCAACCGGGAAAAAAATCCTCATCCGAATTCCGACAAATCGGATCCGGAATAGTCGATTCTAGTTTTGCAATCGGAAGAGGAAATTAGATCTGATTCCGATTCTGGTTTTGGAATTTCTATTGGAAGCAAACAATCCAACATATTTAAACAATGAGAAGTTGTTTACTCCCACCGATGTGGGACTAAACAATCATCCAAACCATGTCTCCTCTCCACATCCTCCCTTTGGACTCGATGTAGTTGAGCTTGTACCACATTGAGCTGCTCGACATGTTCCTGAATCGATGCAGCGACATCCTCGATGCCTCCACGTGCTCCACCGATAGCTGTAGGTTCAGTTCCGTTGCAGGCGAGATCGAGACCATTGCATGCGAGGAGGTGGAGAGCGAGGCCGAGGAGGGAAGTTGGGAGGAAGAAGACAGCTACATTGGAATAGGTTCTTTGGAGACATCTTCACAAAATTAGTAACGTGCGAGGTACTATCCAGTGCGAGGTACGATCTTGTGCAACAGATACATTGGAATCAGAATCAGATCTGGAATCAGAATCAGATCGGACAGGGTTTTTTGAGTTGAGTTCCGGTTTCCGATTCCGAAACAAATTAGTTTGCATTTTTCAACCCAAATCCGATTCCAATTATTCGGACAACTCAAAATCGGTTTCGGTTTTGGAACCGGAAACGGGTTTTTGGGTTTTCTGCCCACCCCTAATTGCAATATGATCATTCAGGTTTGGGCATTATCTATAGTCCCATTGGTGATTATATTTTTCAGGTATTTTAATCTTTTTTTATTTGTATTTCTGTTTTTCGTGGATATATCTCTTTTCGATATAAACCTAGTATATGTTAAGTTTCACGATTTTAGTTCCCTACTGTAATGGTAGTGATATTTTATAAATTTTAAAGACACCATAGTAATCCTTTATATGCATAAGCATAGTGCCTTGATTTCATATCAAGACGTGCATTGCACGCTAGTGCATATAAATAGGCCTCTGCAATCCTAAGAAGTCCACTTTCCAAACAAACGTCCATCCAACGAAGCCTGCTCCAGCATGCTACTTTCATAGCAATCAGCATCACTTGTGAGTTGTGACCTTGGAACAGATGAAACTTTAATGCTACTGCTGTAATACACTTGAAAAAAGGAAAAGAAAGACTTCATGGTTACATTCTTGGTTGTTGGCAATCTTGCCTCTGTCTCTTGAGGCCACATGTGAATAAGGAGATACCAAAGTTACAACAGTTCAATTCAAGATGGTACTCTTGCCCCGACATCTAGCAAGAACAACTATTGAATGAGACAATAAGAGAACATAGGAAGAAACTTGAAACAATTACCGGTTAATGATCTCTCCTCTTGGCACCTTGCAAAGTCCCAAACTTTAACAGTGGTATCATCAGAACAAGAACAGAATTTGAGATCTGTTCTGGAGAAACTGTTGAAAAATGGTAGTTAATAGACACAATTATTGTGTCAAAGCGCCTACAGGATACCACCCTAACTATGTACCTTAAGTCACGAACTGATTCTTTATGAGCAGACTTGTTTGCCTTTACATTGTTCATATTGTTTTGCCAATACCTATGCAAAACAAAGGGGCAATGCAAGGGTCAGGAGAAGTGATTACAATACAGAAGAGTACGGTACAAAGATAAGTCAGCATACTTAATTGAACCCCCATCGTCGCCAGTCACCATCCAATTCTCATTATGACTCCACACCATGGACCTAACTGGTTGATCATGTGCCTAGAGGAGAAATACAAGCTCAATACAAGTTCAGTTTATAGAAATTAAAAATCAATAGTTCAAACGGGAAAGGAAATGAACAGCAATCAGAACCTGGAGAATCATCTCAAAGTTAAAAGACTGCCCATTCCAAAGAGTAAATTCACCACTTTGAGATCCAGTGATGAGACGTCTCCCTGTAGGTGTCCACTGTTTCCAGAAAATAAAAAACAACTGCATAAGGTAGTTACAAAACAAAATAGATAGCATACTTCCACTAGGAAAAAAAGAAAAAAAATCTTGTCTGGTGTTGTCCCGTGTTCATTTATGGGTATTTGACACTGATCTCCAACTTAGCTTGGTTCATCAAATTAATCATATGCATATGGCCTAATGTTAAGAATTATGTGTGCGCAGGAATTTTCCTATGCTAATGGTAGCACAAACCCCCCCCCCCCAAAAAAAAAAAAAAACCCCCTATTTTTTGAAAAAAAATTTATTAGATTGGTGTACAAAGTTCAATTGGTCCACTCGCTATGATAAGTTCAATGGGATTTGACCCTTGATCCACTCGCTATGATAAGTTCAATTGTTCTAAAACCGTTAAATTTGTAACAATTGGATCGAGAATCAAATAGCATTAGATTAACTTGATTTTTAGTATGTTGATCAATCCATGATATATAAACATGAGAAAAAAAATTAAATATAAATAAATATGATGAATATGTGAGTCTTCCTGTGTAGACTGCAAAATACATTATTCTTGTATTATACACACACACTAGTCATAACCCATGACCATAGGTCACGTGGCATTCAAAATATTTTCCCGAAAAATTTCAACACATTCAAAATCTCCATCCCCTAAAATTTGCAATCACCCTCAAAATATTCCCCCCAACAAAAAATTTTAACCACATTCAAATTAAAATTTGGTTCACCATAGAATTTGGTTCCCCCAAATATTTTAGTTCCCCCAAGATTTAGTTCCTCCAAAATTTAAAATTTTAGTTTCCTTTATATTTGGTTTCCCCATAAAATTTTAAATGATACCCTACAGATTTAGTTCCTCTAAAATTTAAAATTTTGGTTTCCTCCATATTTAGTCTCCCCATAAAATTTTAAATTAAAATTTAGTTACCTGAGAAAATTTAGTTCCCCAAAATTTAGTACCCTGCAAATTTAATTCCTCCAAAAGTTAAAATTTTAGTTCCCTCCAGATTTAGTTTTTCCAATAAAATTTTAAATTAAAATTTAGTTCCCCAAAAAATTTACCCAAGAAAATTTAGTTCTCCAAAAAAAATTAGTTGCCCCCAAAAATTAGTTCCATCCAAATTTGGTTTCTAGCAAAATTAAAACTTTTAGTTCTCCCAAAATATAGTTCCATCCAGATTTAATTTTCCCTATAATTTTAGGGTATTTAATTCCCCAAAATTTAGCTTTAGGATTTTCCCCCCAAAATTTTCACAAACTTTCTTCCAACACATTGATTTCTCAGGATTCAATCCCAACCGTCCTTCTACCCACCCTTTAGTCATAGTCAGCAACCACATTCAAAAAAACATTCCTCAATTGTATATAATGTGTATATATATATATATATGATAATGGGTATGTGCTGTCACTACAGAAATACACAAACACAGCCACATTATTTTTTTTTGAAATTTTTTATAGGATTGATGGGCATATTCTAAAATCTCAAAACCCCAAATGACACTAAGAGGACTTGACCCTCGATTCACTCATTACAAAAAGTTCTATTGTTCTAAAATCGTAGAATTTGTAACGATCGGGTCAAATAGAATTGGATTCACTTGATTATTAGTATGTTGATCATTCATATATCTGGAAAAAAAATTAAAATAAATAAATCGGTATATATGTGAATTAATGTGACAGATCATATACATTATTTAATTTATGGTGTTGACTATGATTCGTTCAAGTGAATCAAACATGTGGCTCCAACCCACTAGAATGGATCCTAGTCAACCACTCTCCCCCAGCCCACCTGAATGATCCTAGTCAACCCCTATCCCCCAACCCACCCCTCTCTCACTAATCCTCCCAGGATGTAGCATAACAAAGAAACAACCTAAGCAATGACATAAGAACTTCTAATGATAAAATATTCTGCGCAAATATAAAATAATGACTACCAAATCCCAACGTTTGGATTGGTAGGGAACAATTGTGAGGTTCTGACAAGAAATTAATGGAATTAATGGGATCATAATCAAGATATGTAATCATTCTGCAAGCATCAACGTTACTAAGATTTAAGTTTCAACAAATCAACATGCAATTTACACTAGAGAACAATGAAAAATGACCTCATGTACTGAGGTACCTTAGTAGAACAATAATATTCAACATTGCAATCAAATAAAATGATCTAGAAGTGTAACGGCCCATCCCCATCTCTCTCTCTCTCTCTCTCACATTTTTCTTTCCTTTTTCAATTCCCTCGGACCACTCAAGCCCAGCCCACGGGCTCTCCCCCCTTTTCTCCCCCTCCTTTGACTCGACGAAGCCTCGTGGGCTTCTTTCGATCACGTCTCCGTTCACTCTCTTTTATCGGGCAGAAACCAAGTGCTAGGGCTTCGACGTGTGCTTCTCTCTCTCTCACATCAGCATGAGTCCCTCAATGGGGCTTCGACACCATCCCTCATCCATCCGTCCTTCACACACGACGACAAGCACCCACCTCTCCTCCTTCGTCCTCTTGCAACCCCCCCCCCCCCAAACGTCCTCTAGGGCTCCTCCACCTCCTTTAAGACTCTTCTCATCATCCTCCTGATTGATGGCTCCCCTTACTTGCGGCATGTCCCTTCCTTACTCCTCTTACTTGCGGTCTGTCCCTTCCTTACTCCTCTTGCTTGCGGTCTGTCTTTTCCTTACTGCTGATGAGTTTGGTGGCTCCCTTGCTTGCAGTTGTGGGCTATTTGCTGACTGAGGGTTGCGGCTGGATTCTTCTGTTGCTTGTTTGGGTTCGGCTGAATTCTTTATTTGTTGTTGAGCTTCGGTTCTTAATTTTCTTGGTTCTTCGGCTACGATTTCAGGTAGACTCTATCCCCTTTACGTTTCAATTTTTCTCTCGATTCTCACATTCTTTATTTGAGTTGAGATGTAGGGGTTTTGGTCGTTTCTAGCTGTTTTTGGGGTTCGGTGGCTGGTGGTTGGCCTTGCTGATGTGTTGAGGTTTGACTGGTCCCTTGCTTATTGCGTTGGGTTCTTGAGTTGTTGTGTTCAGGGGGCTATCTTTGCTTCCTGTTTGGGTTCGGTTAGTTTTACTTGCTGTTTGGGCTACCCTTGCTTCTGGGTTTGGGGTTTTCTTGCTTGGGTTGGGTTCGGTGGTTCCCCTTGCTCGCAGTTTGGGCTTCCCTTGCTTGCGGGTTGGGCTTTCTTGTTTTAAGGTTGCGGTGGCCCTTCTGCTTGCTGTCTTAGGCTTCCTTCTGGTTGTTGAGTTGTGATTAGCTTTTCTTGTTGGCTGCTTGGCTGCAGCTGCAGCTGGCGTTTCTTCTTGTTGTGTTGGATTCGTTGGCTTCCCCTTGCTTGAGGTTTTGGCTTCCCTAATTGTTTTGAGCTCGGTGGCATTCTTCTGCTTGTGGTTTGGGTTCGGTTGATTTTGCTTGCTGTTTGAGGCTTCCTTTGCTTGCGAGTTTGGGTCTCCTTGTTGATGGATTATTGTTGCTTGCGACTTTCGGCTCCATGCTAGTCGTTGAGTTACGGCTGGCTTTCTCTGTTGCTGTTGGGTTCGGTTGGTTCACTTATTTGTTGTTTTGGGGTTCCTGGGTTGTGGGTTGTGGCTAGCCCTCCTTGCTTGTTGGGTTGCAGCTGGCCCTCCTTGCGAGTTGCGAGTTGCGACTGGCCATCCTTGCTTATTGCGAGTTGCAGCTGGCTCTCCTTACTTATTGTGGGTTGTGGTTGGCTTATTCACTTATTGTTTTGGACTCCTTACTTGTTAGGTTTGGTAGCTTCTCGTGCATGCTATCTTGGATCCTTGGATTAATGTTGGTCTCAGCTGGTTTCCACGCTTGTTTTGGATATCGTTGTGGTTTACTTAGGGAATCTGACCCCTCTGGCTCTGATCCCTAGAGCCATCATGAGTTTGACTTTCGGGCTTCTTTCTCAAGCAATTATTATATTTACATGGTTTCTTGGTTCGTTGCATGGAACAGTTGGTGTTGCTTCTTTTAAATCAGTTCGGCTGTGGAGTATCATGAGAAACATCCATGTCTTACTTTATCTCATGCCAGCTTATTATCATGTTATTTAATTATCTCTAGAGCTTACTAGTACCATGAAGTTTAATATTGTGTTAAATTGTGTAGTCATGGAATGTTACTTGTGATGGCACAATACTGACACGATAATGGATGACTGGTGAAATTGAGATGGACTCTGGACATGTCTGGTTACTACATTCGATTATTCTCGGTGAACCTCCCACTTGACTACGTAGCTTACAAAATATTAACTTAACCCACATCATGACACTAAAACTAACAATTGATTAATCTAGCTTGACCCGTTGAGTTTTAGGGAAAATTATGATTGTGAAAGTGCGGAAGCGATTGGAGCATGTTCTTTGTCCCCTGTCTGGGAGGATTTCCATTCCACGATCTTTTACAATCGTTCGCGATACTATCACGATGCATATTCCGCGTACTTCCGGTTGAATGGATCCTGAGTAGTCTGTTACTCAACCCGAGGTCGCACCCTTGCGGTCCAGAAGGGCGCCAGTTGCACACCGTGCTCTCCCTCATAAGTCACGACCTAGAATTGGTTCACTTTAGTTAGTACCGTCTTACAGTAGTTGTGGTCTTTTAATATTCATAACATGCTACCTTACTGTATCGTGCCTTATAACGGTTGTCATATCTTCTTTGGTGCATCGTTACTTTTCTTATCATGTGTTTAGATATTGTCTACTTTATTGAGCCATGGTGTGACTTCTGTTGCCCCACTAGGTGACACATAAGATCATACGGAGGTGTCTGAGCACGAGAAATTGGAGCTTTCGGTGCAGGACTTGGAGACTAGAGCTGGCAAGATGTGAGTATTACATTTACGTTTCACCAGTAGTGTAGATTGCATTATCATTTTCTTGTTCAGTAATGTGTTACATGTCATGTTTAAAGTATTTCTTTTCTTTCTGCACTGCTCCACATTGACTTTATTGGCACCTGCAAGACCTGCATACACTTGTTTCAATTGTGACGGCACCTGGGGAGCGGGGCATTACAAGTGATGGCTTATGCAGGTCTACACAATCGACTCGTGAATAGTGTAGAGTATGTATGAAGTGTGATACTCGACTGACTCAATCTACTTTATGAAAATTTCGAGGACGAAATCTTTCTAAGGTAGGTAGAATGTAACGGCCCATCCCCATCTCTCTTTCTTTTTTTTCTTTTCTTTCACAATTCCCCCGGCCCACTCAAGCCCAACCCACGGGCTCTCCCCCCTTGTTTAACTCGACGAAGCCTCATGTGCTTCTCTCTCTCTCTCTCTCTCTCTCTCTCTCTCTCTCTCTCTCTCTCTCTCTCTCTCATCAGCATGGGTCCCTCGATGGGGCTTCGACGACATCCCATATCCATCCGTCCTTTGCACACGACGACAAACAGCCCCCCTCTCCTCCTTCGTCCTCTCACAGCCCCCCACGTCCTCTGGGGCCCCTCCGCCTTCTTTAGGACACATCTCTTCCTCCTTCTGATTGATGGCTCTCCTTACTTGCGGTCTGTCCCTTCCTTACTCCTCTTACTTGCGGTCTCTCTTCTTTGTTGTTGCTGAGTTCGGTGGCTCCCCTTCGTTTGCTGTTGAGTGTGACGGATCCCCTTTGCTCGCTGATGAGTTCGGTGGCTCCCTTGCTTGCAGATGTGGGTTCCTTGCTGACTGAGGGTTGAGGCTGGGTTCTTCTATTGCTTGTTTAGGTTCGGTTGAATCCTTTGTTCGTCGTTGGGCTTCGGTTCTTAATTTTCTTGATTCTTCGGCTACGATTTCAGGTAGACTCTAAACCCTTTACGTTTCAATTTTTCTCTCGATTCTCCACATGCTTTATTTGAGTTGAAACGTTGTGGATTTGGTCGTTCCTTGCTTGCTATTATTGGAGTTCGGTGGCATGCCTTACTGTTGCGTTGAGGTTTGGCTGGTTCGTTACTTGTGTTATGTTCTTGGGTTTTTGGATTCGGGGGCTATCTTTGATTGTCGTTTGGGTTCAGTTGGTTTTGTTTGCTGATTGGGGCTTTGCTTGCTTCCGGGTTTGGGGTTTGCTTGCTTGAGTTGGGTTCGGTGGTCCCTCTTGCCCGCAGTTTGGGGTTCCCTTATTTGCGGGTTGGGTTGTCTTGCTGTTTTAGGGTAGCGGTGGCCCTTCTGCTTGCTGCCTTGGGCTTCCTTGCTGGTTGTTGAGTTGCGATTGGATTTTCTTACTTGCTGCTTGGCAGCGGCTGGCTTTTCTTCTTGTTGTGTTGGGTTCGTTGGAACCTTACTTGAGGTTTGGGCTTCCCTTACTGTTTTGAGTTCGGTGGCCTTCTGCTTGTTGTTTGGGTTCGGTTGGTTTTGCTTGCTGTTTGGGGCTTCCTTTGCTTGCGGGTTTTGGTATCCTTATTGTTACTGGGTTGTTGTTGCTTGTGGCTTTGGGCTCCCTGCATGTTGAGTTGCGGCTGGCTTTCTCTGCAAATGGTGGGTTCGGTTGGTTCTCTTACTTGCTGTTTTGGGGTTCCTGGGTCGTTAGGTTGTGGCTGGCCCTCCTTACTTGTTGGGTTGCGGCTAGCCCTCCTTACTTGTTGAAGGTTGCGGCTGGCCCTCCTTACTTGTGGGTTGCGACTGGCTCTCCTTACTTGTGGGTTGTGGATGGCTTATTTACTTACTGTTTTGGGCTCCTTGCTTGTTATGTTTGATAGCTTCCCTTGCGCGTTGTCTTGGGTCCCTAGGTTAATGTTAGGCTCGGCTGGTTTCCTCGCTTGTTGTTTTGGATTCCGGTGTGGTTACTTGAATCTGACCCCTCTGGCTCTGATCCCTAAAGCCAGCATAAGTTTGATTTGTGGGCTTCTTTATCGAGCAATTATTATATTTCATTGGTTTCTTGGTTCGTTGCATGGAACAGTTGGTAGCTTCTTTTAAATCAGTTCAGCTTTGGAGTTTCATAAGAAACATCCATGTCTTACTTTATCTCATGCCAGCTTATTATCATGTCATTTAATTATCTCTTGAGCTTGCTAGTACCATGAAGTTTAATATTGTGTTAAATTGTGTTGTCTTGGGATGTTACTTGTGACGACATAATACCGACATGATACTAGATGACTGATGGAATTGAGATTGACTCTGAACATGGATGGCTATTACATTCGATTAGTCTCTGTGGACCTCCCCCGTTGACCACGTAGTTTACATAATATTAACTTAACCCACATCACGACACTAAAACTAACAACTGATTAATCTAGCTTAACTCGTCGGTTTTTGGGAAAACTTATGATTGTGAGTGCGAAAGCGATTGGAGCGTGTTCTTTGTCCCCTGTCTGGGCGGATTTCCATTCCACGATCTTTTACGATCGTTCACGATACTATCGCGATGCATATTCCGCGTACTTGTTTGTTTTATTTTTACTTCCCTATGGGAGGAAGGGGAAAAATCTAGCTTTCAAATATGGTTTGTACCAATCTAAAGATGCCCATGAATTATGCTTGAATCCAAATGGGACACCACATGATGCACATATTTGACATCATGCAGCTGAAGGCTCAAGAAAATATAAAGAAATATGATACATGAACATATAGAGTTCTCCCAGTTTTATACAAACCACCTAGCAGCTTAGCAACCGCATAAGTGGTTACACGCCCATATAGACTACATGCAGATGACACATGTATTTAACAACCACTTAACAACAGCTAAGGGGCCTGCATATAAAGTCCAAGTGATGTTCAGGATGCAAAAGGATTATTGTCGCTTTCTTTTAATAATTATTAAGTATATTTGTAGTAATGTTCCCTTGTAAGTTGTAACAAACCATGTAGGGTAAAATAGTTAAGCATGAGAAAATTTGTAAATAATCAAGAATTAACTGTTGATAACCAAATGCAGGCAATCTGTGGAGTTATAACTTCAATGTTTTTCCATCAAACAGAAAAAGAAGAAATGATACCACGGATAACTGCCAAAAAATTTAGAATCTTAAAGAATACTTAAAATTTGTATCATTCAAGTCTAGAACAAATAACCACCAAAGTTTACATGTGCATACTAGAAATGTTCTTCAAAAGATCCTACAGACTCACAACACAGAAGCGGAACTTAAGTTTTTATCAAAAATGCTGAAATTTACACATAACATGCCCATGACTAAAGATTGTGGTGCGACGGACAGTTAAATGCCAGCATGAATTAGCCAGAATAACGAAGAAATGTTGGTATGGATGATAATGCATTACAAAGCATGGAATAGATAAACACAAACATGTGCATCACACATTTACATATGTATCCATCTGTCACTGTGTGTATCACATATGTATATTATGCATGTATGTGTGTTCATATACTCACCAACACACGATTAATCGAGCATTTGTTTTTGTTTGTGGATGCATGGACAAATTTTGCAGCAAAGCTCGTTGATGGATTGTCAGCATATGCAACCGTCGGTAACATCTGCACCCACAGATTCCAATGGGCTAAGAATATTTTCACCGTCAAGCCATATTATATTTGAAAAAGAGAAAACAAGACCAGCCCAATAAGGTGAAGTTTTTCCTTAAATAAGGCAGTAGAATGACTGCAGTGCGCAAATGCATGCATGCACGGACGCGAGCTCATGCACCCCCCCCCCCCCCCCCCCCCAAAAAAAAAAAAAACACCACCCCCCCCCCCCCCAAAAAAAAACACCAAAGGAAGGGTTGGAATTCTGCAGAAAAAATAAAACAAAATTACATCTAAGACAGCAGCTGGAGTAGGTTGCAACACAGTTCTGTCCCTCGTGTCCCGCTGCCACATGCGGGCCTGCACAAAGAACATGACTAACTTGACTATTTCCATTGTGTAACAAATATATTTAGCACAAGCATAATAAGATAAGACAAGACTACAAAAGAGCATATTAAGAATTATCACTACTGTACTGTTAGAAAATTGATAAGTATATTCATGAATGGTAAATGCACATCCAGATGTCTACGGCTAAATAACCATTTTTCAAATCATATATAAATAAAAAGACTGGGTCACTGTGCTTTAACCAAGGTTTCAACTCTCTGTATCAGCATCGGTACTGACAGAGGGTTTATGATATCAATATAGTCAATCTGGTTGTATCCAAATAAACAGCATCCATGGTTCTTAAAAGATTTTAAAATAATAACTATTGTTTAAGGAAAAGTAAAGATAAATATCATCATTTTAACATGTTTATTTTTTGAATGATTTATGGAATTTTGATCATAGATCACTGACATGTTGTATAGCATTACGCTCAGCACCAAAATAATTTATAAGTACATAGGCGTTTCAGTTTTGGGAGATTTATAGCGAAGAAAGCTTAGCATTTTTATGACTCATGTAATTTCATCGTTGCTAAGAGAAGATCCCTTTGTTGCGAAGAGAAGATTATTTCAGTTAATGAGTTGACATCAAAAGCATGGTTTTTTATGTTAAGAATTATCAGACACTGAAATGTTGGGATCAACTCAGTACCACTACTTTTTTGCCAAAGTTTGGAAAACCGTTCAAACTGGAAAGAAAATTTGTCATAAAATGGTCATCATACAATGATATCAGTCAGTATTGGGTTTGTATTTGGCCAATATGAGCCCAATATGCATTGATCCAAAAAAAACCAACGCTGGCAGCATTCATGCCATGTCAACATATCCATCAGTATCGCTTAAGGTCATTATTTTAAAAAAGCCTCACCGAGGAAGCCCAGGCAACCACCTAGGCCTGGACCCCTTCTTGGCTGCCTGCTCAGGGCTTACGCCCCCCTTCTAGGAAAGCCAGCCGCACAACAAGGCCCAGGCGGCTTAGGCATTCTCCCTAGTAGACCGCCAGCCCATTTTCAATATATTTATAGTAGGAAACTTGAATATCAAAATATTAAATGTGATATTTCTTTCATACTTTTATTGCTCTTCATCTAATGTTTAGAATTTTAATATATTTTTTCTTAAAGGTTGAATAGTCGTATAAGTTTAGTTTCGGGAAAAAAATAATTAGACTATGCTAAAAAAATTTATTGTTTAACTTACTTGCTTATAGTTGAAAAGTGGAATGTTATTAAATGTGAAATTTATTATATACTTTTATTGCTCTTGAAATAATTTTGAAATAACTTTTAGATGTTTAACATATTGTTGAATGATCATGTAGGTTTAGTTTTACGAATGGAAAAAACACCTAGGCGTTATGTGGACCCCACCTAGGCCCCTACCGAGGCACCTGGGACCCAGGCTATGACATAGCCTCACCTCTACCTCTGCTTTTTAATACATTGCTTCAGGTCCCTCAAAACTTGATATGATATTTTCAATACTTATCGGATTGATCAATTTTTCAAATCTTGATTTTAAATCGCTAAAATAGGAAATGTTAATTTGACACGTTCTTTTTTAAGGAGAAGAAAGGCTTGTAGGCTTACATCATAGCCCCCGAACAAAAAAAAACTCCCATGAAAGTGAGAGAAAGAACTCACATTACGGGAGAATGAACTCAATACATGCCCTCGAAGCACAATGAACCACCACGACCACATAGTTTGTGGTGTGAAGCATTGTAATTTTTATGCATCATGAATCTCATTTGTTGCATGATGAATTTAGGCATCTACAAATAAATTCAAAAATCCACTCACGCATTGCAAATGGAAAAATTTTAACAGATAACCTCTCAGGTGAAGAAAGTATCATGTCATCTGAGCTTACTCAACTAGCATATGGCAAGATGCTGATAGGATTTTCTCGGGTTTTGGTGTATTAAAAGATGATTTTTGTTGGAAAATAGATATTTTTAGGGGGAAATGGGATTTGTTGGATTAGGAAGAGGATTTGGGGGCAAAGATTGTAACGTTATTGAAGAAGAACTGAAATAAAAGGGATACAAGATAAAAGTTGAGACCTTCCGAGAGAATCTCGCTCTCCCAAGCCGCCGATTCAAGAGGGGCCGCCTCTCCAATGAAAAATGAGAAATCTCAACCTCTTCTATGAATTATCTATCAAAATAAGCATGCCGCGTCTAATCCCCATAGTCCCTATATATATAATAGACTGAAAACTAAAAATTACAAAAAGACACCTGAACTTAAAAGGCTAAAAGCCCCTAGAAATCCAAAAAAATACAAAAACGCACCTAGATGGCCAAAATTACAGATCTATCATTACTCCGCCCCCGAAAAACTCATCTTGTCCTCAAGACTGTGCACGAAGAGCGTGGACCATCTGTTCCAAGTAGGATGCATGCCTCTTCCGGTGTCAAAAGGATAAGATTGGTCCCACAGCCTTCAACGACGTCCGGAAGAAAGAGATGGTAGTCGTCAATCACATCTGAAGGTCCAACATACCCAAAAGCTAATGCTCAGGAGGACGTCCAACTAAAAACCAATGGCCTTGGAACCGTGTAAGTATGTTGACAGGCAAAGGCGGGGCCCGAAGAGTATCGTCAGGCCAAGGCGGGACCTGAAGGACGTCGTCGAGTCAACGCAGGCCCTGCAGGGCTACGAACAGGGCCCGCTGGCCCTGCAGGCCGCTGCCAGCCTGCAGGGCAGGCCTGCGGCCAGGCTAAGCAGGCCCTGCAGGCATGCCTGCATGCCGCAGCCAGCCTACAGGGCAACCTGCATGTTGCCACTGGCCTGCAGTGCAGCCTGCAGGTCAGGTCGCCCTCCCCGGGACCCGGCGATCCCCTAAAGAGGGTCGACAAGCACTGCACTCGTCTTCATACGTCTATCTTCGTCGTCTGAATGCAAATCTGCGTCAAATTTGTCGTATTTTCCTCCTTTTGGTTTAAAGACGGAAATGCTCGCAAGTTAGGGTTTTCGGCCCCATCGATGATTTTCATTGAGATGCTCGCAAGTTGTTGCAGGATTTGTGCTAGTATTTCTCCATTTTTGTATAAGGCTTCACCACGCTTTGCTAGATCCTCACCTTGTTTCACAATGGTTTGCTTCACACCATCAAGTTTGTCGTTGTATTTCTCCTCGAAGGCATCAAACTTATCTTATGATCTTATCGTCGCCATGGATCTCACTGCTCTTATACCAATTGATAGGATTTGCTAGGGTTTTGCTGTATAAAAGGATGATTCTTGGCGGAAAGGAGAGATTTTTGGAGGGAAAATGGGATTTTTAGGGTTAGAAAGAGAGATTTGGAAAAAAAATTGGAACTTTATTGAAGAACTAAAATAAAGGGGATACAATATAAAAGTTGAGATCTTTCGAGAGGATCTCGCTCTCCCAAGCCGCCGATTCGAGAAGGGACTGTGCTCTCCAAAAAAAAAGAGGGCTTTAATACCAATTAATAGAATTTTCTAGGGTTTTGATGTATAAAAAGATGATTTTTGTTGGA
Organism: Scilla litardierei; assembly: GCA_030789695.1. NCBI lineage: Eukaryota > Viridiplantae > Streptophyta > Magnoliopsida > Asparagales > Asparagaceae > Scilla > Scilla litardierei. The sequence goes on along the minus strand of CM061132.1, from coordinate 148,837,715 downwards.
AAGGAGAGATGTTTAGGGGGAAACATGGGTTTTTTAGGGTTCGGAAGAGGTATTTGGGGGCAAAGCTAGAAACTTTATTGAAGAAGAACTGAAATAAAGGGGATACAAGACAACAGTTGAGACCTTTCGAGAGGATCTCGCTCTCCCAGGCCGCCGATTCGAGGGGAGCCGCGCTCTCCAATGAAAAGAGGAAAACTCAATCATGAATTATCTCTCAAAACAAGCATGCCCCCTCTAACCCACATAGCCCCTATATATAGTAAACTGAAAAGTGAAAAAGACACCTAAAATTGAAATTTATTAAAAGCCCTAGAAATCCAAAAATCACAAAAACGCCCCTAAAGGGCCAAAATTGCAGATCTATCAGATGCCAAGATCTATCTATTATGGTCTAAAAAATTGGCATCATCTGCCCAGTAGACCAAATTTGATCTAAATTAGGTAATTACCTCATGTGGTGAAAACCAAGTGAAAAAATGTATGCGTAAGTAGTTAGTTCTCCATGGTTGTAGATAGGCCTAGCAATGGGTCAAGTTCGGGGCTGATCCATCCCAAACCCATATCTATTTGGAGAATTTGCCCATAACCCAAATATTTACTCATGGGTCTATACTCCATTGTACTATAGACATCCTTTTTATAATTTATTATTAGATAACCCACATAGATAGTGCACGGGCACCCCCCAAAAACCCCACCTAAAGGATGTGGGCACCGCGCACAGTGAGAAAGGAGAGAGAAGAGTGGGTGTGTGTGGATATTGTTTGGGGGTAAAAGGAAAGAGTCTCAATGACAAACTTATAAATAAGATGTTCAATGTAAGGAAAAGTCTTAATGGCAAACCGCAATTAAGTGGGCTTGGGATTTTTTTGTGCGGGGTGAGATGGCATCCCTTGTGACGTGATTGTGTGATTGCCACATGAGACAACCATGTCGCATGGGACAACCTCCTCTTTTGTATGATAGATTCTTAAAATGTTTATACCAACATTTGAAATCTCGATTACGGTCTCAATTTTGATAGACGATTTCTAATATCAGTATCTGATATATCGAAAATATCGGATGATACATATCAAGAGTATCGAACTTTATGAATTAGTTTTCGTAACTCAAAATAGTTAGTTTCATATGAATATACATCTTAATTAAGTGTTTCATTAAAGCATACTTCATTTCTATCATCTCATGCACTATTCTTTCTCTTTTAAATTGCTTCACCTATTCTTTCTCTTTTAAATTGCTTCGATCATAGACTAATATTTTGAATCTTGATTTTGATAGTAGTATAAGATGTTTACCATTATAGGAAATAAAAAAGAATTTAAATTTTAGTAATTAAAATGTTGAATCTTCTCTTATTTTAGTTGGTATTAGTTACTATATGTAGTATCGGCTAGTTTCAACCGGATCATATTGACATGCTTGAAATCCGATACACAAGCGATACGTACCAGTATTGGCTACACAAGCGATACGTACCAGTATTGGCTGAGATCGTTCCAAAAGAATGACAATATAAGTTTAAGAAAAAGTTCTTGAAAACAATTTTAAGAGCATTCCACTGAACATAACATGTACGTAATGCCTAAATAACATAATTTCCAAAATATTCAACTAATATAAGCTTAGAGGTCCACCAAAAATCAACTCCATCCACAAGTATGTCATAATTAGTTTCTACGTAAGTATAAACATGGAAAAATATCCATATATAATACATATTATACACACATATAGAATAATGGGTATCATACGATATATAAGCAATTTATATCGTATTGCAACACAAAAAGTCTACCCTCTATTTTTTAACAATCGATGTTGTTCAATACTTCAATGTGATATTCATATTCTAAAACCTAAATACGTCAAAGATATAGTAAACTCACAACTTATTGCTCGTTGCTCTAGGGGTGAAAATGGTTTATTGATATAAAACCATTAACTTTTCATGGTTAAATCAATGAGCAAAAAGCTTTAATTTACTAGATATTTGGTATATTTGAGTTTTAGAATATGAAGATCAAAATAAACGGTGTCTATTGTCCAAAAATATGAAAAATGAACTTTTTGACGCCATCAATGACAAAAGGGTTCAAATGTCATACAATATCAATTATTCTCATACACACATGTATGCATATGTATGTATGTATACATTAACATGCATGCATATGCATGTTTATGTATATACGCTAGAAATAACACGTGCACAAAGTGCATGGACACCCCCCCAAAAAAACCAACCCACACAATCAAGACGCGGGACACAGACGGGTGTTTCGATGAGTGCAAAAACAGGTGAAAATGAGAAGAGTGTGTTTAAGTGTGTAGTGTCTTGGGTTTTTGGTTTTTTTATTGGGTGTGTGATTTTAGGTGTTTTGGGTTTCGGTGTGTTTTGGAGGGTTGGGTGGGGTTTTGGGTTTTTTGGGTCTTGGGTTTAAGGATGCTTTTCCATGTGGCGATGTGACATTGCCACATGGGACAAATTCAAAAACATCCCTCAATTGTAATAAGTACTAGAAATAACACGTGCACAAAGTGCACGGACACCCTAAAAACCAACCCACACAATCCGGACGCGGGACCCCACACGGGTGTTTCGATGAGTGCAAAACCGGGTGAAAATTGAGAATAGTGGGTTTGAGTGTGTATTGTCTTGGGTGTTTTGGGTTTGGGTGTGTTTTGGGGGATTGGATGGGATTTTGGGTTTTTTTTTTGGTTTTAGGTTTAAGGAGGTTGTCCCATGTGGCGATGTAATATTGCCACGTGAGACAAATTCAAAAACATCCCGCAATTGTAATAAGGATATATGTATGTATAGATATAGAGACATACATAAATACATGTATGCGTGTGTATTGTCTTGGGTGTTTTGGGTTTGGGTGTGTTTTGGGGGATTGGATGGGATTTTGGGTTTTTTTGGGTTTTGGGTTTAAGGAGGTTGTCCCATGTGGCGATGTAATATTGCCACATGAGACAAATTCAAAAACATCCCGCAATTGTATAAGGATATATGTATGTATAGATATAGAGACATACATAAATACATGTATGCGTGTGTATTGTCTTGGGTGTTTTGGGTTTGGGTGTGTTTTGGGGGATTGGATGGGATTTTGGGTTTTTTTGGGTTTTGGGTTTAGTCCCATGTGGCGATGTAATATTGCCACATGAGACAAATTCAAAAACATCCCGCAATTGTAATAAGGATATATGTATGTATAGATATAGAGACATACATAAATACATGTATGCGTGTGCGTGCACATGTCTACATACATGTATGTATATGTATGTAAACGTACATCTGCATACGTGCATGTATGATATATATATGATGAGGCCGCAAATCTGGAATTTTCAGATTTGTTTTCGTAGTTTTTAATTTTCAGGAGTGTTTTCGTAATTTTTAGTGTTTAGGGGTCTTTCTGTAATTTTGTTATTTTCTGATTAGTACTTATATGGGTCTAGGGGGATTTGAGAGTGCATGTTGAATCTTAAGAAGGAACTCGTTAAAGGTTCAGGAATTCCCTCTTTATTGGAACGCGACTTGAGAGAGTGAGTTCCTCTTGAAAGAACTCAATTTACCTTTGTACCCCTTTTATAGTTTATTATCAATAAATGTCCAGTCTTTTCTCCCAAATCCCACTTTCTAGCACTAAAAATCCCATCTTTCCACTGAAACCCCCTTCTTTTCACCAACAGTCCTATTTTTATCCATCAAACCCCTACAAAAATCCTATCAAGTGGTATCAGAGCACTACGATCTATGGCGGCGGCGGCGGCATCGAAACAGATGGAATTTTTGGATGAAAATTAAGATGTCGAAAATGAGTGTTTGAAGAAATCAATGGATGAACGGTTTACGTCAGTCGAATCTACAATGAAGGCGTTAATTGAGGGGATTGAAACTCGGTTGACAGCGTCTGAAGCAAAGATGGAGTCCTTCATGCAAAATCAATTTGCACTCATGCAAACACTAATGTAGCGATTGTCAGATCCAAAGGTGGTGAAGAACTCAAATGTGAATGAAAATCCAGATCTGGGGCAAAAGGTGAATACTTTGGAGAAAAGAAAGGGAAGAGTTGATGAATACAGCGAAGGTTTGCTCTCCGACGCAGATAAGTATCTGAGGAAGCGACGGACAACAAGGAGGACAGCGGTGGGCCCATTTACCAACCCTAGGGGCTCACCGACCCCTAGGCATCCCTGCCTAGGCTGGTGAGCCCCGCCAGGGCCACTAGGGCCCTACAGTGCCCTAGCATGGCCTTACAGTGCCTTAGCAGTGCCATCAAGGGCATGTCGAAGCCCTGCAAGGCCACTAAGGTCCTTACGGCCTCCTAGCGCCATATAGGAGCCCACATGGCCTAGGGATCCCTGTTTGGCGGCTTCCTGGTGGCCCAAGGAGACCCCGACGATGATTTTGGACTACTTCAGGAACCTGAGGAAGTCTTGGAAGAGATCCACGTGCTTTGAGGCCTCGGCTTGCAGCATCAAGGCGACGACGACGACGAGTACTTTCGGCCTATGAAAAGTTTCAGGATGATTATAACGACGATCCGGGATATGATGAGGATGTTGACGACTACGTTTAGGGTGAGGATAACTGGGACGGCGATGGAGACAGAGGCAGCGGCCCGTGGAGGGGATATGGACGATGCAGGGTTGTACGACACGACAATTATCATCCCTTTACTATGGACGTGCAGGAGAGCGAGCATGTCAGGAAAGACTTGGGGGATGAGTGTGACGAAGCTAAAGATACCACCATTCGTGGGGGATGATCCGTACTGTTTGATCTACCAGGCTAAGAGGTTCTTTGCGGTGACACACCTGACGACGAGGCAAAAATTGGAGACAGTTGGCATCTGTTTCGAAGAGAATGTGCTTTCTTGGATTTCTTAGTGGACAGGTTTAGAGACACACTTGGCAAAAACTTACAGGAGCAGCTATTAGCATTCATGCAGGATGGGACAGTCAGGGAATAAAGATAGAAATTCGAGACGCTTTCGGGATGAGTGAGAGGAAAACAAAAGGAGACTTTAGAGGAAAGTTTCATGAAGGGTCTTAAAGCAAATATCCGTGCACAAGGGCGGAGCCAGAAATTTTTTCTACCCTGGGCTACAGTAAATACATAAAATTTTCACATATGGCTCAATCATTAATCCAAATTAAATACGCTCTCATCGGTTCAATTCAATTTCAAAACAAAAATTTGTCAATTAAATTATAAACGTTTTAATCCAAATACACTCGATAAAGAATGGAAAAGCAAAATTCAAGCATTTTTACGCTTGATAAAGAACGGAAAAGTAAACAACAGCCGCTCTGACAAGAACTAACAAAAGGCACCATTTTTATCTCAAAGACAAACGATCTATCGAACAGATTCAGCTTATCAATGGGGCTTACAGTGCATAAACATCGGCGTGATTGCATACGAGGAAGGCGGAACAACGGAACCTCCGATCTTGAGCTCGGCCTGGTTTATTTTTTAGCCGAATGCCGGAAACAAGATGAAAAAATCAAATTGTTTGTAATTGTAGCCCTAGTTTTTTTTCAAGAGTTCTTTGTTAACATGAGAGAGATAAAGAGGGAGAATTTGTTCGGAAATGATAGGGCTTATGCGTCAGAAAATTGTGGTGGATTTTTTTGTTGTTTTTATGTTTCGATTTTGTATAGAATTTTAATGTATTAAACCATGTCCAAAGCCTGGTCCTGGACATTTTGGTTGGGCCTTGGACATTTTGAATGGGGCTAATTGGCTGTGCCTGGACGGTTTGATTGGGGCTAAATGGTTAATTGGTTGGAATATGGGCATTATATGTATGTATGTATGTATATGTATGTATAAGGTTTCTCCCAAATCTTACCAAGGCTGTAGCCCGGGTCAGCCCTTGAATGGGTCCGCCCCTGTCCGTGCAGAACTCCGCATACAGAGGTCTTAAAACTGATTGAAACGATGGACTTGGTTCAGATGATGAAGGATCATCTCACATAGTAGCGAAGAGCCAAGAGGGTTGTTAGGAACCAATAAAAGACTCGATTTTTATAGCAAAATAATAAAGAACAATATAATTGAGCACAAAAGAGGTGTGCTCTCCTCCCAAGACGCCGAAGAGGACGTCCGCACTCGTTTAATCTAGATCTAACATATAGACGCTCGAGAGAAATATTATTCATCAAGCATAAAAATACCAATGATGGCTAGCCCCAATAAATAGAAGAAACTAGGGTTCCTAGGGCAAAGGGGCACGCGCGCATAAGCAAAGGAGGGGGTCTGCTGCTACTAATGGGCCCGGCCCATGTGTAGACCCAGGAGGGTCTATCAATACTCCCCCCAAAGAGCCACCTTGTCCTCAAGGTGGTGCCTGCAAGTCGATTCCTTCGTCCTCCACGTCGTCATCCTCGACAGCTTCCGCTATCAACACTTGCAGCTTTCGATCCACACAGCGGTGTCCGGGAGTGAAGCGCTCGTCGCATCGGAAACATAGCCTCTTTTGCCTCTTCTCCCTCATTTCCGCATCGCTTATCCTTCGGAATGGCCAGTCAGCCGGTGGGGGGTTGTTTTGTTCTCCCGTCTTTTCTAGTCCCACCTGAACTGCCTCAGTAGTGGCCCCCGCTCCGCCTGCTCCAGTCAAGGTGACCCGCTGCAACTGCCCACTGTAGCTCCCCTCGTCTCTCATATCCTCAGCTCGGGAGTCCACCATCTGTACCATCTCGATGACCTCTGAAAGCCCCCGTGGCTTGTAAGGCCTCACCGCAGCTCGAAAACTAGGTCGCAGCCCCTTCAAAAAGGTGCCCTCAGCGACTCGTCCGACACCCCATGAACTCGTCCTGCCAGTGTCTCAAATCTCTCGATGCACTCCGGCACCGGCCCCTCCTGCCTAAGGACGAATAGCTGCTCGTGTAGGTTCCCCAAACAGGGGTCTCTAAACTTCTCCAGCACCAAGTCTTTCAGCTCCTCCCAGCTCCAGATCTGCTGCCTCCTCTCCTTCCACTGGAACTACCCCAAAGCTCTCCCCTACATGCAAATGGCTGCTGCCTCCAGCTTCTGTGCCTCGTCATGTGGTGCGCCGCGAAATATCTCTCCGATGTGAACAACCAGGCGTGTGGATCCTTCCCAGAAAATACCGGCATCTTCAGCTTCCTGACTCTGCAATCTCCTCCAAAGTGCCCCTGCTCGGGCCTTCCCTCCTCTCGGTGATGTGGACGGTAGTGCTGCCTCCTCTCGTCCTGAGTCTCGTACTGCCTAGGTGGCACTCCTTTGCGGCCCCCATAGTCTCCTCGGTAATCCTCTCGACGGCCCTCGAAATCGTCCCAACCTGTGTCATCACCGAACTCCGCCTTGTAGCCACCCCCGCTATCATAATAATGGCCTCTCACCTCCGTCTCCGTACAAGGGGTCCTCCGCTACTGGACGCCGTCCCGAAGGGTCAAAGAACCCTCCCAAAAACTATCCACGACCATCATCTACTGATGTCCGCTGTCTGTGGGGCTCCGAAAACCCACCTGGAGGCTGGCCATAGGCGCCCTCCCCCCTGACGGCTGCCGGGGGGCTCCCGCCCCCTATATGCTGCAGGTGGGGCCTGCCTGCCCTCTGGCAGCCGGAGCCCCGGCAAGGCCGCCAGGCCCTGCCGGCCTCCGGGCAGGGCCGGCGAGCCCTGTCGGAGGTCCGGCAGGGTCGTCGGAACCGGGCGGGGGCCGGCAGGGCCTGGCCAGCCCTGCCGGATCCCGTGCTGGGCGGGGGCCTCCCCCACCTCCGTCGTGTGGCGGCCGCCCCCCGAAAGGGTTTTTGGGGGCAGGCCGCCCCTCCTCGCCTTCGTGCGCTGTCCGAAAGGGGCGGCTAGGGCCGCCGCCCCCCTTTGATACTCCACCGCGTTGCGCCACACCTCCTCGCGATAATCCACCTTCCATGACTCTTCGTCTTCATCCTCGTCCAATTCCTCCACCAGAAAGAGTTGATTTTGGGTCAAAATCTCCTCTTTTTCCTTCTCTTTCTTCAAAGGCGCCGCCTTTAGTGTCGGATTAAGGTTCCCATCCCCTTGGTTGTTCGTCGCCAATTGATTTAGGGTTGCCATTAATAGCGCGAATTGTTCGTCGTGCTTCGCTTGATTTGCCGTCAATTGGTTGATGGAAGCCGTCAACTTTGCCATGGATTCATCATTTGCCGACAAAGATTTCTTGATCCCGTCGATTTCACTCGTGAATTTTGCCTCCAAAGCCTCGATTTTGTCGTGCGATCTTGTCGTGGCCGCCATGGATCGTCACGTGCTCTGATACCAAAATGTTAGGAACCAATAAAAGACTCGATTTTTATAGCAAAATAATAAAGAAAAACAAGATAATTGAGCACAAAAGAGGTGTGCTCTCCTCCCAAGACGCCGAAGAGGACGTCCACACTCGTTTAATCTAGATCTAACCTAAAAATGCTCGAGAGAAATATCATTCATCAAGCATAAAAATACCAATGACAGCTAGCCCCTATAAATAGAAGAAACTAGGGTTCCTAGGGCAAAGGGGCGGGCGCGCATAAGCAAAGGAGGGGGGCCGGCGGCTACACATGGGCCCGGCCCATGTGTAGACCCAGGCGGGTCAATCAATGGCCTGGAGCGAACACACTTCTCGCAACCAGGGACCGACGGATGGGCAAAAAGCACCGTTAGGGTGGACCAATTCAAGGAGCAGAGCAGCAAGTCACTATCGGTGAGAGAACTCAAGATGACAGATGCTGAGAGGCGTGACAAATAGGCTAATGGATTATGCTTTCATTGCGATGAGAAATTCACTTCGGGACATCGATGTCGAGACCGCACACTTCGGGTAATGGTGAATGATGAGAATGATTTCGTTAAGTAACCAGGGAGAGACGGAGCACCCCACTTGGAGTAACATGTCCATGATTTTCACGACACCACCTTGAGGACAATATGGTTTTTTGGGTGCGGAGTAATGATGAGGCTGCAGATCTGGAATTTTCAGATTTTCGAGGACGTTTTCGTAATATTCAATTTTGAGGAACGTTTTGTGATTTTCAGTATTTAGGGGTATTTCTGTAATTTTATTATTTCCTAGTTAGTATGTATATGGGGCTAGGAGGATTTGAGAGGACATGTTGAATCTTGAGAAGAAACTCATCAGATGTTGATGAATTCTCTCTTTGTTAGAGAGGGCGACCACCCTCTCAAATAGGCGGCTTGGTAGAGCGAATTCCTCGCAAAAGAACTCAATTTATCTTTGTATCCCTTTTTATTTCAATTTATTATCAACAAAAAACCAGTCTTTTCCTCCAAATCAAACTTTCTAGCCCTAAAAATCTCATCTTTCCACTAAAAATCCCTTCTTTCCACCAAAAGTCTTATTTTTATCCATAGAAAAATCCTATCACAATACATGCACATACATGTATGTATACGCACGCATGTATGCAAGTACATGCACATATGCAGATGTATGCATACATACATCTGCATACATGTATGCAAATGTGTGTGTATGTGTGACTACATATTAATCAACATATTACAATTTAAATACGTTTGGGACAGCTATACTAAGATTCCTATTCAAATTAACGGGCATAAAAACATAACCAGACCCAAAATCAGGTCCGGTACCTAGTGTGTCCACGTCTTACACATACCCACGGGCCTAGTTGTAGATCACTGTATATTTCTTATTTTACTTTAATTTATCTATTTTTATCCTTAACAGTTTACTATGTGACCAGTTCTAAATAAGGCATCTTCTGCCTATCTGACCCAACAGTTTTTTTACAGCTAAGATAAGGGGAAATTGTTGCTCAACTGAAAAGGTTGATGGATTTCTTAGCTGGTTCCAACAACAAAATTAAATAACACCTGATAAAACTGAAAAATTATTCATAGTTCAAAAAATTATTAAGAATCAATAGCCAAAAAATTACTGGCACCAACTAATGAGTTCTTAAATTTCCAAAGGGTTACAATAATTGTCAAAAGGTCACCTGCAAATATCGCACAACAGTGCTGGTATAGTCAACTGCTCGCCGTTGGACAAGCTTCCGCATTCTTTTAGCACCATAACCGTCTCCATAAGCTGTGGTTACAGCATTAGTTAAAGAAGTATAACATATAGAACTTGCAAATATGATACACCCTCAGAATGCAAAACAGCAAATTACAATTAAGAACAGCGTAAAAGATATCTTCTGTGCTTAAAAAATAAATGATAGTGATACTTTGGATGTCAACAACATCAAGAGAAACCCCATTATCATAATAAAAAGGCAATATCAGAGGACCATAAACAACAGAGAATAATTTTTTAAGGTTAACCAGAGAACTAATTCAAGTTGCAATATACCTAACAAAGAACGAGATTAGATTAAGAGGGAAAAATCTAGGAAAAGGGTGAAATTGGAATCACAAAAACAATGGAAGTTCTCCAATGCTGAAGTTAATTTGCATACAAGTTCACTTTATTGTTGCTGGAACTGTTCCTCTTTGGCTATGACAATTTCTTGTCAACAAATGAAAATTTGTATCTGTTTAAACAAAAAGTTAAAGGGAAAAAGTTTTTTAAAATATCGCATTGAATATAAAAAACGTGCCAATCAAATTAAGAAAGGTTTTCAAATTTCATATCACTTAGTCAAATTGTCAAAGAAATGCCATTGTTGTACCTTTTTAACCTAATAATGGTGCTCAATTTGACCACAAACACATCACTCCTCGTAGGATAGTAATTAAAATTTATGACGATCTTGCTTATGCATAAGTAATGAAAGCCCACAATACTCCTCAATTTACTAGATCCTCCTGCACCCCTGCTTTTTTCCTTTGAGTTGTATGTGGAGCCTATCTCGCTACCCACAGTAAGCTTCATCTAAGTTAACATGCCCTTTGCAGAATAGAAAATTAGAATTATATATCGATATGATCCATTTCAATGGGCATATAAGCTTCCTTCCTAAAAGTAAGGTGCTTGCGGCCACGCCACATATCAACATTTGTTCATAAACAAGCAATGATGTGATGCTTCTACCTGATTGTTAACAAGGTCACTTCTATTTCTCTCAAAGTGCCAACAATATCAACAAACACTACATTTTTTCGAAGGCATAAACTAGGTACATGACCCAATCACCTAACGGGCCACATTTCCCTGTTGCAGCAAACCGCATAGGATAAAAAATGAAAAAGATATAATTTGAAATGTAAAGGACATGAATAAATAAATAGATAAGACATCTGGAGAGTACCTTCATACGGCGGTTGATGAGGCGGAGGGTGTGGGTGATGCTGCGAGTAATCAGGCGTAAGAGTAGTAGACGAGGCGGAGGGCTGCCGCATCGGTGGATTCTGCTGCTGCTGCTCACCGTACATCATCTTCGCCACGGCCCAAGAAACCCTAACCCTTTGGGAGAGCGAGCGAGAGTGCGCGAAGAAAATAAAACGTTATATGCGAAAGCGTTACCCCGCCAGGAATAAAAAAAAGGAGTGAGAATAGTAGTTGCCCTAGATTTCGATGAGTGTATCGAGAAGATGGCTTCCGAGACGAAGACGAGAGCAACGACGGATCCGGGGAGTAGGGCTTTGGTGTCGGACCGGGTCCAACCCGATTTCGTTATAGCTTCCTGCCCGAATTCGACACGGCATTTTGGGTATGGGTCTGAAAGTTTTAGGCACATGTTTTATGGGAGTTGCTATAAGCACAGACCTAATTGCTACTTAGACAGCGTTTACCGACCAACAATAGATGTATTATAACTTATTTTGACTCATGATATTAATGTGGTGTCACTGTTTGACAGACTTCACATGCCATAAACACATTAGCAACATAGTTATGAGTTATGACAAAGAGAATAGAATGCACGTAATTGTTACTGACATGCCCAGATTTGGTTCGGAGGAGAACCACATCACACACCAATCGGATAATGACGATTCCAAAATAGGTGGACTTCATACGCATCTAGCGTTACTGTCGTGCATGTGACTTGATTATAGCGTGCGATTGAGCCATTGCCGAAATAGGAATCGGACTTTTAAAGTCTTGCAACGATAATGGATCGTCACACTTATTGAAGGAAACATAACTTGACGTATATGAGATATACACATTCGATCACAATGGAGTTGTGATCGATTTGTTCAAGAGAGATGAGCTTGTCGCACGGTGTTACGAATGCTGGTGAGAAAAATTTGTAGAGAGTTACAAATTTTTACCCCCAAAAAAAGATAAACCCCTTATCGAAACCCACTACCAGGCTTCATCAATTTTTACTCAATGTAAAAAAAACGAAAAAAAATCCAAGTTGTTCGTTTTGAGTGCTTTTGGTACGTGCATCACTTTTTACTCACATCGCACAATATGCAAATTTTTTGTCTATTGTGCGTGGTGAGTACTTTTGGTATGTGCATCAAATTTTGCACACCACTACCCTCTGCTGATTCACGAGCACTCCTGTATTAATCACGGGCGTCCTTGCATTCTTGTAGGTTCACATGTGAGAATTTGCATTTGTTGCCCACCTCCAATTCCTATATGAAGGGTTGCACTGTTCAACCCGATTTCGTTAGAGCTTCCTGTCTGAATTTGACATGGCATATTGGGTATGGGTCTAACAGTTTTAGGCACATGTTTTATGGGAGTTGATATACGCACAGGCCTAATTGCTACTTAGACAGCTTTTACCGGCCAACAATAAATGTATTATAACTTACTTTGACTCGTGATATTAATGTGTTGTCAGGGTTTGAGAGACTTCACATACCATAAACACATTAGCGACATGGTTATGAGTTATGACAAATAGAATAGAATGCATGTAACTGTCACGCCCCGCTTCCCTAAAATGGAGGCGAGACGTGAAAAGTTCCGCACGAAAGTGGAGCTGTGAAGCCCCAAACCCGATAAGCGTCAATAAAACATAAGCAGGTCCCTGTAACCACAAACGGAACAACAATAATAACACAAGGAGAGACAAAAATAAAATCTCATATCTCATAATTTGTCCAACATGAAAATTAAGTTCAACATCCAGAAAAGCCACCAGGCTAAAAGAAAGAGTCTAAAGGCCCAGAACAATGCCAACAAAAGGAACAACGTAACAAAGTATATGTGCTACACACCGACAACAAAATAGCAGTCTAAACAAAAAGGAAAAACTCAACGAAGACACTAGGACTGGTCCCCAGTGTCCACGTACTCCTCGCCAAACACAGGCTCGGGCTCGGCGTCAGCAAACACCTCGTCCTCAACAATGGACTCAGGCTCGGGATCTAACATGTGTCACCCAAAAGAGTAAAGGGGCACATGTCAGCAAGTCTAAAAGACTTGGGCAAGGAAACTGAAGGTAAGGTAAACTAGCAACCTAGCAGATATAGTATGATGCATGGCATGGCAAGTATAGTATGGAAGTGACAAGTGAAGGAAAGTACAAGTAGCAAGTGTGTCATGGATAACAAGTAAAACACGGTCAAGTACAAGTCAAGTGGTTCACGTCAAGTGAACAGTCAAGTAAACAAGTTGTGCACAGAGATTCCGCCTGTTGGCTAGAGTGGCTGATCGGGCCAACTCCTAAGCTCAAGTGACCGTTTATCTCTACCCCTCCACGTGTATCGAGCCAGGGAGTTACCCCGAACACGGAATGCTCGCTTCTGGAACACGAGCCAGGAAGTGTGTTTAACATGTATGGCGTAGGGTTATGCCTGCAACGCAGGTGCCTAGCCGGTAAACAAGTAGGTCAGGCATTGGCTATCAACCAACTCACATAACCCGCTTCTGGAACACGGGCCAGGAACACAAGTATTGTAGCGTGTGCTACGAAGGCGACATTTAACATGGATAGCATGGATGACAATTAATTCGCGTACCGTTAATCAAAATTAAACATGACATGATGGTTATGCAACATGGTAAACGATGGTCCTAGCTTCGTTGTCAAGCTAGTTCTGGAATTGCGCCTAGGCGAGTATCATTTCGTCGCCTAGTCTCTTTTACGCATACAACAAGCAAATGGCCTAAAACATGGCCTAAACCCTAAGTGGCAAGTTTCACTTGCCTAACACCGAGGATGACGATCAACGAGGGTTCGTCCCACGGACGCTAATCTACGGGGAAGTCGCTGATATGAAGAAACAATCATCAAAACAACATTCATTTCATTAGGGTTTCACAAAAACACAACGGGTTATGAAAACATTAAGAGATCGATTATTACCGTATAGGAAGCGGAAGAACGCTCCAGGGAACCTAGGGATCAGATCTGGAATGGATGGGGAAAATCTGGAGAAATGGGGTTTTGGGGGATTTTGGGGGATTTGATGAATGTTTGGGGAAGATGAGAGGTAGAATGTGTTAAGTGAGGGTTTGGATGATGGATTTGGGCTTGGGATGAAGGAATAAGGGTTTGAGGTAGTAGGGGGCTCAATGGGAGAGAAATTAGGTTTAGAGTTGAAGAAGATGAAGAAGAAAACGTTTGGGGGGGTTTAAATAGGATGTGCTGGCGGCTGCCCAGAAATTAGGGTTTCGACACTGATTAGTCGGTCAAAGAGCAACCACTGACCGACTATTTTGTGAACTAGTCGGTCGGTTGACCAACGCAGACCGACTAAGTCCAAACAGTAACTCCTGTACAAAAATAGGATTTAGATTTAGTCGGTCAAAGAACAACTACCGACCGACTAGTTTCGAATCTAGTCGGTCGATGAAAGTTCTTAGACCGACTAAGAATGAATAGTAACTGGTACCAAAAATAGTTAATGAGTTAGTCGGTTAAAGAAGCATTGCTGACCGACTAGTTTGCAACCTAGTCGGTCGACCAATATTCTTAGACCGACTAACGAGAAATAGTAACTCCTGAGAAATTAACAAAGCCAACTAGTCGGTTCAAGAAGGTTTTCCGACCGACTGGATCGTCATCTAGTCGGTCGGTGCCCCTTCTTACACCGGCTAATGAGCACCAAAAGTTCGGAAATGGAGCGCGAAGCTCCGGGATCGATTCCTAAGACTCCTAGGCTTGAGCTAACAATAAGATATGACCGATATGAAGCCCGTCACGAATGACTTACTCCAAAATCGACGATTCTAAGGAAGAAGCTAGAAAATCACAACGAAACGATCGAAAATGAAAGCTACGGAGACGTAAACCACGCATAAGGAGAAAATCCACCAAAACATATAATATGACATAATAAATCCAGATACACGAAAACCAGTCGTTACATCCACCCTAACTTAAGAAAAATTCCGTCCTCGGAATTTCCCAACACTCACGTGTCCGGGAACAAAAGTGGGTAGCGCTCTTGCATCTCATCCTCATTCTCCCAAGTAGACTCTCCAGGCGAGCCGTGTCGCCACATCACCCTCACAAGATTGACAACCTTGTTCCGAAGTGACTTCTGACGCCTGTCCAGAATCTGCACTGGCTGCTGGTCATACGTCATATCAGGGCGAACGGTAATCTCCGAGAAATCCACAGCATGAGATGGATCGCTAATGTATCGACGAAGCTGCGACACATGGAAAACATTGTGAACTCCCTCCAAAGATGGCGGCAAGGCTAAGCGGTAGGCTACCTCGCCAACTTTCTCCAGAATGTCAAACGGTCCAATGTATCACGGGCTCAACTTCCCCCGCTTCCCAAAGCGAATCACACCACGATTCGGGGAAATCCTCAGAAACACATGATCTCCCGGCTGAAACTTTAAAGGCGGCTTTTAGCATCCGCCCAATGCTTAAAACGGTCCTGAGCAATCCTCAACCTCTCCCGAATGTTCCTGACGACCTCCACAGCCTCCACAATCATCTCAGGTCCCAACAGCTCCCGATCACCAACGTCATCCCAACTCAATGGCGATCGACATTTCCTCCCATAAAGAGCGGCGAAAGGCTCCATGCCAATACTCGCCTGGAAGCTGTTGTTGTAAGAAAACTCCACCAGATGCAGATGGTCCTCCCACGAACCCTTGAAATCCAACATGCACGCCCTCAGCATGTCCTCCAAGATTTGAATCGTCCTCTCGGACTGGCCATCCGTCTGCGGATGGTACGCTGTGCTGGAACTCAGACGCGTACCCAAGCTCTTCTGCAAACTCTGCCAGAACTGAGATGTGAACCTCGTGTCTCTGTCCGACACGATACTCACGGGGACTCCGTGAAGTCGTACGACCTCCTGCACGATTCACGTTACATCACTATCCAAACTAGGAAAAAGGAAAAAAACGGAGAGTAAAAGAATTTACCTCCATATACCTCCTCGCTAGCGCCTCAGTGGACTGTCCCACTCGGAATGGAATATAGTGCGCGGATTTGGTCAATCGATCTACGATCACCCAGATCGCGTCATTCTGCTTCGGACTCCGAGGCAGTCCAGTCACGAAATCCATAGTGATGTGTTGCCACTTCCACTCCGGAATCGGAAGCGGTTGTAGCAACCCTGCCGTACGCTGATGCTCCGCCTTTACTTGTTGGCAAACCAAACACTTGGCTACACTCCGAGCCACACTCCTCTTCATGCCATGCCACCAATAGTTCAGACGAAGATCCTTGTACATCTTGGTCCCACCAGGATGCACAGAATACGGCGAACTGTGTGCCTCCACCATCAACTCCTCTCTAATATCCCCAGCTGGCACACACAACCTGGCCCCAAACCTCAGCGAGCCATCCTCATGAATCAAAAAGTCAGTCCGCAGACCGGCTTCCACCTGCTCCCGAATCTTCACCAGCTTCGGATCCTCAGCCTGGCCAGCCTTGATCCGATCCACAATCGTCGACTGTATCTGCATACACATCAACGAAGAAACCTCCCCATGAAGAACAATCTCCACACCAGACTCGCAAAAATCCTGCTGCAATCTCCACTGCGAGGTCAAAATCATCACCGTTGGAAGCCTACTCAGCGCATCAGGAACCACATTCACCTTGCCAGGGTGATACTGCAAATCAATCTCATAATCCGCCATGAGCTCCAACCATCGACGCTGTCGCATGTTGAGCTCCTTCTGAGTAAAAATATACTTCAAGCTTTTGTGATCGGTGAAAATCTTCACTTTCTCACTCAGCAGGAAGTGCCTCCAAATCTTAAGAGCAAACACAACAGCAGCCAACTCCAAATCATGCGTCGTGTAATTCTTCTCATGAACCTTGAGCTGACGAGATGCATAAGCCACAACATGCCCATGCTGATGCAACACACAACCGAGACCCTTGCCAGAAGCATCGCAAAAGATCTCAAATCCACCGCTGCGATCAGGCACAACAAGAATATGGGCAGTCGTCAATCTCTCCCTCAGAACACCAAAAGCATTCTCACAATCACCCGACCAAACAAAAGGTACATCCTTCCGTGTCAATCTGGTCATCGGCTCGGCAATACGGGAAAAGTCCTTAATGAAACGCCGATAGTAACCAGCAAGTCCAAGGAAACTCCAAATCTCAGACGCAGACGACGGAACAGGCCACTCTCTGATGGCCCTAATCTTCTCGGGATCCACTGAAATACCATCTCCAGTCACCACATGCCCCAGAAAAGCAACTCTGTCCAGCCAAAACTCGCACTTCGAAAACTTAGCATACAGCCGATGCTTCCTCAAAATCTCCAATACCGCCCTGAAGTGCGAGGCATACTCCTCCTCCGACTTTGAATAGATCAGAATGTCGTCAATAAAGATAACGACAAACTTATCCAAAAAGTCATAGAAAATCAGGTTCATCAGATTCATGAAAACTGCGGGTGCGTTAGTCACACCGAAAGGCATAACCACAAACTCATAGTGTCCATACTTCGTCCTGAACGCTGTCTTCGGAACATCATCCTTCTTCACCTTCAACTGATGGTAACCACTCCTCAAATCCAATTTAGAAAACACCCTCGAACCTCCAAGCTGATCAAAAAATATCATCGATACGAGGCAACGGGTATTTATTCTTGATGGTCACCGCATTCAACTCCCGATAGTCCACGCACATGCGACGCGAACCATCCTTCTTCTTCACCAGTAGCACCGGTGCTCCCCACGGAGACACACTAGGGTTGATATAACCCTTCTGCAAAAGCACATCCAGCTGCTTCCGCAATTCCTCCAACTCAGCGGGTGCCATACGATAAGGCGCCTTCGAAATCGGCTGCGCTCCCGGAACAAGATCAATAGAAAATTCTAGAGCTCGATCAGGTGGCAAACCAGACATCTCTTCGGGGAAGACGTCATCAAAATCCCGCACAACTGCTGGCCTCTCCAACTCCATCTGCATAGCCACAACCTCCACCGGCCTGGCCCGAAACCTGACAGGACCAAGCGAGCTGCCACCTCGACTGAACTCAAATACTGGATGTCCGGGAATCTCGAACACCACCTTCTTCCTCCGACAGTCGATCGTAGCATAGAAGCTCACAAGCCAATCCATCCCAAGAACCGCATCATAGTTGATGATGTCGTGGACAATGAAATCAGCGTAAAGCTCATGTCCACAGACCACCAACGAGCAAGAATTGCCACCAATATGCACCGAGACCACGCCATTCCCTGTGACGATATTCCAACTCTTGGGTAGAGGGGACGTCGACAAGGAATGCTTCTCCACGAAGCTCCGAGAAATAATGCACATCGATGCACCATAGTCAAAGAGGACTCGTGCAGGAAATGTGCACACCAAAACCACACCTAACAAGCAATTAACAATCAAACCCTAGTCTAGCAAACAATCATGTTCAAGCAAACAACACAATCTAACAATCAAAACCAGCTAGGAAAGTAACAGCTAGATTGAGGATTACCTGCGATAACCTCGTCCACAGCCTCGCTCTACACAGCGGTCATCAGAAAAGCCTGCCTCCTCGACGGAAAAGCCTGCTGAAAAGCCTGCCTCTGGGGAACAAGAGCTGCTCCACGTCCAGCAGGAACAGACGCCCTCTGCTGCAACGGCTGTGCTGCAACAGGTACCCTCCAAGGCTGCTTCGACCTCGGACAATCCTTCATGGTATGGGTAGGATCCCCACAGACGACACACTGGCCCAGGAATCTCCTACACTGATCCTTGACGTGCCCGGTCCTATCGCAGAAATGGCAAGTCTTCTGAACAGGCCCTCCTGGCCTCTTGAACTGAGCTGACTGATTAGGCTTGAAACCAGGCCTAACCATCGCTCTGGCCTGCTCCATAGGCCTCTTCCCAGCACCAGAAACATGTCCTCTCCTCTGACTCAGGTTCAGCTCCTGCCTCCTGGCAGCGACCAGAACCTTCTGATAAGAGTCCAGATTAGAGGAAGACACAAAACTCTGGAGCTCCAAAGCAAGTCCCTGCAGGAACCTCTGAGCCCTCTCATCAGCATCCTGCACCATCTTTGGTGCGAACCGACTCAGCCTAGTGAACTCTAGGTGGTACAGGTCCACCGTCAAGCTCCCTTGCTTCAGATCAATAAAGCGCTGCAGCATCTCCTTCTTAGCCTCCTTCGGAAAGAACTCCTCATCAAACCTGGTCTTAAAGGTAGCCCAAGCTATCGGCTCCACCAACATCTTCTCTTCCGCATCCCACCAGTTCCGAGCGTTATCCTTGAGCTGCATCTTCGCCAAATCAACCCATCCTGCCGGGGTGATCTTGGCCATCTTCAAGTTATCCTCAATGTTCCGAATCCACTCATCGGCAGCTAGAGGACCCTCAGACCCATCAAAATATGCGGGACCCAGCTCCCGAAATTGCTTCGCTCCCGGCTCGGAGCGAGGGGCATCCGGAAGTGCCCGGGCAGCTCGAGCAAGTGGAGCATTCTGAACTTGCAGGAGCACGCCCTGCTGCACTTGCATCATCTGGAGCATCATCCGCATCATCTCTCCGTTGGTGGGTTCCCGCTCAGGCTCCTCATCATGAGGGGGCGCACCACTACCTCCACCACGGGTGAATCGCCTTCCTGCCATCTAATGACACAGAAAACGAAGCAGATTAGACTCATAGCTTATGACTCGGATGTCGAACTTAGTTTATTGGACATTCTAATATTATTATTGTCATTCTAATAATCGCAGTTACAGAAGGACCTGCATGGGCCACCAACAAAACCTGTCACGCCCCGCTTCCCTAAAATGGAGGCGAGACGTGAAAAGGTCTGCACGAGAGTGGAGCTGTGAAGCCCCAAACCCGATAAGCGTCAATAAAACATAAGCAGGTCCCTGTAACCACAAACGGAACAACAATAATAACACAAGGAGAGACAGAAATAAAATCTCATATCTCATAATTTGTCCAACATGAAAATTAAGTTCAACATCCAGAAAAGCCACCAGGCTAAATGAAAGAGTCTAAAGGCCTAGAACAAGGCCAACAAAAGGAACAACGTAACAAAGTATAGGTGCTACACACTGACAACAAAATAGCAGTCTAAACAAAAAGGGAAAACTCAACGAAGACACTAGGACTGGTCCCCAGTGTCCACGTACTCCTCGCCAAACACAGGATCGGGCTCGGCGTCAGCAAACACCTCGTCCTCAACAACGGACTCAGGCTCGGGATCTAACATGTGTCACCCAAAAGAGTAAAGGGGCACATGTCAGCAAGTCTAAAAGACATGGGCAAGGAAACTGAAGGTAAGGTAAACTAGCAACCTAGCAGATATAGTATGATGCATGGCATGGCAAGTATAGTATGGAAGTGACAAGTGAAGGAAAGTACAAGTAGCAAGTGTGTCATGGATAACAAGTAAACACGGTCAAGTACAAGTCAAGTGGTTCACGTCAAGTGAATAGTCAAGTAAACAAGTTGTGCACAGAGATTCCGCCTGTTGGCTAGAGTGGCTAATCGGGCCAACTCCTAAGCTCAAGTGACCGTTTATCTCTACCCCTCCACGTGTATCGAGCCAGGGAGTTACCCCGAACACGGAATGCTTGCTTCTGGAACACGAGCCAGGAAGTGTGTTTAACATGTATGGCGTAGGGTTATGCCTGCAACGCAGGTGCCTAGCCGGTAAACAAGTAGGTCGGGCATTGGCTATCAACCAACTCACGTAGCCCGCTTTTAGAACACGGGCCAGGAACACAAGTATTGTAGCGTGTGCTACGAATGCGACATTCAACATGGATAGCATGGATGACAATTAATTCACGTACCGTTAATCAAAATTAAACATGACATGATAGTTATGCAACATGGTAAACGATGGTCCTAGCTTCGTTGTCAAGATAGTTCCGGAATTGCGCCTAGGCGAGTATCATTTCGTCGCCTAGTCTCTTTTACGCCTACAACAAGCAAATGGCCTAAAACATGGCCTAAACCCTAAGTGGCAAGTTTCACTTGCCTAGCACCGAGGATGACGATCAACGAGGGTTCGTCCCACGGACGCTAATCTACGAGGAAGTCGCTGATATGAAGAAACAATCATCAAAACAACATTCATTTCATTAGGGTTTCACAAAAACACAACGGGTTATGAAAACATTAAGAGATCGATTATTACCGTATAGGAAGCGGAAGAACGCTCCGGGGAACCTATGGATCAGATCTGGAATGGATGGGGAAAATCTGGAGAAATGGGGTTTTGGGGGATTTTGGGGGATTTGATGAATGTTTGGGGAAGATGAGAGGTAGAATGTGTTAAGTGAGGGTTTGGATGATGGATTTGGGCTTGGGATGAAGGAATAAGGGTTTGAAGTAGTAGGGGGCTCAATGGGGGAGAAATTAGGTTTAGAGTTGAAGAAGATGAAGAAGAAAACGTTTGGGGGGGTTTAAATAGGATGTGCTGTCGGCTGCCCAGAAATTAGGGTTTCGACACTGATTAGTCGGTCAAAGAGCAACCACTGACCGACTAGTTTGTGAACTAGTCGGTCGGTTGACCAACGCAGACCGACTAAGTCCAAACAGTAACTCCTGTACAAAAATAGGATTTAGATTTAGTCGGTCAAAGAACAACTACTGACCGACTAGTTTCGAATCTAGTCGGTCGATGAACGTTCTTAGACCGACTAAGAATGAATAGTAACCGGTACCAAAAATAGTTAATGAGTTAGTCGGTTAAAGAAGCATTGCTGACCGACTAGTTTACGACCTAGTCGGTCGACCAATGTTCTTAGACCGACTAACGAGAAACAGTAACTCCTGAGAAATTAACAAAGCCAACTAGTCGGTTCAAGAAGGTTTTCCGACCGACTGGATCGTCATCTAGTCGGTCGGTGCCCCTTCTTACACCGGCTAATGAGCACCAAAAGTTCCGAAATAGAGCGCGAAGCTCCGGGATCGATTCCTAAGACTCCTAGGCTTGATCTAACAACATGATATGACCGATATGAAGCCCGTCACGAATGACTTACTCCAAAATCGACGATTCTAAGGAAGAAGCTAGAAAATCACGACGAAACGATCGAAAATGAAAGCTACGGAGACGTAAACCACGCATAAGGAGAAAATCCACCAAAACATATAATATGACATAATAAATCCAGATACACGAAAACCAGTCGTTACAGTAACTGTTACTGACATGCCCAGATTTGGTTCGGAGGACAGTCACATCTCACACCAATCAGATAATGACGATTTCAAAACGGGTGGACTTCAAACGCATCTAGCGTCACTGCCGTGTATGTGACTTGATTATAGAGTGCGATCAAGCCATTGCCGAAATAGGAATCGGGCTTTCAAGTCTTGCAACGATAATGGCTCCTCACACTTATTGAAGGAAACATAACTTGACGTATATGAGATATACACGCTCGATCACAATGGAGTTGTGATCGATTTGTTCAAGAGAGATGAGCGTGTCGCACGGTGTTAAATGCTGGCGAGAAAAATTTGTAAAGAGTTCCAAATTTTTACTCACAAAAAAAGATAAACCCCATGTCGAACCCCACTACCACCAGGCTTCGTCAATTTTTACTCACCGAACAAAACAAACAAACAAACAAACAAAATTCCATGTTGTTCGCTTTGAGTAAATTTGGTATGTGCATCACTTTTTACTCACAGCTCACAATATAGCGCATTGAGTAATTTTGGTATGTGCATCAAATTTTGCTCATCTCGCACATCACTACCCTCTGATGATTCCCAGGCACTCATATATTGATCACGGGCGCCCATGCATCCTTGTAGGTTCGCATGTGCGAATTTGCATTCGTTGCCCATCGGCACTGTCCAAATTCATATATAAAGAGTTGCACATTAGCCATCATCTACTCACAGCATATTCTCATCATTTTCTCATCTTCTTCGACCAACACAAAATCTGTATGTTATGCCACAGTCTTCGTTAGATTCATCATTCGATCCGACCCGAAAATCATGTGTATTGCAAATCAGTTCAGATTCAGTGATGAACCCAACAAAGAATTTGGTGTATCATGAAATTTTGTTCTCGTGACAGTTTAAATTAGTTTGCAAGAATATTCAAAAAAAATTGTTTGCTTAATTAGACCCGGATGTAAGGTAAATTATGTCAATTTCTATGTGATGAGATTTGCTGTTGTAAATCACGGCATCGAACAAAAGTAATGAAATGTGTAGGAAACAACACAGTTGCTTTTGTGGATTGAAAGCTCCGATTAGAAATGCAGTGTCAATATATAATATTGGGAGAAGATTTCATGGGTGTATCAAGTACAGCAAGAGCCACATATGTAGTTTTTTGGTTAGGTTCCTGAGAGGGAACTGTGTCTGCGTGGAAATGCATGCGCTAGATAGTTACTACATGAAATAACAAAGTTAAAATTATGGCAATGAGAACAAGAAAGGAATTATGAAGATATATATGAGAAAATAAGTTCTTATTTTTTCAATGCCAATGAAATTAACAGAAGATAAGCTGCCAGTAGCAATTATATGATGCACAATGTATCTTCGACGTTATCATTAACATCCGGACAGTTAAGCCATATGAAAGTGCTTGATATGTCGCATACATAGTTTTGTTTTGGTTGTAAATCATTTTTGTTGAATAATGTACTTTGGTATGCATTGATGTTATAGTAAGTGGTATACACACAGACACACATAATGCATTGTCATTAAATTTGATACATGCATATCATCAACATTTTGACATAAATATAAAATGAACGCTAAATATGATACATTGGCATGTCTGATACATTGTTAAATCTAATACATTGACATTTCTGATAAATTGACATGTCTGGTACATTGACATAGTTGACATATCTGATAATTGACATATTTTACACATCTGATACATTGACAACTATGACATAAATTTGGATTCATACAAATAAGTTACATTACCAATTCTGAATATGAAACTTGACATAGATTTGGGTTTGCTGAAATTGATATCCTGCTTGTTGTTGTAGACTGAAAATTACACAACGCACAACGGACAAAATGTTGCATGTTGTGCACGATGAGAAAAATGTGATGCACATACCAAAGGTACCCAACGTGCACAACGAGCGAAAAATTTGCATATTGTGAAATGTGCGTAAAAATTGATGCACAGACCAAAAATACTCAAAGCGTACAACATGCAAATTTTTTGCATGTTGTGCACTGTGAGTAAAAATGCAATGAATAGACCAAAATAACTCACCATGAACAACATGCAAAAATTTTACTAGCTATGCGTTGTGAGCAAAAAGCGATGTACATACCAATAGCACTCACCGTTCGGTGTTGCGTTTTTCGTACGAATTCAACTTTTTCTTTACATCAAACAAAGATCCGAACTTTTTGACAGACTTTCATGACCTAAAATCGTTCGGGACCAAAAAAATTTGTGCACGATCGTTAAATTTCAGGGTTTTCGCCTACTAAACCTGTTCCAATGAATTTTAAAATGAATTAGAACATCTTTAGTAGATTCGTACATGTAAAACTCTCTGCTGGGAAATAAAATGGGTTTATACAATGGTACCTGCACTGTAGCATATTCTATTCATACAAAAGAAAGCAGTGAACTCATTCAGGGTGTTTTGGCTTATGGGTATTTTCAATATTCATGATTGTGTTGATCAAAAACTTAAATAATAATATTTAAGGGACCGAGTTGGCTCTGTAACGGCCGGTATTTTTAGGTAAGTTTAATTGTTTGTGTGCTTGTATTTTACTTCTGATTGTCCGACTATTTTTATCCGTAGAGTCGACGCGAGCGCGTCTAATTTTTTGCCATAAATAAAAATATATTATTTTCACTTACATCAATTACATCACAAATTACAAATTACAAAATATCTTTTAACCCAAAACAAGTTTCACGTTTTCCTTTCCTACAGCCTGATACATCCCCCTAACCTACCAAATTTCATTAATTCTAAAACCTAATCCTTACCTAAACTTCTCCCGTTAATGAATCTTGTCCACTGCCTCTTCCTTCTTCAAGTATCACCCATCAACTCCCCTGCAACGTTCATCAGCCCCTTACACAATTCAGCCCCCCTTCACAGTTTCATCATCTTCACACACAACCCATCACCAACACAATAATATCATCAACCCTTTCAACCCAAAATCAAATTCCCAAACACAACTCAAACTGAAAATTGGAAGAGGATGAACCAAACCAAATCTGGAAATAAAACTTAAGATCTGAAAACAGAATATACCCAACCCAATTTCAGATCAAACGATCTCCTTCCCCATTTCTCCTCTTCCCGAGCTTCCCTCACCAAAGCCGCGCGCAATCACTTGAAGCCCGGCCACCTCAGCACCTTGCGCGTGCGTGAACGCCACTGGCCGGAGCGCCGCCTGGCCGGAAGCCGCGCCGCCTGGGCCGCCGTCAGCTGCCCCCTCCTCCTCCCCGTCGTTGCGCGAAGGTGAGTATGCCCCCCCTTTCCTTGCGCACGAAATCCTCTTTCGTTGCTTGTTGACCTGCAAGCTTTGGAAAAAAAGAGAGAAAAGAACAAGAACATACATAGAGATGAAGAGGATAGATATGGAAAAAAAGTAAGAGGGGGTTATATTAATAGGGTGACAGCTTTGAGTAAAGGTTTTATTAAAGAATGAAGAGATATAGCCTTAAAGAATAGAGATGTATTAAAAGAGATGTCAGGTTGAGAGAGAAAGTGAGGGGTTTTGTATTAAAATGATATTAGAGTAGGAGATAGCAGGTGGGGGTGTATTAAACGTAATGTTAACACGATAATAACCCTATCATTAGTTGGTGTTAAGTTAGTAATGGTTATTAATAATAAGTTAGATGTTATTATTAATGCATTTATATTGTGAAACTGACCCACTTGTAACTTGTGAAACCAGGTATCACTACCACAGTTCGAAACACGCCTTTTCCCGACAGGCGTATCAGTAACTCATCGTACCGTAGCTATGGGGTTTAAAAACAATATTGATGCATGCTAAATTAGTTTCTTTTTATTAGCAAAGTGTTTCACCTAAACAGTTAGCTAAACTCGATAAGTTGCATAGTATCGTAGTTGCACCGTATCGTAAATTGAATTGGACTCTGTGACATGCTTAACCGAAAGATGTAATTGGAAAAGTGAGAATATTAATTAACTCGTAAATGGTAAGTACGGTAACATACACACACACACACTAGGTTTTTGGGGTAACTTATAATAGTGGAAGTGCGGGAGCGACCAGTCCGATCTGTAGTGAACAATATTGTTTTGTTGAACCGTATCGTTTTGTTGAATAGTATCGTTTTGTTGAACCGTATTGTCACGCCCTGCTTCCCTAAAATGGAGGCGAGACGTGAGAAGGTCCGCACAGACGTGGAGCTGTGAAGCCTCACGCCTGATAAGCGTCAATAAATTAAATGCAGGTCTCTGTAACCACGAACAGAACAAAGATAATAACACAAGAGAGACAGAAATAAAATCTCAAATCTCAGAATTGTCCAACATTTAAAATTTAGTTCAACATCCAGAAACGCCACCAGACTAAAAGAAAGAGTCTAAAGGCCCAGAACAAGGCCAACAAGGACAAACATAAACAGAGTATTGGTGCCACGCACCGACAACAAAAACAGTCTAAAATAAAGAGGAAAGCTCAACGAAGACACTAAGACTGGTCACCGATGTCCACGTACTCCTCAATGAACGCAGGCTCTGACTCAGCGTCAGCAAACATGATCGCGCCCGGATAACACCCTAAAGAGCGACCGTGTAGTTTTACCGCAAGCGCACGGTGTAGAGGCGAGCGGGTATCGAACACAGGGAGGACGTATGACAGTGCCTTCTCCGAACAACCTGGCTATAGGGACAGAAGAGTAGGAAAGTTCCTTTCGGCGATGTTGTCACAATCGTCAAACAAAGTATGGAGATATAAAATCAAATTAAGACGCCTAGGGAATAGGGAATCCCCGCTACTCACCGTATCTCGTCAATGTGATTCATCGGTATCACAATTGCTAGGGTAGAATGTCAGGTGAACTAGTTGCAACTGAATGCAAAACCTGGCTCACGCTCTCGCGCTATTGCCGGTCTATAGCGAACCTAGGTTCGGGTCCAATTTTTTGCAAACCCTAGCCTAGGCAAGCTAGCATTAGGATCAACATCATTGTTCAATCGCATCCGAGCCCACTCTTGTGCAAACTCGGGCTACGACCTAGGTTGGGATAGTTCCTACCCGTCCAATCTTTTGCAAACGGGTATCGGTATAGAATTGCAACCGAGTAACCTAGTATCGGCCCAATCTCTTGCAAACCGATACTTCGGAAACTCAATTGCAACCCAATTCGGATTTCTAGGGTTTCCTATCGAATTGGGATCCAATCTCTTGCAAATCCCAATCGATATGAACACCTAGCTATCCGTATTATATCGATCCCAAACTAACCATAATAGCAATTCTAGCAATAGTTCTGCCAAATCATCACAAATCGGAAATTGGGCTCGTAGGGTTCATCCCCACGCCCTAAGGCGTTAAGACTACTCACAAATCATATTGCTAATGAAAGAATAATCAATAGAAATAGCAATGAAATTCATGGCAATATTCAAAATAACAATAAAAATAGGATTTTTAATGGAGAGGAAGACAAACCAATGTAGCTTTCCAAGAATCCAACAAAATAATACTTTTCTCTCCTCTCCAATCATAAGAAATAAACTCTAAAAAGTCTAATCTAAAAAGGCTGCCAAAAGCAATTCAAAAAGCTCCCTAAACTAGGTTAGAATCTGGGGTTAAATACCCCCAAAACTGCCCAAAAATTCGTGACCAAACTGCCCCTGCGTAGCTCCAAAATCGTGATGTCCGCTACAGGCAGCGCTGCTCACTCGGCCGAGTGACAAGAGTTGCTCGGCCGAGTGAGAGACCCTGAGAATTTCCAGTAAGTCCGGGGTCTTGGGGGTCTTCACTTCGGGCGTCACTCGGCCGAGTGAGTTGTCGTCACTCGGCCGATGGGCTTATCTTCACTCGAGCGGTCGGCAATTGCCACTCGGCCGAGTCGGGCTTCTGCTGCTCAGACTGACGAAAAACAGTAAGTTGGCTCTTTTTGAGGGGCGTCGTCTGAGTGCCACTCGGGCGGACGGGATACGTCACTCGGCCGAGGCGGCTTCTGATGCTTGGCCGAGTGCACACTTGGAGCGTGTCCGATCTGGCCGGCCGAGCGGGGTCTCGCTGGTCGGCCGAGTGACTCCTTCACTCGGCCGAGTGAGACACTGAAAATGCCCATTCTGAGCGTTTTGCCTCCTCGTCGATCCTACGACGTTCTTTCTACTTTCGCTCCTCTCCAATCTCAAAATACCCCTCAGGGAAGTCTTCGGTGACACTCCGGAGTAGGTGTATCTCGGAATCACTCCAAATCGCTCCAAATCTCCTGAAATACGACAAAAACAACAAATCGTGAAAAGTATCGCAATATTGTCGATAAATCGTGAAAAACGTGATTTGAGCGATCTAAATGGCATGCAAACATGCGGAAAAAGGTGTAAAATGTGGAGTGATCAAAATCCCCCAAGCTTACCTCTTACTCGTTCTCGAGGAAGATAAGTAAAAGGCGAACCCGGTGAATTTAGAAAATGAAAATGATGGAAAAAACGGAAAACGAAAAACGAAGAAGAAAGAAGAAAGCGAAGAGGGAAGCTGCTAGATCATTTCTCTCAGGACGTGGGTTTTGCTTACTCATATAGCATGCACCGAATGTAAAACACATGTCAAAGACTTTTATTTCGATATCATAGTATAATGGTGCAAATAGAGATAGAAACCCCAAGAATATCGATATAGCATGAAAAACGGAATAATTCTAAAATTAACATTGTCTGAATCATCTAAAGCGGTATACAATATCGCAGATCACACACTTTTCAATTGAATGCTTTCTATGAGGAGTATAGGAATATCACGCAATAGAATAGAAAGAATAGAAAAGCGTGCATTTCATGAAATGAATGCTAGGCGTAGATTTCTGGATTTCGTGAAGCTAAAACAATCTCACCGAGTATAGAATATTACTTAGCCTAGGTTGTCATGCACCGTCAAGTAGTCACTCTCTCACACATCATTGGATTATCTCACCCAAGCTTATCTATAAGCGTGATGGCATAAAAACAATATTTACATCCCCATTTTTATGAAGCTCCAAAAGTAATAAAAATAAAAACAAAAAAAGGGGGGGAGAAAGAGAGAAAGCGTATGAGATGGGATCGTTTATTGAGATTCTTTTCTCTTTTCTTTTCTTTTTCTTTTTTTAAATAGCATATATACACAATGATCCCAAATCAAAGAGAAAGAAGGATATACAAGAATTTTTCTTTTTCCTTTTTGGTTTTGGGAAGGTTGGAGCTAGGAATTTAATAACGGGGGAAATGCCAAATACTAGAATCGCTAAGGGAAGATTCACCAATGATTTTAAAATAGAGAATTAATGTTCAAGATATGTGGAGAAAGAAATAAATATGTCTCTCAGTTCACTCTATAAGACGTGCACGACAACTTCAGCAGGGTAATCTAATCTACTCGGTTTCGATCACAAAAAAGCTAACTAATCCAGATTTATCATAGCTAACATCATTCAATCATCCTGAAGTGAAGTGTACAAGTCATGCAAATAGAAGTGATATAGGAAAAGAAAACGGTACTCCAGATATAAGCATTCAATGCGTGAATCTTGGTGTGTTTTCTGCGATAGCATACATATGAATATTCAGACTCAGCTAATAATAAAATTTCATCCATTTTCATACGGAAAAAAGTGTGGGTTACTATCTCTAAATGCAAGGTAGATCACAGCATATGAAATCGGAAATAAAAGCTAAGACATGACAAATAAAGCATGCATATAGAGAAAGCTAACTCCACGTCATCATCATCACAGAAAAGTCATCTCTAGCATGAGATGAAAAGAAATAAAGATAAAGAGGGAAAATAAAGCTATTTACAATGCAGCACATGAAGAAAATAAGAAAAACGTGATGCATGGTAAAAAAAGAAAAAGTGATGAAAGTGAGTGCAAAAGCGGAAAATGTCGTGAAAAAACTAAAAATAAAGGTGGTAAATCGAAAAGCGTGAGAACTCACTCCCCCAAGCTAAAGGGCACAGTGTCCTCAATGTGCGAAGTGTGGCACATCGAGAGACGTGTAATGTGAGGGGTAGGTGAGGATGCATGCATGAAAAAGAAATAAAAAGAACAAAATGAAAAATATGATGCAGACATGATGCATGCAGATATAGGAGTGAATCGGATATAAGAGTGTCATACCAAAAATCTCTCCCTCTCTCCCAAAAATGATATATGAAGATATGATCAAAATGTGGACCCAAAAATAGGTAGGGGAGGGGGTGGGCAAAAATCATCAGGACCTAGCCGAGACGGGCAGCATGACGATAAAAAAGATCAATGGCATCAAGGGTGCCTAAGAAGGTGGGGCTGCGCCGTCTCCGTCCTGAGGCGGAGGTGGTGGTGGCGGCGGCTAGGGAACAGTCTGCTGGGTGGGTGTGGGAGCAGACTGGGTGCGTGTAGGGGTGGGTGTGGGTACCTGCTGGGTGGGTGTGGGTGCGCGAGGAAGCCGATCGAGAATCTGGGTAAGGCAATAGTGAATGCCCGGAAGTAGGTCGAAGCGGCTGGCCATAGCTGTGACGGTGGCGGACATGGTCCTGAGGTCACCTCTGAGGCCACTCACCTCCCCCTCAAGAGCACGAATGGTCTGAAGTACAGTGTCGGGGGGAGGTGGTGCAGAGGGACGCACGGGTCTGTGCTGTGCGGGACGGGGCTGGCGAACTCGGGTGGTGTAGTGGATGGGCTCAGTAGGCATGTGGAGGAAGGGTTCTGTGCTCACAAGTGGGGGCCTAGCCTCAGTGCGAGGCTGGGGCGCAGGCTGGTGTGAGGTGGAAGCAGCAGCAGCGGAAGTGGAGTATAAAAGTGGCGACGAGGCGGCCAGAGAGGTCAGTGACACAGACGTGGGAACAGACGTCATGACACTCTCAGAAAGTACGGCTACGGTGGGGACAGAAGCGACAACCGCTGGGGAGGCAATGTGGGGTCCAAAAGGTGAAATCCCAGCGGAGATCATACTGGCCATGGTCTCCACGACCGCAGCGAAAGAAGGCTCTCCTGTCTCAATAAAAGTAGGTGGACGCTCGGGTAGCGCGGAGCAAAGGGGCTCAACGGACAGAGGGCCAGCTGTGGAGGGAGCGGTGGTAGTGGAGGCGGTCTCAGCAAGTGTACTCCTGACACCGTCAGAAGTGTGGACAGTGGTGGCGGGAGCAGCAGAAATATCAGGGATAGGCTGAGGGGCCACTGGGTCAACGGGTGCAGTGTGTGCAGCGTGGGCATGCTCATCCTCCTCGGCCTCCTCGGCCTCAAGCACGTAGGCGGCGGGGATCAGGAGATCCATCGCCGGAAGCCAGTCCACCTGTGCTGGTGCTATCTGTGTCCGAGCTGGGCTCGGAAGGATCATGTAATCAGCACCGTAGGGACCGTGCAACCAAACCCAGTGCCGCTGACCGTGCGGACGAAGCATCTTCATCCGGGCCATGACGTCTATGGACAGTGAAGTGGGGCCCGGGGCTCGTCGCAGGTCATCCGGAAGGTCCTCGCCGGTCATCAGGGCGAGCAGGGTGATCAGACCGCCGTAACATATCGGTGAGCGAGCGCCCACCGATACGATGATGCGGTCCAAAAACCAGCTCGCGATATCAATCACGACGGCGGGGACCAACTCGTCACTCTCCCTAGCTAGAGCTCTGGGGCGCGTCATCGCATAGATCATATAAAGCTCCGGCGTTGACATCGTCCCAGGCTCATACCTCGCCAAAAAGGTAGTCGCCATAAGGCGCTGAGCTATGCGGAGGCAGGGGTGGACGATGGCCAAGGCCTTGGCCCTACTAGGGTCAAAGGCAGCTGGTAAACCCGTGATCCGGGCCCAGAAAGCGTGGGAATCGAAGGAAGGTGGGGGAATGTGAGTGGGGGCGTAACCACGGTCGGCCCCAGGGACATCGGGCCATGAGAAGAATGCTCTCATCATACTGAGAGTGACCAGGCACTCTCGGTCCATAAACCTAAACGAGCATCCCTCGTCGGTCCGGGCTATAGAACTCAGCACCTCAAGTGTCGGACGGACAAAGGTGTCCGCCGACACTTGGAAAAAATCTCGCCAACCCACGTTGTCAAACAACGTG
Source organism: Scilla litardierei (assembly GCA_030789695.1). NCBI lineage: Eukaryota > Viridiplantae > Streptophyta > Magnoliopsida > Asparagales > Asparagaceae > Scilla > Scilla litardierei. Next base: position 148,805,210 of record CM061132.1, on the reverse strand, counting down.
AGCATCCCCTCAAGTACCCCCAGGCGTCATAGGTCTGCAAGGTGTGCGAACCTGGAGGGTACAATCGAGCGCTGGGAAATGTGCTCAAAGACGACGCGGTGTGCGTCGTCCCGGAACGTAATCCCCAGCGGCCCGACAAGTGGAGCCGGTGGTGGCAGTGGGTCGGCATGGAGTGGCTGTGCGGGGTGAACGGGGACTGCAGGCTGTGGCTGTACGGGGTGAACGGGGTCTGCAGGCTGTGGCTGCGCGGGGTGAGGTGGTGTAGGCGGAGGAGAGTCCTCCATCTCGTGGGAGGGGCCGAGCTCATCCGACCGCTTCCGCTTGGCGGAAGCTCTCCTGGTGCGTGGCCGTGTCCGGGGCGGTATGTGGCCCCCGGGTGCTCACCAAAAATGAAATAAATGCGGCGTGCGAAAATGAGTGGAGCGAATATACCGTAACACGCCGCGAGAGTAAAATGGTGGATGCGTGCGAAGACACCGCCTCCACGAAGCCAAAAACCGCTCCCCGGGAGCTCCCCTAGGCTCCCCTAAGCTCCCCAATATACCCTGCACATCAAACGAAGATATCAGCTAGTAATATTCAAAATGTATGGGGGGGTTAGGGGTATGATAGATAGATTTTGAAGTTGATTTGGGCTAGGGGCTCGATTAGCACATGGATCGTCAAAAAATAGGAGAAAAATAGAGAAACGGGCGAAATAGGGCATACCGGAGCTCGACCGGCGGCAAGGGAGTCGCCGGCGACTCGGGCGGTGCGGAGAGGGCGTCGGCCGGCGGTGGTCGGCCGAGCGCCGCCGACAGCGAGGCGGTCGGGCGAGTGGGGGGGGGGGGTCGCAGCGGTCGTAGGAGAGATCGGGCGTGGGCTCGGGCGAGAAATCGATAATAACACTTCGAATTCCGCGCCGAGCCCGCAGCGACTTATATAAGAAAAAGTTACAACTCGGTCGAGTGACTAAGTCGCTCGGCCGAGTGAATGTAACGGAAATATTTTTGAAAATTCCTCCCCGCTTACGACTCGGCCGAGTGGCCTTGCCATCCTCGGTCGAGTGGAAAAAATCCATTCGGTCGAGTTGCTCAAGCTACTCGGCAATACTCGCCCTAGGAGCGTATCAGTTTCGCTCGGCTGAGTGAAGATTTATACTCGGCCGAGTGACAATTATACTGAAATCAAGAAAAGAAACAGAGAGTTGGGTACAGCAGACTTCCCTCGTTCGTGTGCCGCTCGGGCGGACGAGCTTATGTGCTCGGTCGAGTGACTAGTATACTCGGCCGAGTGAACCCTGTTTTCTGATGTTTGGCTCCGTTTGGGCCCTAATCTCTGTTTTTCTTCCTCCAGACGATTTCATCCTCCTCCTAAGCATCGAGCGCATTCCTGGAGCGCTCCTCGTCTCCTTGTTCATCCTCCTAATGATAGGTACCCCTTTCTCCTCTCCTGTCAAAGAAAAATAGGACTCGTTATCACGAAATTTTTAGGCAAACGACTCAAAACACTAATAATTTCTAAAACAAAAATAAAGGAAAAAGTAAAAATAAAGCGATAACCGTCGGGTTGCCTCCCGACAAGCGCTCGTTTAAGGTCTTGAGCTCGACCCCCTTTGATTTTCAATTTAATGCGGGATATTGGGTGCATATGAGATGCACCCGTCGAATTTATTGGGAAGAACGCTTAAATTTGGATGTTGTGACGGCGTATTCTTCCTCGGTGCTCCTTCACCTCGGGTAGTGTTGGGGGGTGGCTCCCCCAAGCTAGTGCTTGCTTCGGGCCTCGGCTTCACCGGTGACACCGATTTTCGTATCGGTGGGGCCTTCTTTGGAGTCTTCATCTTTGAGAGCTTGCAGAGCTCTCGTATTCTCGCGACATCAGCGTCGCCTTCATCAATTTCTACGGAGAGGTCGGGGGAACACTCCATCTTTTCTTCTTGGCCCAAGTCCGGCCCTTCCTCAAAATCTTCCTTAAATAGTGCGCCGATGGAATGGGGGATCGCCTCCTCAATAACCTCATCAAGGAGGTCCATATAGTCCAGCTCCTCATGATAGGGCATGTGTTTCATTGCCTTGGGTATATGAAGCTCCACCTCGATGTTGCCGACATTCAATGTTAGAGTCCCTTCTCGTACGTCGACAATGACACCGGCGGTGGCGAGGAACGAGCGTCCAAGTATTAGCGACGTATCTCCCTCCTCCTTGACATCCATGATCACGAAGTCGCATGGTAAACATATGCCCCCCGGGACTTGTAACGAGATGTCCTCTGCGATCCCCACTGGCCTTGTGATCCGACCATCTGCTAGTTGTATCCACATGTCGGTAGGCTTCAATTCTGTGCCGGTGTTTAGTCTTCGGAACATAGAGAGAGGCATGAGGCTAACACTAGCCCCTAAGTCCACTAACGCCTTTTGTAGAGGGACGCCGCCTAAGATGCAAGGAATTCGGAAACTCCCCGGGTCTTTGAATTTAGCCGGCTCCTTCTCTCTCTTGGTGAACCAAGTCCCCTCCTCAGCGAGCATTATTTTCTCCTTCCTCTTTCTTCCCGTTATCAAATCCTTTAAGAACTTGGCGTATGTCGGGATCTCCACGATAGCGTCGAGGAAAGGAATGTTGAGGCTTACCCCTCTCAAATATTCGAGAAACTTGGCTAGCCGTTTCTCCATCTTTGCTCTAGCAAGCCTCTGAGGGAATGGGATCGGTGGCATAAAACGCCTCTCTTCAATTAGTTGCTCCGCTCTGGACTTTTCTTCCCCTTGCGGCTCTTTCTCCCTCTCAACTTCAATAATCGGCTCACTTGGCTCTACTCTCTCTACCACGGGCTCCTTGGTTAGGATCATGACGGGGGTGGAATCCTTCCCGCCTCTCGTAGTAACTGCAACCACGGCATTGATATGTCCGGTGGTGCCCCGTGGATTTTGCTCGGGTTGAGCCGGCAACTGTTGGCTATTTCGATTGAGCAACGCAAGTTGCTCCGAGATTTGGCCTACAACGGTTGCAAGGGAATCTTGGCTCGCCTTCAAGGAGGCATTAGTCTTCTTCTGCTCGGCCATAAACTCCTCCACTCTAGCTTCAAAATCGGAACGTTGTTGAGCTTGTGGATGGTTTGGATTTCTCCACCCTTGATTGTATCCGGGCGGCCTATAGGGTCCAACTTGTTGCTTTGGTGGGAAATTTTGTTGCGGAGGCCCCCTCGGTGGATAATGTTATTGCTGTTGTGGTGGTGGTCGAGCTTGATGAGGTAGTTGTTGCGAGGGGTTCAACGCTCCTTCATTGTTGGCATAGGAGAAACCGGGATGGTTTCTAGTGGCCGGATTGGCCCAGTATCCTTGGTTCCCCGCGACGTATTGAACTTGCTCCAAAGATCCATCTCCTTGTTCTCCTCCCAAATACATAGCTTGGGATTGGTCTTGCCAATCACACATTTGATTTGTTGGTGTGGATGTGGAAGGGGTTCCTTGGGGCTCCGTAATATATTTCTCCAGTCTCTCCACCACCTTGTGGAGAGAATCGAACTTGTTGGTCAGCTCCGCTACGGCCTTGGCCTCATAGATGCTAGATGGCTTCAAGGAGGATGAAGAGTGTCCTCGCTCATCGCCCCATTGTTGATTGTTCGAGTCCATCTCCTCAATTAAGGCCGTAGCTTCGTCGGGAGTCTTCGATAGGATGGCCCCATTTGCCGCGGCATCAATAATCTGCTTGGTCCCCGGTTGGAGACCATTGTAGAAGCTATGGACTAGCTCCCAATCTTCAATGCTATGGTGGGGACACTGATGCTGCAGGTCTTTGAAGCACTCCCAAGCCTCGTAGAGTGTCTCTTGAGGTCCTTACTTGAAGTACATGAGAGCACTCCTAATCTTTACCGTCTTGGAGGGTGGATAGAACTTGTCGATAAACGCGCTCGCCAACTCATCTCATGTGGTAAAGACTCCTTCAGCTTGCATCCTCAACCAATAAAGAGCTTTATCCTTTAATGTGAAGGGGAAGAGGCACAGTCTGATGGCATCTAGGGTAACGCCCGGCATCTGGAAGGTGGCACACTTTGATAGGAAGAGCTGGATGTGGTAGTGGGGATTTTCTTGGGCGTTCCCATGAAATGGATCCTGCTGCATCAGAACCACAAGCCCGGTCTTCAACTCAAAATTCTTGTCGGCCGCCAACTCCGGCATGGCTATGGACGAGGTCGTGGAGGAAGTCTTAGGCCGGAGCCTATCTCGAATGGAAATAATCCTCGCCATTCTTGCCGCTAACTCTTCAGGCGTCTCCCGGACGTTCATAAACCTCTCTTCCGTATCGGGTCTCCTCTCCGCTCTGATTCTCCGCAATGTACGCTCGATCTCAGGATCAAACAATATATCGATGGGGTCTGCTGTGGATCTAGTGTACATGCACGGGAAAACAAAGTTTCAAAGAAGTGATTAGCACAATGGAAAATCCACACATAAGGAGAAAATCCACCAAAACATATATATAATATAGATAATCCAAATACATGAGAAACCAGTCGTTACTTCCTCCCCAACTTAAGAAAATTTCCGTCCTCGGAATTTTCCAACACTCACGTGTCCGGGAACAAAAGTGGGTGGCGCTCTCGCATCTCATCCTCATTCTCCCAAGTAGACTCTCCAGGCGAGCCGTGTCGCCACATCACCCTCACAAGATTGACAACCTTGTTCCGGAGTGACTTCTGACGCCTGTCCAGAATCTGCACTGGCTGCTGGTCCTACGTCATATCAGGACGAACGGTAATCTCCGAGAAATCCACAGCATGAGATGTATCGCTAATGTATCGACGAAGCTGCGACACATGGAAAACATTGTAAACTCCTTCCAAAGATGGCGGAAAGGCTAAGAGGTAGGCTACCTCGCCAACTCTCTCCAGAATGTCAAACGGTCCAATGTATCGCGGGCTCAACTTCCCTCGCTTCCCAAAGTGAATCACACCACGATTCGGGGAAATCGTCAAGAAAACATGGTCGCCCGGCTGAAACTCCAAAGGACGGCGTTTAGCATCCGCCCAATGCTTAAAACGGTCCTGAGCAATCCTCAACCTCTCCCGAATGTTTCTGACAACATCCACGGCCTCCACAATCATCTCAGGTCCCAACAGCTCCCGATCACCAACGTCATCCCAACTCAATGGCGATCGACATTTCCTCCCATAAAGAGCGGCGAAAGGCGCCATGCCAATACTCGCCTGGAAGCTGTTGTTGTAGGAAAATTCTACCAGATGTAAATGGTCCTCCCACGAACCCTTGAAATCCAACATGCACGCCCTCAGCATGTCCTCCAAGATCTGAATCATCCTCTCGGACTGGCCATCCGTCTGCGGATGGTACGCCGTGCTGAAACTCAGATGCGTACCCAAACTCTTCTGCAAACTCTGCCAGAACTGAGATGTGAACCTCATGTCTCTGTCCGACACGATACTCACAGGGACTCTGTGAAGTCGTACGATCTCCTCCATGTTTCTCCTCGTAAGCGCCTCAGTGGACTGTCCTACTCGGAATGGAATAAAGTGCGCAGATTTGGTCAATCGGTCTACGATCACCCAAATCGTGTCATTCTACTTCAGACTCTGAGGTAGTCCAGTCACGAAATCCATAGTGATGTGTTACCATTTCCACTCCGGAATCGGAATCGGTTGTAGCAACCCTGCCGTACGCTGATGCTCCGCCTTCACTTGCTGGCAAACCAAGCACTTGACCACACTCCGAGCCACGCTCCTCTTCATGCCATGCCACCAAAAGTTCAGACGAAGATCCTTGTACATCTTGGTCCCACCAGGATACACAGAATACGACGAACTGTGTGCCTCCACCAACAACTCCTCTGATATCCCCAGCTGGCACACACAACCTAGCTCCAAACCTCAGCGAGCCATCCTCATGAATCAAAAAGTCAGTCCGTAGACCGGCTTCTACCTGCTCCCGAATCTTCACCAGCTTCGGATCCTCAGCCTGGCCAGCCTTGATCCGATCCACAATCGACGACTGAATCTGCTTACTCATCAACGAAGAAGCCTCCCCAGGAAGAACAATCTCAAATCCAGACTCGCAAAAATCCTGCTGCAATCTCCACTGCGAGGTCAAAATCATCACCACTGGAAGCCTACTCAGCGCATCAGGAACCACATTCACCTTGCCAGGGTGATACTGCAAATCAATCTCATAATCCGCCATGAGCTCCAACCATCGACGCTGTCGCATGTTGAGCTCCTTCTGAGTAAAAATATACTTTAAGCTTTTGTGATCGGTGAAGATCTTCACTTTCTCACTCAGCATGAAGTGCCTCCAAATCTTGAGCGCAAACACGACAGCAGCCAACTCCAAATCGTGCGTCAGGTAATTATTCTCATGAGTCTTGAGCTGACGCGAAGCATACGCCATAACATGCCCGTGCTGATGCAACACACAACCTAGACCCTTGCCAGAAGCATCGCAAAAGACCTCAAATCCACCGCTGCGATCAGGCACAACAAGTATAGGGGCAGTCGTCAATCTCTCCCTCAGAACACCGAAGGCATTCTCACAATCACCCGACCAAACAAAAGGCACATCATTCCGCGTCAATCTGGTCATCGGCTCAGCAATACGAGAAAAGTCCTTAATGAAGCGCCGATAGTAACCAGTAAGTCTAAGGAAACTCCGGATCTCAGACGTTGACTGCGAAACAGGCCACTCCCGAATAGCCTTAACCTTCTCGGGATCCACTGAAATACCATCTCCAGTCACCACATGCCCGAGAAAAGTAACTCTGTCCAACCAAAACTCGCACTTCGAAAACTTAGCATACAAACGATGCTTCCTCAAAATCTCCAATACTGTCTTCAAGTGCGAGGCATGCTCCTCCTCTGACTTAGAATAGATCAGAATGTCGTCAATAAAGATAACGACAAACTTATCTAAAAAGTCGTAGAAAATCAGGTTCATCAAATTCATGAAAACTGCGGGTGCATTGGTTACACCGAATGGCATAACCACAAACTCGTAGTGTCCATACTTCGTCCTGAACGCTGTCTTCGAAACATCATCATTCTTCACCTTCAGCTGATGATAACCACTCCTCAGACCCAACTTCGAAAACACCCTCGATCCTCCAAGCTGATCAAAAATATCATCGATGCGAGGCAACGGGTACTTATTCTTGATGGTCACCGCATTCAGCTTCCGATAGTTCACGCACATGCGACACGAACCATCCTTCTTCTTCACCAGCAGCACCGGTGCTCCCCATGGAGACACACTAGGATTGACATAACCCTTCTGTAAAAGCTCATCCAGCTGCTTCCGCAATTCCTCCAACTCAGCGGGAGCCATACGATATGGTGCCTTCGAAATCGGCTGCGCTCCCGGAACAAAATCAATCAAAAACTCCAGAGCTCGATCGGGTGGCAATCCAGACATCTCCTCGGGGAAGACGTCATCGAAGTCCCGCACAACCGCTAGCCTCTCCAGCTCCATATGCATAGCCACAACCTCCACCGGTCTGGCCCGAAATCTGACCGGACCAAGCGAACTGCTACCTCGGCTGAACTCAAATACTGGATGTCCGGAAATCTCGAACACCACCTTCTTCCTCCGACAGTCGATCGTAGCATAGAAGCTCGCAAGCCAATCCATCCCAAGGACCGCATCATAGTTGATGATGTCGTGTACAATGAAATCAGCGTAAAGCTCATGTCCACAGACCACCAATGAGCAAGAATTGCAACCAAGATGCACCGAGACCACGCCATTCCCTGTAACGATATTCCAACTCTTGGAAAGAGGGGACGTCGACAAGGAATGCTTCTCCACGAAGCTCCGAGAAATAATGCACATCGATGCACCGGAGTCAAAGAGAACTCGTGCAGGAAATGTGCACACCAAAATCACACCTACAAACAGTCTAACAATCAAGCCCTAGTCTATCAAACAAACATGTGCAAGCAACCAAACATAATCTAACAATCAAACATACTAAGGAAGAAAAGCTAGAAGGAGAGTTACCTGCGATAACCTCTTCAACAGCCATGCTATCCACCTCAGTCATCAGAAAAGCCTGCCTCCTCGGCGGAAAAGCCTGCTGAAAAGCCTGCCTCTGTGGAACAAGAGCTGCTCCATGTACAGCAGGAACAGACGCTCTCTACTGCAACGGCTATGCTGCAACAGGTGCCTTCCAAGGCTGCTTCGACCTCGAACAATCCTACATGGTATGGGTAGGATCTCCACAGACAACACACTGGCCCATGAATCTCCTACACTGATCCTTGATATGCCCGATCTTGTCGCAGAAATGGCAAGTCTTCTGAATAGGCCCTCCTGGCCTCTTGAACTGAACTGGCTGGTTGGGCCTGAACCCCGGCCTGACCACAGCACTGGCCTGCTCTACAGGCCTCTTCCCAGCTCCAGCAACATGTCCTCTCCTCTGGCTCAGGTTCAGCTCCTGCCTCCTCGCAGCTACCAGAACCTTCTGATAAGAGTCCAGATCAGAGGAAGACACAAAACTCTGAAGCTCCAAAGCAAGTCCCTGCAGGGACCTCTGAGCCCTCTCATCAGCATCCTGCACCATCTTCGGTGCGAACCGACTCAGCCTAGTAAATTCTTGGCGGTACTGGTCCACCGTCAAGCTCCCTTGCTTCAGCTCAATAAAACGCTGCAGCATCTCCTTCCTAGCAGCCTTCGGAAAGAACCCCTCATCAAACCTGGACTTAAAGGTAGCCCAAGCTATCGGCTCCACCAGCATCTTCTCTTCCGCATCCCACCAGTTCCGAGCATTATACTTGAGTTGCCTCTTCGCCAAATCAACCCATCCAGCCGGGCCGATCTTGGCCATCTTCAAGTTATCCTCAATGTTCCGAATCCACTCATCGGCGGCTAGAGGACCCTCAGACCCATCAAAATAAGCGGGACCCAGCTCCCGAAATTGCTTCGCTCCCGGCTCGGAGCGAAGAGCATCCTGGATTGCCCGAGCAGCTCGAGCACCTGGAGCATTCTGGACTTGCAGGAGCACGCCCTGCTACACCTGCATCATCTGAAGCATCATCCTCATAATCTCCCCACTGGTGGGCTCCCGCTCAGGCTCCTCGTCATGAGGGGGCGCACTACCACCACCACGGGTAAATCACCTTCCTGCCATCTAATGACACAGAAAACGAAACAATTAGACTCATAGCTTATGACTCGGATGTCGAACTTAGTTTATTGGACATTCTAATATTATTATCGTTATTCCGATAATCGCAGTTACAGAAAAGGACCTGCATGGGCCACCAACAAAACCTGTCACGCCCCGCTTCCCGAAAATGGAGGCGAGTCGTGAGAAGGTCCGCACAGACGTGGAGCTGTGAAGCCTCACGCCTGATAAGCGTCAATAAATTAAATGCAGGTCCCTGTAACCATGAACAGAACAAAGATAATAACATAAGAGAGACAGAAATAAAATCTCAAATCTCAGAATTGTCCAACATTTAAAATTTAGTTCAACATCCAGAAAAGCCACCAGGCTAAAAGAAAGAGTCTAAAGGCCCAGAACAAGGCCAACAAGGACAAACATAAACAGAGTATTGGTGCCACGCACCAACAACAAAAACAGTCTAAAATAAAGGGGAAAGCTCAACGAAGACACTAAGACTGGTCCCCGATGTCCACGTACTCCTCAACGAACGCAGGCTCTGACTCAGCGTCAGCAAACACCACGTCCTCCGCAGCACTCTCAGGCTCGGGATCTAACATGTGTCACCCAAAAGAGTAAATGGGCACATGTCAGCAAGTCTAAAAGACTTGGGCAAGGAAACTGAAAGGAAAGTACACTAACAACCTAGCAGTTATAGTATGATGCATAATATGGCAAGTATAGTATGGAAGTGACAAGTAAAGGGGAGTACAAGTAGCAAGTAGCAAGTATGTCATGGATAACAAGTTTTACAAGTAAAAACACGGACACGTACAAGTCAAATGGTTCACGTCAAGTGATCACGTCAAGTAAACACGTCAAGTAAACAAGTTGTGCACAGAGATTTCGTCTGCTGGCTAGAGTGGCTGATCGGGCCAACTCGTAAGCTCAGGTGATCGCTTATCCCTACCCCTCCACGTGTATCGAGCCGGGGCATTACCCCGAACACGGAATGCTCGCTGCTGGATCACGAGCCAGGAAGTGTATTTAACACGTATGGCGTTGGGTTATGCCTGCAACGCAGGTGCCTAGCCGGAAACAAGTAGATCGGGCATTGGCTATCAACCAACACACGTGGCCCGCTTCTGGAACACGAGCCAGGAAACACAAGTATTGTAGCGTGTGCTACGAATGCGACATTCAACATGGATAGCATGGATGACAATTAATTCGTGTACCGTTAATTAAAATTAAACGTGACATGGTAGTAATTATGCAACATGATAAATGACGGATCTAACTTCGTTGTCAAGCTAGTTCCTGAAATTGCGCCTTGGCGAGTATCATTTCGTCGCCTAGTCTCTTTTACGCCTACAACAAGCAAATGGCCTAAGACATGTCCCAAAACCCTAAGTGGCAAGTTTCACTTGCCTAGCACCGAGGATGACGATCACGAAGGTTCGTCTCACAAACACTAATCTACGGGAAACGTCGCTGTTATGGAGAAACAATCATTAAAACAACATCCATTTATATTAGGGTTTCAAAATATCAAATGGGGGTGATGAAAATATTAAAGGATCGAACACTACCGTAGGAAGCGGAAGATCGATGCCGAGCAAGCACGGTAACGGAAGAAACGATCCGGGGAACTAGGGTTCAGATCTGGAAATGAGGAGAAAATCTGGAGAAATGAGATTTTGGGGTTTTTGGGGGTTTTCCGGCGGCCTAGCGGTGATGGCCGGCCTAAATGGAGAGGGGGAGAGGCTCTTGAGGAAGGATGAAGGCTAGGGGAAGATGGCTGATGATTTGGGGAAGAAGGAGGCTCAGGAGAAATGAAAGAAGAAAGAAAAACGTTTGGGGGGTTTAAATAGGAAACGGCGGCGGCTGGGCAAACCCTAGGTTTACGACAGCGATTAGTCGATCAAAGAAGGGTCGTTGACTGATTCGGGTTCAATATTACATATTTAACCCCCCATTTAGCCCTATTTTGTGCTCATGTGATGCTACATTGTTCTCTAATTCATACGTATTTTCTACACATTTATTTATTAGAGAAAACACCTTATTTGAGCACAAAACAGCAATTAATGACGCATTTCTGCACTTTTTATATTTTTTCTAGCATCGTCTCGATCTCACGATTCCAATGAATATTTATTTGTATTTTTCTGAGATCTGTGCTAATTACTATGAATTTTTGAATGCAGAATACCATTTAAATGGAGAAATACGCACGAAAATACGAAAATACGGTCGCCGCACGAATCTTAAAGGACACGTGGCCGCATCTCAGCGTCTCCCGCCTCCATCTAACGGTCCAAGCGAGTGTTCGACGCGGCAATACAATAGCCATTGGATTCGCATCCAACGGTCTGGAACGAGGCGAAATCGCGTCTGAGGCGATCAACCGGCGGGCCACGTGGCAAAATTGTGGCCGCTGGATCTCAATCCAACGGCCCGGAGACTTATCAAGCGTAGCAAAGCGGGGGTTTATCGGGGACACGTGTCGCTATCAGGGGCTTCCCGCTCGTATCGTGCGGACAAAACGAAGAGGGCCGCTGCGATATTTTCTAGGCGACGTGGGCGTCTCGTGACCGATGGATTTCGATCCAACGGCCCATATTCGAGAACGACAGCAGCCAGGCAGGACACGTGGCGTCTCTACAGAAGATCCCACATTTTCAATCAACGGTGCAGATCAATTCGAGGCCGCGCGATTCAACAGGCGACGCGGCGTATCTCCTACCGTTTGATTTCGATCGAACGGTCCACACGTCTCCCACCCAAACTCGAAGCGCAGCTCATATGGCGGGCGACGTGGCTTCTTCTCCGATGTTGGATGCTGATCCTACGGCTGATATTAATCCCGAAACGAATTCGAATTGATGCGGGCGCGGATCCGATCCAGTAGGACACGTGTCGCTCCGTGGTTGAATCCCGACGAGATGAACGGCTCACATTTGCTCCGATCGAGATCTGCGGATCAGATTCATTCGGGCGTGATATTGGTACGGGTTTTCAACCCGATACGCACAGTAAACCCACAATCTCTTTATTTAAGCGTATTCTAGGGTTTTTGGGCATATACAAGGAGATTGGGGCGAATTTTGGGCGTATGGAGGCTCTAGGAGCCGTATTTCCCCTCTGAAAAATTCTGTAAAATTCCAGATGCTTATTTTATTATTTCCAGAGAGTTTGAAGTCGAAACTTGGAGATTTGGTGATGAATTCCTAAACTTTTACCTCGTATTTTAGTGTTTTTCATCGTATTCTGCTATTAGATCAATGTATTTGGCTATGAAACTAGTTTATTCTTGCATTATGAGTAGCTAATTCTTAATTGTGCTTGGTATGGAGTAGTTAGGGGATGTGATTTGTGTTAGTTTGGTTGAATATCCTTGTGCTAAATCGTTAAACGTCGTTAAACTTGTAATCTTTGTTCATAAATCGACTTTTTCATATTCCAAAAGAATTGATTTAGTTGATGATCGCCCCAAAAGGGTGAGTTTTGATCTCCCCAAAAGGGAGTTTCATACCGTAGTTTTGATCTCTCCAAAATAGAGTTTCATATCGTATTATAACTTTAGCGACGATCTTATTGAATATGTTGCTTGAACCCCCAAAAGGGCATCTTCCGATGAATTGCTCCCAAAAGGAGAATTCATTGAGTTATATTGGATATTTTCCCGGTGAATTACTCTCAAAAAGAGAATTCATTGTGATATATTCATCAACCAAATTAATACGAATCACTGATCCTAACGAACCCATACCATGTGCAAACTTTTTATAGGTATTTTCATACACGAATTTCTTTGTTCGCACATCACCATCACGCACTTTCACACCATCGCCATCATTGTTGAAGTGGTTAGTTTCTTTTCGTAGGATTTTTATTTGATTTGAATTGTGGTTGCAACAGATTTCTTCCAGTGGATTCGACATCTGGACTCCCAGATTTTACTACTTGTACGGACTCTTGCGCTTGAGAGAGAGCACCTTTCCGGAGCCCACCATTGACCGACTAGTTCAACAACTAGTCGGTCGGTCGACCAACTATGACCGACTAAAATCAAGCATCGAAAAGAGAATAAATCTGGGTAGTGAGTTAGTCGGTATGTGAAGGCCCGTCGACCGACTAGTTTGCAACCTAGTCGGTCGGCGAGTGTTCATAAACCGACTAACGATAAACAGCAACTCAGGTGAAATTTATCAAAGGAACTAGTCGGTCTGAGAGCAAGTTCTGACCGACTAGTTTCACATCTAGTCGGTCGGTGGTTGTTCTTAGACCGACTAAGAGTAAACAGTAACTCCTGTACAATTGATTCAATGAACTAGTCGGTTTGAGAAGAGTTGCCGACCGACTAGATCTCAATCTAGTCGGTTGGTTCCCCTTCTTGAACCAACTAAAGTGCACTAAAAGTGCCGAATTGAAGCGCGAAGTTCTAGGAAGATTCCTACGTCTTCTAGGATCACTCTAACTCTAAAATATGAGCGATTTGAAGTTCGTCATGAGCGACTTACTCCAAGATCAACGATTCTAATGAAGAAGCTAGAAAATCATGACGAAACGATCGAAAATGAAAGCTGCGGAGACAAAAACCACACATAAGGAGAAAATCCACCAAAACATATATATAATATAGATAATCCAAATACATGAGAAACCAGTCGTTACACGTATCGACTTGTTGAACACCCGGGATATCAGGTGGACCATTGGTTGCATATTGTACTTCCCTTTATAAGTCACGAACTAGGATCGGGCTCAAACTAAAAACCTCGTAACTGGTCATTTTAATATTGGTTATTGCTGCTAGAATTGTAATAGTTGAAAATCTGTTATGTTATTTTCTGCTCTATTGTGCGCATTTTACTCTTTAGATTGCCATGCTAGTTTTGCCATGCTTGTTTATTATTTTAAATATCATGTTAGAGATACTTTGAGTTACGTCAGATCCTGGCGACCCTTCTTTTTGTGGTGGTCTCGCCAGATACAGCACATGTTGAAGAAGTTGCAACATGGACTACAGACGCTGAGTTTGCTGTAGAGTTTGACCAGTAGGACGCTGGTTACTAAGTGTGAGTGTGAGTGTGTTTTTATTATATGTATCAGAGTGGCTTGCTTGGTATGTATTTCTTCGAGTTGTATTTCCTTTCATGTACGTTGATGGTTTGTAATAAGGTTGTAAAACCACTTGTATTTTGGCGTATTTCTGTAACTGAGCCTGTGTTGACCTCATTGGTGCCTAGCAGGACTTGTGCATGTTCTAAACAGTAACGGGCCCCGAGAGTGGGTCGTTACAAGTTTGCTGGCCCATGCAGGTCCGCGCTAAATACCACATGAACAGTACACGAAGTTCAGAAATATGCCGTATAAAATACTCAAAGGAACTGACCAAACCTTATGAAACGCTGGTAGGCAATGGAAAGGAACACTTCAGGAAGCGAGGACAGTGCGTTTGGATCCGGGATCAATCACCCGAATGAGGGTCCCAACCAGAATGATGCTAGTAATAGAGCCAACGCCGGTCCAAACGCGACAGCATTTCCGACCGCACCATTATCTGCATAATATTGCATGCGGGGCATGTATGCCCTTCATCAGCAGCTTGGACAGGCTTTGCGCAGAGAGTAGAAAGCTGACCCGGGTGCTTATCACTTTCGAGGGATGAGCCCGAAGACATTCGCAGGGACTAATAACTATCTTCAGGCAGAAGAATGGCTCAAGAGCATCACTGATGAACTGAGAGCATCTCAGATACGAGAAGAAGCATGAGAGGCAACTGACTGATGGTGCTCGAGACTGGTGGCAGGCGGTAGAAGACCGCTTGGTATTGTCGATTTCATGGGATGTCTTTACAATACATTCAATGCTCAGTACTTTCCCCCACAGGCAATGATTAAGATGAGAATGACCGTGGATCGGTATGACGCTGAGTTTTCCAGGCTCAGTAGGTTTGCTCTGGAGATGGTTACAAATGCATTGACTCTGTAACGCCCTGCTCCCCAAAATATGACGGGAGCAAGAGCGTTACTGGGGTCCGCTTGAACCGGAGCGGTGAAGCCCGGGTTCATTAAGCGTCTGTGGTAAAACGTAAGGGCAAGTCCTTCGCACGCTTTTCAGAACAACCAGAATTATTCATACATTACAAGCCACATCCAGAATAATAAACGTCCATACACGAAATAAAAACAACAAGCCTCAGCTGGGCCGAAATACAACAAAGATAACATACACCAACAACAACAGAAAGCAACTACGGCAAGCAGCAATGGAATAGCCCATTAGTTCTCCGCAGGGAGAGACTCGGCGTCTACAACGAACTCCTGACTCTCTAAGTCAAGTGTCTCGTAAGGAACCTCCTGATACTCAAGCTCGGGATCTGACATACATACAAAAACATGAATGTATGTCAGCAAGGGTCTGCATGAATATGTTAGAACCCAAGGCAAGATATACAAATTTATACTGGATTTAAAAGGCAATTATAAATTAAACGAGATAACAATAAAAGTTTAAGCATGCTGAATTTTAAAGTAAATACATCCTAACATGCAGTTCTAAGCAATCTTACGAGTAAAGTAAAGCATGTCAATTTCATCGAGATAACAATTTCACTTTGCAAGTTTCAAGTTAGTGTCACACATCTATAATAGGGTTCTGGCCTTTAGGACGTGATGAGTGGGTCGTTCTTCTCACGGGGGCTTACCGTGATTGGCGCTAACCCACCGCATACGGGTGGTGTCCTTGAAGAGAGTACCCGGTCATACGCCTAGTAGCCGCTCAACCCTAACCCCACCCCAAGATTTGTGCTGGAACACGAGCCAGCCTAGTCAACTCACATGACATCACGAAAGTCACGAATTCGCCTTCGAGGCGCACGATTTCATGATGTCACACTCTGATTAGTTATTTCAAGACAGGCAGAAATTAAGTAACATGATCATTTATCTTTTATACAACAATTTCCATGGTTACGAGAGTATCAAGCAATATTTACAACAATTTAACAAAGTATTGAGCATGTGAATTTAACGAATACGACATAAAATTGATTTTTCTGTGCTAATGTTCTAAAGTAAGATACATCAAATTATATGCCGTTGGGTCACATTTTTAGCCACGGATGTCGTGGTAGTGTTTTCACGCGTCATTTCACGTGCAGGTTTTGAGTTATGTAACTTTACATGCAGAAAGCTAAAAGAGCATTTACCTTCACAAATTCACTATAAATTGCATACTTGCCTGATTTCGGTGATTTTGGTGCCGTTGGGTTCGTCTCGACGGGTAGTTCGTTACGGTGATAGTGGTTCTCTATTTTAGTTAAACAAATCACTGAATTAGAAATTTTGCGAAATACACGCAATATTAAAATAACGCCTGAATTGGGTTCGCCTAATTTTGTCGGGTTCTACGGCTAGCGTAGCATTTTATATAGTGTTATACAAACATGGTACACCTTATTTTATACTATTATTATCATCCTAACATTAGTTAATTGTCCTAACATGGTGAAATCAAGTTAGCATTTAAGTAACCTTAATTAATACTAACTAACATTAAGTAAGTTAATAAACTTACTAAGCTAATATTAGTTACTGACAAGGTCATTAGCATGTTAACATTCATTAAAGAGATAGACCCCCTTTACACCCACTATCACATTAAAAAAAGACACTTTATACACACAAAACCACATGCCATACCCTCCCTCCCTCCCTCCCTCCCTCCCTCTCTCTCTCTCACCCTTAATAGTCCAGGCTGTCACCCTTTAAGAATCCCCTTTCTTTAATTCCCTTTACTCTATCTCTCTATCTCCATGCCCTTCATTCTGTCATCATCCCGTTTTCTTTTCTTCCCCTTTTTTGCAACAGCAGCTCACGCAAATGGCAAGGGAGAACACAAGGGGAGCTTTTCACGCGAAACAAGGGGAGAGGGGGCTCACTACGCGGGTGAAGAGGGTCACGCATGGCGGGATCCGGCGGCTTTTCCAGCGACCTGGGCGGGAGGGTGGCACAGCTGACGGCTGACGGCTTCCGGCGCTGGGCGGCGTGCGCAGGTGGGGGCGGTGCCGGCTTAGGGTGAGGGAGGAGGGAGGAAGAAGAATGGGAGAGGGTTTGGAGATTTGATTTGGGTTTGTTTTCAAATTTTGGATCTGAAATGGATTTGTAAGAATCTGAATTTGGGTTTTCAGATTTGGGTTTTTGGTTGTTTTTGAATCTGATATTGATTTGTAAAGAAAATCTGAACTTGATTTTAGATTTCTCTTCTTTTCCTGATTTCTGATTTGGGTTTGGTGTTGATGGATGATTGAGGGACTGATTTGTTTTTGGGGAGAATTGGGTTTGTTTTCAGATTTGGCTTGGAGAATTTGCAGAGGAATTGGGTTTGATGGGTTGCAGTGAAGGAGGAAGACGATGGTGATGCCATTTCGTTGTTGTTAAAAACAATGGCAGCTGGGAAACAAATTGATGGAAGGGAGCTGGCAGTAGGGGGGAGGGGAAGCATCAATTTCATGTTGGATCTCGCCAATAAAGAGGTGGGATTCAATAGGGGTTAATTAGTTAGGGTTAAAATTTTCATCCAATGGTAAGAAGTTTAATTAGTAATTCGCCATTTTAGTTAAGGTAAAGAAGTAATTTAGCAGGGTGTGATTATAAAAACTGTTTTAATTAGTGAAAGTTAAGGGTGATTAGCAATTTTGTAATTAGTAAGATAATTAGGTTAAGATAATTAGTTAAAATTGATAATCGGTTAATGATGATACAATAAAACAAAGAACGGACACGCGCTCGCGTTGACGCACAAACATAGAACTCGTGTACGAAAACATCCGGATGGTCAAAATGAAAATACGGGCACACACAAATAATACGCCTAGAAAATACCGGCCGTTACAGACTCGAGTCCAACAGTTCCAGCAGGGGCTCAACATTGAGATTCGGAGGATGATGGTCGGTGCTAGTCTGACCACACATGCTGAAGTACTGGCCATTGCTCGTACCATGAGATGGTGGAAGAGGAAGCGATGGAAGAGCGAACGCTGACAGCACCTGTAAGGCCCCCACCGACCCAAGCTGGGCCAAGCAGACGGCCACAGATGTACCGCCCTATTAGCAGGTTCAGTTTAAGAGGCCAAGACAACAGCAGCAGTCCCTCCCGGTCTGCCACTTTTGTGGAAGCCTGGACACATCAAGTCTGAGTGTCGAGATCTTTTAGGCCTTTGTCTGATTTACGGGGAGTCAGGGCACGTGGCTAGGGATTGTCCACATTCTAAGCCACGTGCTACAGCTCCAGCCCCAGCTCCAGCCCCAGCTCCTCGTGCTGTCCCGACTGGGAACGCTCCACAGCGTCCACCTCTACATCCACAGCAGAGCCAGTTTCAGCAAGCAAGTCGGCAACCACCACCGAAACGCCAGGCTTACACCATGACCGTCGAAGAGGCTGAGGCTACCGGTGACGTGATCACGGGTATATTTCTTGCATAGTTCGTAGTTTATTTCTTTCAGTAGCATTGGTTGCTTAGATTAGGATTTGTAACCTAGGTGTCATACTAGTAGCTGGGAACCTCGCCCTCTCCTTGTTCGACTCGGGAGCATCACACTGCTTTCTGGCGAGTCGATTCGTTCGCACCCACACTATTCCTGTCAAACCTTTAGCATCCGGTTGGAACGTCAACATGGGTGGCAGAGTGATAAAGATGACCCGTGGGTATCCTTAATGCCCAGTGGTTATTTGTGGGCGAGCGTTATTTGCTGACTTCATGATGATAGACATACCGAACTTTGATGATGTATTCGGGATGGATTGGTTGGAAACTTTCCATGCCACCATCGACTGTAGTCGAAGGAGGGTAGTCTTCGAGATTCCTGATCATCCAAAGTTCGAGTTCATTAGCGGAAGCAGATCGATAAGCCCAGTGGAGTACAAAACCAGATCGGCTGAAGCAGTAGCAGCCACATTGGAAGCTGAGCCCGAGATATCAGAAGTGGTTCGAGAGTTCTTGGATGTGTTTCCAGACGATATTACAAGTTTGCCTCCGGATCGCACCCTCAAATTTACCATTGAACTAATGCCAAGAGCTCAACCAATGTCTAAGGGACCATATCATTTAGCACCATTTGAGCTAGAAGAATTGCGGACCCAACTAGATGAGCTTCTGAAGAAGGGATGGATATGACCCAGTGTATCTCCCCAGGGATCTCCTATATTGCTGGTGAAGAAGAAATATGGATCCATTCGTATGTGTGTTGACTACCGTGAGCTGAACAAAGTCACCATGAAGAACAAGTACCCTCTACCGCGCGTCGACGATCTTTTCGACCAGCTCGGGGGATCAAGTGTCTATTCGAAGCTGGATTTGAGGACAAGGTACCATCAAGTGAAGGTGAAAGACGAAGATGTTCCCAAGATTGCATTCAGGACCAGATACAGACATTATGAGTACTTAGTAATACCGTTTGGTGTGACCAATGCACCCGCGGTATTTATGAGTCTTATGAACCAAGTATTGTATGAATACTTGGACAAGTTCATAGTAGTCTACATCGACGACATTCTCATCTACTCGAAGAATGCAGTAGAGCATGCGGACATCTCAGGAAGGTTCTCAAGACACTGAGAAGACACCAGCTTTATGCCAAACTTAGCAAGTGCGAGTTCTGGCTGAACAAGCTGGCGTTTCTAGGCCACATAGTGTCTGAAGAAGGGATTGCTGTGTTGGACGCAACGATCTAGGATCTTGGTTTGATGATGACAAACGTGTCGTTATATCTGACGTGTGTGCTTAGTGTGTTTCAAGATTGGCGAAACGATACATCCTTCGCTATTTGAGAAATTTCTATTCGTATAGCTATTTAGGTGTGTGAGGGAGCTTTGGACAAAGCAAAGTGGACTTAGTCCAATTTAAGATAAGAAGGTGGACTTGGTCCAAAAAGACAAAGAGAATTGAGCCAAATTTGAATTCTAAAGGGATTTCATCAAATCTATTTGTGCTACCCAATTCTCCTATTCAAATACATTATCTCATTAGGATTCCTATAAAAAGATGGCTTCAAATCTTTCCTGAATCCTAGGGATCCTATCATTGTCAACTACATCTCCCTATACCTTATATAAGGTCTCCTCTCAACCCTAATGTTTGGTGGGCATGCGAGCATTCATCAAAAATCAAGACGACCAATAGCAAAATTCCCAAAGGCAATTCACGCATCCCATCTACATTACGCAAAGCTATATTTCCCATCATCTTTTTGCCGCAATAATCCATAGCCTCAAGCCAAGCTAAGTCGTCAAAACCCCATCAAGCTGTCATTGCATGAAGGAGGAGTGCCATCTAACTGTAGCATTCTCTTGCCTTGCTGACCCTAGCAAGGAGCAGCACCAACCTTGGAAGCCGACACTTCTCTTCAAGCGCCGACCGAGAGCAAGCAGCGCCATCTCCTCAGCTGATCGTGCCACCAAGGGAACCCAATCATCATCGCCGACCGCTGGTGATCTCGCGCCCAAGTCGTCGACCACTGAAGGGAACATCGCACGCCAAAGAACTCCGTCGACCAAGACCTGAGGTAACAGAGGATCTTCGGTCAAGCTTTTGATCGAACACCTTGGGGGTATGAATAAAACGCCGTACCGTCATTGACTGAAGCACATCGCCGCCGTCGTCGGGAGCCCACTGTTGCCGAGAAGTTGCCATCGGAGAAGACGAGCTGTGCTGTCGAAATCGTCGATTCACGGAACAGAGTCGACACCATTGAAAGCTTGCCACCGCTGTCGAAATTTACGTCGCCGTAGAAGTGCTCGCCGCTGTCGAAGATCGAAGGGCTGTTGAAGATCACCGCCGAGGGCTATAGAAGATCTTGTCGCCGAGAGTTGATCTCCGGAAGCGCCCTCGCTGCTGTCGAGTCGAGGAAGTCGAAATCCTCGCCGCACGAAGTGGTTGCTGTCGCCATAGTCCATCGCCGCACGTCGGAGCTCCATTGCTGCCGGAGACGTTCGAAGCTTCACACCGCCGCCGCTGAACTCCGCCGTCCCAGCTCGAAGAAATCTCGCCGGCATGCCCGCTCTCGAACGGTGAAATCAAAACGAAAGCGTAAAGGCGTGCTGACATGGACGAGCAATATCGAAACAAGAAAGATAAAGTCTTGCTGATGTGGGCTTGGTGAATTAAAGTGAGTTGCTGTGCGAACCGACCTCTACCAAAAAGAATTTGAACTGCATTACTCAGTGCACCGACAGCCTTATTTAAAGGGAGCTACTGAACGCACAGACGGCTGAAGAATAGGATTTGAACTGAATCTTCTTTCCACACAGACCAGTGTGTATTTTGCAATCCAGGAGTCAGATTGAGACATCGTTTGCGTCAGATTGGAGCTGACGACGTGCTGATTGACAGAGACGCCTACACAGACACAAACTGAGCATTTCTAAACCCTAAACTCCTTTATTTGTGTCTTAGTGTAACGTTCTCTGTATGGGAAAATTTTACCAATTTTTCTGTGACTATTTTGGGACTTGTCTAGGTGGGACTAGACAAGTGGGACCCAGCTAGTTTGGGACTAGCTGGTAGAAAGCTTTACTAGGATTGATAGTGAGAGAAAACACAGTGTGTGGGGGTACTGAGAGCCTGGTGAGTGTAGAGACGTAGAGGGTGCTCTGAGCATGCTCTAACTTGTGGTTTTGTACCTATTGCGCTATTCAATACTAGTATCTGCTTTGGGGGCTAGAGTAGGTCGAAGGGTCGACCGAACCAGGGTAAATCTGCTGTGTTCTCTGTGTTTGCTTTTTATTTACATAGTTGCTGCTATAACTGAGTGTGCTTATTCGTGGGTTGCACAAATTAATTTTATTAGCCTATTCACCCCCTCTAGGCTAGGATCCAGATCCAACGTGCTGTTGATCCTTAAAAGGTAACCGATGTTCAAAACTGGCCAGTTCCCCGAACGGTGACCGAGATTCGAAGTTTCTTGGGACTAGCTGGCTACTATCGGATGTTCATTAAGACTTCTTGAAGTTCGCGGGTGCCATGAAGTGGTTGACGAGAAAAGATGTGATGTTTGCTTGGTCGAAAGCATGTGAGGATGCTTTCCAGGAGCTGAAGAAGAGTTTGACGACTGCACCATCTTGATCATTCCAGACCGATCAGGAGGATTCGAAGTCTTCTGTGATGCATCTGACAAGGGACTTGGATGCGTGCTACATCAGCACGGTCGAGTCGTAGCATATGCATCCAGGCAGTTGAAGATCCATGAGAAGAACTACCCCACTCATGATCTTGAGTTGGCGACAGTGATTTTTGCATTGAAGATTTGATGGCATTTCCTTTTGGGAGAGCAAGTGAAGGTGCTCTCGGATCATAAGAGTTCGAAGTATCTCTTCACTCAGAAGGAGCTCAACATGCGTCAGAGACGATGGGTTGAGCTCATGGCGGACTATGATATTGACCTTCAGTACCATCCTGGGAAAGCAATGTCGTACCAGATGCATTGAGTCGTCTACCAGCGGTAATGACCCTTACGACTCAGTGGAGGTTGTATCAAGAGATCCGGGACATGGGTATAAAAGTGATTTTACCAGGGATGAATGCATCTTTGATGGGCATACATATCCAGTCGACCTTGGTAGAGAGGCTCAAGAATGCTCAAATGGATGATAAGAAGCTGTGAAAGATCAAAGATCTGGTGATAGCAGGCCAGAGGCCAGCGTTTAAGATTCATGCAGATGGATCCTTGAGGTTTGAAGACATGATCTGTGTACCGTCTGGCGCCATCAGAGAGGAGCTATTGGAGGAAGCTCACAGTTCTCCATACTCCATACATCCTGGAGGTACCAAGATGTATCATGATCTGCGACAGCATTACTGGTGGCATGGTATGAAGAGAAGCGTCACACGGAGCGTAGCGAAGTGTATCGTGCGCCAGCAGGTGAAGGCTGAACATCAGATGACTACCGGCTTATTACAGCCCTTGCCCATTCTGGAGTGGAAGTGGCAGCACATCACAATGGACTTCGTGACTGGACTACCCAAGAGTACAAAGCAGAATGACGCTGTCTGGGTTATCATAGACCGATTGACCAAGACCGCGCACTTCATTCCTTTCAGAGTAGGCCAGTCTACCGAAGTGTTGGCTAAGAAGTACATGGATGAGATTGTGAAGCTGCATGGAGTACCTCTCAGCATTGTCTCAGACAGAGACACCAGATTCACATCTCGTTTCTGGAGGAGCCTTCGGGATAGCTTGGGAACCCACTTGAGTTTTAGTACAGCTTACCATCCACAGACAGATGGTCGGACAGAGCGTACTATTCAAATACTTGAAGACATGCTGCGAGCATGTATGCTGACTTCAAAGGATCATGGGAAGACCATCTCCATTTGGTGGAGTTTGCATACAACAACAGCTATCAGTCTATTATTGGTATGACACCTTTCGCGACACTGTATGTGAGGAAGTGCCGATCCCCCTTGAGCTGGGATGATGTAGGAGATCGAGAGTTGGTTGGTCCTGAGCTAATCACCGAAGCCGTGGATGTGGTTCAACCCATTAGAGAGAAGCTACAGCTGGCCCAGGACAGGTACAAGCATTGGGCGGATGCGAAACATCGACATCTAGAGTTTCAGTCCGGAGATCATGTTTTTCTGAAGATCTCGCCCAACCGAGGAATGATTCGTTTTGGGCAAAGAGGACAGCTTAGTCCTCGATTCATTGGACCTTTCGATATTCTGGAGCGAGTAGGATAGGTGGCATACAAGCTTGCACTGCCCCCTGCCTTAGAGGGAGTGCACAATGTGTTCCACATCTCACAACTGCGACGCTATGTGAGCGACCCTAGTCATGTCATGTACTACTCGGAGATCGCAGTTCGTCCAGACTTGACGTATGAGCAGCAACCAGTGGAGATCTTAGATCGACGCCAGAAAGTCTTCAGGAACAGGCTATTGATCTAGTCAGGGTGATGTGGCGTCGCGACTCACCTGGTGAATCCACCTGGGAGCGAGAGGACGAGATGCGAGAGCGATACCCCTAACTATTCATTGCGATGTGATGAATTCCGAGGACGGAATTATTCTAAGGAAGGTATGATGTAACGGCCGGTATTTTTAGGTATGTTTAATTGCATGTGTGTGTATATTTTACTTCCGATTGTCCGAGTATTTTTATCCGTAGAGTCGACGCGAGCGCGTCTAATTTTTCACCATAGCTAAAAATATATTATTTTCACTTACATCAATTACATCACAAATTACAAATTACAAAATATCTTTTAACCCAAAACACATTTCACGTTTTCTTTTCCCACAGCCTGATACATCCTCCTAAACTACCAAACTTCATTAATTCTAAAACCAAATCCTTGACTAAACATCCCCCGTTAATGAACCATGTCCCCTGCATCTTCCTTCTTCAAGGATCACCCATCAACCCCCCCTGCAACGTTCATCAGCCCCTCACACAATTCAGCCCCCTTCACAGTTTCATCATCTTCACCCACAACTCATCACCAACACAACAATATCATCAACCCTTTCAACCCAAAATCAAATTCCCACACACAACTCAAACTGAAAATTGAAAGAGGAGGAACCAAACCAAATCTGAAAATAAAACTTCAAATCTGAAAACAAAATAGACCCAAACCAATTTCAGATCAAACGATCTCCTTCCCCATTTCTCCTCTTCCCGAGCTTCCCTCGACAAAGCCGCGTGCAATCACTTGAAGGCTGGCCACCTCAGCACCTTGCGCGCGCGTGAACGCCGCTGGCCGGAGCGCCGCCTGGCCGGAAGCCGTGCCGCCTGGGCTACCGTCAGCTGCCCCCTCCTCCTCCCCGTCGTCGCGCGAAGGTGAGTCGTCCCTCCCCTTTCATTGCGCACGAAATCCCCTTTCGTTGCTTGTTGACCTGCAAGCTTTGGGAAAAAAAAGAGAAAAGAACAAGAACAGACAGAGAGATGAAGAGGAGAGATAGTGACAGAAAGTAAGAGGGGGTTATATTAATAGGGTGACAGCTTTGAGTAAAGGTTTTATTAATGAATGAAGAGATATAGCCTTAAAGAATAGAGATGTATTAAAAGAGATGGCCGGTTGAGAGTGAAAGTGAGGGGTTTTGTTTTAAAATAATATTAGAGTAGGTGATAGTAGGTGGGGGGTATTAAACGTAATGTTAACATGATAATAACCCTATCATTAGTTGGTGTTAGGTTAGTAATAGGTTATTAATAATAAGTTAGATGTTATTATTAATGCATTTATATTGTGAAACTGACTCACTTGTAACTTGTTAAACCAGGTATCACTACCACAGTTCGAAACACGCCTTTTCCCGGCAGGCGTACCGGTAACTCATCGTACCCTATCTACGGGGTTTAAAAACAATATTGATGCATGCTAAATTAGTTTCTTTTTATTAGCAAAGTGTTTCACCTGAACAGTTAGCTAAACTAGATAAGTTGCATAGTATCATAGTTGCACTGTATCGTAAATTGAATTGGACTCTGTGACATGCTTAACCGAAATATGTAATTGGAAAAGTGAGAATAGTAATTGACTCGTAAATGGTAAGTACGGTAACCTACACACACAATGTTTTTGGGGTAACTTATAATAGTGGAAGTGCGGGAGCGACCAGTCCGATCTGCAGTGAACAGTATCGTTTTGTTGAACAATATCGTTTTGTTGAATAGTATCGTTTTGTTGAACCGTATCGACTTGTTGAACATCCGGGATATCAGGTAGACTCTTGGTTGCATATTGTACTTCCATCTATAAGTCACGAACTAGGATCAGGCTCAAACTAAAAACCTCGTAACGGGTCATTTTAATATTGTTTATTGCTGATATAATTGTAATAGTTGTAAATCTGTTATGTTACTTTTCTGCTCTATTGTACGCATTTTACTCTTTAGATTGCCATGCTAGTTTTGCCATGCTTGTTTATTATTTTAAATATCATGTTAAAGATACTTTGAGTTACGTCTGATCCTGGCGACCCTCCTTTTTGTGGTGGTCTTGCCAGATAGAGCACAGATTGAAGAAGTTGCAACAAGGACTACAGATGCTGAGTTTGCTGTAGAGTTTGACTAGGAGGACGCTGGATACTAAGTGTGAGTGTGAGTGTGTTTTTATTATATGTATCAGAGTGGCTTGCTTGGTGTGTATTTGTACTTCGAGTTGTATTTCCTTTCATGTACGCTGCTGGTTTGTAATAATGTTGTAAAACCACTTGTATTTTGGCGTATTTCTGCAACAGAGCATGTGTTGACTTCATTGGTGCCTAGCAGGACTTGTGCATGTTCCAAACAGTTACGGGCCCCGAGAGTGGGTCGTTACCGGCTCATACGGATGTATAATCGTGCGACAGTCTAAGGCGGCGTGGAGCGTTCGATCAGACCTTTTTTGTTATTTGTGGGCGCCACCACCAAGTTAGAAGGTGAAAAAGAGAAAAATGTGTGTGTGGTGAGACCCACAAATTTTTGTTGTTGAAATTGGGTGTTGGAAAAAACAAAGAATAAAAAAGATCTGATCGAAAGTTAGACGATCACACGATAGGAACCAACAAGGTTACAATATTTAATTGGTAAGTTAGCGGATGAAAAATTTAAGCGTATGCGTGCAGGCCAATTGATCGGTCCCAATATTTAATTGGGAAGTTAGCGGAGGAAAAGTTTAAGCGTATGCGTGCAGGTCAATCCGGTCGGTTCGCAAATCAATTCACATTCCCCAAGTCAACCTAAAAAGAGTATTACAGAATATACGCCCTCTTCAGCCGCCGCTGTCAACCGACGAGCCGACGACTGTGACAACGGCGGCCGCCGCCGGTAATCTCTATCTCTTCTCTGATTCTCTCTATCCATCTCTCTATCTATCTCTCTATTTCTGATCGTCTCCTCTCAAATTAGGGCTAAAGGAAACGGGTCGGGTCTGAGCCATTAACGGGTCGGTTTGAATGTAAAGCCCTAATTGAACCTGCAATATCCTGAAAATGGGGTGCAAAACGTAGCTAGGGCTGTTGACGAACGAGATTGAACGAGCTTGAACAGAGAGCTTGGTTTTGTTCACGAACAAAATCCATGTTCAAGCTCTGTTCGTTTACTAACTGAGCTCTAAAAACATTTTCAAGCTTGTTCGTTAAGCTTACCGAACGAACGTAAATGAACGTAAACGAACATTTACCGAGCCTGTTCACGAGTAGTTAATCGAACGTTCTGTTCGTTAACAAGACTTATCGAGCTTGTTCGTGAACATGTTCAGGAACATGTTCGTGAACACAAATCAATCTTGTTCATGAACATATTTTCAAACAAACAAACGAATGTCAATTTTTTAATCAGGAATAATAATATTTAAACATTATTACCAATGACTAAATCAATTAAATAAAAGGATTAAATATTTGCAAAACAAAAATAAACAAATCCATCATAATAGCTCCATATGTACCATTACAAGCATCCATTCCAATCATAATAAAAATATAGTATTTGTCTAAATGTACTATTTCGGTACATGTTCGTTCACGAACACTTAACGAACTTGTTCATGAACATCACTTAACGAGCTTGTTCACGAACACTTAACGAGCTTGTTCATGAAGATAAATGAACGAACACGGTTATGTTCAAGCTCTGTTCGTTTACTAACCGAGCTCTAAAAATCTGTTCAAGCTTGTTCATTAAGCTTCCTAAACGAACGTAAACGAACATGTACCGAGCTTGTTCACGAGTAGTTTGTCGAACGTTCTGTTCGTCAACAGCCCTAAACGTAGCACTGACTTGATACTAAGCAAACCCTAGAATTTTGGAATGAGGAAGATGTATATATTCTAATTTAATAACGATGAAAGTAGCATCATCTGCCGCCCTCACTATCAATCCATCTTCTCGCGCGTTACTCTTCTTTCACCATCGCTCTATCTCTGTCGGTAGTCTACTCTAATTTTTTGTACCTCGATCAATTTTAACCAATTGTAGGAAAAACCACTTCTTTTATTTTTGGGGGCATGAACTTGTGGGGTGTGAAACAATTCTATTAGTTTCAGTAGTTCTTTGTGGTTTTAAGTTAGAAGTATGTTTCATTGGTTGAACTTGAACCATATTTAGGGCATGTGTTTGAATGGTGCATTTGCGCGAAAGTTGTTAACTCCACATTTTTGAGTTAATTCGAGCCCTGCTTTTCTTTTGTATAATTTACATTTTGTATCTAATGCCATGCATGCTTTGCTATGATGGAGAGAATGCAGTTATGTTGATCATGAATGATTTGGTGTTTGTATTGTGGGATTATACAGGTTCCTGCAGAGCAACTTTGTGAAGATTTGTTTTGAGGAGAAAGGCAATACTATCATCAGCAATGAGCAGTGAGGCTGTTACGTCCGCTCCTGTAGAAGCCCAAGCAACAGATAGAGTGAGTGGCATTATGCTTTCGTTGTATAGAAACCACCTTGACGAGTTGGAATGTTTCTCTTAACTTTAAAAACATTTAGGCAACACCTGAAGCTTTTATTAAATTCGACATTCTGGTTGACCCATTTATGATATGTTTACGATAGAGCCATCTTAAACTGCTAGATCCTGGGTCAAGTTCGTTTCTCAAAATTGTCAAACCCATACACACACAGAGAGAGGGGGGGGGGGTATAGTGTTCATAGGGTGACTCCTTAGATGCAATCTAAGGAGTCACCCTTGTGGCATCATCTCAGCCACTCATCTAAGAGGATGGATGAAAAGTAAATGTGTCGTTCTTTTTGCAAAAAACCCCTTCCCCAAAAAATCTTGCAACTCACCCTTCCCAAAAAGTCACGCAGCTCGCTTTTTTGCCTTGCTCCCACTCAGACCCTCTAACCTTCTACTTCTTCATAAAAAACCCCTTCTTCCCCAAAAAACGACACAGCTCCCTTCTTCCTCAAATAATCGACGCAGCTCCTTCTTTCCATCACGCAGCCTTGTTGCCCCTCACACAGACCTGCCCCCCCCGCTTCGTGCCTCGCCCCTCAGCCGCCCCACCCCACGCCCCCCCGACCGCCGTCGTAGGTCCATTAGTCACTCCATGAATCAGGATCTTCACTAGAAGCTGCTGCTGCAGCAGCTAGCCATGTTTTTTGGAGGAGATAATGATCATCATAGCTAATCTTAATCCCATCATCATCATCAGTTTCAGCTTAAGTCAGCACATCAGCACATCGGCTTGAGGTTGACCCCAAAAGCCTCCGTCCTGACCAAAGAAATGAAATTGGAGGGCTGAAAACAAAGATGTGTTCTTGTGTTTTAAGTGGATTGGTGAACTAGATGGTATCATGGCTTGTAAGGTTTCTCGTTGAATTTTTAAGAACACAAATGTTTATCAATCGAAGTCGAAGAAGAATGTTAAGAATACAAATGTTTAAAACACATATACGATGACATGACGAATGTCTCCCGTCGAATAAAACTTTGCAACTATATTTCTTTGGTTGCTGGTATTCCCCAAAGTTGTTCAAACGTGTTGCAACACTAAACCCTGCATATTTTAATAAAAGTTAAGGTCGTAATAGCTTTCGATGTTGCAATGAAAAATATCATGGACCCTCCTTATATGCCAATTAACCATCTCGATTAGTTGCTCCATTTTTCTTATTAGAAGATTATCACAAAAATACAAAAAATGAATCCCAGTTATTAGCACTTATATGTTTTATATGCTTTTACAACAGAGCACGATATTGGGTTTCATCCGATTGCTCAGATGGTTTCTTTCGTTTATACAAACATAGCCATGAAAACTTGAACACAACCATCACAGTACATGCCAAGCAAATGAGAAAGCAAGACAAAATGATAAACTCAGGAAGTAAATAAGAGAAAGATGCATATAAGCATACACTTTAAATCGAATTTTGGATACATCAGGCTGAAGGCAAATGCATTTCTACAAACCTCCACCTTCGAATTCCCGAACAGAATCCTGGTTCATGCAAATAACTTACCTGATCCACTATCATGCTCTTGTGTAAATAATGATTTGAATATATTACAAGTCACTATGTCATCATGGTTACAAAACGTAAGGGTGTATTTCTTGATTTAGCAAAGTTTAATCAAGGGAAAAGCTATTAAAAAGCCCCACCCAATCTCAGGGGCTTTAAGCTTTGCACTGAAATTCCTCAAATCACAGAAATGCAAACAAAAACAACGAGATATGCAAAGAATAGCATTTTGAATGTAATGGGTCTTTTATTGTATATTTCATGCGTAAATGCACAAATGCTCGTAGACAAACCTTCTCCAACTTCTAAGCACAACAAGAATTGTTACTTCTCATCAAGTACAAAGAAATTGAATCTAACATCAACGATTCCAAATGGGGTCACA
Organism: Scilla litardierei; assembly: GCA_030789695.1. NCBI lineage: Eukaryota > Viridiplantae > Streptophyta > Magnoliopsida > Asparagales > Asparagaceae > Scilla > Scilla litardierei. The sequence goes on along the minus strand of CM061132.1, from coordinate 148,774,783 downwards.
TTGCTCTAACAAAAGATTCTCTAAATATAAGTACAACAATCATAAAATTATTGAATGCACATCCTTGCAAGCATTCATACAAAATACATAACCAAAAAATTGAAAGTTCATGTAACAAGTAACCCACATACAAAATACATAGCATTGCAGTTCTTCAAAATGAGTTGCTAAAACCTGTTTGCATTGCATACAAAATACATAGCATCGCATGTCTTCAAAATACATTGCTAAGACTTGCATGCAGCTCTTCAAAATAAGTTTCGTTTGTAGTCCACTTCCAACCCATCAAATGTATACTAGTTAGAATTCTCATCTTTATGCTGGAAGTATGTGAATTCAATAATTTTCATATACAAGCTTAGATATCACATGTAATTCAGTAGCTTACTTCCGCATCCAAACTCTTTGACCACAGTCATTTTTCTTTAAGTGTTTTGCATGTTTCCTTTGGCTTTTCAATTCTCGCCTCAAAATTTGAAGATTATCGCCTATAAGAAAACAATGAAACATATGAATGAACCGAATTAAGAATCAGATTTCAATAAAAAATAAACCAGAGAACCACATGCCTTTAAAACAGGTGAGATGATATGTCCTATTCTCTACTATTTTTTAATATGTTGATGTTCAACATAGTATTAGAGTAAATTCAAACAAAAAACATAACCGTAGAATCAGATTTCAATAAACTGCATCAAAAATTGTATAAGTTGAACACATTAATACTTGATTCTAAATTTTGAATATTGAGACGAGGATTCTCAAATTGATTTAATATTTGGAACTTGTTCATTTGATGCATCGCTACATGAAAGAAAACTATATAGGTTATTTCATAGTAACATTGGTATTGCATTAAGAAGAAGCAAGGACAAACAAGAAATCCTAAATATTCCAAAAAAACTAATCTTGGTGACATCAAGATATCGATTAGTAAAGAAAATAAGGATAAAGTACTACATGTATAAATAAAAAAAGACCAAAAGAAGCAAGTAGAAATAATGCAAGTTTACATTATTTACAAGATCTGTTAAGGAAAACTACAACTTCAAGCTAGTTGTAACATTGTGTAAGACAATAAGTTAATGCTATTTCATCTTATGGCTTCCCAATGCATATACTAATCTGACAACATTTCGATATACATGAGCTTAACAAATTATTTTTTCATGATATCAAAAATAGGTTCTAAATTTAACAAAATTTTAGAGCTTTAGAAAAATCTTATTAAAATTTTTAAGAATTATGCATAAAAAGGAGAAGATCCTATTTTCGATATACCTAAGCTTCAACAACCAAATCATCTTGAAGCTAACAATCTGAAGTATCACGATAATCCACCAAGTAATGGAGCATCGTCTCTGCCTAACATCGCAAAAGATTCGATATTTAGAACCTTGATCTGAAGCTAGGATGCAGCTTCTTGGGAATCAGATGAGGCCCTCTTTAACCGCTATTCGCTATTCTTGCGGCTTCTTCTCACATCACTACTCAGAAACCATAAATCTAGATGTGTTCCTTCTTCACAATGCCAGCATACACCCGTAGAGGACAAATTAAACTAAGTCTAAAACGAAAAACAAAATTAAACTAAGTTTTAGTGCTCAACCTACACAAAATTGAAGTCATATCAAGCCAAAATTTCATACATGCACCAAGAATGAAGAAATGTTCTTCCTCCGATTGCACTGGAGTTGAATCACCGGTTGAATGTCTCTAGTTCATACACAATCAAATACCCAAATGATTTTTTGCAAGGGAGCTGTGTCGTTTTTTTGGGGCGCGAGGGGGTAGATGGACGCGGGGGGCAGGGCTGCACGAGGGGAAGAAGGGAGCAGTGTCGATTTTTTTGGGAAGAACGGAGATGCATCGATTTCTTTGGGGAAGAAGGGGTGAGTGGCTGGCTGAGTTGGGGCTGGCAAAGAAGTGAGCTGCATGATTTTTTTGGGAAGGGTGAGTTGCGTCATTTTTGGGGAAGGGTTGTTTGCAAAAAAGATGCCACATTTGCTTTGCATATAGACTTTTAGATGAGGGGTTGAGATCATGCCACATGGGTGACTTCTTAGATAAGGAGTCATCCTAAGAACACTTTATCCATACGTATCATCTAAGGAGTCACCCATATGGCATGATCTCAACCCCTCATCTAAATGTCTATATGAAAAGAAAACGTGTCATCTTTTTTGCAAATCGACACAGCTCCCTTCTTATCCTCGCACAACCCTGCCCCCCGCGCCCATCTACCCCCTCGGGCCTTAAAAACGACACAGCTCCCTTGCAAAAGAATCCTTTGGGTATTTTATTGTGTATGAACTAATCAGAGACATCCAACCAGTGACTCAACTCCAGGGCGATCAGAGGAAGAACGTTTCTTCATTCTTGTTGCATGTATGAAGTTTTGGCTTGATATGACTTCAATCTTTTGTAAGTTGAGCACTGAAACTTAGTTTAATTTTGTTTTTCGTTTTAGACTTAGTTTAATTTGTTCTCTGCAGGTGTCGGCTGGCATTGTGAAGAAGGAACACATCAAGATTTATGGTTTCTGAGTAGTGGTGTGAGAAGAAGAAGCAAGAATAGCGAATAGCGGTTAAAGGGGGCCTCATCTGATTCCCAAGAAGCCGCCTCCTAGCTTCAAACCGAGGTTCTAAATATCAAATCTTTTGCGATGTTAGGGAGAGACGATGCTCGGTTACTTGTTGGTGGATTATCGCGATACTTCAGATTGTTAGCTTCAAGATGATTTGGTTGTTGAAGCTTAGGTATATCGAAAATAGGATCGTCTCCTTTTTATGCATAATTCTTAAATTTTTTAATAAATTTTTTGTTAAGCTCTAAAATTTTGTTAAATTTAGAGCCTGGTTTTCATTCATAATTCATGAATTTTTTTGTTAAGCTCATTAATATCGAAATGTTGTCAGATTAGTATATGCATTAGGAAGTCATAAGATGAAATAACATTAACTTATTGTCTTACACAATGTTACAACTAGCTTGAAGTTGTAGTTTTCCTTAACAGAGCTTGTAAATAATGTAAACTTACATTATTTCTACTTTCTACTTTTGGTCTTTTTTTATTTATACATATAGTTCTTTATCCTTATTCCCTTTACTAATTGATATCTTGATGTCACCAAGATTAGTTTTTAACGGAATATTTACGATTTCGTGTTTGTCCTTGCTTTTTCTTAATGCAATACCAATGTTACTATGAAATAACCGTAGTTTTCTTTCATGTAGCGATGCATAAAATGAACAAGTTCCAATTATTAAATCAATTTGAGAATCCGCATCTCAATATTCAAAATTGAAAATCATGTATTAATGTGTTCAACTTATACAATTTTTGATGCAGTTTATTGAAATCTGATTCTACAGTTATTTTTTTTGTTTGAACTTACTCTAATACTATGTTGAACATCAACAAATTAAAAAATAGTAGAGAATAAGACATATCCTCTCACCTGTTTCAAAGTCCTGTGGTTCTCTGGTTTATTTTTTAATGAAATCTGCTTCTTTCTTCGGTTCATCCATATGTTTCATTGTTTTCTTATAGGCGATAATCTTCAAATTTTGAGGCAAAAGTTGAAGAGCCAAAGGAAACATGCAAAACACTTAATGAAAAATGACTGTGGTCAAAGAGTTTGGATGCGGAAGTAAGCTACTGAATTACATGTGATATCTAAGCTTGGATATGAAAATTATTGAATTCGCATGCTTCCAGCATAAAGATGAGAATTCTAACTTGTATACATTCGATGTGTTGGAATTGGACTAAAAAAGAAACTTATTTTGAAGACATGCAAGCAAGTCTTAGCACTGTATTTTGAAGACATACGATGCTATGTATTTTGTATGCAAGCAGGTTTTAGCAACTCATTTTGAAGAACTGCAATGCTATGTATTTTGTATGTGGGTTACTTGTCACATGAACTTTCAATTTTTTATATGTATTTTATATGAATGCTTGCAAGGATGTGCATTCCATAATTTTATGCTTGCTATACTTGTATTTAGAGAAGCTTTTGTTAGAGCAATGTGACCCCATTTGGAATCGTTGATGTTAGATTCAATTTCTTTGAACTTGATGAGAAGTAACAATTCCTATTATGCTTGTTGTGCTTAGAAGTTGGAGAAGTTTTGCCTATGAGCATTTGTGCATTTGCACATGAAATATTCAGTAAAAGACCTATTACGGTTAAAATGCTATTCTTTGCATATCTCATTGTTTTGTTTGCATCAATGGAGGTTTGTCTATGATTTGAGAAATTTTAGTGCAAAGCTGAAATTGGGTGGGGCTTTTTATTGGCTTTTTCCTTGATTAAACTTTGCTAAATCAAGAAATACACCCTTACATTTTGTAACCATGATGACATAGTGACTTGTAATATATTCAAATCATCATTTACACAAAAGCATGATATTGGATCAGGTAAGTTATCTGCTTGAACCATGATTTTGTTTGGAAATTCAAAGGTGGAGGTTTGTAGAAATGCATTTGGCCCTCAGCCTCATGTATCCAAAATTCGATTTAAAGTCTATGCTTATATGCATCTTTCTCTTATTTACTTCTTACGTTTATCATTTTATCTTGCCTTCTCATTTGCTTGGCCTGTACTGTGATGGTTTTGTTCAGATTTTCATGGCTATGTTTGTATAAATGAAAGAAACCATCTGAGCAATCGGATGAAACCCACTACCGTGCTCTGTTGTAAGAGCATATAATACCGTGCTCTATGTAAGAGCATATAAAACTTATAAAGTGCTAATAACTGGGATTCGTTTTTTGTATTTTTGCAATAATCTTCTGATAAGAAAAATGGAGTGACTAATCGAGATGGTTAATTGGCATATAAGGAGGGTCCATGATATTTTTCACTGCAACATCGAAAGCTATTACGACCTTAACTTTTATTAAAATGTGCAGGGTTTAGTGTTGCGACACATTTGAACAACGTTGGAGAATACAAGCAATCAAAGAAATATATTTGCAAAGTTTTATTCGACAAGAGACATTCGTCTTAGACAATGACACAAGTACACATATTTGTGTTTTAAACATTTGTTCTTAACATTCTTCTTCGACTTCGACTGATAAACATTTGTGTTCTTAAAAATTCAACGAGAAACATTACTACCATCTAGTTCACCAATCCACTTAAACCACAAGAACACATCTTTGTTTTCAACCCTCCAATTTCATTTATTTGGTCAGGACTGATGCTTTTGGTGTCAACCTCAAGCAGATGTGTTGATGTGTTGCTTTTGCTACAATCTTAGGCTAAAACCGATGATGATAATGAGATTAAGATTGGTTTTGATGATCATTACCTCCTCAAAAAAACATGGCTAGCCGCTGCTGCAGCAGCTTCCAGCAAAGATCCTGGTTCATGGAGTGACTACCTGCGGCGGCGGTCGGGGGGGGGGGCACGGAGCGGGGGGCAGGGCTGCGTGAGGGGCAACAGGGCTGCGTGATGGGAAGGAGTTGCGTCGATTATTTGAGGAAGACGGGAGCTGTGTCAATTTTTTGGGGAAGAAGAAGGGGGGTTTTATGAAGAAGTAGAAGGTTAGAGGGGCTGAGTGGGGGCAAGGTAAAAAAGCGAACCGCGTGATTTTTTGGGAAGGGTGAGCTGCATGATTTTTTGGAGAAGGGGGTTTTTTTGCAAAAAGAATGACACATTTACTTGTCATCTATCCTCTTAGATGAGTGGTTGAGATGATGCCACATAGGTGACTCCTTAGATTTCATCTAAGGAGAAATCTAAGGAGTCACCTTAGGAACACTTTACCATATACCAAGACAATGGATGCATCTCATCATATACCAAGACACAAAAAGTGGGGTGGTACAACATGTACAAGCCCATGTGGGCTTGGGTAGACTTTTGTACCCATGGGTACGGGTATGGGTACCCATGTTTTACCCATGGGTAAAATTGGACGGGTATGGATATTATATATCCATACCCACGGGTACCTGTACCCGGTCGTTTTAATATATCCTAATTCCTAACCGATTCAAATGCTTCCAATAATGTGATGACTTCGGCTATCACTTGCCAACTGCTTACAAGTTGCAAAGTATTTCAGCATGTTTCATTTTTTAAACCTGACAGCGCAAAATGTCAATTTTTGGGACCAAAAGTATGTAGATCAAAAGTCTGATAAAAGGTCAAAACTTCTGGATCAAACAATATCAATGATTGTAAGATTTTTCATTTTACATGAAACTTATAGTTCAACAAGTGCAAGTGTGCAACCATAAGCTTTCGGATACCACCTGAACCTTTTGTCTCATCCTCTTCTGGTCAAGATGATGGCATATAAGCGAATAATAGTTGAAGATCGTGTAAAACTCAACTAAATAAAGTGCTAAGATATGCATACGCTCTATTTAATCTATTATATCATAATGGACGTTCCATTTTTAAATTGCGATCTTTATTTTTCCTTGAATATTTTCACTTTTAGATTATGTGTGGCAAATTAATGTCATGTATTGTGTTATTGCTGCATAAGGAGAATTGCCATGAATATAATTGGAGATTTTATAAGGGTTCACTGAATATCATGTGATCTGATATGGTCAAACTCTCTAAATATTATTATTTATGTGTTTCATTCAATATTTTCTACATGTTGTGATATTCTGTGAGCCAAGTTGCAATTGTGTTGGCTGTTGCATTGTAAGGCTTAGTGACAGAATGCTTTCTTGTATATATGCCTTAAAACCAACACTAAACTCTACATGTCTTTGTCAATCTTTTAAACCAGTGAAGATGAGAAAACTGCTAATTTGAACTTGATTGTTAAAGTCTCTTGCATACATGTGTATTTTACTACTTTGATGTTTGAAAAAAATATAATTTTCAATAATTTTTTACGTGTCACTTAAAAAGCTTGCAGTATGGATACGAATATGGATGTTTGTCAATCTTTTTACAGGTGATGGGTATGGATACACATACCCATTGGGTTTATGGATATCCATACGATGGGTATGGATATCCATACCCATACCCAGCGGGTACACGGGTACCCACGGGTATCCGTATACCCGATGGGTATGGGTATGAGTACAAAAATTTACCCATCACGGATATGGGTACGGATATGGGTACGGATAAATTGAGCGGGTACGTGTATGGATAGTGCATATCCATACCCGCCCACCCGTTTTGCCATCCCTATGTACAAGCCCATGTGGGCTTGTACCACCCCACTTGGTATTATATATTTGGAAATGAGATATTTGCAAATTCTAAGGGGAAAAATAAGTAATGATCTGATCTATGTTCTTTATCTTGTAGGAGAGTTAATGCTTGCTTTAGTTTAATCCGTATGCTTTTACTTGGTCCAAAATTTTGAAAGTGTGATAAATAGAGATAGTTTATAATATTTATCATATACACGTTTGAAAGTTCTATCCATTTGACTCTCTACTAAAAATTTATGAAACGCCTTTTTCATCTTGTACTGGCAGTAGTTCAAGTAAAATTTATAACTTCTTGAGTTTGTACTTAAATCCACGAAATGTCCTTTTTGTAAAATCTGCATTTTTAAAAGAGTTAAAATGTTAACTGTTAGTTATGGTGCGTACATCATACTTCTTGCTTCATACTTCATAATACATATGTATTTTATTAGATTATAGCATCACCTTTTTGGGCCAATGAGCTTACAATTGTTTCTTGGGGTAACTGTTTTGAATCATAGATGGGAGATGGACTTGGAAGCGTGAAGCAACAACTTTCAAGATTATTTGAATCCTCTCTTACAACTGCATTCCCTGATGAAAACCTGGGGCCAATCATTGCTATTTCAACTCAGAAGTTTGCAGACTACCAGTGGTAATGCCTATATCTTTACACCACAGTGTTAGACTAATCTTCATAAAGTCCACACAGTCTTTTAACAATTTATTTTCTTGGTTTCTGTTGCTTCCAATGATACTAGTCATTAGTTTTGTCCTATTCGATAGTATTGTTATTACAATGTATGGTATTTTTAACTTATTGAACGTTCAGTGATATATTTTGTTAATAATACTTGTTATTAGAAAGTAGAGTATGACTAAAATTATGATCATAATCTTTAAATGAGGCTGGTATGATTTGATTTACTTGATCTACTTTCTAGTGCCAAAAATGATAAATTGTTGTATTTGTGATGCAGCAATAATGCAATGGCATTGTTCTCTAAGATCAAAGGAAAATCAGCAGAATATAAAAGGCCGGATGCTGTTGGACAGGTGTCGTTACTAATACATCACTAATTTGTAAAATATTGTATGCCCTTTTCTGCTAAGAGTTAGCAGAATATGTTGCTCATATTTTGTAATTGTTATATGTTATTTCTCCATGAGCACCATGTCTTTTTGCAGGCCATTGCAAGAAATCTCCCTGTATCAGATATGATCAAATCTACATCTGTTGCGGGACCAGGGTTTGTGAATATAGTTTTATCAGATAATTGGGTGTCTCAGGTTTTTGTTTTACGAGGGCACTGACCTATTTGTATTATATCTGGAACTAAACTTGCATCTTTCCTTTTCATGTTCTAACATGTCTTTCTGGTGCAGTATATACAATGGATGTTGTTAAATGGCATCGACTGTTGGGCACCGCTTTTACCAGTTAAAAGGGCAGTGGTTGACTTTTCTTCACCTAACATCGCAAAAGAAATGCATGTTGGTAATTTAAGATCAACTATAATTGGAGACACTTTAGCTCGCATGCTGGAATTCTCCAAGGTTGATGTTCTTCGCAGGAACCATGTTGGTGACTGGGGTACACAGGTGAATAATTGTTAGATGAGTTTTCATGGATCAAAGTTACAATTGGTTTTGAACAATGTCTGGATATTAGCACTCAATTCTTGTTTTTTTTGCTTTCTTTGATTTACTGCTAAACAAGATCAATATCTGATCAATTGTGAACCATTTCATTCCTACATCTCCATTTCTCATTCCAAACTGCCAACTCTTTCTATTTTGATGCTTTGTTACAATTACTTTCAGTTCATAGCTTATGGTTGCTACAACAGGATGCAATTTCTGACTGCTTGTTTGCATGATTCTTATGGAATCACCTAGTTTGAGTTTCTGTTACCTCTTTATACCTATTCTTCCTGGATTGTTCAAACAATAAATTGAAAGGTTTCAAGTGATTGTTAACATGTCTTATTTCTATGTATGAAAGCTTTGAGTTTGACCAAACAAATGATGCCACTGAGGTCTGGGCCAATGACAAGGGTTCAATTGAAAAATGAAAGGTCCCAGGTTCAAAAGATCGGGCTACTGCCTTTATGTAGGGAAAAAACACATAAAATGACAACATTTTGTAGACAAAACTTTGTGGATGCTTTATTTCACTTTGCAAAATGTCTTTTATGCACATTGGCATTTTCTCCATTCTTTCCTAGGATTGCTCCCTATATGTACTTTTTTGTGCTAATGTGTTAGAAGTTAGGCTTCTTAAGGGTTCTTGTAAAATTCTTGGCTATTTTTTTTGGAACAAGTGCTATTATGTGCACATTTTCGATATCTCAGGCTGGCTTGCTGTTTTTGTAAAAGATCCATTGGAAAGTTTTGGAGCATATGCCATCTAGCAGTCTCTATAATAAGCGGGCAGAGACTAACAATCAACTTGCAGGTCTGTTGTACACCATGTGAGGGTTAGGGTTGCAATAGGAAGGGACTTTGGCGTGTACTTTGTTGTGGGGTTTGTTTTATTTTTATTTTCTCTTTTTGTTTGGTGCACGGGGTGGGGATGGCATGGAGTGGTGGATAGGTGAGTCAGGAGATGAATACGGTCTTCAAGGAGCTTTAGTTTCTTTCAACAGTACAACTGTTACCCATGAAGAAGTTGAGAGGAGAACAGAAGAATAACGTACAGAGAACCAAACTTAATTTAACAATTCACTACCGCTGGTTACATGCTGTACATTCTTCCTATGGCTAGAAGTTTTATGCAATTTCAAGGAGAGTAAAGCCTTGCCATATTATAACATGTGGATTCTGTGAGTTAAACAAGAGACGTCTTATTCCTTGTTTCACTAATCTGACTTTAAACTGTTTTATTACCATCTGTATTAGCTCAATTTTCATCAAAACTAATTTGCTTAATGCAATCTGCATTTGCAAATAAAACTCGCAGATACGTTGAGTGAAGAAATTGCGCACTTTCGGACTCATATCCAGAAAAAAATACTTAACTTATAATCAATTGGTCAAATTGCACTTCGTCAAATCCAGCCAACAATTGATTATTGTCCCTATTAAACAACGTTGTACTCATGGGTAGAGAATATGGAGAATTATGATAATTGAACTTCTGTTTGAAGATCGAGATGTATTCATATACAAGAAATCAGCTAGATTAGTTTCTACTGCATGGTTTTTCTAAGGTAAACTTTCACTAACTGTACTGAAAGATCAGATTATGTTGGTGCCAAAATTTAAATTATCAGTATCATTATAAATTTTGGTTTTTGATGGTTAAATTGGTTGGTGGTTGACATTCCTTGATGCGCTTAAGGACAAAATTTGTCATGTTAGATAGTCTTACATATGTAAAATAAATGCTGACTTTTGTTTGGGCTACTTCCGGGCATTGTTGTCCATCTTCTATTTATGCATTTACATCACTTCGTTTTGGAATTGAAAGATACTCTTTCTTATATTCTGCAGTTTGGAATGTTAATTGAATTTCTGTTTGAAAAGTTTCCTAATTGGGAGGATGCTGCGGAGCAAGCCATTGGGGATCTCCAGGTGCGTAGAAAATCCTATATTGGTCTTGCTATGTATGATAGCATTTAGTTAGTTGTACATTGAATATACAAGTATGCTGTTCCAGATGCTATTTTCTCAATATGTTTATTGGATCAAACTGTGGTCATTCCTAGGTGTTTGAAGATTCTAGTGGATTTATGATAAATCAACTAAGATTATCGATACATGATAATATACAGATAGTGTAGATATTGAATTTGGTATTGACATTATCACTTGACCATTACATGCGACATATAGTGACAATGACATGCATGCTTAATTTGTGCTTTTCATGGTGGCATCAAGAGGAAAATTGCCTCGGAATTCTTAATTCACTAAAATTTTTGGCACATGTTCTATAACTGGCAGTAAGTAAATTGGCTGAGAGATGCACAAAAGTAATTGGATGGTCTTTTCTTTACTTGTTCAGATTTACATAATCTGATTGCTATTTGAAAAAGTTTCTTTTTCATTCATCAGTTTTGTAGAACATGAATGACTTAATGCTTGTTGAGATTATAAAAGGTAAAAAAGTTAAATAAATAGAAGAATAGTGGGAAAATCATAATATTAATCAACTTCTTCCTCTTTCCTATCCGAGGACATTATTGAACTTAGTCAATAATCAAATGGAAACACTCTTGAAGGGCCTCCATTACGTATTTATGTCATAATAGGTACATTATATGTAAATATACCAAGCATAAGCAAGGAATTTTCATCATCGATTTGAAATTTCAAATTATATGATTTCTAATTCCTATTTCTTTTTCTGTTTTTCGCATACCACTGTTTTAGGAATTCTACAAGGCCTCAAAAAAGAGGTTTGATGAAGACATTTCTTTCAAAGAACGGGCACACTTGGCTGTGGTTCTGCTTCAGGTAGATATTCTGATTTATGGGAACACATTCTGAATTTCTCACACTGTTAAGAGTGAAAAGAATGAATTGCATTATACATTTTTTCATTCTTGGTTCTGTTTTTTCTTTGAAAATACTATTAAGATTATTTTCTTTGTTCTTGTTCTTAGAGTGGGGAAACCAAGTACCATAATGCGTGGAAAAAAATTTGCGAGATCAGCCGTAAGGAATTTGATGCGGTATATAAGCGCCTTGGAGTTAGTTTGGAGGAAAAGGTAACGAACTTTAAAATGACCAGATAAAGTAGCTCCTTTAAATTCTTCTTTAATTGAACTGTAGGAACTTTTTTCCCTGACTACCCGTGGTTAAGTTGGAAACAAATTGCAGTGTAATTGATTATACAAATATTTTTATGTGAATATTCATATTGCTGGTCACCCATCATAGTGACTCATCCTCTTTTTGTTTCTGCTGAGCCGTTTGTCTTCTCTAACACTCTGAATATGTTTTGGCTTTTTCGAATTAATATTGTTGGTACATGTCATGCTATTGTCTGCATTTGAGTTTTGGTGTGCATGATGATAAAAACTGGTATGCTAATATCTGCTTAGGGATTGTGATGTCCATAGTGATTCTAGTTTAGGCGACACTCAACATGCACTTTTGTTGAATGTACATTGTTGCAAAAGATTTGAAAATGTGCTGAATTATTGTAAATAACTCATAATATATGTGTTCGGTATATTGTTATCCTTGGGCTACCAAAAATATGAACTATTGCACGGCCAAACTTTAGCAGCATGTAACCATCTTCAGAATCCTTTTGTTTATTCTTTTGTCTTCAAATATATGAAATTTTCTCCTATTTTTGTGGACATGCATTTGTACTATTTTTAGTTCTAGCTTGACTTTTTAGTTTTTTCTTACATATGAGTTGCTTTTGCCTTGCATTATTATATTTAATCTGAAGATTTCTATTAGTTTGCACTTGATTACCATGTCAAGGCAAAAATTGTGTGTTCTTGCACTTATACTGATATGCTGGTGCGTATGACCTAGTATAGTTTACTTGACCATGTTTCCTATGAGAATTTCATTACCCCAACATGTCAAAGAAGGATAATTGAGGAGGAAGGTTGTAACTTGTAAGATTTGAAAGCTTGCAGCTTGCAATGTATTTCTAAGGCTTATTAAGCATCATCCACCACGACCACCACCCACACAACATGTCCTATATATGGAGAGAAACAGGGGATTGTGGTAACTTCTCGTTGCACGATCATATCATTTAACCTGCCTGTCACATCCACATTCCCATTCACATGCTGTGGGGACAGCCATTTTTGTTGCCCCGCGCGCGGGGGGGGGGGGGGGGGGGGGGGGGGGGGGAGATGTTATTTTCTGCGCCTAATTGTATCATTAATTGAATATTAAGTATGCATTTCTACCTGCTTGCATTTTCTACAACATTATATCAGTTTCTATGATTTGCAAAGTCAACAAATAAACTAGTTGTTTTTTTATCCAAGGGTGAAAGCTTCTACAATCCTTATATACCAGGAGTTTTGGAGGAATTAACAAACAAGGGGTTGGTTGAGGAAAGTCAAGGTGCACGTGTAATATTTATTAAAGGGCAACAAATCCCTTTAATTGTTGTAAAGAAGGATGGGGGATTTAATTATGCCTCAACTGATTTAGCAGCACTTTGGTTAGTATATGTTGCAATTTAGCACCCAAGTCTTCTTTTTTAATAAAGTCGTAACTGCAACATCTGTTTTATGCCATTAAGTCATGCATAATTCTTACTCTTGATTAACAGACTGTTGCTATATTACTCTCATATACTACTGTAACTACATAAATCAATGTGCTGGATGATTAAACCAATGTGTATGGTACCATATAATGCAAGAAGTCATTTGATAGATGTCACCTGCAATAAGTCGCTTTAATTTACTGACAGTCGGATACGGCGGGCCCCATAGAAATGTGAACATAATTACTAATCTACAGTAATATACAATTCCAGACTGCTAATAAATTAATATGTGACTGTTAGAGTCTATAAAGGATTTCCCTAAACCCTCACTTGAACTAAATGAGTTCCGATATTGTGGTAAGGACTTTAGGATGATATCATAGTAACCCAAGTTCAAATCCGACCAGATGCACATATCTAGAAAGAAGATTCTCAAAATATATGTACCACTATTCAAAGGCGGATTTAAATTAAAAAGGAAGCGTAGTCTGCGAGGTCGTGTTATAGTATGAAAATGTTTTACCAAACCCTCACTTGAACTTCAGAGTTTTGGTGTTAGTAGGAACTTTAAGAGCAATAGATTGGTTTCAGTTTCCTACAGGAACCTTTAGATCTACTTTCCACATTCAGTTTTTATTTTAGAACAAAAGGCTTTGTGGCCTCCTTCCTTAGAATGGTTCCACGGGCTGAGCACACACCTAAAAATGGTAATGCTGTAAGTCGTGCCTGCAAGTCTATTTTTGCTTGCACGTAATTTCGTTTGTTCCAATATAATCATAAGTAATGAAAATAGGTATAGTTGTGAAGAGTTGCTGGCTAGGTTGTATATGAGTATCAAGATACAATACGACAGAGATTCATAGATACCCAAAAAAATATGTATACAACATGTATTGGATATGACAAATAAATTATGTTTCTTTACTCATACAGTGGAAAATACAATGTAAGCATGATACGACCATTATTTACACCATATATTTATAAATAAATTCATAACGTAATAAAAGCCTCATATTTATTTTTAGGAAGTTAACTTACTAAAACTTAACAAGTTAAAATCCTATTCGCAAACCCAAAGTGTGGACATGAAACAGGTTTAAGATGAAGCCAACCACATCCATATACTGTTTTGAACAGAAAATTTGATATAGTCTACTATGAAGTATCCAATGAGAATTCTAGGAGTATCTTAGGAGAATCGTATCGGGTACGCATCCGATACGGATACGTTGCCCTTTTAGAAGAATCGGTGAATCATATGTTATAGGTAAAGCTTTCAATTTCAAAATCTTGCCAAGTGAAACCTTTTCATGGATTCCTTGCTTCGCAAGGGAGGGAAAAAATTTCTGTGAAATTTGATGTATGGTTTTAGCTATCACTTGATTATGTAGAACTTTGTTTTTGGCATGAAATAGAAATTCATTTCTTTGATTTCTTGTCAAGCGTATCAAGTAAGTAACTACCAATATAGTTTATATCAGTTCTGCCTCTCTGGACCATGCTAATGTGTTTTGTTATAATGCAAGTGACTTGTTTGACATCCTGCTTAAGGATGAACATGATGTGGACGCACCACCTGGGCCGGCACCCCCTCGAGCCGCCGGTCCACCTTTGATGACTTACGTGAGGCGCAGGAGACGTGGGGACACCGCGTAGTGGGATTCGGGGGTATTCTAGTCTTTTTAGACTAGATTAGTAAATCCCATTTTTCTATTTATTTAGGGCTAGCCGCCTTTCGTATTTGCTTATGCTTATTCATGAAGAACAACTAGGTATCAATTGTGAAGGTGCTTGGGCTTTGGTCAGTTCATCCAAAGTTAGGAGATAGGGTTTCGTCTCGAAAGAGGCCCAATTTATCTTTTATTCTTCGTGATTTAATCTATAAAAATTCCTCTTTTTCATAATTTTCCACCTTTAAACGCTGATTTGAGTATACAATCATCCGGATCGTATCAAATTGGTATCAGAGCGGTGAGATCCAATGGCGATGGGCATGAGATCGAAGACGGATGTCGTGGATGAGAAGGTTCAAGGGCTTTGAGAAGAATTCAACCGGGAGATCGGGGGTTGAAGAAAACTCTAGGAGATTCAATCAAAGATCACGCCCATTTACAAGAAGACATCCAGATAAAACTCCGGGCTATGAGGAGGGAAGCCACGCAGACGGGACGTGATCTCCAAGGATTGAAAGAAGCCACTTTAGATTTGAAATTTTTGAGAGAGGCCACGACGTCAATTTCGGCGATGATGGAGATGTTACAAACCCTAACGGCCGGAAAAGAAGGAGATCGGGGTAAGGAGATCCAAGAGGAGGAGAATCAGAGCGATTCTACGCTCGAATCGGCGAACCAAGGGTGACCAGGAGCGGTGACGGCTACGACAGCCCCCCTAGGGCTTGCGAACCCCTCGGCAGGCCCCACCGGGCCTGCTCTTCCAGTGACAGCCCCCCCGGGCCTGTCTTCCAAGCGGCCGACCCAATCGTGCCTGCTCATTAACCGACATGCCCACTCGGGCCTTTCTTCCAGGCGACGAGGCAAGCGGCAGGCCCATCCAGACTTGTGCATCAGGCGATCGGGCCGTCCGGGCCTTCGACCAAGGCGGCAGGCCCTTCCGGGCCTGCGAAAGCACCGGCGGGCCCTTTTGGGCCTGCTGCGACAACAGCGGGCCCTACGGGGCCTGCTACAGCATCGGCACCCCCTTACGGGGGTGCTGGAGGGTCAGCGCCCCCTACTGGGGGTGCTGCGGGTTGGGCGGGCCCCTTATGGGTTGCCGTAGGCCCCGCGCCCCCAACCAGGGGGCGGCGAGCACTGCAGCCCCTTTCGGGGGTCTTGCGGGGTTCATGCCATTCACAGGAGGGACGTCAGGACATGGCGAAGAGGATGGGGGCGGGGCACAGTCATAGGAGCCCTTGCGGGCCAATTTTGGAGACCATAGACTTTTTCACAGGTGCCGAGACCCGTGGTTGACCCCAGACAGACTTTTAAGGGCTTCTCAGGGCGGGGCAAAGTTCGGGGGCTATTTGGGAGGCCGGACATCACCTTTCCAGCAGTACTGAGAGGACGGAGGACCCACTTTTGTGCGACCGCCGAAGTTTCCAGGTTACCACTACCAGACTGAGGCTTGGGAGAGGCCTGGTTGGCCTGAGGAGCTGTACGGAGAGGATGTTGGAGGACCGGTAGAAGCGCTTGGTGGAGTTTGGGCTAGGGAGGTGGTCGTGGCAGAGATGAGGGGCGACATGGTGACATCAATGCAGATCGACGACTGATGAAGCTACAGATGCCAATCTTTGATGGCACAGATCCTGACAGATGGATCTACCGGGTGGAGCGCTACTTCCAGGTGATGAGGTTGACAGTGGATGAGGTCTTGAGGGCCATCGAGATCTACTTCGAGGGCAAGGCCCTGGCATGGTATCGATGGAAGGTGGCACGGACCCCTTTTCGCACTTGGGAGGAGTTGTCGGCACAGATCGTTGATCGATTTCAGGAGACCACGGAGGGAGACTTCTATGAGCGGCTATCGGCTCTGAGGCAGGAGGGGACGGTGAGAGACTATGTGGAGAAGTTTGAAATGCTGAACAGCAGGGTGAAGGGAGTGACGGATAAGGTCATGATCGGAAACTTCATAAGGGGGTTGAAGCCCTCTATACGGGCGGAGTTGCGGATGCAGAGCCCGAGGACCTTGGAGGATGTTCTTTGCCTGGCCCCAAGACGGAGGAGAAGCATGCGGAGGAGAGGAGGATACATGGAGCTTGGAGGACCCATAATCCCCGCCCAGCACCAGCACCAGCACCGAGGGCACCTACAGGAGCACCTGAGGCTAGAGGAGAGGCACGGCCGACGACGTTAGGGTGACGGCTGACAGAGGCGGAGGTACGGGAGAAGAGAGCGAAAGGGCTGTGCTTTCGCTGTGATGAGCGGTTTACCCCGGTCATCGTTGTGCGAGCAGGTTGCTGCAGATCACCATTGTGCCAGATGAGGAGGGCTATGTTGATGAAGAGTATGAGACTGAGGAGGACGTGGAGGAAGAGAAATCCCATTTGGATGTAGCGGAGGTATTCCTGAACTCCGTGGTAGGGTTCACACCGAACCATACCATGAAGTTGTCAGGGCGGTTGGACGACACTACAGTGACGGTGCTTATAGACAGTGGGGCCACCCATAACTTTATTTCTAGACAGTTGGTGGCTCGTCATGGGTTGCGACTGAGCACTTTGGAGAAGTTTACGGTCCTGCTAGGTACAGAGAGGACGGAGGAGAGCAGTGGAATGTGCAAGTGACTGTGCTTGACCTTGCAGGGGGTGCAGATCATGGAAGACTTCTTGCCCCTAGAGTTGGGCAATGTTGACATGATATTGGGGGTGCATTGCTGAAGGGAGTGGGCGAGGTCAATGTGATCTGTAAACAGCTCAGGATGGAGTTTCAGGAAGGGGACCGCAGTGGTGTTGACAGGAGACTCTAGCCTCTGTTTTTCCTTAGTGGATTTCAAAGCCATATCGCGTGCCTTGCAGAGATCAGGAGAGGGGTTTCTGGTGGAGTGCCGTGGTATGATGACAGAGGGTGTGGCGTCGCAGGAGGAGACCCC
Source organism: Scilla litardierei (assembly GCA_030789695.1). Lineage (NCBI taxonomy): Eukaryota > Viridiplantae > Streptophyta > Magnoliopsida > Asparagales > Asparagaceae > Scilla > Scilla litardierei. The sequence continues at coordinate 148,756,805 of CM061132.1, read as the reverse complement.
AGCCGAGGTGGAGCAGCTGATGGAGCGGCATCATGAGGTCTTTCAGGAGCCGTAGGGATTACCACCTGTCTGGGGGCACGAGCACGCGATAGTGTTGCATGAGGGGGCGACACCAATGAGTGTACGGCCATATAGGTATCCGCATGTGCAGAAGGACGAGATCGAGCGGATGGTGCGAGAGATGATGCAGGCATGGGTGATCCAGCACAGTGTTAGCTCATTCTCTAGCCCGGTGTTACTAGTGAAGAATGACGGAAGCCGGCGTTTCTGCGTTGACTACCGAGCACTGAATAAGGAAACTGTTCCTGACAAGTTCCCTATTCCAGTGATCGATGAGCTGTTGGACGAGCTTCACGGGGCATCGGTCTTTTTGAAGATCGATCTGAGGTCGGGATACCACCAGATACTGATGAGACCAGAGGATGTGTCGAAGACGGCGTTTCGCATGCACGAGGGGCATTACGCGTTCTTGGTCATGCCTTTCGGCTTGACCAATGCTTTTTCGACCTTTCAGGCCTTGATGAACAAGGTGTTCCAGCCGTTCCTGCGGAGATTCATACTGGTGTTCTTCGACGACATACTCATCTACAGCAGGACTATAACAGAGCACCTTGGGCCCCTGGAGTTGGCTTTTAAGGAGTTGTTGGCACATAGGTTGTATGCGAACCAGAAGAAGTTAAAGTTCGGGCAGAGACAGATCGAGTATCTGGGGCATGTAGTTTCCGAGGTAGTAGTGGCAGCTGACCGATCGAAAATAGAGTCCATGTTAGACTGGCCACTGCCTACGACATTGAGAGCGCTACGGGGCTTTCTGGGGCTGACCGGATATTACAAGAAGTTCGTGAAGGGGTATAGCACTATAGCTTGGCCCCTTACCGAACAGTTGAAGAAGGATGGATTCAGTTGGAGAGAGGAGGCGACCAAGGCGTTTGAGGCCTTGAAGGTAGCGATGACCACGACATAGGTTCTGGCTCTACCGGACTTCAGTGTACCATTTGTAATGGAGACAGATGCTTCGGAATATGGCTTGGGAGCAGTGTTGATGCAAGGGGGACGACCGGTGGCTTATTTCAGTCAGGTGCTATCAGCTAGAGCACGACTGAAGTCTGTGTATGAGCGAGAACTTATGACGATCGTCCTGGCAGTGCAGAAGTGGCGGACGTATCTGTTGGGAAGGGACTTTGTGGTCAGGACGGACCAGCGCAGTCTCAAGTATTTATTGGAGCAGAGGTTAGTCACAGAGGAGCACCGGAGGTGGTTGTCCAAGCTAGTGGGGGTACCGGTTTACTATTGAGTACCGGCCAAGGTTGGAGAATAAGACTGCCGATGCCTTGTCACGCAGGGGGGAGGACATCAGTGTGAGAGCCCTGTCTTTACCTATATGATTAGGATGAGAGCCGATGATACAGGAGGCAGAGGGAGACCCCAAGCTGAGGAAGATTCGCGAGCCAGTACAGAGCAGAGCAGGAGGATCAGAGGGATACTCGGTGGAGGGACGGAGGCTGCTGTACCATGACATGTTGGTGTTACCGCAGACGTCCACATTCATACCGGTCTTGTTTCAGGATTTTCATAGTTTCGAGGTGGGTGGCCACTCAGGAGTGCAGCAGACTTATATGAGGATGGCTCGGGAGGTGTATTGTCCAGGGATAAGGAAGATGATAGCTCTTTTGGTAGCTGCTTGTGACGTCTGCCAGCGTCATAAGTACATGGCCATGGCACCAGCGGGGTTGCAACTGCTGGCCTTGCTGGAGCAGGTGTGGGAGGAGGTTACTATGGATTTCATTGATGGCCTGCCGAGGTCAGATGGGTTTACGGTGATATTCGTCGTGGTAGATCGGTTGAGTAAGTATGCTCATTTCATACTGTTGAAGCATCCTTACACAGCAGTATCGGTGGCAAGCGCTTTTACTCGAGAAGTGATACGACTGCATGGAGTGCCCAAGTCTATAGTTTCTGACAGGGATAAGGTCTTCCTGAGTGGGTTCTGGAAGGAACCGTTCAGGATTCAGGGAACCGTGTTGAAGAAGAGTACAGCCTACCACCCTCAGACGGACGGCCAAACCGAGGTGGTAAACCGCATCATAGAGACCTATCTGCGGTCTTCCTGAGTGGGTTCTGGAAGGAACCGTTCAGGATTCAGGGAACCGTGTTGAAGAAGAGTACAGCCTACCACCCTCAGACGGACGGCCAAACCGAGGTGGTAAACCGCATCATAAAGACCTATCTGCGGTGTTTTGCTTCAGAGACGCCTCGACAGTGGCACAGATGGTTAGCATGGGCCGAGTATTGGTATAACACCTCGTACCATTCGGCAGCAGGCACGACGCCGTTTCGGGTCCTATACGGGCGCGACCCGCCCTCTTTGCTTCGTTTTGAGGACAGGCAGACCCCGGTGTCACAGATAGAAGAGTATATGGAGGCGATGGATAGCTTGTTGGAGGAGCTGAAGAAACATCTACTGAGGGCGCAACATGTGATGAAGATTAGAGCCGATGGACATCGTTGGGACGTACACTTACAGGAGGGGGATATGGTGTCCCTGAAGCTGAGGCCCTATCGACAGAAGTCTTTAGCCAGGAGGAGGAATGAGAAGTTAGCGGCCTGGTACTACGAACCCTTTGAGATAGAGGCCAAGATTGGTCAGGTCGTCTATAGGTTGAGATTGTCACATACGGCGACGATCCATCCGGTGTTTCATGTGTTGCAGCTACGGAGAGCCATTGGAGAGCAGGCAGCAGCGCCCACGCTACCCCCCACGTTAACCGAGGATATGGAGGTGATGTTAGAGCCGTTGGAGGTTCGTGCAGTTCAACAGGCTCCTGGCGGGCGCAAGGAGGTGCTGATAAACTGGGCGGGGTTGCCGGACTGCGATGCCACATGGGAGGCGTTCGACGTGATCCAAGAACAGTTTTCAGACTTTCACTTTGAGGACAAAGTGGTACTTTTAGGAGGGGTATTGATGCGGACGCACCACCTGGGCCCGCACCCCCTCGAGCCGCCGGTCCACCTTTGATGACTTACGTGAGGCGCATGAAACGTGGGGACACCGCGTAGTGGGATTCAGGGGTATTCTAGTCTTTTCAGATTATTTTAGTAAATCACCTTTTCTATTTATTTAGGGCTAGCCGCTTTTAGTATTTTCTTACGCTTATTTGTGAAGAACAACCAAGTATTAATTGTGAAGGTGCTTAAGCTTTGGTCCGTTCATCCAAAGCTAGGAGATATGGTTTCGTCTCGAAAGAGGCCCAATTTATCTTTTGTTCTTCGTGATTTAATCTATAAAAATTCCTCTTTTTCATATTTTTCCACCTTTAAACGCTGATTTGAGTATACAATCATCCGGATCGTATCAGAACATTAGTACTTTCGCAACCCAAAAATAATGTGAGAGTAAGGTGCAAATCATTTGTTAGTTGATATAAACCATTTTACTAGTTTCTGAAGGAGCCCATCAGTATCATATCATTTTCCCTGATGTATTCTTATTATTGCCGCAGAAGAAATTCTATTAAACTTGTGTGCAGTCGCATTTCATGACGTCTCTCTTATCTATTGCAGGTATCGTCTCAATGTAGAAAAAGCTGAATGGATAATATATCTCACAGATTCTGGTCAGCAACAACATTTTAGCATGGTATTCAGTGTAAGTGCACCATTTCTGGTAAATTTTGCATCAACATGTACTTAGCATTTAGTATGTTACTGCAATTGGCCGTTCAGCAAATATTGCATTCAGTTACATGCTCACATGATGTCTTAAGTGGGATTAACTTGTGTTTGACTCTGTACATTGGTTGTAATTTTGCGAGAAAATTGGGTAATTACCATGGGTCAACCATGGGTTTTAATTTCTACCACCCATTTTACAAAGTTTGCTAGAATACCAACCCAACTAAAAAAGTGACCAAAATACCCCCATTAAAATTCCAAAAATTAAAACAGCAGAACGCCATCGGTCTCCGCCTCTCTCTTCTCTTAACCGCTCCTCTCCTCCTCTCCTCCCCTCCCTCTCTCTCTGGCGTTGGTCTCAAAGGGAAGAAAGCCGATGGCTCATTTTAAGTGCATCTTCTCGCTCCTCGTCATACATTCTTGATTGAAACTGTGTTCATGACCTTGTTCAAGATTCAACTGAATACTACTTAACAACCAGAATCGTCGGATCTTAACATAAACTTCTGTTGATATCTACTTGACACCCTAGCTTCTGATATGAAAATCAACGACGAAAGCTTTTGTGTTAATTTTGTACATTTGGGTTGTGGTTTTGCTTAGTAATATAAAGCAAAGTGTTGCATAATAAGTGGGCAGCATCTTGGGATTATCTGACATCCATTAATGGGCTTTCATGCTTCTGCTCATGAGCGTGTTCTTGATGAGTTAATGAAGAGATGATTTTATCTTCCCGTTATCCATGTGTGCGACTGTGCATGCTTTCAGAATGCATTACCAAACTTTGTATTAGTTTGTGTGTGTCTGAGCTAGAGGCTGTCTTTAGACTTATGAGTGGGTTCATTCAGAATTGTTTTAGATACATGATGATGTAGGATCAGATTTGTTTTTAAAATTAACATGATGTCCAGTAATTTTTGGATCATTGGCATGTCCTCCCACTTCGTCGTACTCCGACAAAGCCCCACGAGTCAGTTTGCGCCAATTTGCACCAATGTGCGCCAATGTACGCCAATATACGCCAATATACGTCACGTTTCGTGACGTATATTGGCGTATATTGGCGCATATTGGCGTATATTGGCGCAAATTGCCTCATATGGCTTTGTCGGAGTACGGCGAGGCATTGCCGTAGATGTGGGGTGGTCGGAGTACGGCGAAGCGGGGTGGTCGGAACCCAACGCCGAAAATACCGCTACGTCGACGCCGAACTCCGACCACCTCGCTTCGCCGTACTCTGACCACCGCGCATGTACGGCAACGCCTCGCCGTACTCCGACAAAGCCCTACGAGCCAATTTGCGCCAATTTGCACAAATTTGCGTCAATATACGCTAATATACGCTAATATACGTCACGTTTCGTGACGTATATTGGCGTATATTGGCGCATATTGGCGCAAATTGGCGCAAATTGCCTCGTAGGGCTTTGTCGGAGTACGGCGAGGCGTTGCCGTACATGCGCGGTGGTCGGAGTACGACGAAGCGAGGTGGTCAGAGTTCGGCGTCGACGTAGAGGGTATTTTCGGCGTTGGGTTCCGACCACCCCGCTTCGCCGTACTCCGACCACCCCGCATCTACGGCAACGCCTCGCCGTACTCCGAGAAAGCCCTATGAGCCAATTTGCGCCAATTTGCGCCAATATGCGCCAATATGCGCCAATATACGTCACGTATCGTGGCGTATATTGGCGTATATTGGCGCAAATTAGCGCAAATTGGTGCAAATTGGCTCATAGGGCTTTGTCGGAGTACGGCGAGGCGTTGCCGTATATGCGGGGTGGTCGGAGTACGGAGAAGCGGGGTGTTCGGAGTTCGGCGTCGACGTAGAGGGTATTTTAGTGTCTCACGATGATCATCTCAAAATGCAGCAGTCGGGCCACCAACTCACATGATGACCTCTCTGTTTCGCTCAAAAAATAAATAAAAAATCCCACATACATCTAATCCTCTATAAATTTTCTTCAAGATTCCCGTTTGCTTAGAGCAAGAAACTGAACCAACATTATCTCAAATTAAAGAACCAATAATGTCTTCCAGTGATGGCCTGAGCTCACAAGAACTACTCCAGGCTCAGTCCCACTTATGGAACGAGATGTTTGCATTCATGAGGTCCTTTTCCCTCAAGTGTGCCATCGAGCTCGGCATACCCGACGCCATGTACACCCACGGCGAGCCCATGACCCTCGCCGACCTCGCCGCGGCCATCTCCATCCCATCCTGCAGAGTCGAAAAATTACGACGCCTTATGTGCCTCTTGGTCCACAACGGCAATTTCGGCGTCGACGTAGAGGGTATTTTAGTGTTTGGGAACGAAAAGGGTATTTTAGTCTCTTTTTAAAGAGGGGTGGTATTCTAGCAAAGTTTTTAAACTTGATGGTAAAAATTAAAACAACTCGTTGACCGGTGCTATTTAGCCAATTTTCTCTAATTTTGCTATATATTTTAGGCTGCTCAACTAGCAGGCTGGCTACCAAAAGCTAGCAGTTTATATCCGAAAGCAAGCCATGTTGGGTTTGGTCTTGTTCTTGGATCAGATGGGAAGCGCTTTCGGACCCGCAGCTCCGAGGTTGTTCGACTAGCAGAATTACTTGATGAAGCTAAGGATCGCAGTAAAACTGAACTCAGGACACGTCTCGAGGATAATGGTAATTAATTGACCTAGTTTGCTCATGGCATATTCTGATTTGGATTTTTGTGCAAATATTTAAATGAGTTACTTTATTTCATTTGAATTTAGTCATTGTTCGAGGTATTAGTTGATATCGATGCATATCAGTCATAACCAATTGGGTTTGAGGCATACCGATCTGATGCAATCAAAACATGCCGAACTTTTCTAATAACAATGAATTCAAGAGTATACTTAATTTTAAAGTACTAGGAGTTGATTTGATGTCGTTAGACTAATGATTAATGAAAAAAAATGAAAACAATAACCATGGATATACACATTGTAAATCTTTCATTAAACATTTGACTTATTCCACTTTACTGCTGAAAGAATCATCATTTTAACAATTGAAATTTTCAAAGTCAATAATTCCGAGTGTGAGCTTAAAATTGTACTCTTTTATATTCGTTGTAGAAATATAATGAATTAAAAAATGGTTAATGCTATGGTATAGTGGTTGGTTAGATAAACCTCTTTATTAATACATAAACCATGCCATATTGAGTTACTCTCATTTTCTCAATAAGCCCTTTTCATCATATTCGTTTTGACCCATAACTTGTATTCCAAGCTGATTTATTATATCTTGTTTGGTATTGTAGAAGTACTAGGAAAGTTAAATAATTAAATAGGAAACAACTACAAAGTTGATTCTTCTATAGACTTTAACTTCTCTAATTATTTATTCAAGATCTTTTATTCAAATAGCTTTCCTAATATGTTTGTCATCAACTATTTTTATGGATACTTAAACTTATTTTTATCAATAATTATTGATTTATAGGGAGGCATGCCAAAGATTACCAATTTTCTATATATTCCAGTTAAAAATAATGTTAGCCTTTTTCAGCCACAAATACTGACAATCCGATACTTCGGGTTAGAAACTTCCTATACTCCCAAAATCGATACCATGAAATGGAACTGCTGCTGTTATGGATACCACCTTTTCAAACATTGTTTTCGGTTTATGCACATTTATTTTCTAAAATTACCGAAGCTAACTGGATTGATATCAGAGTTTCATAAATCTTGCTAGTATAATTTACGACTTCCTTGTCTTGAATAGGCACACTTGCAGAGTGGACAGATAAAGAGCTCGAAGAAACTGCAGAAGCAGTTGGATATGGTGCCGTCAAGTAAGCATTTTTAGATTGATAACTGTCTTTAATTCCCATCGTGTATGCATTTGATACATGATCATATATACATAGTTTTAATACTGTTCATCGTGGGAACTAATACGTTCCACTCTCTGAAAGTTGGAATATTCTTTAGCTGCTTATAGTGTACAATTGTCCTGGAGCTATTCAAGATTGTTTATGATAAATAGTATATCTCTATTGACTCTTGATAATCCACTGATTATTTTTTTTGTCCACAAACTGCTGGCATCAGAAATGTGTTACCATGCATTGATTTTCTTACATGGTTTGATTTAGGAGGGATGTGCAAGCTCGTGCTTTTCATTCTCTTCATTTATATAGATGAAATTCGAGATGTTTGGGCAGCAATGTCTGCTTTATTTGAATACGTTGATTCTCTTCAGTTTGATGTTCCATGTGAAAATGTGCAATACGCTTTGTTCTGATTTTGAAGCAATTTTCACCTGTAACAGGTATGCCGATCTGAAGAACAACCGGCTGACCAATTATATATTCAGTTTTGAGCAGATGTTAAATGACAAGGTTTGTACATGAAGCCTTTTGTATCACACTCAGCCCTGAATGTATGCTGCAGGAACAGTACTGGGACAACTAGTTGAATGGTGCCTGTATATCAAAATTGTTGCTCCCAGAGGGTCTATCATGCCCTTTTATTATATATATTCTGCCTCATTGTCTTATGTTCCCTTTCATGATCCATCCGTTGTCAGGGAAATACGGCTGTCTATCTGTTGTATGCTCATGCCCGAATATGTTCCATCATCAGGAAATCTGGTAGAGATATCGAAGAACTGATTAAGGTTGGTTTCTCTTTTACAAATTTCTTCTTGCAAGGTTCTGTTCTAGATGCTTCTAAGTTGTTTATTATTTACATTTTGCGTGCTTCGGACATCATCCTATCTCTTTTCTTGCCAGTCTGGTACAATTACGCTGGGTCATGTGGATGAGCGTATCTTGGGGCTTCATCTCATTCATTTTGCAGAGGTACAAACTGCGATGTGCAAGCAGTGATGTTTGTCTTAAAGCAAATCATTTCTTTCCTGCTTTTTTGTGGCCTAATTTTTTGGTGACCCGGACTTCTACTGACTCCTTTTCATGGTGTTATGCATTGACGAGAATATTTTTAAACCAATCCAATAAGTTTGGATACTCATTGACATTCTGACTAGTTTCCTTCTAAATTAGTGAAAATGTTTGCATTACACATTACTAATACACATTTAATACAACATGCTTCTACTCTATGTTGTATGTGTTTTAATTAGGTGTCATAGATGATGATACTTGACATATTCCAGCTGCTGCACTTAATAGCTTTCATGTGATAATTTGTTTTATGAGATTTATCATTTATGAACTTGCTTTTAACTTTATCCAGACGGTTGAGGAGGCTTGCATCAATCTCTTGCCGAACGTCATATGCGAGTACCTGTACAACTTATCTGAAATATTCACACGATTTTATACTAATTGCAAGGTATGTTTTTTGTGGCCTACCATATAGTACATGATACAGTACTGGGATTGGAGTTTTTGTTTTAGCTAATTTCTTTAGCAATGGTATTGCGTATCTTATTAGTTCTAATCTGTGATTTGAAATTATCATATTATATCATATCAATTGAAAGTTGGATGATAAATTAACTGAAAATGTATAAATACTAGTCATAACCCGTGCCCGCGAGCACGGTTCATTTAAGATTTTCATCCGCGAAATCTTTGTTCCCAAACATTATTTACACAGTCAAATTTGTGCGGACAAATTCGGCGTAGAACAATAAATTCGGCGAGGGCGCCCTTGAGTCGGAACAACAAATTAGCGTAAAAAATTTAGCGGGCGCATTCGGCGCGGGCGCCTTCGGCGCATAAGTGTGTTTGAAAATAAAAGGAAAAAAGTGGTGGTTTTTCCAAACACTCATCTCAACCCTTCTTTTACCAAGATTAAATCCTAACCATTCTTCTATCAACCTCTTTATACATCATCTTGACATCAGCTTGTCCCAGTCAGCCGTAGAATTCAAAAACCTTTGTGTTTTAATATATAGATGTTTTGATGGCATTAAAGGATGAAATAAGTCTCTGTAGATTGGTGGAATGAAAGATGCTAATTTTTATTGTTTTCATGGGCATATGGCTGAACCAAACAAGTTTTTTCATAAATGGGGAACCTATACAAGAAAGGCATGACAAATGTCTCTTATGTGCATCTGACCGTAAGATTGCAAACCTATACATGGCAAATGGAATTCTGAATCACTAAACTTGGATGTGGTTGCATGCACATGCATTTTTGGATGATATGCATTTAAGACGTTGAGAAATATGTGGATAGATATGTAAATTAAAAATGCACTTGGCAAGCACACAACATGTAGTCTACTCGTAGTTGGAACAAGCAGGTAAGGACTTCCTTTGACAGCTTTGAAAGCTATGTAAAGTGATCTTGAATGAAAAGTGATTGGGAATTGCTTCGCGCACCTACCTTTTACTTGTGTGCACAACCACTTATTTACAAGTTTGTCATTCAAAATTTACTCCTCTTTTACCCTCGTTGCCCCCCGGCCGTCGCCTCTCGCTGACGGGTTTTTAGGGGTTGGACTGGGTGGTGGGGAAGGGGGGCGGCAAAGGGGCTGGGTTGTGGGAGGAGGGGACGGAGGGGGGAGGGGGCTGGGTTGTCGGTGCATGTGGCGGAGGAGGTGGAGGGGACGGAGGACGAAGAAGATGGTCGACAGAAGGGGGGGGGGGGGTGGTGGCGGAGGGGGCGGGGCGGGGCGGGGTACTCGGAGGATGGTGCGGAGGAGGGGGAGTGGTAGGGGTTGTCAGAGGAGGGGCTGTAGAGGTCGGAGGAAGCTAGCAGCGGAGGGGCGGCAGCAGAGGGGGAGGGGCGGCGGAGGGGTTGGAAAAGACGAAGGTTGGCGGCAGGAGTGGGGCTGGGGAGTCCGCCGGCGATCGTCGTTTTACTCACTGCGTACAACTGAGCATTTTTCAGAAGTATAATTTGTTGTGTGCGGTGAGTAAATTTGAGTGGCAAACTTGTAAATACGTGGTATTTTGGTTGCGCGCTTGAGTAAAACGGTGGGTGCACGTAGCAACTCCCAAATTGATTAGATTGGCACATAAAGTGCTTCTTTGTGAACACCGGTTTTGTACGTACAGATGCCCATCCTATTTGAAACAGATCCCAACTGACAAATTTGTTGTTCTGAAAAAACCGGAAGAAGAATGACGTATGGTTGTCCATAATCTAAGGCGCAATCTTGAAGTCAAACACTAATTTTAGATCTGTTTTCTTTGAAAGTTTTTGCCAGTCACGGCAACACTCAACCCCACTGGAAACTACATATAAATACAAGGAGGCATTATGAATACTCTTGCTAGAGAATTGGCTGGTGACAATCTCTGCATGAGTTAGAATTCTTCGATGTCTCTGCATGGCAACCTTAGGGCATTGCTGCTTGGGGAATTGCGAAAGGAATCTCTAGTTTTAGAATATACCATGAAATATATGGCACATAAAAGATGTATTTAAGCAAAGTCACATTTTATTATTAAAAATATTCAAAGGTGGATTTTAAAGGAATTGAACTGTTCTTGGAGACTACTTAGAAGCAGCCATACATGCGAAGTCATAAAGAGTACATATAGATGTAAGGATCGTCTTACCATTGCAATACTAACAACACACTAGAGGTGGGTGAATAGTGTAATGGCACAAATTGCGTATTTAAAAATTAAGCTTGCAAATGTGGAATTATAAATGCAAGAGGAATTTAAACACCACAAAAATCCAAACGCAAACACGAGATGTTCTCTGGTTCCCCGAACTTGGGTATGTCCATCCACACTAATATCCACTATAATTCTCACACAAAGAAATGAATACAATCTCACACAGAGATACCTCACACAAAGAATTTGGATTCTCACACAGAGAGACTCAAACTCTCACACAGAGAGATCACAACCAACCCTCACACAGAAGGTTATACTCGCACACACAGAGTAACTAGCTCTCACACAGAAAGCTAGGGTTTCAAAGAAATAACAAAGTAAAAGAAATACTCTTACATATGCCCATATGCCTCGAGATGAACTTACTCATTAATGAATGCAAGTCATGGAAGAGGATTTTCAAGTGATGATATTAACTTGAAATGCACTTGGATGATTTTCCTTGAGCTTGACTTCAATGTATGAAGGAGAGAATGAGCTCTAAGAGGGAAATAAGAGTGTTTGAAAGTGGCTTAATCAATCTCCAAAGATTTGCAATTGTTTCAAGAAGTTCTAATAAACTCAGCCCTCTCATATATATAGGAACCCTATATGAACTCTCAAAACCCAATGATAAAGCCAAAAACAAAAGGTTGTAATGGCTAGAATCAGGGCTGAAACGTCAGCGACAGTCGACTGACCAACGGCTAAATAAATCCTAACGGCTATAATCTGAGCCAGAACAGACGACTGTAGAAGACTGCACAGGCGACTGTAGAATGGGTTTGCGCCTGTATATCCTTCAGCAGGCGACTACTACAGGGGATGGAAATAAAACAGAGAGATGTAACTTACGCACTGTATGTATACATCGACTGATGGCCAGAGTACAGGCGACTGTAAATACTGTAACAGTCGACTGACTTACAAATTGGGATGAAGCCCAGAAAATGCAAGTTGCGCACATGCGCCTGTTGAACAATTCACATGCGCCTGTTGGAAGACATGCGACTGTAAATAGACCTTCAGTCGACGGTTCCATAAGCTTAAGTAAGAGTCAATAAAAGGTTGACTTGAGCAGTGAACTACAGTCGATTGTAGAAGGCCCGACAGGCGTCTGGAATCACCCAGTCGGCTGTAAGACCTTCATCAGTCGCCTGTTGGAGAGCCAAAAACTCCAGTTTGAGTTTATGGCATGATGAACCTATTGGGATGATTTCTATGATAATCCCGAGGCTCACTAAGATGGAAAATGCATATACATATATGCATGAATGAGTTAATCCATTTATCAAGGCATTACATTAAACCTAGACTCAAAAAAGAGAAAAGCAATAAATAAAATATTACATAGATTATATTGCTTCTCTTAGAGTCTATGGCTTCAAACTTGATAATCTCCATCATCTCCAAGCCGTGCTACCCCTTGAGTCCAAGCTATGACATTACTCCTCTCGATGTTCATCATTGCACCAAGTGTTTAGTTTCCAAAAATGATATTCTTGAAATGTTAACTATGAGACTAAAATAAGAGAGTCATTAGCAATAACATAATGTTGTGATCATCATCAAAATAATATTGGTATGAAACGCCAATACTCAACAATAGAGTGGTCGCGAAAATGCAAGAAAATGCAGGCACTAATGCTAGTTTGTGTGCTTAAAGCATTAAGAACAAAGAAAATATAGGGTTCTAGTCTTGGACAAATTGAGTACAATTCATCCAGAACATATATATAATTGCGAACAAAATTTAAAAATCATAATTTTATTATTTTCCATTTATTTTAGCTGACTGACTGAGCAATATAAATATCTATCCTTATCTCTACTCTTCCAAATGAATGAATTAAGAATTCTCACCTTTATCGTAAAAAAATGGGTTAAAGGTGTTTTAAAGCCCCATCACCATCCATGATTGCTAGGTAATCTTCTATTTTCTTCTCATCGAGTTGAATCGTAGGCAACTGCATGCTCAGATGCAACAATGGCCCAACCAATCTAATTTAATAATGAAATATTCGTGTGTTATCTTTGTTGTTTTAATTCCTTAGCTGCAGTATGGCCCGCAAATCTCTATATGCGATAATGGCTATTACATGCATATGCTTATGTGACACTTAACACGACTTAGTAGTCGATCTGCCCGTGTAACGGATCTTGTTGAATCTCACAGGTGGTCGGATCAGAAGAAGAGACGAGCAGACTGCTGTTGTGCGAGGCGACGGCTGTTGTCATGAGGAAATGCTTTCATCTTCTCGGGATAACACCAGTCTACAAACTATAACAGCATAATCATAATCTAGGAAGCATTGATAATTCAATAATCAAGCCGTTTCATATTGGATACGTGACATGGAGCATGATATTTTTAGTATACTTTTTAGAACTTGTTGGAGGGGAATCACATTGTGTTGTGTTGTGTTGTCTTTGTGTCAGTCCATGCAACTTGTAAGCTTGTATTCTCTTTCATCGGCATGTTTTTAGTTGAGCAAGACCGCATTCACATATGTTTAGAATGCAGGTGTTTTCATTTTGGTTTGGACAATTTACCTACCGAGTAGAACATCCAAATGGTTAGACATGATTTGTTACTTCAAAAACTATCTATAAATAAAATTTCAAAAGATTTCAACCTGTGCTGCTCATGTACCATGTGTTTGAAAAATTCAAATGGATATGTAATTCACTTCTATCATATCATATCGATGACGATTGTATTTTTGAATAGGTTAGATTTCACTAGCAATTCAAAAATTATGATTAATGTATCACTAAACACTTATGAGATTAATAAAAATTGTTCTTAAAAAGTAGTAGATTTTATATGTGTTTTATTGATGTGGATGTACTAACACACTCTGGATGGTATTTTTTATAAATATCATGGTTCCGATATGCTTAGTGATAATACATACGTTTTAACCTTTTTGAATATACATGGTATTCTACCTCTGCTTGATTTATTGATAAAAATGAACACGATGGATGGAGGCTCGGGTTCGAATTCCACTATCTACTATCCCCTTTTTTCTTTATTATCCAGCTTTTAGTGCTCTGATGGATACTTGCTTCTTCGTATTCGGGGTTAAGTATACACATGTTTCACGACCCATGTTTTCTGTTTTGCGATGTATTAAAAAAAAAGAAAATGAAAATGAACACGATGGAAAACGAGAGCACGTATTCAAAGTTCTTAAAAAAATTCCAACCGGATCGGACTACTACATTTTTGACATAATACATAATAAGAGAGTCCTAACATAATAACATCATCCTAAAATTAATCTCTTGCCCATTACTCAAATCTTCATGCTTTTAATTCCATAAATAATAATTAAATTTCGTTTTCAAATTAAGGTGCCAACCGAATGAAAACGATGAATAATAATTAAACTCGTCATGGTTTACTAAAATTAGTGTCTTACCCATTTATAGAATTAAAACCGTGACGGAGTTTAATTAGGGCCTGTTCTTTTGTTGGAAAGTATAATTGGGAAAGTTGAGGAAGCGTGGAATCTGATGAGAGAGAAATTGGTGTGTAGTGTGTTCTTTTGTTAGAAAGTGGGGTTGGATTGTGGAGTTGGAAAGTTGAGGTGGACCACACTCCGTATAGTGTGTTCTTTTGGTTGAAGAAAGTTGGATGAAGAAAGTTACGCAGGGTCACTTAAAATAATTAATTAAGGGTGTGAGACCCATGCTTTATCACTTGCCAGCACCAAAACAAACTGAAAAAAAAAACTCGCGCGCGCCAACTGCAATGAGGGAGGGCCCACGTCTGCGGGATTCCTTTGTAATCAGCCCGAAAATCTCCGGTTTCGTTTTGAGCCTGTGGAATCCAAAAATGGGTGCCACGTCTGCACAAAGCCCACCCTCCCCCAAACGCCAAACGAACAGGCCAAAGGAAAGGGCGCCCGGAATCCATCTGTCAGAATGTGAACAGTGCGGATTGACGGAAGAATCCACAAGAATCCTGCAAAAGAACACGCCCTTAGAGCACTCCCACCGGGAGCATTTTGGAGGGGGATTTTGGTGGATTTTTGCAAAAAACACCCCGTCCAAAATGCCCCCCCTCTCCAACGCATTCCAACGAAAAGCCCATCCTAAAATGCGGGATTTTGGGTTTAAATTAATTTTTTATTGATTTTGGGCCCATTTTGTAGAATATAGCCATTTTTTCCTTCAAAAATTTGTACTTTTTTGGGGAAATTTGGCCAAAATCACCACCCTTGCATTTTGGGAAAAGCCCACCGCTGGATATGAAGCGCATTGGGGGGGGGGGGGGATTTTGGCCAAAAACCCCTCCCCCACATTTTGGTTACAGCCCCCGGTGGGACTGCCCTTAGGGCTTGTTCTTTTCCTGGAATAGGAAATTTGGAATAGGGGGAATTGATGTATTCATGAGAGAGAAAATGTAGTTATGTGTTCTTTTGGGTGGAATAGAGTATGGAATGAGGGGTTGGGAATAGAGAGTGTGGTCCACTTTCTAGTTTTGTGTTCTTTTGGCTTGTGTGGAGTTGGAATGAGAAAGTGGGAAAGTTGGAGTGTGGGGTTATATGGTGAGTATAGGGTAATGGTAACCCCCCTACCAATATAGGTATAAATGTAAAATGAAATAAAAATGAATATGGATGTAAAAAAACCCCATTGATTATCAATCATGGAAACGCTACAGAGTAGCAAATGTGCATGACAGAATGAAATATTTGGTCGGTCCGTTTCAGGCATTCAATATACATAGTTACTGTAATGTGAAAGACAAACGGAAATAAAAACCCATCTTCGTCTCAGGCACGGAACAACAATAATGGTCCAAAAATTTATTTAACTTATTACAAAAAACGCCGGCAGTCTCAGATATTCAACAGGTATAAATTCACAACTGTGAATCTCATGATGAAATAAAACCACACGGCAGCCCAACTGCAACGACATCAACAAATCGACAAATGATATTAACCCCTGAGGAATAACAGTTGCCAACTGATCCAAGCATGCATATAATTAAAAAACACAGGCTGTAACATTACGCCAAAACAACCCCCAATACAAGGATATTACAAAAAATCCAAAAGATACATAAAAACACAAGTTCAAACAAGGATTTTAGTCCGACCATACAACACGATCCCCTTCCAAGTCAATGAAGATTGTTATACATAAGAAAACTGATAAAACATAGGCCTAAGAGGGAATACAGAACAAACTTCAGGGAGTTATAATCTTTATGCACCCTATCTAAGGTCAGCCTGTATGTCTCTAATTGGCCAACGACCATAGCCAACCGATCGTCTATAGAATCCAATCTCCTCCCTGTCTGTCCGCACGCAGATATATCATCTGTTCCCCCTCTTTCAGCTGCTTCCATTAAATGCAGGATAATAAACTTTGACCAGTCACTGTGAGGGGGGTCCTTCCATACGAAGAACTCACATATGGGACAGTTCCAAAACCTCCTGCCCGGGTTTAACTGGGTCCATGAAGTCTTCCGAGGTACACGCAGACCACAGCGGCATCTCTTGAAGTCTGAATCATCCGTCTCCAAAGCAGGTACCCGGGTCACTTCCCGAAGGCGGGAGCGAATAGACGTGGATGAGCCTTCACTCATTTAGACCTGGTCAGACATAGAAATAAACAAAATAGAAGGTATGAGATGATCATAGAAACTGAACAATTTACTGAAGTGAGAACGGGATGATGAAGGCGTACCTATGAAAAGTACATATCGCATTATGTCAACGTACCAGTCTTTTGCAGAAACGAGCAAGGCAAATGAGAAGAAAAAAACAAAAATAATATACAAAACCAATCGCCTATAAATTAGATGTAAAATTTAAAATTATATAGCCCTCAGGTTGCCATATGTATCAGCTACCCAACTAGGTTTGCTTGCGGTTGTCCCTTAATAATATAAACATGATAAGCAAATAACATATGTTTTATTCCCGATTCGCATGCACATTTGTGTATCTGTCATGAAATTCAGTCGTAGTCACATGGACAAAGCTATGCAACAGTCACAGTCACATGCATAAAATTACAGCCTTCAGAAATGTATTTGGGATGTGAGTGAAACATCAGAAGTCTCCCATAAGAACAGAAAAATTCACAGATTACACAAATGACAGTAATTAAGAAGTCTCCACTACTAAAAAAGGACATTTGCCAGCGTTTTTTTAACATTTCTCGACGTTTTTAAAGTGCTGGCAAATGTTTTTCCGGCGTTTTACGAAACGCTGCAAAGACGTTGGGAAAAGATGGTGTTGCTAAATGTTTTCTCGGCGTTCTAGTAAAACGTCGGAAAATGTCCACTTTTGTCGGCGTTTTCGTGAAACGTTGGAAAATGCCCAAGACATTTCCCCGCGTTTTTTTGAAACGTCGGTAAATATCTTTAGTACATTTACCGACACTTTTTTGAAACGTCGGGAAATGTCTATAGTACGTTTACCAGCACCTCCTTGAAACGTTGGGATATGCCTATGATAGATTTAGCGACGTTTTCATAAAACGTTGAGAAATGCTCATGTGACATTTAACGGAATTTTTAATACATTTATCGGTGTTTTGTAAAACGTTGGAAAATGCTTATGACACATTTAGCGGCCTTTCCAAAAACATAGCTAATATTGAAAACTTTTGCCAACACTTCTTTAAAACACCCAAAAATGTGATAAATTTAAAAATCCAATTCTGTATTTTTATATTATATTTAAAACATGTTATCTTTTTAAATTTACACATATTTAGAATTCATAAATAATATGATGAAATAAATTCCTCTGAGATATACCATCAGTACAAATTATTTCTTATAAGTTACATCATCCGTACAAAATACAATAAGTTCATTCATCATCCATAAAAAATACAATAAATACAATAAGTTTTTACATGATCCATCTTCCATACAAAATACAAAAGCGATGTTATAACCTCCTTCATATTTCTTTAAATCATCCAACGAATCAACTCTTTCCGTTCTAACGGTCAAAGCAAATTGTGTATCATTTTGCCCTTCGACTAGGATTTTGCCTGGCAAGAGAAAAACCAAATAAAGGTATAAAAATTTGAGATTCTTATTATTTCAGATCAATCAGTAAGTTGATATTTATTACTTATAAAACAACAAAGAAGAAATGTACTCATAACAATTGTATTAAAATCCTCAAAGACAATTTGTGGCTGCAAAAAAGGAATGGAATGACTATGAGAAGAGACGTGCAGCAAAGATGCTTGCAAGGGTGGTTCTCTGTTGTCTCTTTTCCAGAATGAGACATTCTCAAAGTTTTCTATCCTTCATTTGTTTCAAGTTGGATATGTGACAGAACTGCATAAATGGATCAAATTGAATGAAACTTTACAAGCGTGGATGAGATATCACATGTTCGAGTTTGGAGTACCGTGTTGCAGTCTTAAGTGTTATAAGCTCCAACTTCTGTGAACCTGAATTCGAAAACTGACACCAATATGCATGGAAGAAACACCACATATCCGAACTTGATCGGAACTTTAAGCCAATTTCCTTCTTCGGTGGTCTGTATATGACAAAACGATGGAAAAGAAACAACTTAAAGATATTATCGTTGATTCGAGCGAAGGGGCCTATTATATAATAGGCCAAAGTGATACTTAGCCGTTATTTGAGTTACGATTATTTATTATTATCACACTAAGGTATAAAATTTTGACACAAACTTTATTAAAGTTCATGAATATGTGCAGTATATATCAGAATGACTATCGGATACGCCCAGAAGCAGTTAGCACACAAGATAAATTTTATAAGCACATAGGGATCCCATATAGTTGACCACTGCGATTTGCAGCGGGCTGCAGAGTATTAAATTTAAGACAAATTTGCGCCGGAAACAAAATCTTTTATATGTTTTAGTTGAGATTAATATTGTTAATTGTCTAGAACTTGCAACTCAGAACAGAGATACAACAAACAGAACAGACATCAGAAATTAGCAGATAATGAAAGATACTTTCCAAGGATTACTATTTTTTATATTCTCATATTTCATCCGACTTCTTTAAAATTGAGCTGAAAACTTTCCTTATAAGACAGCTAGCAGTGAGGCAGCCATAAGACCCAACAATTCATGAGTTTGAGAGAGCTAGACCCAACAATTCATTAGTTTGAGGGAGTTTATTTTTTTGACAGAAATTCAACAAGCAGCACATGAATTGCCAAGAAATTTGGAATCAACTGATATTGGCATGCAATAAATATTATCAACAAAAACATGATTAACAATAATTGAAAGAAAAGACAAAACATAGAAATGAGAAACATACCAATAACCACAAATCCTTTCGCAAACTCAGAAGAAAGAAAGAAGCTCTGAAACAACCAAAACACATCATGATGAATGTCAACATAAAAAGACATGTGCCCCCCCCCCCCCCCCCCCCAAAAAAAAAAAAAAAAAAAAACAAAACAAAAACAAAAAAAAACAAAAAAAAACAAAAAAAAACCATAAACGAAAAACGAAAAAACAAATGTGCGACTCAAAATAGGGAACAAAAACGAACTAAGTGCCAATTAAAAATTACCTGCATCCCTACATAAAGGACAAGTGAATTAATGTGTGGTACGTTGTAGCGTGTTCCAGCAAGGTTTGCTTCATTTTAGGGTAGAATCAGTCTCTGTTTCAGTTCTGTTAAAAATGTAGATCCTTCCGATCTCGTCTACATGATGAGGAAGATTAAGCATGTTAAGAATAAGCAATCACTTTCTTTGGAAATGAAACGCATGATACAACAGCAAGGTGAAATTACACTAGAAAATGAACAATGCAGACATACAAATCAAAAGACAATTCACCAAGGCAATGTAGTAAGATAACTGTTCCAAAGTTATGTTCTAGTGGCACAATAAAGCCAGCTTTAATGGATGATCTTTGTTTACCTTTAGATAGTCGTCGATATCAGCCTTAATCTGCTTTGCTTTCAGAGCACCATCAACATCAGATAGAATACGAGGAGCCTGTCTGATCTCAGCTAGAAGGTCAATCTGCATTACAGGAAAACAAGTTTTAAATGTTAGAACAGAACTTTGATTCCAAACTGTCATGATATACAATTCAGGAATCCCCAATAACATCCAGGAGCACCTTTAAGTTTGGAGTGGATGGATTCAGAAGCCTCATATTGCGTGGAAAAGCACTTAAAATAACATTCCGTATTTGGATGCAACTAGGAGGAATCACATCACAAAAACTACAACAATACAAGCAACAACCTTAATATGCCCTTGCACAAAAACTGAACCTGAGTGGAAGTGAAAATGAAATTAAGAACAAATAAGAAAAAGTTGTTTCTGGCTAACAAATGAAACCACCAGTAGAAAGTAAAATAAAGAGAGAAAATATTGAAGTGAGGACAACGAACCGGCTCTCCTAGCTCGGCGTTCCTCAGGTAAGGCTCCAGAAATTTGAATAGATCTACAAGCAAGTTCTGGAAGTACGACCAACCCTTTGGTGCAGTGGTAGTAAGAAGTTTTGGCATGAAACTTCTGTGGTCTCCACTCTAGCCATGCAAAGATAGGAGCAAATTTATTAAATTAGAGACTTGAGCAAAAAAGAAGCTGGTTCTACATCATTGATATAAATGTTGAATGTCATTCTGGAATTAATTCAGTGCACCGCTACCATGCAATTTTGTAGTATCTGATTTCACTCGTCTAAGTTTTATGTTCTTTACTACTTTCTATTATTATTTTAATTTTAAAAGGAATCATGGCCTGCTGTCTCCTGTCCAATTTACAAGCAGGCACAAACAAGACAGTCCATAGCGTTCAAAACAGATTGGTTTCAGCTAAGCCTGGAGGAAAGAAGAAACATTGACAAAGATTAGAAGCTAAGCCAGAAGCCACATATAAACAGATGGAACAATAGGACGTGCCTACACCCCAGTTGCAAAGGGGTCCCAATCTAGATTGTTAAGAAGCAATCTGTTAAAAGGACACAAATGGACATGCCACAATTTGAAATGTCAAACACCCAGTTTAGCTAGCCTAAAATGCCAACATATCATAATATGGGTATTGCCTTATCTGTGGTTATTATAAGAACAAGTATCAAAAAATGTCTGGAGAGTTTGAAATCTTTGGAGAAGAGCATAAGCAGTCCAAAAAACAATCAAAAGAATTACTAAGAACAACCGCTAAGACTAACTAATTTTGATTAGAGCAATGTAATCCAATGGAAATAATAGTGTTCTAATAGACAACATATATACCAGCTAGTTTGCAATGGGGCAGGCCACTTTGGATGCAACCATAGCTAAACAATCATCATTCCCGGAATATAAAGGTAACACATGAAAATAAAATCAAGTTGCACATACAAACAGGAAGAACAAACGAATAGAACTAAAGAAGCTTCTGCATGCCATAAGCAGGACCAAAACTATGGGTAGTGATCAAATTAATTTTGTCCATGGAAGTACAACTTATAATGATTTCCCTATGACAAAAAACCCTCAATATTTATAACGCTATGTACATAAAGGTGTATGTATATATTTCCATGCATGCATTCATTCATACATGCATATCAGAATCAAATACATTTGTAAACCCAATGATGCTGGGATGAGGACCGCTATTGCACATCAACAATGTAAGTATCATATGCAGAAACAATTAAGGTTCATGATCTAAATATTGGAGGATTTTCAATACCCCAAATGTTTTGCTCTTTATATGTAATACTTCTGTAATGAGTATACAAATAAAAAGAACACATCAGGATTGAAGAATGATGAACAATAAGAGACATTGGATACAAGAAGCTCATACACAGACGCATAAACAGACATGACACAACAACAATGAAACAAAAATACAAAGGAACCACCAACAGCAAAACAAGAAGTGTAGTATCATAATGCTTATGACACTTCAGAATCAAGGTGTCCATGCTACATGTCACAAATTCGTGCCACAAACATATTGAAGCAGTCCATGATTTATCTGTACATAAATACAAAAACACTGCATCTTGTTATATTTGTCAATCTAGAAGGACGACTCTACAACAACTTTTCTTACTGGTATGAAATGGTGAGTCTTGGCTAAATTCTATAAAAGATAAAGACATGTGGGCAAGGCCATTATCATTTATCACCATTATAGAAGGCATCCCATATAAGAACGAACAATAATGATATTGGATAATAAAATCTTCTAAAGCAACTAAACAAGGAATGCAGCCAGAGGCCTCCATTCAAACATGCAATAACAAGTAGTCTTCTCGCGATACTAATTAGTTTTAAGCCGACACTACTTTTTCTGGGTCATTGAGGCATACACTTTTTTTGTTTAAAGATATTGCATTACAAACAATCCAGATTTAACTAGAACACTAGAAAATGAGCAATACTAGAACATCAACACAGAATATCTACATGGTAGCTACATTTCTGTGGTTCTGCTTCACAATCTAAAGAAGGCATGGATCCTAAAACATATCAAGTAAATCTAAATATAGTTTGCATGTATTTGTTTCTATGCAGTGAAATGAGTTGGCTGTCAAACAAGACAGTGACCATGATTGCACATTAAAATAAATAAGAAAAAATTGCATAAGCTCTATGTAAGGGCCTGTTCTTTTGAGTGTAAACGAGGGGAATCCCACTTTTTTCACTGTTGTGAACAGTGTTTTGGGGGAAAACCGATTGGGATTCCCCAAACCCGTTCTTTTGCTTTCCCAGCGTAAATGGATTCCCAAAACCTCTTTCCCTCTCTATTCCCCTCTAAAAAGAAACTAAAATGAGGGATTTCATGAGGAATTCCTTTCTCATCCACTTTCTCCTTCCACTTTCTCAGCCAAAAGAACACAAAACAAAAATTTTCTCTCTCTTGATTCCTTTATTCCCCCCACTTTTCCCAACCCCATTACATTCAAAAGAACATGCCCTAAATGGAAAACTTACAGCAAAACAGCATCCATATTATAATCTGTAGTCGCATAAATGTCACCAACTCCCCTTCCTTCGGAAGGAGGATGGCTGGTACCATTAGTCATAGGAAATGCATTTTTATCCTGCTTCATCTTCCACCTATCAACGCTCTCCTTCCAGGAAACATTACCAGGACCTCCCGAAAACTCCCTCGATGTGTTAGCTGCTTAAATAGGCATACCAACAAAACTAATGTAAATATACATAAAAATCTAAATCTAAATGACAAGAGCGCCATCTTCAAACCACATTCGTGACTGAACATAAGGGACTGGGTGCACACGCTTCCTGCCGCCGCCGCTGCCGCCAGGTGACATATATGCTCCAGGCAATTCCCCAGATACCTGCAAAGGGTTTCAAGTCAATAATATAACTATATATTCCAAAATGGGTTCATGTAACATGGACCAATTCCATGCAATAGAAACTAATACCGGCTGGCTATGAGTGAGCATATGAATATGATTACGAAGGAAACAAAACGGAAGAAACCCTAACCGCTTAGAACCGGATCTACGCATGCCAAAAATGCTAAAAAGGTGGCATTTTTACCTTCTTCTACTTCTTCCCACCGCCGGACTTGGCAGGCTTCGACGACGGAGGCGGGGCCTTAGCGTCCTTCTTCGGAGCCTGCTTCAAAAAACCACATAAAGAGGGAGAATTTCACGATCTAGGAGACCAATCAGGGATCTGAGCGAGAACTAGATAACCATTTTCAGATGGGGGTTAGGGTTCCTTTGGGTTTGATCTCGAAAGAGATGATCGGAAAAGGAGAGCGGCGTGAGAACCCGAGGGCTTTTGGTTTCCGGATAGGAGGTAGGGATGAATACCACTCGTCATTAAAATTTAATCAATTGTGGAAATTTACATGAATGACAATAAACCATTTTAATTTACTATAAACATTGGGCACTAGATTTTCTAACGTTTTTAATAAAGCGTCGGGAAAATTTCAGCATTTGTCAACGTTTTTAGTAAAATGTCGGGAAAAGTCCAGCATTTGCCAGCGTTTTGTAGTAAAACACTGTGAAAAGCTTAACATTTGCCTGCGTCCTTATAAACGTCGGGAAAAGTCCAACATTTGCCAGCGTTTATACGAATGTCGGTAAATGTCGAAACACTAATAGACATTTACCAGCGTTTCTTTAAAACGTCGGTATAAAAACGTTGGCAAAAGTCAAATTTTTAGTAGTGCTCACATATCAATAGTCCCAGATTGTACTTCATGCATGCCCAACATACACAGATGATAGTAAACCAAAGATGAAAGCATGACAAGCAAAGGTGGGCACCAAAATTTGCCAAACAAAAACCTGGCAGCATATAGTATTATTTATGCTTCATGGTGTGTAGATCATGATAAGTGCATCAGCCTGCAGGTTATTCATTCGCATGCAGAAATTGGAAACTTGCTTATGTGCAAGGCAGTAAAAAACAGAAAGGAAACTGTTGTTAGAACAAGGACCCAACTCAGGTGTCTATCATAGGATTAGCCTTAAAAAACACAGTCAATCCCCCCTACATCATATGCTACCATGCTCCCGCTGATTGTGATATCGATACAACAAGCAAAAAATAATGTTTGCAGATCCAACATGATAAATGTGTGCAGATCCATCATAGAATATATGTGCTATGTGCTGATTGTGATATATGTTTGCAGATCCATGGTAACTGACTCTAAAAACTGCATGAGAATTTTAGTCACAGGTCAAGAGTAAAGTGGGTGAAGGGCAAGAGTAAAACAGATACACAACAGGAAATATGGGAATTTGGGCATGACAGATAAGTACATGAAATATGTGCTGTTGTGCTGTTGTGTCCCTTGCTATGTGGTGATACAAAACTAGGTATGTGGTGATACAAAACTAAATTGTAAAACAGGCACCCAGATACACAACAGCACATAGTAAAACAGATACACAACAGATACACAACAGCACATAGCACATACAAAACTAGGTATGTGGTGATACAAAACAGATACAAAACAGATACAAAACAGATACACAATTCAAAATGTGGTGATACAACAGCACATAGTAAAACAGATACACAACAGATACACAACAGCACCCAGATACACAACAGCACTTAATATGAATAAAACAGAATTTGATGTGGACACATATGGGCTGCTCAATATGAAAACAGATAAACATGACAGCATCCGAGTTATATTCATAACCAAACTTGGTGAAGGTCAAGAGTAAAACAGATACACAATTTAAGTCACAGGTCCACCATAATGTGCATGAGAATTTGACAGATACACATATGTGCTGCTCAATAGGAAATAAAACCCAACCCATGTTTCAATTATTGGAACCTTCCTGCATGCCTTACTCATAATTGGGTTAGTATCAATGAATTCGGGAGAAATCATGTGTGTCATCATTGGGCTTTTAAAGGAAAAATTTCAAATACAAAGAATATCCCAAGTTATAGCATGTCCCAAAAATATGAAAAAAAATTTCAACTCCTGAATTACACCCAAAGTGAAAGCAGCTGGAGGCCCCCCTTTATTGATGAATGAGGGCAAGGACAGTATGAAATTAAACCCAACCACAAGCCAATATGTTCACATACTACATGGTGAAAATGTTCAAATACTACAAGCAAGTACAGAATGAGGGCAAGTACAGAATGAGGGCAAATACTACATGTTCAAAATGATAACATACCAATATGTTCAAATACCAACATGAGTATGTCTTATATTAATGTATGCACATAACAAGATCAAAAACCAAACCACAAACTGGAAAATAGCAAATAAATCAAGTTGCATTCACCCAAACCACAAGCCGGAAAAGATTTAAAAAATATTTAGATCCAAAAAATGGCATTCACCCAACCCACATGTCTGGCATCTATGAATGTATTGCAGGCCCAGGGGCATGTATAAAATCAAAAGATCAAAAAAATGCATTGACATAAATACACAAACCACAAGCTGGAAATAATGCAAGAAAAACCAAGTATGAAATTCATGCTTCCACCGTGAAAACCATAGTAGGAAATATAAACAAATGAGACACAAAAATGCAAGGACAAGACGCAGTATAAATTACATACCCACATATTCCCAAGCAACCAAGCACTACAGTCATTCAGTCATTCAGACATTCAACGTACAGCCACCTAATAGCAGCCTAAAATCACGTAGTCATATTACAGACATACATAATCCATATTTAATAATCCCCGCAACGTGCCCCCCCATTGTGCATGCAAGACATATTACAAAATGTTGTTCAGAAATTACAAGCTTCATATATTACTCCCATCGTCGTCTTCCTCATCCTCACGGTCGAAATCCTCCATTTTCTTCTTTATGTACCTATTCCTTGCAACCTCAGGCATCCCCACATACTTTCTCCCCTCAAGATCTACTTCAATAAGGTGGCTATACACCCTATCCAACTTCTCTCCAGGATACTCCGTGTGTGATTAGACACTCTTTACCAATCTCCACAGTCCAGGGTAGGTTTGAGATCCTCAAGGCTTCGGCTACCTCAGTGAGTTTCTCCACAAACACACCTTGCAATGCATCGTTGGTAGCATTCCCCCGTGGTCTACGTCTTACCTTTTTAACAGAAGGTGGCGGGGCTGCATTGCTAGTAGCCGCTGACCCAGGACTTCGCGAGGGTGCCTGCGGGGTGTACGGTGATGGTGTGTCATATGATTCATGCCCAAGCGGGGAAGGATTTCCCTGCTCACCTTCACCTTCAGTGAATGGGCCACCAAAAGGTGTAAACACACCCTTAAGAAAATCCCCAGTCACTCCGTCATCACCTATAATCACTTTCAGATCAGCAAGCCATGGTAAGGGCTGATTAATGAAGTCCTTTGTTTTAGGATGGGCCTGCACGTATACACAATGTGATAATATAGAGTAAAAAAGGAAATGACATAGACGCGTATGTATTTGTGCGGGACTGGTGAAATTATTATCGAGGCCCACGTGGCATACGTTTCCGGCTCCATTAAAATCATCTGCCTCTCGGGACACCACCCAACGCCACTTAAACTGCGGCACTTCTCCACATCGGCTAGTTTCTTTCGCAATCCTTTCATATGATTGCGTACATTTTGGCTTGAGTACGACGTGCCAAATGTCTCATTGATGTGGGCCGCAGCAGCATTGAATGCACAAGATTTGAACGTCTTATCTGATTTCATCACTTCCCTGGCCTGCTCCGCAAGGAATGGGATGAGGACCAAGTCATGTTCCCAAGGCCATATTTTGTGCCCCATCCCCTTTTCTGCATTGTGCTTCATTTTCTTGCTTGGGCTAGACACTGAAGCTTCACCTGACTCATCCCGCCTCCCCGACTTCCTGGAAGAATCGCTACCAAATACGGGGTCATTGCCGCTGTGTGATGCCGCCCGGGTGAATGCACTTGGGTGAGGGGTGTAATGCCCTACAAGCTACTGCACAAGTACTAGAGGGGGGGTGAATAGTACTTTAAAATAATAAGGAGTATAATTCCAAATTAAATTGCAAACAACTACCAAATCAATTTGCGGAAGCTTAAATTGAATGACAACAACAAAATTAACAATGCAAACAAATGATGTTAATGGGTTCGGATCCACCCAAGTCTCCCCGACTTGTTCCCGGTGATCCTATGTCCCAACCACCCGGATCCCCTCCGGATACTTAGGTTAGAAACCCTAACCCAAGATTTCCACTATGAATATCTTGTGAAAAACCTTCACAAGATCAAATCATACAACAACGGCAATAGTGAATCCCACAACCCGGGATCACAACCTTCTCTCACAACCGAAAGAATCAACAAGCAATATAAATGAGTTATATTGAAATAAGCAAACTTACCACAAAATCATATACCTTGAGTTTTTCTTACCCAATAGGTGAAATGAAGGATTTGAGGAAGATGAAGTCACCAAGTCCTAGCACCAAGGAAATGACCAGCAATAGGTGCCTAGGAATGATTTGGAGACTTGGATCAAGCAATAGCTTGAAGAGCTCACCAAGAACAAGCTTCTCTCTAGATGGATTCTAGATCTAGAAATGAGAGAGAATGAGTTTCTTGTGAGGAAGAGAGCTTTAGATTTGAGTGAGAATGGCTATCTCTTTTGATCTCAATGAATCTCTGAATGGAAGCTCTAACCTAGAAAGAAATGACCTAGGTTCGTATTTATAGGGTCCCATAAAACAACTTAGGTCATTCTCCAACGGATAGGAAAATGGGAGAATTAGTCGGTCAAAGAACAATCACTGACCGACTAGTTCATCAACTAGTCGGTCAGTCAAACAGCATGGACCGACTAAGAGAGGAACTGAGAAGAAAGAGAATTTCAGACCTAGAAATCTAGTCGGTCCAAGAAGACTGTCTGACAGACTAGTTTCACAACTAGTCGGTCAGTCAATGAACGTAGACCGACTAAGAGGCAAAATGAAATAGTCTGAATGCAATATGACTTAGTCGGTCCAAGAACAAAAGTTGACCGACTAGATTGTCAACTAGTCGGTCACCAAACGTTCTTAGACCGACTAACGATAAACAGTAGCTTAGGAGAATTTTAGCATGAACAGTAAGTCACAACTAGTCGGTCAAAGAAGCATCACTGACAGACTAGTTCACAAACTAGTCGGTCGGTGAGTCAACGTAGACCGACTAACTGTAAACAGTAAAGTCCAAGAAATTAAGGAATCAAACTAGTCGGTCCAAGAAGAGTTGCTGACCGACTAGATCACCATCTAGTCGGTCAGTACTCCTTCTTGTACCAACTAATATGCACAAACAAGTCCGAATCGAAGCGCGATGCTTCGAGGAAGTTAGAATGAACTTGTACTAAGATCCTAGAGCTACGATATGAGCGTTATGAAGATAGAAACGTAAGATATACTCAAGGCTTAACATTCTATATATCGAAGCTAAAAAGACTATAAATAAAACCTTAATAAACGGTCTTTGAGAGCTTCGATTGATTCTTCATCACTTCCAAAACGGCGCAAGAGCTTCAACGAAGCTTTAGGCATGAATACGAGCTTTGGGAAGTGTTGAGATGTCGCTTTGAATGTTCTCGTGAATTTGGCGACGATCTCCAAAACTGCGCTCACAAATTGTTAGTTCATGTATTATTTATGTTTGCTCATCATCAAAACCAAATCCGGGGAGTCCAATATTCAACATTCTCCCCCTTTTTGGTGATGACAAACCAACATAAATAATAATCAAAAATAATAATTCAAATGTAAAATACTTACTCCCCCTGCATTAATGACACGTTAATTCCAAAATGAATATATATGAATTGCATCAATCAGATGAGTAAGATAAATAAAGAGAATCGATTTTCGAAATATCGGATTTTGATAATCCTTATATGTATCTTAACTCCCCCTGAATCTAACATATCAAACTAGATTCTTGGAAATTGAGTTAAATTTTCATTTGCGCTATTTATTATCATTATCTCTCCCCCTTTGGCAGTATCCCAAAAATGGGGGGCATACAACGACAACAACTAGGAAATGGAAAATCCAACATCGGGAGTCGTAGACAATGACGATGGAACTAATTGACACCAAATGAAAAATGATGAAATCAAATCAAGGTGTGCCAAATTGTCCATTATCAAAAAGCGATAATCAAAATCATCAAAGATACCAAATAATTATTCATTTCTTGAATAAAGAAACATACTCTTCAATATTCAATATTCTTGGTTAAATTTGTGCATGGAAAACAATTCTATACAATTATAGAATTTAAATCTATTTAACCAAGTTTGCATGTGTCGAGCGACGAATTCACACATCATAGGCATTGAACGAATATTAAATGTGCACGACGAATTAAGACAAAGAGAACGACGATGTATATATATAAATGATAACATCATGAGTACATCCAAAAAGATATCGATACATCAAATGCAACATACCCATCAAAAAGAAATACATCATCATCATCCACATCAAAATACAACATCATCGACATTATCCAAAATACATCAAAATATCATAACCCTCATACTCTATCCTAACCCAAAATACTCTCACTAAGATATATCATCCAAAGCGTAGTGGAGAGTCCTCGGAACAACGATCACGAGGAAGTGGCTGGATCTGCAGTGTCCGTGGGTCCAGTCGACGGAGTGGACTCAGGCTCTGCAGGGAGTAGAGGTGTCTCAACAGACGGGATCGTCGGGGCAGGAGTCGAGACGTCAACGACGGGCTCGACGGCAGATGTGTCAACAGGAATATCAGCAGGCTCGGCAGCAGGGTCAGCAGCAGGCTCAGAAGTCTGAAGTGCTGAAGCAGAAGTCTCTGGAGCACCGGAAGTGGTGCCATCTCCAGGAGCTGAAGTGGTAGCAGCAGCAGCAGCAGTGGCCTCATCGCCACGGGCTAAGGAAGTGACAAGCTCGTCAATCTCCTCATCGTCCATCTCCTCGGCCTCAGAAACTGAAGGAGGAAGATCAATCCCCATCATCTGATGTGGCAGGAGGAGCGGGGGCTGCAGCAGCTGAGGGAGTGGACTGGGAAGCAGATGCGGTAGACCTCTGCACGTGACGAAGCGCCGCTAGAGATTTCTTAACGGCCGTCGCGTTCAGAGGAGTACCCAAGGGACGCTCATCGTCAGGAGGGAGAGGGACTCGGAAATGACGAAACACAAGGGTCAGCAGACAAGGGTATGGAATATGCGCAGATTTATTGGTCTTGCGTATACACTCGAAAGAGTCCATCTTATCGAGTATCACGCGAGCCCAATTAATCTCGCACCCCAAGAAAAGAGCGTAGATCAATTTCAAGAACGGCTGGGATGGAAGTGAAGATGATCCATACTTAGGGAGAAGGCATGACTTCAGGATCAGGTTAAGGACCCACGCATTCGGCTTGAAAGATTTAGATGGAACACCAATGAATGCGGAGGGGATAACCTGGAAGATATCTGAAAGAACTGACTGATCCAAGGAGGAAATATCATCGACGGAAATGTCCGAAGGAAGGAGACCGGACGACGAACAACCAAGAATCTCCCCCAAGATTTCTGTCGTGAGAACTATAGGAGTTCCCAAGACAGTAGTCTCAATGGAGTGGCTGGCATCGTACTGGCCTCGAACACGATTGGCATAGAACAATTTCACAAGGCGAGGATATGGTTTAGGATTGGCCTTAAGATCGTATCGGAGATAATCAAGGAGACCACTATAGGAGAGAAGATCAGCAAGGCCGAGAAAATCAGAAAACTGAACGTAATGCTCTAACAACAGTGGACAGTGCTCTATACGGTTGTACGCTGCGAGACACTGAGGGTCATCGCGGCACAACGATATGTCTACACCGCCGACTGGCATAGGAGCTTTACCCTTAGCCTTACGGGTCTTCGGAGGAGGAGTAGGTTCCCTAGGGCCAGACTCGTCCTCAGGCACGAACTCAGAGTCGGAATCTGGAGGAGTAGCAGGAGAGTGGGGAATGGGCTTTTTGGTTTTAGATTTTCTGGGTTTTACCGTTGCCGTCCTCGGCTTCTTAGGAGGAGGCGAAGATGGAGAAGCTTGGGTTGATTTGGCACGACGTTTAGGCTTAGGCGGATTCCTAGGGTCGGAAGGCCCTATAGACATAGGAGAAGCCCCAGAAGAGGCGATGGGAATCCTCGTCTTTGCCATGGTCGTGGCACGACGAGTACAACCAAACGACGGGAAGATCAAACACCCTAGCACAAACCCTAGAAGCCCTAGATTCCTACAGCAAACACGAAATGAACAAGCTGCCCTAGAACCCTAGGAGAACTTTGAAACCCTAGGAGCTAGAACTTGAAATCAAGGAGAGCAAACCCTAGAATAGGAAATGAGACCTAGGAGGAGGAGGTATACCTAGGAGGAGTCGGTCGACGACGGCGGACGGCGGGGATGGCCGGAAAACTGGCCGGAGATCGACGGGAGTTGAAGGGTCTCGAGGGGGTTTGGGTTTTTGCGGGCTTGAGCTGAGAAAAACAACCGACTAAAATGAATTTTAGTCGACTGAAAAAATGATTAAGTCGGTCTGGATCTGGAAAAGACACAAATGCCCTAACACACTTAGTCGGTCACAGTTCAAGCACTGACCGACTAGATTACGATCTAGTCGGTCGGTCAATGAGCTTGAACCGACTAAGTCGAAACAGAGGCAAACAGGGATTTTTAGGGCTAGAATTAGTCGGTCGCAGTATATTCACTGACCGACTAGTTTTCAATCTAGTCGGTCGGTAAGTGTACTGTGACCGACTAAAGAAAGAAAAAGATAAGATTAAGATTAAAGCTTGATCTAGTCGGTCTGAGTTTACTTGCTGACCGACTAGATGAGCATCTAGTCGGTTGACAAGTGAACTGAAACCGACTAGAAGAGTCCAAAAATTGATAATTGATTTCTCTTCACAAACCACTTGGATGAAACATCTTAACACTCTCATTAGTCATCTAAATTACCCCATAAAACGTCGAAATCTCAAATACGACATTGAAATACGAATTCGATCATAAATTCAAACATATCACATAAAATTCCCAAAAATTCAATAAATCTAGCATGAACGAAATATCACAAAATATAATAGCATGCAAGATAATTGAATGAAATATGAATCATATATCTCGGATTCACCCATAATCCCCAATTCTCGACGCAACCGCACAAAGGAGTCCTCCTTTAGGGGTTTCGTGAAAATATCGGCGATTTGCTTTTGGGTTTCAACGTACACTAAAATGATGTCCTTTTTAGCAACATGATCATCTAAGAAATGGTGTCAGACATCTATGTGTTTTGATCGGGAATGGTGCACCGGATTCTTTGAAAGACAGATAGCACTTTGGTTATCCACCATGATAGGGCTAGTATCACAGTGAATACCAAAATCCTTCAAAGTGTGTCTCATCCAAAGAACCTGGGCACAAGCGGCACCGACGACAATATATTCCGCCTCGGTGGTTGAAAGTGATACGGAATTTTGCTTCTTGGAAAACCAAGAGACAAGAGAATTTCCTAGAAAATGGCAAGTGCCACTAGTACTTTTCCTGTCGGATTTGCATCCCGCATAATCGGCATCACTGTATGAGACTAACTCATACGTGCTAGATTTCGGATAAAGTAATCCAAAATCTAAAGTGTAACTCAGATAACGGAAAATACGCTTTACCGCTACTAAGTGAGACTCCTTAGGTTGAGACTGATAACGAGCACATATGCATACGGCAAACATAATATCGGGCCTACTTGCGGTAAGATAAAGTAAACTACCTATCATACCTCGATATATACGAATGTCTACATCCTTACCGCCCGTATCCTTGTCGAGATGCGTAGTCGTGCTCATTGGAGTCTTTTTCCCGGAAGCACTTTCCATTCCAAATCGCTTAAGCAACTCCACCGTATACTTCGTTTGGTGGATGAAGATTGCATCGTTCATTTGGCGAATTTGGAGACCTAAGAAATATTTGAGTTCGCCCATGTGGCTCATCTCAAATTGTTCCTTCATAACATTAGAAAACTCTTCGCAAAGAGCGAAGTTAGTAGCACCGAAAATAATATCATCAACATAAATTTGAACTAATAAAATATCATTATTCGCATGCTTAACAAAAAGTGTAGAATCGGCTTCGCCCATTTTAAAATTCAAATCCAAAAGAAAATTCTTTAGGCGATCATACCAAGCTCGAGGAGCTTGTCTCAAACCATAAAGAGCTTTCTTTAGTTTAAAAACATGATTTGAAAATTTTTCATTTATGAAGCCCGGAGGTTGAGAAACGTAAACTTCCTCAACAACATCTCCGTTTAAAAATGCACTTTTAACATCCATTTGAAATAACTTAAAATTTTTATGGCATGCATATGACAATAAAAGTCTAATCGATTCTAATCTAGCTACCGGAGCGAAGGATTCTTCGAAATCGATACCTTCCTCTTGGCAATAGCCTTGAGCAACTAACCGAGCTTTGTTCCAGATGACGACTTGATTTTCGTCGGATTTGTTCTTGAAGATCCACTTTGTCCCTATGACGGTGTGGTTCTTCGATGGCAAAGGAATAAGCTCCCATACCTCATTCCTCTCGAATTGAATGAGTTCCTCCTCCATGGCAAGGATCCAAGCACTATCTTCGCACGCTTCAACTATATTCTTTGGCTCTATTGATGAGACAAAGGCACTATTGGCGAAGTGGTGGACTTGAGATCTCGTCTTGACACTATCATGAATATTGCCAATGACTTGCTCATTGGGATGGTCGCGAACGGTATGAAGCCGCTTGGGAATACCTTGATCACCAGGCACATTCTCAACAACTTCATTAGTCGGGTTAGTCTCAATAGAATCAATTGAATCAATAGACTTAGAATTTTCAAACGAATCACATAAAACATCCATAGAATCATTATCATTTGAAATTCTAGAAGTAGTAAAATTCTCATTAAAAGAGACATGAAGTGATTCCTCGATCGTATATGATCTTTTGTTGTATATCCGGTAGGCTTTGCTACGTGAGGAATACCCAACAAATATCCCCTCATCCGATCTCGGATCAAACTTGTCCAAATTATCATATGTGTTTTTAATAAAACATTTTGCGCCGAAAACACGAAAATGTTTAACTTGAGGCAATCTACCAAACAACAATTCATAGCAAGTTTGTTTGGTGCCGGGCCTCAAAAGTATTCTATTAAACACATAACAAGCGGTGTGTACCGCTTCCGCCCAAAATTGATAACCAAGTTGACTATCTTCGAGCATAGTGCGAGCACACTCCACAAGCGTTCTATTCTTCCTCTCAACAACACCATTTTGAGGAGGTGCGTGAGGGAAAGAAAACGTGTGAGTAATTCCAAGATCATCACAAAAATTTGAGAAAGACTCATTCTCAAATTCACCCCCATGATCACTACGAATAGTGACAATGGTGGTTCCGATGAGATTTTGTACTTTCTTCACAAATATTGTGAAGTTTTCAAAAGCTTCATTTTTATTACTTAAGACAAATACCCATGTAAATCTTGAATAATCATCAACGATGACTAGTCCATATCTTGCATTTCCTAAGGAAGCAACTCTAGTTGGCCCAAATAAATCTAGATGTAATAGCTCTAGTGGCCGTTTCGTAGAAATGCTTTTCTTAGGTTTAAATGAAGATTTAGGAAGCTTGCCACGTTGACAAGAATCACAAAAACTTTTCTTTTCAAAAACGAGTTTCGGAAAACCTTTAATGGAATTTAATTTCGAAAGCTTATAAAGTGTTCCAAAGTTCACATGTCCAAAGCGTCGATGCCATAAGTGTTGTTCACTTGTGTTGGCAGCGAGACATTGTTCATATGACTTAGGAAGATCCAAAATATAAATATCTTTATGGCGTGTGCCGGAAAATAATAATTTATTATTATCATTTGAAATATGACACAATCCTTTCGCAAAACTAACTTTGTAACCTTTGTCACAAAGTTGGCTTATTGAAATAAGATTATGATTTAAACCATCAACTAGATAAACATCACTAATTAAGGGTTTAGAAGGGTTACCCACTTTACCAACACCGACGATGGTTCCGCTCTCGTTGCCTCCAAATACGACGCGATTTCCATTTGCAATGGGAACCACTCCGGAGAGCAATTGAGCGTCACCCGTCATGTGTTTTGAACACCCGCTATCGAGTATCCAATTCCCTTTGGAGCTAAATTTGTATTTGTTGCTCCTTTTCTTTTTCTTTTCCTTGAGTACCTAAAGATAGAAACTTTCATATCATGGTACCCAAGGTCATTGGGTCCTCAAAGGTTAGACCTTTGGAAGCCAAGTCCAATTGGACTTTGACTTCCCCACATAATTCCTACTATGCACAACATTCGAAAAATAAGCATTCATATATACTTGTTTTTCATCCATGCTTGAGCATTCATATATACTTGTTTTTCATCCATGCTTGTGTCCTTCAGGCTCCAAATAGTGAAGATTTTGGGAGCCCTCATCCTATTGGGTGCATGCATGCGACGTTGATTTCTACGTGATGCATGTTGTGGATAGGCATACGGGACATGATGGAATGGTGCACGTGGAGAATTATTCATATGATGCGGTAGGTGAACATATGCATGTGTGGGAACACGTGCGTGAGGGTGTCTCACATGGTGTGCACGTGCCCGAGAATGTGTTGCATAAAAATCATCATATGTGTGAGAGGGTGGAGTAGGACGTGTGTTCCTACGTGGCATGGTATTTGTGTACATATAAGCATGACCCTTCTTTGGAGGTCCACCCATAGTGGGTTTCTTTCCGAAAGAGGGTGTGGACGAGGTGGAAGCACCATTGGTAGATGAACTATCAATAGAGTGTTTGCTACCACTCGTAGAATCACCGGAAGTTGGCCTAACAAAAGTAGTGGCCGCTTTGGATGGACATCCCATCGTATACCCCAAACCAATGTGGTGATTGGCCGGAAGTAAGTCACTTAGGATTTTATCCAAATGGTCCTTACCTTTGTTGAATTTGTTAATTTGGCCCAATGTGTTCTCATATTTCTCTTTGAGAGAACGCATAGAAGTATCTAGTGTGGATACTTGCGATGTGAGCACATACACACGAGATTTAAG
The DNA here is from genome assembly GCA_030789695.1 of Scilla litardierei. Classification (NCBI taxonomy): domain Eukaryota; kingdom Viridiplantae; phylum Streptophyta; class Magnoliopsida; order Asparagales; family Asparagaceae; genus Scilla; species Scilla litardierei. Next base: position 148,720,033 of record CM061132.1, on the reverse strand, counting down.
ATTCTCGTTCTCAATACTCAAAGTCGAGTTTTGAGAAGTTAAATCCGCTATCCTATGTTCTTCCGGATCCTCGATGCTAACATGTTCAAGTTTAGATTTGAGATTAATAATCTCATTTCTTAACTCTTCAACAACGGTGTCGTTGTTGGTGATGATAGTCTTAGGCGAGGTTTGAATGCTAGCTAGGTCATCTTTTACTTTAGTATATCTATTTACTAACTTAGTGTATTTAGACCATAAATGAGAGTTAGCATCCCTAAGATCATCCATCGTTACCTCATCGCCTTCGTCGTCGCTATCATCGGAAGAGGAAGATCCTTGATCATGCTCCTCTCTTGCCATGAAGCACATGTGCGCTTGCTCCACTTTCTCATCATCCGACTCTCCGCTTGAGGAATCCTCGGAGTCGGTGAATGTTGTTCCGACAAGTCCCTTTTGTACCCCTTTTGTACTTCTTTGACTTGTCGAACTTCGGCGCCTTCCACTTCTCCTTTTGCTTGTTTTGAGGACAATCCGCTTTGATGTGTCCCGGCTTATTGCATTTAAAGCACAAAGGTGGAGAGGCGTTAGTAGAAGTAAACTTAGATTTTTGTTTGAAGTTACCCTTTCGGAAGAAGCGATTGAACTTCTTTGCCATGAGTGCAATGGATTCCATGTCCATTTCTTCTTCCGAGTCCTCATCATCGGTAGAGGTGGATGAAGCCGCCTTGAATGCAATCGCCTTTTTCTTAGGCGCATCTAGGTTTAAATAGGACTTCATCTTTTCTTGTAATTTCACCTTGCTATCTTTGCGTACCTCGTATGACATCAAAGTACCCATTAGTTGAACTACGGTATATTTGTTCATGTCATTACCTTCCTCGATGGCGAAGGTACGTTTTTCCCAAGAAGAGGGAAGTCCTTCAATAAGCTTTGAGCACTTCTCCTTTTGAGTGTAGGACTTGCCGAGGGCCTCTAACTCGTTTATTATGTCAACGAAGCGAGCGTAATATTCCTTCATCTTCTCGCCCTGTTGCATATGAAACATTTCGTAATCTTTGTTTACGACTACGAGTTTAGAGTCTCTTACCCTACTTGTCCCTTCATGAAGTATGAGGAGGGAGTTCCAAATTTGATATGCACTCTTACATGTGCATATCTTATTGAAATCCTCGGGCTCCAATGCGCATTGCAAGGCGTTCATTGCCTTGGCATTGCTTACCTCCGCGGCGACCTCCGCGGTAGTCCATTTCTCAAAGTCTTCTTCTTTGGGTTCGATGTATTCCTTCATTGTAGTCCTCCATAAGGATGCACTCCGGAAGAAGGTTTCCATCCGGCATTTCCAATACCTATAGTTGGTACCGTTGAAGAATGGAGGCCTCGTAGAGGATTGTCCTTCCATCACCGATGACGCTCCTTCACGGTTCCTGAAGGTGTCATAGTTGGAAGGTGGAGGCACGGTCTTGTTGTCGTTGGCAGACATAGCTAAGTATCTGGCTCTGATACCAAATGTAATGCCCTACAAGCTACTGCACAAGTACTAGAGGGGGGGGGGGGTGAATAGTACTTTAAAATAATAAGGAGTATAATTCCAAATTAAATTGCAAACAACTACCAAATCAACTTGCGGAAGCTTAAATTGAATGACAACAACAAAATTAACAATGCAAACAAATGATGTTAATGGGTTCGGATCCACCCAAGTCTCCCCGACTTGTTCCCGGTGATCCTACGTCCCAACCACCCGGATCCCCTCCGGATACTTAGGTTAGAAACCCTAACCCAAGATTTCCACTATGAATATCTTGTGAAAAATCTTCACAATATCAAATCATACAACAACGGCAATAGTGAATCCCACAACCCGGGATCACAACCTTCTCTCACAACCGAGAGAATCAACAAGCAATATAAATGAGTTATATTGAAATAAGCAAACTTACCACAAAATCCTATATCTTGAGTTTTTCTTACCCAATAGGTGAAATGAAGGATTTGAGGAAGATGAAGTCACCAAGTCTTAGCACCAAGGAAATGACCAGCAATAGGTGCCTAGGAATGATTTGGAGACTTGGATCAAGCAATAGCTTGAAGAGCTCACCAAGAACAAGCTTCTCTCTAGATGGATTCTAGATCTAGAAATGAGAGAGAATGTGTTTCTTGTGAGGAAGAGAGCTTTAGATTTGAGTGAGAATGGCTATCTCTTTTGATCTCAATGAATCTCTGAATGGAAGCTCTAACCTAGAAAGAAATGACCTAGGTTCGTATTTATAGGGTCCCATAAAAACAACTTAGGTCATTCTCCAACGGATAGAAAACTGGGAGAATTAGTCGGTCAAAGAACAATCACTGACCGACTAGTTCATCAACTAGTCGGTCAGTCAAACAGCATGGACCGACTAAGAGAGGAACTGAGAAGAAAGAGAATTTCAGACCTAGAAATCTAGTCGGTCCAAGAAGACTGTCTGACCGACTAGTTTCACAACTAGTCGGTCAGTTGCCTCGTCTCAAATGTTGTGAGAACTACTCCCAAGCGCAGGAGATCGTGCAAGTAATATCCTGGTGAGTCCAGGTATCGAATCCGCGGGACAACTGACCTGCAAAACTACGAACGTCAATCTGAAAAGAGTAATAATACGATGTTAACCAACCACCTATCGAACACAAAGATATAGGATCAAGAGTATGGAATAAGAAATGAAAATCCTACGATATTTACGGTAACTTTGGTGGGGTACAAATATGGGGAGTATGTGTTGGGTTTGATTTCGTTAGGGTGTGTGCAATCAATGAATATCAATACCTTTTCTATAACTCAACGTCTCGTCCGGTCAGGGCACGAGAAAGTCGGAAAGTATGGCGATCAAGCGTATGAAAACGTACCAAAGAATTATACAATTAAGATAGGGCGAAAAGTTATAGAGACCAATAATTACGACACCCTAACTACGTCAACTCCAACACGTATGAAGTGTATGTGCTACGGTTGTGATTTCATTAGGAGATAATAATCGCTGAAATATCACGTCTTTTATATATCTCAACGCTTCGTCCGGTCAGGGCACGAAGACGTCGGAAGATGAAACGATGAAAACTAGTCAAAATAGCCTTAAACGTATTACTAGCAATGTTGATTTCATTAAACAATAATCGCAGCGATAAGTTCAGATTAGAGAACACAAATTGGCTAACCTTATCAGGGCCTAGCCATAGGGCACATCAACAATATCGATAGTAAGCAAATACCCATCAAATACGTTGTAGAAATCAACAAAACTAGCAATTTGGACATGATAATAGGGCTAAAGACATGAAATTTAGCAACTACATACCCCTAACTACATCACAACCATAGCACAAAGAGATTAGCCACGCATGGTGCAATAAAAATCAGTTTTGATAGCAAAATACATCGTTTAGATAGCAAAATACAAAGAAATACACCAAATACGGGGTATAAGTTCAAGAAATTATCACCAAATCTCCTCCTTAGAACCCAAAACTCTCTGAGAATAGGAAGAATAGTCTCTGGAAATTTTCAGAATTTTCTCCTGGAGAAATACGCACAGTAGCCGCTCCAAAAGTCCCAAAATATGCCAGAATACCCCCAAAACCCTAGAAATACGCTTAAATATAACTCATTGCGGGTTTAATAGCTTATCGGGTCGAAACCCAATTCATTTCGAGCCAAACCTGCACCCGCAAAGCCGCTGAAAGCTCTCCGCCGTTAGATGAAGGCGGGATCGCCCAGGATGACGCCACGTGGCCTCTCTATCGGATCCGCTCGCTCGCTGCGCCCGCATCCGCTTGATTTTGAATCCAACCCGTGGTCGATCGTAACCGTTGGATTCTCGGAGCAACGGCCACGATGCCGTGGAGATCGATCGCACGCTGCGCTCTCCGACTTCGATGCGGCTTCGCTGTAAGCCGTTGGATGTAGATCCTGCGGTTCGCGAAGAGCCACGTCGATAAGCAGCGAATTCGAATTCGAATTCGAATCAGCGCAGATCTGGGCCGTCCAATCTTGATCGCTCGGTCGAAACGTCGCCGCGTCGCCTCTCCGCTGATCGCTGCATCGGGCCGTCGGATTGAGCGGCAACAGCGTGGGATCGTGCCACGTAGGCCGCCAAGAATCGTGCTGGCTGCTGCGAAATGCGCTGTCGACATCCGTTCGATCTCGATCGAACGGCCCATTTTTTGCCGCGTCGCCAGCGTTCGATGTTTGAAGCAGCGCCGTTGGATTGAAATCGGATGGTCGTGATTGTGCCGCGTGGCGCGCCAAAAATCGTGCGCCGACGTATATACGTATTTAAGCGTATTTTCTTCCGTATTTCTACATTTAATTGGTATTCTGCATTCAAAAATACACAGTAATTAGCACAGATCTCAGAAAAATACAAATAAATAGTCGTTGGAATCGTGAGATTGAGACGATGCTAGGAAAAATATAAAAGTGCAGAAATACACAATCAAATTCACGTTTTGTGCACAAATAGAGTAATTTCTCTAATAAATGATGATGAGAAAAATACGAATGTATTAGAGATAAATTAAGCATCATATGGGTACAAAATAGGACTAATAAGGGGGTTAAATATGCAATATTCACTCCGAATCACACCCCCCAACTAGCGTTTTGCTAGTCCCTAGCAAAAAGAGCGATAAATACGGATGATCAATAAAAAATAATTCTATCAATCGCTTATGGCGTGGCTCAATAATACACTTTCCAACCTGATCTTCACCATCAATATACACATCCATGAACAAAATCAATCACATGATGTTTTCTCTAATTTAGTATGAATAAATAACATACAAGCATCGTTTTGCGCAAGCGAAAGTATATCATGTCGTTTTTCTCTAGTTTTCTTGTTTCCAAGGAATTGGCCTATCAAAACAATCATTCAAGATATGAGTAATGAATTTGCTTAATATATATTCACCATTTCTTTTCTTTTAATCGTTCCGCGTAACGCGCATCAAGCAACATTCGCAGAAAAATGTATAACTTGGATCGCTCCATCAAATGAGTGAGTTTCCTGTCAATAGCTCCCAAATCAGACGATAATAGGGCATTAGGCCAAAAAGGACCCCTCGGACTGTACTACTCGAGCCAACCAAGTTATTTATTAGTGACATACTTATTCATTCATTTTTCATCATTCTTTTGTCATTCATTTTTCTTTTCTTAAGCAACTCAATACCCATCATTTTTTTTTTGAGCAAAGCATTAATAACCAAGGCCAAATTCCTCTTCAACTTGAAGACTTTTCAAAAAAAATCGTGTATACTCAAGCTTTTTCATCACATTAGCATGCATGAAATAAATTCAAACTATTTCGAGATATTAATCATGACAATCGAAAAATTTTCATGAATAGCATATTAACTGTAATTCATGAAGGAAAAAAAAAAATTAATTCAAGCCCTAAACAATTAGCTAGAACTCAGTTAATGCATAATCATCCGCATTTGAGGTATATGAAGGAATTTAAAATGGTGAGATTTGGTGGGTCATTCTTTCCTTATGCCATGCTTTTCAAAAAAAATCTTAAGGTCTCATACACACCCCCCAACTAAAGATGGACATTGTCCTCAATGTCGAAGAGGGTACGAGTTTATTCAAGCAAGCATCTTAGAAAGCAAATAAAATCTACACTACTGGAAAGAACACACCGTGTTCAAATGGCGGATCCTGAATCTTTAATGGTGGAGGAAGTTGTTCAATTTGTTCCTTGCGCTCCTCGGCGATTATTCTTCCTCCTTTAGCTAAATTGGACCCCAGCAACGTAACTCCCAGCATCTCTATAATCTGGTCACCTGTATCCTGCAAGAGATGAGTCACGTCAATCCAATTTATTTTAAAATTCTTCGCCATAAACACATTCCAAATATAGTCATCAAAATAGGTGAAGTAAAATAGAGCATGGTGATGACAACTCCCTGAAAAATGTGCACTACGCTCAGTATGATGCTCAGTCAATGTGGAGAGGGGTAAATGATTTTGGGACAAAACTTGGGAAGGGAATGGTTCGGGCTCCATAGAGATATTCTTTAAACCAATGTCCCTAGTCGTCTCCTCTTCCTGTTCATCCAAAATTGCTCGCTCATCCTCTACTTTGCACACACTTCCTGCCATGTCAATGCTTTCATTCGTGACTTCATCGTGACATGGCTCGCTCGATATACCTGCATTATAAGGTGAAGTCAAATTAGATTTTGGAAATTGAATTTCAAACGAATTATTTTCTTCTACGCAAGTGGAAATCAGCGTAAGATTTTCAATAGATTGCTGAATTTGCCGACTCCGAGCAAAGAAGTTTTCTTGGAATTGATGGGATGTGGCCTCCTGTGTCTGAATGAGCAATTGAACTTCCTCTTTCAAGTGGTGCAAAGGTACGTCTACACTTTGCTCCTCTGGATCAAGGCTTGAAGGCTCCGTTGAATCGCAATCTGAAGTCTCTTTCATGATTTCTTCGTCCTCTTGCAAAGACTCCATATAATTCCACGCCTCTGTCGGCGTCATGACTCCCAAGAATTCCTGCAGCTGTGGTCGTAGTCCACCTAGGAAGGACTCCATAAGCTCTTTCTTCGTAAACCCATGCTGCGGATAGCTCGAAATTATGTCTGTGAACCTCCTCCAGGCCTGAAAGAAAGTTTCACAATCAGTCTGATCAAAACTAACAATCTTGAGCTTCTCCATCCTATGTTTGTGTGCCTTATAATATTCTGCATCATACAAATTGTTCGTGCAATAGAATTTCAAGTATTCCATATACTCCATTTTTAAAAAGAAAACAAGAAATAAAATAAAAATAAAAATAAAAATCCTAGACTATAAGATGGAAGGATCTCACCGAATGTTCCTCCAAACGAACTGAAATCGTAGCTTACAAGTACTGTTATCCCCGGCAACGGCGCCAAAAACTTGCCTCGTCTCAAATGTTGTGAGAACTACTCCCAAGCGCAGGAGATCGTGCAAGTAATATCCTGGTGAGTCCAGGTATCGAATCCGCGGGACAACTGACCTGCAAAACTACGAACGTCAATCTGAAAAGAGTAATAATACGATGTTAACCAACCACCTATCGAACACAAAGATATAGGATCAAGAGTATGGAATAAGAAATGAAAATCCTACGATATTTACGGTAACTTTGGTGGGGTACAAATATGGGGAGTATGTGTTGGGTTTGATTTCGTTAGGGTGTGTGCAATCAATGAATATCAATACCTTTTCTATAACTCAACGTCTCGTCCGGTCAGGGCACGAGAAAGTCGGAAAGTATGGCGATCAAGCGTATGAAAACGTGCCAAAGAATTATACAATTAAGATAGGGCGAAAAGTTATAGAGACCAATAATTACGACACCCTAACTACGTCAATTCCAACACGTATGAAGTGTATGTGCTACGGTTGTGATTTCATTAGGAGATAATAATCGCTGAAATATCACGTCTTTTATATATCTCAACGCTTCGTCCGGTCAGGGCACGAAGACGTCGGAAGATGAAACGATGAAAACTAGTCAAAATAGCCTTAAACGTATTACTAGCAATGTTGATTTCATTAAACAATAATCGCAGCGATAAGTTCAGATTAGAGAACACAAATTGGCTAACCTTATCAGGGCCTAGCCATAGGGCACATCAACAATATCGATAGTAAGCAAATACCCATCAAATACGTTGTAGAAATCAACAAAACTAGCAATTTGGACATGATAATAGGGCTAAAGACATGAAATTTAGCAACTACATACCCCTAACTACATCACAACCATAGCACAAAGAGATTAGCCACGCATGGTGCAATAAAAATCAGTTTTGATAGCAAAATACATCGTTTAGATAGCAAAATACAAAGAAATACACCAAATACGGGGTATAAGTTCAAGAAATTATCACCAAATCTCCTCCTTAGAACCCAAAACTCTCTGAGAATAGGAAGAATAGTCTCTGGAAATTTTCAGAATTTTCTCCTGGAGAAATACGCACAGTAGCCGCTCCAAAAGTCCCAAAATATGCCAGAATACCCCCAAAACCCTAGAAATACGCTTAAATATAACTCATTGCGGGTTTAATAGCTTATCGGGTCGAAACCCAATTCATTTCGAGCCAAACCCGCACCCGCAAAGCCGCTGAAAGCTCTCCGCCGTTAGATGAAGGCGGGATCGCCCAGGATGACGCCACGTGGCCTCTCTATCGGATCCGCTCGCTCGCTGCGCCTGCATCCGCTTGATTTTGAATCCAACCCGTGGTCGATCGTAACCGTTGGATTCTCGGAGCAACGGCCACGATGCCGTGGAGATCGATCGCACGCTGCGCTCTCCGACTTCGATGCGGCTTCGCTGTAAGCCGTTGGATGTAGATCCTGCGGTTCGCGAAGAGCCACGTCGACAAGCAGCGAATTCGAATTCGAATTCGAATCAGCGCAGATCTGGGCCGTCCAATCTTGATCGCTCGGTCGAAACGTCGCCGCGTCGCCTCTCCGCTGATCGCTGCATCGGGCCGTCGGATTGAGCGGCAACAGCGTGGGATCGTGCCACGTAGGCCGCCAAGAATCGTGCTGGCTGCTGCGAAATGCGCTGTCGACATCCGTTCGATCTCGATCGAACGGCCCATTTTTTGCCGCGTCGCCAGCGTTCGATGTTTGAAGCAGCGCCGTTGGATTGAAATCGGATGGTCGTGATTGTGCCGCGTGGCGCGCCAAAAATCGTGCGTCGACGTATATACGTATTTAAGCGTATTTTCTTCCGTATTTCTCCATTTAATTGGTATTCTGCATTCAAAAATACACAGTAATTAGCACAGATCTCAGAAAAATACAAATAAATAGTCGCTGGAATCGTGAGATTGAGACGATGCTAGGAAAAATATAAAAGTGCAGAAATACACAATCAAATTCACGTTTTGTGCACAAATAGAGTAATTTCTCTAATAAATGATGATGAGAAAAATACGAATGTATTAGAGATAAATTAAGCATCATATGGGTACAAAATAGGACTAATAAGGGGGTTAAATATGCAATATTCACTCCGAATCATCAGTCAATGAACGTAGACCGACTAAGAGGCAAAATGAAATAGTCTGAATGCAATATGACTTAGTCGGTCCAAGAACAAAAGTTGACCGACTAGATTGTCAACTAGTCGGTCACCAAACGTTCTTAGACCGACTAACGATAAACAGTAGCTTAGGAGAATTTTAGCATGAACAGTAAGTCACAACTAGTCGGTCAAAGAAGCATCACTGACCGACTAGTTCACAAACTAGTCGGTCGGTGAGTCAACGTAGACCGACTAACTGTAAACAGTAAAGTCCAAGAAATTAAGGAATCAAACTAGTCGGTCCAAGAAGAGTTGCTGACCGACTAGATCACCATCTAGTCGGTCAGTACTCCTTCTTGTACCAACTAATATGCACAAACAAGTCCGAATCGAAGCGCGATGCTTCGAGGAAGTTAGAATGAACTTGTACTAAGATCCTAGAGCTACGATATGAGCGTTATGAAGATAGAAACGTAAGATATACTCAAGGCTTAACATTCTATATATCGAAGCTAAAAAGACTATAAATAAAACCTTAATAAACAGTCTTTGAGAGCTTCGATTGATTCTTCATCACTTCCAAAACGGCGCAAGAGCTTCAACGAAGCTTTAGGCATGAATACGAGCTTTGGGAAGTGTTGAGATGTCGCTTTGAATGTTCTCGTGAATTTGGCGATGATCTCCAAAACTGCGCTCACAAATTGTTAGTTCATGGATTATTTATGTTTGCTCATCATCAAAACCAAATCCGGGGAGTCCAATATTCAACAAGGGGGGCTAACATACTGCTGTTGTCCACCAAAACCTCCCAAACCCGGCACTTGGTAGCTCCCGCCTACATGTTGCATCCCTCCCCCAGGGACCATCCCACCCCCCTGGTAGCTCCCAACCCCCTGGCCCATGCCTCCCCTTGAAGCAATTGCATATAGCCAGCTTGACTTGGCATATATCCGGGTTGACCACCCATTTGCAACGGCATGCTATACTGGGCATATTGGGCATAAGGCACACTTGTGCCACCTCCATAGTTGCCGCCACCATAGTTGCCCTGCCCAGGGTACTGCATATCTCCCACCCTACGTGCCATAGGTCGACGGGGAGACCTCTCATTACGTGTATCGTCGTCTACCCATTGATTATCTGATGGTGGGTCAGAGATTGGGTCCATCGGATCACGACCTTGACCTCGTTGAGATGACCCTGCCATGCCTACACAAAGAATGCGATACTATTTCAAATCATTAAATGAAAATATTCAAACAACAAGAAACACACATTTCTTAGCAGAAGCATTAGTTCAGAACCTTGTTCACAGTTGCAAGATGAAAAATCTTAAGCAATATTGCATAACAAAGATGACAATGTCAAACTTATATCTACCACATAGACCCCAACCCAAATTTCAAAGACCTTGTTCATGCGTATTACCCTGATTATGTATGTTACAATAGTCGACCCACATATCCCACGCTATTTGGTCTCTTCGAAGTTTCCAATTGTCCCTCTGTTGGGTTTGGTCACGCAAGGGCATTTGTTGGGACATATCCAAAATCGAGTCATCGTGAACATCTCCATCTTCCGCAATCACATCAACAGCATCCTCCCTAAGTTGAGGGTCATGTGGATCTGCAACTTGGATGTAATTATGCAACACAGTGCATGCTAGGACGGTATCGACCTGACATGGGAATGGATAGTGGGGCTTGGAAGTCAATATCTTAAACTTGTTCTTTAGGATAACAAAAGTCGACTCGATCTTAGTACGTAAAGACGAGTGACGTAGGTTGAAGAGCTCCTTGTGATTTCGAGGAGCTCGATCAGTATGGTCCTTCAGATGATATCTAACGCCCCTGTATGGAGATATGAATCCTGGCATGGTAGTATATCCAGCATCGCATAGGTAATATTTACCTACAATCATAACCGTTATAAATTAGTATAATTTATTCACAAGATTTAACAAGTGCAAAGAATTAAAATTTTGGTTAAAATCGACCTCTTACCTTCGTACACTCGAAGACCGTTTGGGGGGGGTAATGCCAACGCAGATTTAAGGACGGTGAAATCATTTGCTGACCCTTCCCAACCTGCCATTACATACGTGAATCTTTTATTCGGCGTTGCAGCTGCGAGAACATTTTGTGTCAACCCCTTTCGGCCTCTAAACCGGGGACAAGATGTGCAGGTAGCATGGCATCGACATGTGTCCCATCAATGAGACCAATGCAATCCTACATCGTAATGGTGGGTCAATTGGTTACAAAAGAGTAAAATAATACAACTCTAACTACTTCATGTCACTCCATCAAATTTATATGACACGTACGTACCTTGAAATAAGGGTACCAGTTAGGATTATTGACGATCTCAGTAGGGGTCTCATTTGGAGCTTGCTTCAAGTACATATCCCGAATGCCACATACTGCTTGCATTACTTGGCCAAAGTATCGGCTAACTGTTGAACCGGAGCGTATAAAATCAACTTGCATGACTCTGTTCTTTGACTTGTGCCCTACGATATGTAGAAACATGGCCAACTGCTCCTCTACGGACACATGAATAGTGTCTTTAAGTAAATCCATTTGTCTCATTAATCCGGCCAAATTCATGAATGCATGGCTCCTCATTCTCAAGTAGTGTAAACAACTGCTTTCACCCCCATAGAGAATTCTACGCATGTGGGAGTTCCTATGTAGATCCCGCATAGCCGATGGCTCTCTAGGTATACGGTTTGGCCTACCCTCTAGGTTACGCATGCAGTGTATGATGACAAGAATGACTGCCGCCGCTGCCGCGGCACGTGGGTTACCCCCGATCATGCCCCCGTTGTTATCCATCTAAAGCATTTAGGAATCAACTAAATAATAATGCTTAAATTGATATAACCAACAATCATACATGAATTCTCATCAAATAAAAACCGTGTCAGAAAATTACAAATAATTGGAAACTAAAATAATTTGTAATAGTAGCCCTCAGGATTACATTTATTTTCATTTTCCCCCTTGGTGGCATGGCGGTTGCTCCTCATATTTAAATATTTCCATACACTGAATTTAATCATATCCATAAGCCAATTTCAAATATAGGAACCTTCTTGCCAGCCTATCATAATTTTTCCTTTGCATATGCTTCATCACTGGGCTCACATATCTAGCAAAGCTTATTATATGATAACAGGGAAAAAATTTATAAGTACGGAACTTTGGAAAAAATAACATGGAATCAATAGCAATTGTATCTGTTGCATGCCAGTGTGCTTGCCACTTCAAATTCTCTAAACAGCATGGCATGTAGGGTTACATGAACCCTTTATTTATGCCTCACCTTTCATTTCATACAACTGGATGCCGCCACCAACACCATTACACGCCATGCATGAAAATACTTGAAATTGCCCTCAGAATGTATTCCAAATCATTTAAGCAGTTCGAATTTATTGGTCTATATCACGCATTCCCCCTTCACGTAAGTATGATTCCTCATAGGGCAACGTTTCCTTGGCCGTCATTATCAAATGTTTTCAGCTTGCATGTATTGCGTTGGATGGCAAAAACATCTAATATATGAAATGTAGCATACTTGGTGGGCAATGATCTGTTTAAATTTTTTGATAAAGCCTTCTTAAAACAATCCCAAATATATTCAACATTCAAGGAATGCGGAGGCGGGGTTTATGAAACCCGAGCATGTGAACACATCATCACAATATCAAACCACACCCATGTCCATCAAAGAAACCACAGATGACAAAAATTCAGTATTTCGACCCGCAATGAACATCCAAACCACACACAAATGATAGCCGGAGATATACCTTTCAGTTGATCAGAAGAGAAGAATGGAGATGAAGCTTGCGTTACAGAGATCACGCTGCCTTGGGCACACCCGCAGATCCGCGACGTCAGGGATCATAAACGGCAACCCTTACGGCGCAATCTACTGTCCGAAGCTAGTGTGGAGATAAATTCGTGGGGATCAGTTCTTTGGACAAGAAATCATTCATAAACTTGAACTATTTGTAAGTAAAAATGCCAACTTTACCGTTGTTTTCAGCTCAGACGCTCGGATCCAACTTCTGTTGAGTTCATCACCTCCTTCAATCAAGCTTGGTCAGAACCTACGCAGCTGTCATACTCAGTCGGCGGCGACAACCCAAAAAAGATAATGGCTTGGGGTCGAAGCCAACCAAATCTGTGGCCTATTTTTAGGGTTTCGCCTGATGCAGCTGCGAGAAGAGGGATACGAAGGGGGTATGGCAGATTCGAGGCCGGGGGGTGATCACAAGCGGAGAGAGAGAGCGAAAGCCAGCGTGGGACCCATCTTGAAGACGGATTCCAGCCCATTCCAACCAAAAAACGAAAACTCCTGACACGCCCGTGGTATTCCAAAACCTCCCGCCACGCAAGCAGTCGGCCTCCGACTTCAACAATCACAAAAGAACAGGTCGCCGGATTCCAAACGTGGAATCACGAGTGTCGTACGTGACCAGTTCAAAATTCCCTATTCCGTGGCCTATTCTCGCGAAAAGAACATGCCCTTAGTGTCTTACCCATTCTCTCAAATCGTCATGGTTTTAATTCTATAAATAATAATTAAACTCCGTTTTCAAATTAAGCGGGCCACCAAACGAAAACGATGACGATAAAAAAATTATTCTTATTATTTTAATACTAATTTGAAAAAAAATAGTTGGAGTCGCTCTCGGGCGTTCCGCAGCTATCCCGCCGCCCATTCCTTCGTGATCACACTTTCCACGTTTTCCAAGTTAACCGAGGACTGGCGCACAATTCTTTTTCAGTCCCTCAAAACCTTTACAATTTTTTACAAACCCACAAGATAGGGACCCAGCGTTAATTTTACATGCATTCAAATCAAATCCGGGCCCCGTTTGCTCTCGGCAGCCGACAAGAAGACGCAAACTCCAAGGACCGAAAGTTAAAGTTGGAAACTTTTTTTTTCTTGAGGGGCTGCGCTTCTTCTCGCGACCCAAATTCGATCATTTTTTTTCTCCTTCTCACTCTGCGGTATCTCGTTCCCTCAATCTCTCGTCCTTCCCTATCGTGGTCCATCGCCCTCCCCTCTTCGCCGGCGACTCCTCCCACCCCAACCCTGATCAAGAATACGCCCCCATGGATTCTTCTTCTTCATCTTCATCAGTCAAGAATTTCCCCAAATCTCTCCCTCGATCCTTCACCTATCATCATCATGGGCCGGCGAAGCCCATCAAGCCCCTGTGGCGGCACATCGCCGACGACTGCTTCAAGCCCAAGTCTTCTTCTTCATCGGCGGCCTCCGCTGGCCCCGCCGTCGTCCTCTACACGACGTCGCTGCGGGGGATCCGGCGGACCTTCCAGGACTGCTGCGCCGTCCGCAGCATACTGAGGGGGTTCAGTGTCGCCGTCGACGAGCGGGACGTGTCGATGGACGCCGCGCTCCGGCGGGAGCTGCAGTCTCTGCTGCCGAAGGCGGCTTCTTTCTCGCTGCCCCAGCTTTTCGTCGGCGGGAGGCTCGTCGGAGGTGCGGAGGAGGTGCGGCAGCTGCACGAGGCCGGGGAGCTCGGGAGGGCGCTCGAGGGGGTCGGCAGGGTGGACCCCGCCTTCGTCTGCGGCGGCTGCGGCGGGGTCCGATTCGTGCCGTGCTCGAATTGCAACGGGAGTCGAAAGATCTTTGAGGAGGAAGAAGGGAGGATGAGGAGATGCGAGGAGTGCAATGAGAATGGATTGGTGAGATGCCCTAATTGCTCATCCTCTTTCTAATTCAAGAAAAAAAATTGATTTTGTGTGTTCATTGTTTTATAAAAAATTTATGCGGGGTTATCTTAATTATGGGCTATGAGTTATTCATCTATTCGATGGATAGATTTGTGTGGTGTTGTTATTGATGATGTTATTGTTAACCAAGGATATGATAGAAATAAAATTGGTTTTTGTAAATAAAATTTAGAGACCTGATCTTCTTGTGTGCATTCAAAAAATTTTGCTTTTCAACAATTGAATCTGTTTTTTGGTTTCTTTTGTCGCCGACAAAGTGATTGAATTGGCTTGAAGTAGACTGCTTGGGGTTGTTGTTTTGATGATTCTCTCAGAAGGGAACACACACACAATTTATTAGAAGCATTATTGTGGTTAGTTACTACCTCCAAGTTTGCTCAATTGGTCTTTTGGTTAAGCAAAGAGATGAGTCGAGGGACAAAGTATGTGGTGAGCAATGCGTCAAGAAGATGAAATTGTTCTATTAGTAGCAACTAGCAAGAAATGGTGGAGGGATCTTTGTCGATTTAGGCATTGCATTTTGCCGATGGTTAATAAAATTGGGTTGGAGGCAGGAACGGTCTAGGTTTGTACCGAGGATTTCTAGGTGGTGTCGGTAGGATGTTCATGCTTCTTGCAGCAAGGTAGCAAAATATGAAAGTTTCTTTTTTTTCCAGAAGGGTTCGAGGCAAGAAAAATGGTTGTTCTAAGAGAATCATTGCAGAATGTCCTTATGAAGAAGTTAGGTCATAAGCTTGATGGTTAGAATCATGAATGCCTAAAATTAGTTAGCTCGTGATCATCATCATCATCATCATCATCATCATTGGTTTGGAATTATGAATGGCTTATGATCCTAATTTCGAGAAGTAACCACAAGCTTCGGTGGGAAATCCGTCGAGTCTAGAATGTAGAAGTGATCGAGGGATTTTGAGCTATTCATGTCTTTTCTAAAGGATCATTTTTATGCTCTTAACTGTCAGCAAAGCATGATTCATGAAGGGGAAAAAAAGCCTTGGATGGTTTGGATCAACTGTTTGAACTACAAAGCATGATTCGAATTTCTTTTTTTAATGATGCATACAGGTGTCTGATGGGGTTTTGAACACATTACAATGTCGATATTGGATAAAGTAAGGAGTTTTTCAGGTGTTCATGTTATCGCTCTCTCCTTTGCCCCTCTTGATCTTCATCTTGTAGATAAATGGCCAGGGAAACATGCATGTTTGGGCAACCCAGCTGAGGATTTCCTAAATGTGCAGTGCTAAACTGGAGTGAACTAGGAAATTGGAGATTGATAAGATTGTTTTAGGGTTAAGATGAATCTAATCAAGAGTGAGCTGAAATTCTTGTAGAATTTGTCTTGAATGCTGCTGGTTGTTAAGCTTATCTGTTGAGAATTTTGTTGCACACTCTGACTGCTGTTGCAAAGGAGAGGGGCTTGCATGAATCTGTTGATCTGACTTTTGGTGCTTGTGAAATTTTTGGTGTCAACAGCATGTTGTGTGGAAGTTGAGCTGGTGGAATTAATTAGTTGTTTGGGAGATTGATGGGGATGTAATTTTTCAGTTGTGCCAAGAACAAGGAGTCCATGTATTATTATCTTGTGTGAAATATCTAGTGAACCCAAGCCCCAAGGTGTTTCGCTCGTTTACTTTTCGTTGCAAAATGCAAAACCGTTAAATTTGCAACAAGTGAAAACAAAGTAGAGAACAAAGTAGAGAATAAAGTAGAGAATAATGAACTTTTGACCGAACCAAGAAGGAATTTCTATTATACAAATGATGCATTTGTCCTAGGTGGAGTGGAACGTGTGACTAGGACAAATGTCTCATCAACCTTTCCACCTCACCCCAACCCCACTTAATGACATGTTTGTCATCCCCTCAAAAAAAAAAACCATAACCCCACTTAATTACATGTTTGCCATTCACCCCAAAAAAAACCATGTATTTACGTGTTTGCCACTCCACGGTTTTTCTTGTTTTGACATCTGGACTTTGCACTTTTTGCTTCCCGACAATACCGGCACGCCCACCCTCATTTCTCGCTCCTTTTCGGTTGCACGCGTGCATCGCATCATCTTCGCGGGATTTATTTTTTTTTGCTCCGTGCACTATGTGCACGTGTAATTCATAATCCTCCTTAATAAGCGGATGCCTATATTCCGCGTTACTTTGTATGAAAGAAAAGAAGATGCTTCGTGGTTACTCCAAGGAAATAAGAGCCACAAGTGTTCATAACTTTGGAGGTTGGGAGAGCTTTTGCCTTAAAATAATGGCAGTGTCATCGATGGGCACCATATATGTGTCTTTTATTTGTTTTCTATGGATTCATATTCCTCGTTCTTGGAATCATCTTCAAGCAAACTTCATACGATGTGGTCATCGGATTTTACCTTTTTTTTATTATGGTTTTTTCAAGAGTGATGTTAGTTGCACCGCATCTATTTCTAACTACACCGCAAATCTTATTTCACCGCACATATTTTTTTCTACCAAAAATATTGATTTTTTTAACTCGTTTCTCTTCCAAATCCTTGAGATAAAAATAAGCCAATTGCATTGATTACAACAACTGAGGAATGAACATATGGTTACATCGTGTAAGTTAATTACATTTCCGGATGAAAGTAAGACTGAAAAACAAAATTTCCTCTGGGCAAAATTGAGGATCACCTTGACATCATCGTTGGTGTTATCACGATCGAACCAAGCATACTTCAAATTCTGAAAAACACACAGGACACACAGGACGTGTCTGATACTCATGCGGACATGTGTAAATCACTTGTAAATCACGACTCATGACATGAATATTAGTGTTGCATAGATATGCATCTGTTCTTTAGCAAGGAAGGAGTTGAACCCAAAGCTGACCCAAGAACATGTCCTGCATAGATAATCTATGTATAGACAAATTAGTATTTTTATTGGTTTGATGATGTTACAACAATCAATCGAACGAAGACGACACCATCTGTTAATAAACTTACGGCTGGTGTAATCTATGTAACCATCTGCTCATTCCTTGGTTGTTGTAATCTATGAGACAATTGGCTTTTTTTCCCTCAAGGATTTTGTAAAGAAAGGAGAGGTTTAAAAAAGTCAAAAATAATTTGCGGTGAAATAAGATTTGCGGTGTATTCAGAAATAGGTGCGGTGCAACTAACATCACTCTTTTTTAAATCTCTCTTTTGTTGAAGCTCCTAGCTTGGATATAAAGCTATTTGTGCTTGTGCTTTTTTAAGTAACTACTTGCGGTCTTTTGGGGAGCAAATGTGATGTTTTCGCTTGCTTGATGAAAATATGTTGCGTGGATGGGAGTTGCTATATACACATGCCTAACCGTTTGTTTGTAAGTTTGCCATTCAAAGTTCACAGGTTTGCCATTGAATTTTTTCCTCCCTCTTTTACACTACTCATCTCATCCTCCCTCTTCCTTCTCCGTCGCTGCACTACCACTGCCTTCTCTCAACTACCATTGCAGTCTATCCGCAGCCCCGACCCATAGCGTCACCTTCTTCATCTCCTCCATCTTCCGCAACCCATGTTTTCCTTCCTCCCTCCATTCCCATCTTCCGTCAGCGTCGCTGTCGCTGCAACTGGAAGTGGGGGAGATGGCGCTAGCTTGGTGTTGGAAGTGGGTAGGATGATGAACAAATGTGAAATTTGAGTATGTGGATGTGTGTAAGATAAAAAACGGACTTTAAAATATGTGTGTGTGTTCAGCTGCAATGTCTCTGTGTATAGAATTTCCATGTGTTGATGTACAATCATTCTTCTTTTTGGTAAATGGTTCCTCCATGGCATGTGAAATTCTACACAGCCCAATTTACACACCCAAAAATAATTTTTTTAATTTTACACCTTCACGTGCCGCCATCGTTGCCAGCATTCCCGTACCACTCATCTACTCTCCCTTGCCATTAGGGATGTTAATGGGTATGTCCAAAGCCCGTTTGAGATTCCAATTGGTCATGTCACGTTGACATCCCTACTAATCCTTTATTAGTTCTATCAGACATCCCTACTAATCCTTCATTAGTTCTATGATAGAACTAATGAATAGAACTAATGAAGGATTAGTAGGGATGTCAACGTGACATGACCAATTGGAATCCCAAACGGGCTTTGGCATGTCCATTACCATCCATACTTGCCATTGCTATCGCCGCCGTCATCTCTGGAGGCGATAGCCACAATGAAAGAGGGGATGTGATGTGGAAGGGCACAGGTCGGCGGAGGCGGTGCTGTGGGGTTCTAGCGAGTAGGGATGAGAATGGACATGTCCAAGCCCGATTGGACTCCCATGAGATGGACATACCGCATTCCCATCTCTACACATCCTCCGTTAATTCTTCATGGTTAATCCCACCTGTCCTCCATGATTTCCAAGTCGATTGAGAGCTGTGATCATTTATTGACCCCATTTTATTGAGGAGACCATAATCACGCCCAATAACCGAATTGGGCCCAGCAAACGTCAATCAAAGCCTCTTTCCAGCATGTCCGGAGTTCAAATCCTTCTGTCACTGGGCTATTGAATGTTCCCAAAAACGTTGAAATGTGACAATCTCTTTTCTTTTGTGTGTTGTATACAAATATACCAATCCTACATGATTAAGCAAAGTACTACACGTTGGTTTTGGTTCTCATTATTTGGCAAATGACAAATTTTGGTAAAAAAAGACCAATAATTAAAAATAATTAGAAAAAAATGACCAGGTTTAAAAATAATTACACAAATCGACCCAAAAAGAAAAGAAAAGAAAAATCATGGTACAAGAGGCAGGCTTTGGGTTTTCTTCTCCTTACCCGTTATACTATCCATCTCCTCCCAAAAGTACACAGTCCAAGGGATCTACTACTATACAAGTTAAATATCTTCTATCAGTGGTTAACAACTACAATACAAGCAGATAGGTACATTCAACTAGATGCAATCACAAAGCCACCATTGTATTACAAGACTTGTATCTTCGTCGATTATTGGCTCAAGGGAACACATTCTAGCTCAATTTCTAGCTCCCCCTTGTCGACATTTTTGAGTTTGAGGGCGATGTCTTGCTTGACCCTGCCGTCGACCATTGAAATCACGCTGTCGCTGACCAAGGTGTTCTCCTCGGAGGCCACCCATTTGCCGAGCTGCATGGGCTCGCCCATCGCGGAGGTTTCAAAAGCTCTGGCGGCCGAGACGAGCGGCTGGATGTCGATCTCGGCCTCCCCCATGCGATCGTCGGTTGAGAATGTATCCTTATCATACACTTGCTAAAACATAGAAGGATGGTTTGAACTAAGAATCCATTGCTTTGGCCATGAGAGAAGTCATGAAAAACGACAGCAGCAGCAAGCACAAGAACAATGCTGGATTTCGCATTAACCAACAGAAATGGTCCCAATATTTGGAGACAACCAAAAAAAAAAGAGGCAAGAAAATGGATCAAATAGAACAGATCATGGTCCTAATCCTTTGATCGGGATTTATAATGGATATCTTATGTTTCTATAAAAACAATGGATACAACATGGAATTAATGAACCCGTCCACAACCTCAATGGTTTAATTATGCGATATTTTAAATAAACTATCTATGCAAACATTGACAAATTAATTTCAACAAAAGTACCTAACAAATATTTTTTTAAAAAAGATATTTCTCAGTCATATTTGTTTCTTATAAAATCGAAGCACATACCCATTTTAGAACCATAACATACTATAATATTTCAAGAGAATAATGTAGAAAAGGTGGCACTTGATGTAATAGATCAGGTGCCAAGACACATAAAGTTGGAAAGTACAAGCCTCACATGGGCTTATACTTTTAATGGGGCCCTACTTTTTGTGTCTTGCACCTGATCTACATGATTCCCATAACATGATCCCCATCCCAATCCCAACCGGATTGCATCTTGGGTTGGATTAGCATATTAGGCACAATGTCTTCACGGGTCCGGCTATGTATATTGAAAAACCAAAACCGACCCAACCTGATACCACCCCTATAAAATGCAAACTGTGGATGTGTTTTTTTTCTTGCTCTTATTCCTCTACGCCGAGCCCTGGATTATAGGTTGGTGAGGAAAACAATGAAATAGTCATCCCCACTTGCCATGGTTGTTTCTTGGAATGGAAAGAAGAAACGAAAGAAAGGAAGAAGTATCGTATGGTAAAGTGCAGTGGAAACTTTCAGGTTTCAAATCATGCACTTATTTCAGTTTTCATTACAACAAAGAGAACACATCAAGCCATTTATCAGGCCGGCCAAAAAAATATGCAGCAGAGTTGTTCGAATCTCATTTGCTTTGCACTTGCAAATAGCTAGTAGGAACATTATTGAAGGAAAGGACATGATGGGGTATCCGAAATGAAACATAATGCCCTAAAGAGAGTTGAATGGAGGCAAAGTATTCGTGTAACCCCGTTGAATTATGTGCACGAAATTATTGTCAATGCTATAAGAGATGAAATTTTGAGAAGACTCTTTTTTTTCCCATTTCCATTGCAAGAATAATTTGCACTAACTTAAAAAAGTACAGAAAGTGAGTTTATGAATATTAACATAGGCTCAAAAGTTGAGGGAAAAAAGAAACAAAGTATATTAAACATATGCATACACAAATAAAATCGGGATTTTAAGGTCAAGTTACCAGCTTTAATGGTGGAACGGGATCTGGAATCGACAACATGAGCATTTCATTCCACACCGGATTTAAGCTGCTTTTTATCACCCGCGTTTTCATTGACTGAAACAGTAAGAAAAACATGTGGAGCAATTAATAAATGGGCACATGAGGTAATGAAATCAGCATCACATGAGATTTTCCATCAGTAAATTAAATTATGTTACCTGGTGCCCTAATGTTAAAATAACGTAAGGATCGCTTGTCACAAGATCTCGGACAACCAGGTTTTTACCCCTTATAATGTTGACTTTGATCAACCCAATGAACTCAACCATGCCCATCTACACCCGGATACTTAATATAAGATTCAAAGCAGTTAAAAAATTAAGGTAGTCAGAATGTGTTGACATGAAATAAGAGCATGTAAGAACCCCCTACCATTTTCTTTATACTCCTCTGGTCCGTCTCCTTTTTCCTCCAACTGTTTCGGAATGCATTCCGAATTCCGGTATGTTGTCCGGCGTGTTGTTTGTCAAATTGTCTGCAGCTAGACAGGCTGGAAGACAATGTGCCAGAGAGACTGTGATGCAATTGCGATGAACCGACGGGTACGATCTGCAAATTTGAGTCTAAAAATTGCTGCATCTCGTATTTCCTCCTGAGTGCATTCAAGAAACGTCACAAGAATTTAGAATCTTATAAAGATCCCAAAAAAAAACGGCCATGTTGTAGTGATGTGCTTACCTGATGAATTCAGAGCGCTCCTCTATTGAAGAATCTGCTTTTGGCTTTTGTACATTTTCAGGAACACGAGCTTCGAATTTCTCGTTTGCAGCCATATTCCCTCCCCCATCAATCAACGAATCAACCTGTTCATCTGTCCACTCGTCTAGTTTCACAGACAATACCTAAAGCAGAAGGCAACAGATCAGACAATACCTAAAGCAGAAGGCAACGGATCAGAACGTGCTTTGATTTGATGCCGATATCATTTTGGTTTCTAGTTTTATGGATGTGTAAGGGTAGATTATTTGTGCTTGTATCTTAACATTATTATTCTAGTGATTACTTTGGGGCTGGACATAGTTCGTTGGGGCGACCGAACCAAGGTAAATACTGTGTGCACTCTGTGTTTACTTTCGCTTTATTATCTTTGCACCATATTTGCTCTGTAACTATCTGATTGAGTATGCTATTATTTTTGTATTCGAGAAAAGTTTTAATAAGTATATTCACCCCCATCTAGGATTAGATCACGATCCAACAAGTGGTATCAGAGTGGGTTAGAGGATCTAGGCTAGAGAAAATGAATCTCTTATTCGGCTTTTGCTGAAGGCATGTCTATGTTAATAATTCCAGCCAATTTATTCCCCTATCTGTGTCTTTGGTTTTCCCATGAGTTGGGAAATTGAGAGGTCTCTCCACATTAAATCTAGAATGTTGGAGAATGTGAATAAACCTAAATTAATTGTGAGGGTAATAGAAATGTGTAATGGTAGAGATAGTGGAGCATTGATGAAGGCATGTGAAGGCTCCTTAAGTATATATAATGAGAGGTCATTTGCTTATTCCACAAGGCATCTCATTTCATCCAAGTATCATTTTCTCCAAGTTGAGTGAAGAGTGTCCACTCCAAGTTGAGAGTGTTGTAGTGTGTAGGTAGCAAACAAGAGTGAGAGTGTGTTTTCTTCAAGTGGTGTTCTTGAAGTAATGTGTCTCTCGTGTATCCATTATTGACGTTAATGGAAGTTCTTGTTGTTGCTGCCCCGTGGATGTAGGCACATTGCCGAACCACGTTATATCCGATGTCATCCTTCTACCTTTTTTATTCTTGCATTTTCAATTTGTTTGTGTTTGAGATATTGTTCTATTCCGTTATTTTTCCTAACTTTGGTATCAGAGCGAAGGAGAAAAATGGAGGGTTCAAAGAATACCATGATTCGTCTCAACAACTCAAATTGGGTGACATGGAAGCCAAGGATGGATGACATCCTTTATTGCAAGGATTTGCATCTCAAATTGGGTTACGTGGAAGCCAAGGATGGATGACATCCTTTATTGCAAGGATTTGCATGAGCCGATCGAAGGAGATAAGGCGATGCCAAAAGAAACATCGGATGCGGATTGGAACAAGTCAAATCGCAAAGCTGTTGGTTATATTCACGAATAGGTGGATGATAGCGTGTTTCACCATGTGTCCAACGAAGTTAACGCACATCAATTGTGGTTACAGTTGGCGTCCTTGTTCGAAAAGAAGACCGCTGCGAAGAAATCCTTTCTAATCAAGGAGTTGGTAAATGTCAAGTTTAAAGAAGGTGCTAGAGTGACCGAGCATCTCAACAACTTTCAAAGCACGATCAATCAGTTGGCCACAATGGGTATGAAGATCGACGACGAGTTGCAAGCATTATTGCTTTTGGGGTCGTTACCTGATAGTTGGGAGACCTTCGTCGTGACTGTAAGTAACTCTGCCCCTGAAGGTGTATTGTCTATGAATAATGTTAAAAATAACATGTTGAATGAAGAGACAAGAAGGAAGTCTCTAAGTTCAAGCTCGGAGCATACTCAAGTGTTCCTTGCGGAGAACCGATGAAGGAGTAAGAGTAGAGGACCCAAAGGCCATGGAAGGAGCGTAAGCAAATCAAAGGCAAGATTCAATAGGAAGTGCCTTCATTGCGGTCTTTTCGGACATATGAAAAGAAACTGCAACAAGTTGGCAAAAGTATCGAATGAGAGTCACGATGGCAACACTAACAAATCAAAGGAGGACAAAAGTAGCACTACCGTCGTGTCTCAAGGTGACTTTGATTTTCTTTGCTTTGAAAGTGAATGCTTATATTTTGATGATCCTGATGGAACAGGATGGGTTGTTGACTCGAGAGCATCATTCCATGCAACGGCAAACTCGGAGTTCTTCACTACGTACAAAGCCGGTGACTTTGGTAGAGTGAAGATGGGGAATGAGAGCTATTCTCACATTGCCGGAATTGGAGATGTTTGTTTTGAAACCGATATGGGCTACACGTTTATGTTGAAGGATGTGAGACATGTACCGGGCCTGCGTCTCAATTTGTTGTCAACCGGTGTGCTTGACAAACAAGGTTTTCATCATCATGGAGGTGATGAAAAATGGAGGCTTACGAAGGGATCGCTTGTGGTGGCTAGAGGGAAGCTGTGTTGGCTAAGAAGACATATGGCAAGATATGTAAAGCGGGGTTGAACATTGCGGATGGTTCATCTCCAAATATATGGCACAAGCGGCTAGGTCATATGAGTGAGAAGGGATTGCAAGTCTTGGCTAAGAAGTCGCTAATTCTCCTTGCGAAAGGTACTTCACTCAACTCTTGTGATTTTTGTTTATTCGGTAAACATTTAGTGAGTTTCAAGAGTGAATTTTCTAAGAAAGAAAATGTGTTAGACCTAGTTGACTCTGATGTATGTGGCCCCATGGAAGTTGAATCACTAGGTCGCAATAATTATTTTGTTACCTTTATTGATGATGCTTCACGAAAGGTTTGGGTGTATTTGTTGAAAACAAAAGACCAGGTGTTCCAGACCTTTACGGGGTACCATGCCATGGTTGAGAGGGAAACTGGGAAGACTCTCAAGTGTTTCTGTAGTGACAATGGCAGAGAGTACACTTCGAACGCATTTAAAGAATATTGTTCGAAGCACGTCATCAGGCATGTAAGGACAGTACCTGGCACCCCACAGCATAATGGTGTAGCAGAGAGGATGAACCGCACCATTTTGGAGAAAGTACGAAGTATGCTGAAGACCGCTAACCAATCAAAACAGTTTTGGGAAGAAGCAGTGATAGCGGTAAGCTACATCATCAACCGATCGCCATGTATATCATTGGACTTGAAGACGCCAAAAAGCGTATGGACTGGTAAAGATGCTTCTTATTCTCACTTGAGGGTGTTCGGGTGCAAAGCATTTGCACATGTTCCGAAGCAAGAAAGATCAAAACTTGACGATAAACCCATCCCTGTAATATTTCTCCGATATGGAAATGAGGAGATGGGATACCAGTTATGGAATCCAAAGCCCAACAAGTTGTTCAGAAGTCGAGACGTGGTGTTCCAAGAAGATTAAACGGTTGCGGATCTTGACAAAGAAGTGTTAGATCAAGTTGAACGCTTCACATATGATTCACCATCGCTCTTAAGAGAATTGCGAGACGAGGCTCAAGATGTTGCAAATGAGAATGTTCGCAACGAGGAAGCTGAACTTGAGGATAATGATCACGAGAATCATGATCAGGTGGAGCTAAACGAGGAGGATCCTAATCAAGCGGAACAAATCCAGGAGGGTCAAAATCAAGGGGAGCAAGCAGAAAATTCTTAAGAGCCGGTTCGAAGATCCAACAAGGTTCTCAAACCAAATTCCAAGTATCCTTCTTCACGGTACATTTTGGTGACCAGTGACGGAGAACCAGAATGCTTTAAGGAAGCAATGACTCATGCATACAACGACAAATGGAAGTTGGCGATGAAGTCTGAGAAGGAGTCCTTGTTGAAAAATGGCACCTATGATTTGGTGGAGCTTCCTAAAGGGGGAAAAGCACTCAAGAATAAGTGGGTGTTCAAGCTGAAGAGGGACGAAAACGAGCAGCTGACAAAGTTCAAGGCTCGCTTGGTTGTGAAAGGTTTTGGACAAAAGGAAGGTATATATTTTGATTAAATCTTCTTACCTGTTGTCAAGATGACATCTATTGGGGTTATTCTTGGCATGGCGGCTAGCATGGATCTGGAGGTGGAGCAGCTAGATGTGAAGACGACATTCTTTCATGGAGATTTGGAGGAAGAAATCTATATAGAGCAACCGGAAGGTTTTGAGGTACAAGGAAAGGAGGACATGGTTTGCAAGTTAAAGAAAACCTATACGTGCTGAAGCAAGCGCCAAGGCAATGGTACAAGAAGTTTGACTTGTTCATGGTGATTCATGGGTACAAGCACACTGGTGCAGATCCATGTGTGTATATCCAACAGTTCCCTGGCGATAAATTCATAATTTTACTACTCTATGTTGATGATATGCTGATTGTAGGGCAAGATGTTTGCATGATTTGCAAACTAGAGGAAGATTTGTCAAAATCATTTCACATGAAAGACTTTGGACCAGTTAAGCAGATATTGGACATGGAGATTACTTACGAAAGAAAGAAGCACAAGATGTGTCTTTCACAATAGAGGTATGTTGAACGAGTGCTTGAGAGGTTCAACATGAAAGGAGCCAAGGCGGTGAGCTCACCTCTGGGTAATCACTTCAAGTTAAGCAGATTGGCGTGCTCAACTACTTAAGAGGAGAAAGAGAAGATGGCAGGTATTCCCTATGCATCAGCTGTAGGTAGTCTTATGTATGCGATCGTATGTACTCGTCCAGACATTGCGCATGCAGTTAGTATTGTCGGTAGATATCTCTCTGATCTTGGAAGAGAGCATTGGGAGGCAGTCAAGTGGATACTCAGATATTTGAGGGGAACCTCAAAGTTTTGCTTGAGTTTTGGTGGATCAAAACAAACTTTGGAAGGTTTCACGGATGCAGATTTGGCAGAAGACTTTGATAATCGAAAATCTACTTCTGGTTACTTATTTACTTTTGCAGGGGGGAGCTGTTTCATGGCAGTCCAAGTTACAGAAGTGCGTAGCCTTATCCACCACAGAGTCTGAGTATATAGCAGCTAATGAAGTGGGCAATGAGTTGATATGGCTGCAGAGGTTTGTTCAAGAGCTGGGTATGAAACAAGAAAGTTATGTGCTACATTGCGACAGTCAAATTGCAATTCAATTAAGTAAGAACTTAGTTCATCATCCTCGCTCTAAGCACATTGAGTTGCGGTATCATTGGATCCGAGATGTGATATCCAAGAAGCTTTTCCAGTTGAGAAAAATTCATACTGACAAGAACATCGCAGATATGCCGACAAAAGTTGTTCCGCAAGAAAAGCTGTAGTATTGTTGCAAGGTAGTTGTGATGGACTTTAAGTAAGTCCAACTACATAAGACGGTTTGGCTGGAGGGGGGGATTGTTAATAATTCCAGCCAATTTATTCCCCTATTTGTGTGTTTTGGTTTTCCCATGAGTTGGGAAATTGAGAGGTCTCTCCACATTAAATCTAGAATGTTCGAGAATGTGAATAGACCAAAATTAATAATGAGGGTAATGGAAATGTGTAATGGTGGAGATAGTGGAGCATTGATGAAGGCATGTGAAGGGTTCCTCCTTAGGCATATATAAGGAGAGCTCATTTGCTCATTCCACAAGGCATCTCATTCCATCCAAGTATCATCTTCTCCAAGTTGAGTGAAGAGTGTCCACTCCAAGTTAAGAGTGCTGTAGTGTGTAGGTAGCAAACAAGAGTGAGAGTATGTTTTCTTCAAGTGGTGTTCTTGAAGTAGTGTTCTTGAAGTAGTGTGTCTCTCGTGTATCCATTATTGACATTAGTGGAAGTTCTTGTTGTTGCTGCCCCGTGGATGTAGGCACATTGCCGAACCACGTTATATCCGGTGTCATCCTTCTACCTTTTTTATTCTTGCATTTCCAATTTGTTGGTGTTTGAGATATTGTTCTATTCCGTTATTTTTCCTAATAGTCTACAGTTAGACCCCCTAAGTTTAAGGGCACCGATTTTACATATTGGAAAGCTAGAATGAAAATATATCTGGTGTCAGTTGATTATGATGTTTGGAGCATTGTTGAGAAAGGATATAAACCTCCTATGATGAAAATAGATAATATTGAAATTACTAAGCCTGAAGATAAGTGTGATAACAACGATAGAAAATTGTGCTCTTTAAATGGTAAGGCTATGAATGTTATTATTTGTGCTTTAGATAATTTAATCGTGTTTCCCAATGTTTGACTACACAGGAAATATGGCATACACTGGAGGTGACTTCACATGTCAATGAGTCTAGATTAGCCCTTCTATTCACAGTGAGACCATCAGAATCCATCAAGGAGATGTACGCAAGGTTTACAGATATTGTGTATAATTCTAAAGCCCTTGGAAAACCATACTCAAGCTTAGAGCAAGTTAGGAAAATTATAAGTGCATTGCCTAGCATTTTTCGTCCTAAAGTTACTGCAATCCAAGATGCCAGAGATCTTGCAAAGCTGAGTGTAGAAGAATTAATTGGAAACTTGATATCCCACGAGCTTGAATTGAAGACTGTGGAAACAATGGAAAAATCTGAACCAAATGCACCCAAGAGCATCGCTTTAAAAGCTGAGGAGGAAAGCGATCAGTAGCTTGAAGAGGGGCAAGCATTGATGGTGAGAGGATTCAGAAAATACATCAAGACTCCACCAGGAAGAGCTGAAATGACCAAAAGGTTCAATCGTTTCAACAAATTTAATCTTGCAAATAATTGCTCTGAACAGAATACTGCTAATTCAGTGCAATACTTTTATTGCAGGAAACAAGGTTATTTCATAAAAGATTGCCCAGTGATGAAAAGCAACGATGTGGAGAAGAAGGGGAAGTCATTTTTGACAACATGGAATGAAAACAGTGAGGACGAACCACAAGATGAGATTGTCCACTCTTCTCTATGTTGAATGGAAGATCTTGATGAGGTATAATCCTACTCTATGGTTGAGCTTGTGAATATTTGTGAGAATATGCATGCTGAAATTGACAAATTAGAATCCACTGTTGAGTCTCTTAGGGAAATAAACTTTGAATTACAACAAGAGAACAATAACAAGTCTCTAGACGATGAAAAATTGAAAACTGAAAATAATACACTTAATGCCACTCTATCAAAGATTAAAAGCAACCACCCATTATGCATGAGACCTTAAAATGTGATGTTTGTCATAAAGCTAGAGACCGAAAACAAAGCATGCAAAGAAAATATGATTATATTAGAATCAGAAAACAATGAGCTTAAAGAAAAATTGATCAAGATTGAGACGGAAAACAAAGATCCTACGGGAAAAGCCATTGAAATAGAGAAGAAAGCTAAAATTTTGAAAATAGAATGACGAGAAAAATAAA
The DNA here is from genome assembly GCA_030789695.1 of Scilla litardierei. Lineage (NCBI taxonomy): Eukaryota > Viridiplantae > Streptophyta > Magnoliopsida > Asparagales > Asparagaceae > Scilla > Scilla litardierei. The sequence goes on along the minus strand of CM061132.1, from coordinate 148,690,608 downwards.
AAAGCTTTCATTAGTAAATGCACTTTGCTTGTGAATGAAAATCTTTATTAGAAATCCAAAGTTACTGACCTAGAATTGACCATAAAGAAATTTAGTGATGGAAAACAATCTTTGGATATTATTTTTGGAAATCAAACGTATGGCAATAATAGGCGAGGGCTTGGATATGAATTGAAACATGTTGAAAAGCCCAAAAATAAGAAAGTTCACAATGAGCCTACAAAAGTCAGAAATATTCATGCAAAGTGCCTTACGTCTGGATGTGTTGGTCATACTTCTCATAATTGTGCCTATATGAACAAAAACATAAATTTTAAACGAATATGAGTTCCTAAAAATATAATTACTAACATTAGTGGATCTTGTTGGATTACAAGGTCACACATAACATCTTTCGCGTAGGTAAAATAGATAGACAAGGAATTATGGATTTGACGTCGCATTTCATTGAAGTTTCTTGGCCAAACGACAACGTGAAGGTATGATTTCTTGTTTGAGCTCATGGTATACCTTCATAGGATTTTTGATGTGTTTTCATCTCCTTGGTGTGATTTTTGGTGTGTGATTTTTTAAAGTGTTTATTTTATATGTGTGTTTTCATTTTTTTATGATAGAAAATTTGAAAACCATAAAAATTAGCAAAATTAAAAATACAAAACAAAATAAAAATCTGAAAAAGTGCAAAATTATAAAGATTGAGCTTAATAGGTAGCTTCCTTTTGATTACCAAAATTGCACTTTTGAATGATATTTATACCCATGTAGAACTTTTGCATTATTGTCATGACTATAATTGCATATTAGGCTTTGTAAATAATCATGAATTGTTATTCGATTAGTTGAATAACTTGATTTCTACATCTTCACCCTACACTTTCACGGAATTATTTGTTATTGGACATATGCAATTGTTTTCATGAAATATGAGAAGGTGGTTGTTACGAGGTGGAACTCGCGTACAATGAATTTGTATTATGGGGAACCAATGGCACGGTAGTTATATGGAAATGAGGGGTTAGGTAGGCTGTATTACAAGTGATTAGTGGGATGAAGAGGTTGGATCCGTTGCCGGTGGAGCTCACGGGATCGTATCTCGTCGGACGCAGCTGAGGAAGGTTGGACGGCAGGAGGTTGACGCTGACTTTGGTCAAGGGACGAGCTCTCCTGCAGCACGAACAACTCGTCAGAAGGGCGGGGTTGGGGTTCAACCCTTAGCCCCTCCGATGCCTAAGTCAGTAAAAGGGCTTAAATGGGGGGCTAGACACGCCGGCCGGACTAACTGTGTGTCCGCCTCGCGTGACGAGCTATAGGTGGGAGAACAAAGATATGGAGGACCTTTGCTCTCGTGTGTGAATGATATAAGATGAGAGAGGTTTCTAACCTCTTCTCCGTAAGAGGAGAGGAGGTACTTATACCTGACGGGTGATGATTAGGCGTGCTGAGCTGGCTCGGGTGTCAGCGGAGGCTTCGGACAAGGACATCGGGAACAGGAGTTTCTGACCTGCCTCTGTCAGGCAGCGCAACGGCCCAGGGGTGCTTTTGTCGGGATGTCAGGGCCGAAAGCACTAACCGCCGGTCAGGTCAGCCGCCTGGGGGTGCTTTGTCAGGCGGTCGGGTGACGTATGTGTCAGTCGTGTCCTTATCCTAGGCTGTTTGTCGTTAGCGTCGAACTAAAGGTCTGGCTCGCTTTTGGCGCCGCGGTTCGCGGGAATCGGACGGGCCGTTCCGGTCGGGGGTTGTCCGGCCCGGCCTCGCCTGTCAATAGGCCTAGCCTAGCTACCCAAGCGTCCCCTAACGCGCTATCCCGGTGGGTCGGGCGGCTGCGGTTGTTCGCCTCGGCCGGCTACAGTTGTTCGCCTCGGCCGTTTCGGGGAGCGCCGCCAGGCGCACCTGTCTCCGTGATGCCCCGCACTTTCAGGGCGGCGGCCCCTTTGTGACAGGGCGAGTTAATGGGATATGTTAGCGGATCCGGGCGGGAGCCGGCTCCCGCCCCCACGATCTTTAGGTCGTAACAATTGCCCCCGGCATCCGAGTGCGAAGCGGAAGCCCGGTTCGGCTCGGATGGCGTAACGTTACCGTGATACTACCTTTTACTTGGGATTCGGACCTGGATCTCGGCTCCGGGGGGTGACGCCGGCCCCGCGGGATGTGTCCCGCTATAGCGGGGCGTTGTTCGAAAAAAGGAAAAAAAGAAGAAAGAAAGAAAAAAAGAAAAAAGGGAAAGTATTATGCACCAATCTTTATCGGAAATCTCGGCGATATTTACAAGACTTAGGAGAAGATGTGTGGGACGGAGTGTGGTCCACATTTGTTGTTCGTTTTGCCAGGAGGAGCAGATCCCTGCGTCAGGGCGGTCTTCCCGTATGTCGATTACTGAATTCCTACCGTCTCTGTCCAAGGGCGAGCCGAGGAGCCGACCCACGGTCGCAGGAGGGGGTCCTCTCCTTTTCTCCTTCTTTGCTTCCTCGCGTTTTGCCTTGCCGTCGCCGTGCTGGGGGGTTGCGCGGCCTCGCCGGGGACCCCGCACACCGAGGGGGGAACTCCTGGGTGGCTGAGGACGAGGTGGCGGTGGTGGCGCTGTTGGGCGAGCCGTTGATGGGTCTTCCCTCCCCCGGCACCCTGTGGGGATCGCAGAAGGTGGCGGCGTTAATTAGGGTGTTGCGGCCCGCGGCCCGCTATCTGGACCCGCCTTTTGATACAGTAACAAGCAGGAGGAAAGCTGGCGGGCGGTGCCTCCCATGTGTAAGGGGAATATCCAGTTGGAGGTGGTGGGGCATTTGGGGCCGTCTTGTGCCCGGAGTGAGGGTATGGGAATCCCTTGCGTCTCTCTTCCTTCTTCCCCCTGACCTCTGAAGGGGGGTATTTATAGCGAGACTCTGTGGAAGGGTTTTTCTTGGGTAATGCGGGGGATTAGTGCCGTTAATGGGTTCCGCAGAATCCCGCGCTTTGGGAATCGCTTTTCCCTGGCGGTATCCGGCACTCTGGCCTTTCGGGGGTCGTGTTGCTGCCGATGACGTGTTGTCCAATCGTCCTTTCGTTATGTCAGGTCGCATCGTGGCGCTGCTCTGACGAGACAGGGCCTTGCGACCGGTCCGTGCTAGATCACGTGTCTTGGCTTCTTGCGTGAGTTACACGATTCCTAATTATGCCCCCAACATTTCCGTGTCCGGGACCGCTAGGTCGTGGGGAAGGGGATGTTGTCGGCTTGCGTTGCCTTTGGCGGGGCGGGGAGTCGGCGAAGGGGTTCGGGATGAGATACGCTGTCCTATCATGATATGATTTTGGACCGAACCGGGTATGTAGGGCGAGCATTAGTTCACCCCTTTCCTATTGAGCGAAAGTTGTCGGTGACTTTCAGGGAGCGGGGGCGGGGGGAGCTCGGTTCGAAGCCTCGTATCGCGGGGTACGAGTTACAGTGTTCTCCGAAGAATCTGAGTGTATGAAGAAGAATGTTTTTATTTTTATTTAAATGTGTAAGAGCTGAGCTACAGCTTGTACATGAGTTCTTAGTTCGTCGCCCGTTGTGGGGTCAGATCCGGCTCGGGGAGGGGCTTTATAGCTATCCTCGCCCGGTCGTGTGGGCTAACTGACTTCCGGATCTAGGAGTGACCGAGGGCCGTGCGGGCCCACTTTGACTGGAGCCGTTTTTGGCGCGGAGGCGAGTGGTCGCCTTCTGTTCTGAAGTGTTGCGAGGTCTCTTTAGCGATCGGGCCGCTGTCCCCCCGTTGCTTCGTCATCTCCTGCCGCGGAAAGGGTTTTCCTCGGTCCGGAAGAGGCGCCGAGGAGGGAAGCCGTCCTGCTGCGGCTTGCTCCTTGGGGAGGTTCTTGAGCTTAGGGCCGTCCTCCGCCGCCCTGTGCCTCGCTGCTTCGGTTTGAGGGTGGGGCTCGGCGCCCGATGGTGCATGGGCGAGCTGACATGCCATGACTCGCCGTTTGGGCTAGTCGGGGATGCAGCCTTTCCGAGGTCCTCGGCCGGAGGTCGAGGGCGGGGAGGTACTGGCCAGCCAGTGCTGGGGGCTTTCGCCTACCCAGTCGGCTTTGAACGGATGCCATTCTTTCCCCGACTCGTCCTTGTTTAGGGGACGGAGGCGTGAAAGGTGGATTTCGCTTGTGTAAGCGGAATATCTGGTTAGCGATCCGTTTGTAAGTGGAATATCCGGTTGGCGATGCTGGAGATGTGGGCGCCGCTGCCCTGGGCGGCGGGAACCATTGATGGCCGGTGACCTCCCTTTTGTTTGGGCGATTTATCTCTGCTCGTTTTTCGGTGGGTGGGGGATCAAATGGCGGTTTTTCATGTCTGCCGGTTCTCCTACTTTCAAAAAAGGGGAAGAGGCGTGTTTATAGGGAGATCTTGCTGATGGTTTCTCCTTCTTTTGGAAGGGGGTGTGGCGTCTTTATAGGGAGATCTCGCAGACGGTTTCTCCCTTATTTATTGCACCGAGTTGGCATTATTAATGGGCTCCTCGAATTCGCGTCCGTGGGAAACCGCCTCTGCCAGGTGGCTGTCACGGGTCCTCTTTTAGAGCGCATTATTAATGGTAGCGTGTTTTTCGAGCGTCCTTTTATTTCGTCGAGTCCCATCGGGGCCGCCGACTCGGGAACTGATGCCATTTCGTCCCGGTTCGTGTGCCCCTGTTCCCTTTTGACTTTCCGAGAGTCATGGGTACGTGGTCCTTTTCGGGTTGGCCCCGCCCCCGAGGACGGGAGGGGGGAGCGGACGTGTAGCCCGGCCCGTGTCCTTCCCTGGTTTGGGTGGCTAGGGTTGGCCCTGCCCCAGAGGTCTGGAGGGGGGAGCGGGCGCGTAGCCCGGCCCGTGCCCTTCTCTGGTTTGGGTGGCTAAGGTTGGCCCTGCCCCAGAGGTCTGGAGGGGGGGAGCGGGCGCGTAGCCCGGCCCGTGCCCACCTCTGGTTTGGGTGGCTAGGGTTGGCCCTGCCCCAGAGGTCTTGAGGGGGGGAGCGGGCGTGTAGCCCGGCCCGTGCCCTTCTCTGGTTTGGGTGGCTAGGGTTGGCCCTGCCCCAGAGGTCTTGAGGGGGGGAGCGGGCGCGCGGCCCGGCCCGTGCCCTTCTCTGGTTTGGGTGGCTAGGGTTGGCCCTGCCCCAGAGGTCTGGAGGGGGGAGCGGGCGCGTGGCCCGGCCCGTGCCCACCTCTGGTTTGGGTGGCTAGGGTTGGCCCTGCCCCAGAGGTCTGGAGGGGGGAGCGGGCGCGTAGCCCGGCCCGTGCCCACCTCTGGTTTGGGTGGCTAGGGTTGGCCCTGCCCCAGAGGTCTTGAGGGGGGGAGCGGGCGCGCGGCCCGGCCCGTGCCCTTCTCTGGTTTGGGTAGCTAGGGTTGGCCCTGCCCCAGAGGTCTTGAGGGGGGGAGCGGGCGCGCGGCCCGGCCCGTGCCCTTCTCTGGTTTGGGTGGCTAGGGTTGGCCCTGCCCCAGAGGTCTGGAGGGGGGGAGCGGGCGCGTGGCCCGGCCCGTGCCCTTCTCTGGTTTGGGTGGCTAGGGTTGGCCCTGCCCCAGAGGTCTGGAGGGGGGAGCGGGCGCGTGGCCCGGCCCGTGCCCTTCTCTGGTTTGGGTGGCTAGGGTTGGCCCTGCCCCAGAGGTCTGGAGGGGGGAGCGGGCGTGTGGCCCGGCCCGTGCCCTTCTCTGGTTTGGGTGGCTAGGGTTGGCCCTGCCCCAGAGGTCTGGAGGGGGGCGCGGGCGCGTAGCCCGGCCCGTGCCCTTCTCTGGTTTGGGTGGCTAGGGTTGGCCCTGCCCCAGAGGTCTGGAGGGGGGGAGCGGGCGCGTAGCCCGGCCCGTGCCCTTCTCTGGTTTGGGTGGCTAGGGTTGGCCCTGCCCCAGAGGTCTGAAGGGGGGGAGCGGGCGCGTAGCCCGGCCCGTGCCCACCTCTGGTTTGGGTGGCTAGGGTTGGCCCTGCCCCAGAGGTCTTGAGGGGGGGGAGCGGGCGCGTAGCCCGGCCCGTGCCCTTCTCTGGTTTGGGTGGCTAGGGTTGGCCCTGCCCCAGAGGTCTTGAGGGGGGAGCGGGCGCGTAGCCCGGCCCGTGCCCTTCTCTGGTTTGGGTGGCTAGGGTTGGCCCTGCCCCAGAGGTTCGGAGTTTTATCGAACTGCAAAACTTGTGTAGGAATAACCATATTGGGAAGAACGGATGGATACGAACACTGCGTATAAGAAAAGAAAGACTCACAACTATTGGTAGAATTTCAGCAGATGTTTTGCGTTCCAAGGGTGGGCCAGTTCGCTCCCTTCGGGGGTAGCCAGGATGTACGTGGCCGGCCCGACAATGTCGATGACCGTGTAGGGTCCTTCCCATTTAGCGGCCAGCTTTCCCCGCTTTGCCGTCTCGGGGCGGAAGGTGGCATCTCGGAGGACCAAATCACCGATCCTGAAGGTCCGCGGTTTCACCCGGGAGTCGTAAAACCGTGTCATCCTTTGGCTGTGCTTGACGAGGCTAGTCAAGGCCCGGTCTCGCACCTCGTCTATCAACTCCAAACTGAGACCGAGTCCTTCTCCGTTGGTTTCTTCGTCGAAGAGCTTCAGCCGGAGTGTCTCCTCGCCGATTTCCACGGGAACTACCGCCTCCGACCCGTATGCTAGCATGAAGGGGCTTTCCCCAGTCGAGGCCTTGTGGGTGGTACGATAAGACCACAGGATCCCCGGCAGTTCGTCGACCCAAGCCCCCAGAGCGGCGTCCACCTTCTTTTTCATCGGGTTCAGGATACATTTATTCGCGGCCTCCGCCATTCCGTTGCACTGTGGGTGGGCGACTGACGCGAATTGGAGTTTGATTCCCCAGCCCGAGCAGAAGTTGCGGAAGCCCTCGCAATCGAACTGCTTTCCGTTATCCGTGACAATGGAGCGGGGAATCCCAAAGCGGCATATGATGGATTGCCAGATGAAGCCCTTCATATCCGTCCACGCGATTCGCGCCAGCGGCTCTGCCTCGATCCATTTTGTGAAGTAATCCACGGCGACGACTAGGTATTTCCTTCCCCCGGAGGCCTTTGGGAATGGCCCCAGGATGTCGAGCCCCCACTTGGCGAAGGGGATCGGGCTCAAGATGGGCATTAGGTTGGCCGGGGGTGCAGTCGTCCGCCGGCAGAACTTCTGGCATGCCTCGCACTTCTTGACGTACTGTACCGCATCCCGTATCATCGTCGGCCAGTAGTACCCTTGGCGCATCACTTTGTGGGCGATGGTGCGCCCGCCATGGTGGTTTCCGCAAAAGCCTTCATGCACCTCGCGGATGACTTGCTCAGCCTGCGCCGGGCCCAAACATTTCAGATAGGGCAGGACGTCGAAATTGGCTCGGCGGCGGCGGTACAGCACTCCGTCGAGAAGTACGAATGAAAGGGCCCGCCTTTCCACCTGTTTTGCCAGCATCCGTTTCTCGGGTAACTCGCCCGCCTCTAGGTACTTCATTATGGGGGTCATCCACGACGTCCTCGTGTCCGCGCACATCAGTTCTCCCTCGTCGATGGTTGGCGTCGCCAGGTTTTCCACGTAGATTGCCTTCCCGATCTCGGCCGCCGAAGAGGAAGCCAGCTTTGACAGGGCATCCGCCCGGAGGTTGTTGGAGCGGGGTAGGTGTTGGACGTCCGCTTTCTCGAACTTTCGGAGTTCGATCTGGATGCGGTTTAGGTATCGCTTCATTGTTTCCTCTCGGGCTTCGAAGCCCCCCAGGATTTGTTGGATGACGAGGCGGGAGTCACTCAGGAGCAACACGTTCGTCGCCCCCACCGCCCTTGCGAGCTTCAACCCGTTCACCGCGGCTTCATATTCCGCGACATTGTTGGTGGCCGGGAAGCTGAAGCGCAGGGCGTACTCCAGCGAACATCCATCCGGGGTTTGAATGACTATACCTGCTCCTGTCCCAGAGCCTGTTGCGGAGCCGTCGACGTGGATTGTCCATAATTCGCCCACTGTCGTCGAGGAGGGTGCTGAGGGTTCGCCCACCCCGGTCCTCCGCGGGGACGTGGTCTCCGATGGGAGCTCCGTCCGGTCCCCCGGCGGGACTTCCGTTGTGCATTCCACCACGAAGTCGGCCAACGCTTGGGCCTTGATTGCCGTCCAGGCTTTGTACGTTATGTCGAACTCGCTGAGCTCGACACTCCAATTGAGCATCCTCCCCGGCCGCTCCAGCCTTTTCAGGTTCTTCTCGAGGGGCATGTCGGTGTGGACGATTATGGGGTGGGCCTGGAAGTAGGGTCGGAGCTTCCGGGCCGTGGTGATTAGGCAGTAGGCGGCTTTCTCGATGGGGCTGTAATGAGTCTCCGCCTCCCGGAGGATCCGGCTGGCGTAGTAAACGGGGCGTTGCACTCCTCCTTCCTCCTTGATCAGGACGGAGCTAACGGCCCCTTCGGTGGTCGCCAGGTATAATCCCAGGGGTTCGCCCTCCCCCGGCCGCGCGAGGAGCGGTGGGCTCTGTAGGTATGCTCTCAGCTCCGCGAACGCCCGGGCACAGTCGTCATCCCACGGGATCACCTTCCTTTGATCTTTAGCTTCGCCCAAGGCTGTGCGCAAGACCCTGAAGAAAGGGAGTGATTTCGCCGCCGATTTCGACAGGAATCGCCCCAAAGCTGCGATCCGGCCGTTCAGTCGCTGCAAGTCTCGGATCGTCCGGGGCTCCGTCATATCGATGAGGGCCGCCACCTTGTCGGGGTTCACCTCGATTCTCCGCTTCGTTATCATGAAGCCCAGGAATTTTCCCGATTGCACGCCAAAGATACACTTCGCGGGGTTTAGCCTCAGGTTGCACTGGCGGACCCTCTGGAAGGTTTCCTGCAGGTCTGTGAGGTGGTCGGGAGCCCTTCCGCTCTTTACCAGCATGTCGTCGATGTAGACCTCCAGGTTTCGCCCCACTTGAGGGCCGAATATTCGGTCAACCATTCGTTGATAGGTCGCCCCGGCGTTCTTCAGACCGAAGGGCATCTTGGTGTAACAGAAGGTGCCTTTATCCGTGACAAACGATGTCTTCTCTTCATCTTCCTCCGCCATCGGTATCTGGTTGTACCCCGAGAAGGCGTCCATGAAGCTCAACAACTCATAGCCGGACGCCTGGTCCACCAAGTGGTCGATTCTGGGTAGGGGGAAGCTGTCCTTCGGGCATACCTTGTTGAGGTCGGTGAAGTCGACGCACATGCGCCACTTCCCACTGGGCTTCTTCACCAAAACGACGTTGGCAAGCCAGTCGAGATAGTCCACCGGCCGAACAAATTTGGCCTCGAGGAGTCGCTCTACTTCTTCCTCGGCCGCCCTCTTCTTTTCGCCCCCTGCACTTCTCTTCTTCTGTCGGACGGGTCGGGCGTCCGAGTTCGCATTCAACCTGTGGGAGATTACTCTTGGGTCCACCCCGGGCATGTCTGCGGGTGACCACGTGAATATGTCCGCGTTTTCTCGGAGCAAGGCAATGAGGGCCGTCCTTAACGCGGACGAGAGTTTCGTCCCGACGGAGACGGTTTTTTCCTCGTCCGAGGCCACTGGGACCTCCTCCACTTCCTCTGCCGGGGTCGGCCGCTGGTCGCAGAAGTCCTCCCTCTCGTCAGGGATGAGAGCCGTCAGGGGCCGCCTCGGGCTCCTGGGCAGGGATGACGCCTGGTTGTGGTCTCCGGGCACCTGCCGTCCTCCCCGCACCTGTCCCACCCCCCGCGGGGTCCGGAACTTCATCGTCTGATGTTGCAGGCTGGGGAGCGCCTCGATGGCCGTCATATATGGACGCCCTATGATTCCATTATACGCCGAGGCGACGTTGACGACGACAAATTGCGCTTCCCTGGTGACGACCATCGGTGCCTCCCCCAGGGTCATGGGCAGGGTGATCGTTCCCTCGGTGGGGATCGCATGGCCGGTGAAGCCATCGACAGGGCCCACACAGGGCTCTAAGTCTGCGCGCCCCCACCCCATCCTCTCGACCGTTGTCAGAAACAGGATGTCACAGGAGCTACCGGTGTCGATCAGGAGCCGGCCGATGTCGATTGCCCCAATCCGAGCCTCGATGACGAGGGCGTCATTGTTCTGGCTTCGTGCCCTCCGACCATCCTCCTCGGTAAAGGTGATCGGGGGTCGGGGTATCTTCCTTCGCTTCGGTCGGCGGTCGGCGCCCGCCATCATCACCTGTCGGGCCTCGGCCTCCAGGATTGCGGGCGCCCGTCCCACCGAGGTTGGGCCTCCAGTTATCATCTCAATTCGCATGACTGCCTTCGGGGGGCAGGGCTCTTCCTTATCGCGGTTTGCCAGCGGACCCCGTCCCTCCTCCTCCGGGAGGTCTCTCTCGCCTGTCGCTACCCGCCTTCCCGCGACAAAGTTCCCCAGGTGACCCGCCTGGATCAGTCGTTCGATCTCTCTTTTGAGGGAGTAACAGCGGTCGGTGTCGTGCCCGTGGTCTCGGTGATAACGGCAGTATCTCCGGGGGTCCCGCCTCGCTGGGTCCGTCCTCATCTCCCGGGGAGGCTCCAGCAGTAGCCCGGCCCTTGCCACCGCGGCCAGCACCTCCATCATGGGGGCATTGAGTCGCGTGTAATGCGTCAGTGGGGGGTCTTCTCGTCTTGGGATGACTCCGGGGGGCCTCCGCGCCGGGGCGAACTCGCGCGCCGGGCCGAGGCGATCTCGTGGACGAGGCTCGGGCGGCTCCCGCCGCGGTAGGGCCATCTGATCGCGCCCTCGGCCCTTCTCTTCCTGCCTCGGCCGAGGGGGCGGTCGGGGTCCGTCCTGGGATGGTTTCGCCGGGGGAAATACGACCTTTGCACCGAGGGTCTCTTCGGCCAATGCGTGCCTCTCCGCCATTGCAACCAGCGCTTCGTAGTCAGTCGGCGGGTCCCGGAGCAGGGATTTGTGGACGCTCCGGGTCCGCAACCCTGCCTTGAATGCCAGCATTAGCACCTCATCGCCGCATGTCACCACCGCCCGCCTTTCTTCCTGAAAGCGGCGGAGGTATCTTCCCGTTCTCTCCCCTTCTCCTTGGACTATCGTGCAGAGATAGTCCAAAGGCTTCTTCTTTGTCCGCCCGGCCCGGAACTCTTGGCAGAACTTGTGCGACAGCTCGCCAAAGCTCCCGACGGATCTCGTGGGCAAGCCGAAGTACCAGTCCAGCGCGGCGTCCCTCAGGCTTTGGGAAAAATGCCGGCATAGGAACGCCTCGTCCACATCCTGCGCCTCCATCGCCCCTCGGTATTGTTGCACGTGCGTGAGGGGGTCGCCTCTCCCGTTGTATGTGGCCAAGAGGGGGGGTTTGAACCTTTTGGGCCTTGGGGCGGACGTGATCCACCGTGCGAGCGGTGTGGCCTCCTCCAGATAGGTAGGGCGATCCGGGGCCTCCCCCCTCCGCCACTCGGGGGTCCGGCTCCGATCGCGCCATGGCCGACCACGGTCCCCCGCCTCCGGGGAGTAGCCCGACGGTCGTCTGACGGGGCTCCTCTCCCGGGCCGAGGACTCGACGGGTTGTGGGCTACGGCTCTCCCGGCGCCAGCGCCTCCCGGCTAACTCTCCTCGGGCCTCCATCCGTTCCTGATTCTCGCGGAGGAGCCTTTCGCGCTCGGCGGTGAGGAAGCGTAGCTGCCGACAAACGGCTTCCTCGTGCAGGGTATCGGAGGGGTGGTGCTGGTGGTGCGGGTCGCCTTCTCCATGCGGGGACCTGTTCAGCAACGGGTCCCGTCCGCCCCCGGGCCGCCGGCCCATCGCCGTCTCTTCAAAGACCTCTTGGTTACTTCTGTTCTCTCTCCTCAGCCTCTCGCGTTCCGCGACAATGAAGCGGAGTTGGTGGCGGGCGGCCTCCTCTTCCTGGTAGGCCCTCCGGGCGGTCTCGGCCGCCTCGTCCTCACACCTTTGTGCCGTGGCCGCCTCCCCTAGGCGCCTCCACCGCTGCGCAACTTCCATGTCCTCTTCCAGGAGCCTTTGCTGGGCCGCAATCTCCTCCGCGAGCCCCCTGTTTTCTCCCTCCTCCTCAAACTGAAGGCGGAGGTTCCGCCTCACATTCTGGGGCTCCGAGGGGCCGGGCGGCGGCCCCGTTCCGGTCGTCTGATAGCCTCCCCCGGCCTGAGTGACAGCCTCGAAGCTTTTCAAGACGACGTAGGATGAAGTAGGTTCAGTTTCGGTGCCCACGCCCGGGAGGGCGTCGGAGGCCGGAGTAATTTGCAAAGAGAGCGGTTCCTGTCCCACGGGATCTTTGCCGTGGTCAGGGTTCCGCGGAATCGGCATGGAGTCTAACATGGGTGTGACCCTTCGTTCCCACAGATGGTGCCAATTGTTACGAGGTGGAACTCGCGTACAATGAATTTGTATTATGGGGAACCAAGGGCACGGTGGTTATATGGAAATGAGGGGTTAGGTAGGCTGTATTACAAGTGATTAGTGGGATGAAGAGGTTGGATCCGTTGCCGGTGGAGCTCACGGGATCGTATCTCGTCGGACGCAGCTGAGGAAGGTTGGACGGCGGGAGGCTGACGCTGACTTTGGTCAAGGGACGAGCTCTCCTGCAGCACGAACAACTCGTCAGAAGGGCGGGGTTGGGGTTCAACCCTTAGCCCCTCTGATGCCTAAGTCAGTAAAAGGGCTTAAATGGGGGGCTAGACACGCCGGCCGGACTAACTGTGTGTCCGCCTCGCGTGACGAGCTATAGGTGGGAGAACAAAGATATGGAGGACCTTTGCTCTCGTGTGTGAATGATAGAAGATGAGAGAGTTTTTCTAACCTCTTCTCCGTAAGAGGAGAGGAGGTATTTATACCTGACGGGTGATGACTAGGCGTGCTGAGCTGGCTCGGGTGTCAGCGGAGGCTTCGGACAAGGACATCGGGAACAGGAGTTTCTGACCTGCCTCTGTCAGGCGGCGCAACGGCCCATGGGTGCTTTTGTCGGGATGTCAGGGCCGAAAGCACTAACCGCCGGTCAGGTCAGCCGCCTGGGGGTGCTTTGTCAGGCGGTCGGGTGACATATGTGTCAATCGTGTCCTTATCCTAGGCTGTTTGTCGTTAGCGTCGAACTAAAGGTCTGGCTCGCTTTTGGCGCCGCGGTTCGCGGGAATCGGACGGGCCGTTCCGGTCGGGGGTTGTCCGGCCCGGCCGCGCCCGTCAATAGGCCTAGCCTAGCTACCCAAGCGTCCCCTAACGCGCTATCCCGGTGGGTCGGGCGGCTGCGGTTGTTCGCCTCAGCTGGCTACAGTTGTTCGCCTCGGCCGTTTCGGGGAGCGCCGCCAGGCGCACCTGTCTCCGTGATGCCCCGGACTTTCGGGGCGACGGCCCCTTTGTGACAGGGCGAGTTAATGGGATATGTTAGCGGATCCGGGCGGGAGCCGGCTCCCGCCCCCACGATCTTTAGGTCGTAACAGTGGTTGTAGGTGGATGAATTAAGAAATATTGAAAAACATATTACTCTCTGGATATGAAGTATTTTGTCTTGGATGAAAATTAAAGCTCATGAAAAGAAAAGAAAAATATGTTGAAAAAGAAAAAGAAAAAATAATGCATATTAGAAAAGAAAAGAGCTTCGTATGAAAAATGGATACAATTCATGGCAATGACACAACCAACGGATATCCAACTTGTTAAATCTTTAGCGTTGGTGTTATATCCGTCAAGTTATGATACCCGTCGTCTAAGAGTTTTTATAGGCTATGTAAGTATGTTGGTAACTTGAACTCATGCTTCATGAGGTGAGAAAAAATCAATCCTAATAGACTTTATGTTATATGGAAAGTTGATTTGTTTTGGTTAACTTTCATGAACATTCTCCCTCTGCACTTTAACTCTTGGTCATCACACAAGCACGAATGTGTATTAATCATTGTTATGAGATTAATTGAATATAAAGTGGTTATTTCTAAATATCTTCATGCAATCATATGTCTTTAATAATAACGTTCTATTTTTACATTGCATATGACATGGATTATTTTAGTCCTCTTTTGATGATAACAAAAGGGGGAGAAAATGGATAATTTGATCATAGTAAGCATATTGATAAGGGGAGCATGTCAATAGGGGACGCTTCTATGTCATGATTTGTATCTTGTTCACATGCATCATCATACTTCACAAACACATATCACAATGACATCATATCGAGCGTATTGATCAAACCTTAATTGCAGTTTGTCATCATCAAAAGAGAGACTGTTGGATACAACAGTATTGGATACAACGGTCTCTGATTTTCTGTTTGATGATAACAAACATTCATGAATACTTTTGATGTGTTTGTTAAGTGATATTAGATACAAATAAGCATATGCAACATTAGGGACAAACTGGTAATTGTGAATGAACAAGGAGAACAATAGGAGCAAACTATCGAGGGTCAAGCAAGAAGACCAAATCAATTGCCACACAAAAATTGAAGAGCATGATGCTATACAATAATATTTAGTAGAGCAAAATACAAAGGGAGGAGCAAAACGTGTGGCCTAAAATCAAGAAGTAAATTGATTAGCAAAAAGAAAGAAGAGGCAAGATTGTAATTTAATACAAAGGAAAAGAAGCATGGCAATATTGTGAATTTTTCCAACAAAATCATTAAGGGTGTGTTTGGTTAGTGGGAAAAGGAAAGAAAGAAAAATGAAATGAAAAGGAAAATGAAAAAGAAAGAAAAGGAAAATGAAATGAGATTCTTTCTCATGTTTGGTTACCAAGGAAAATTGGGAAGAAAGTTGAATGGAAAATATAGAAATTGGGAAGAAAGTCGAATTTTTTTTTTTGAAAAATGCACGAATTATTCATGATTTTTTGATACAAACTTAAGAATAATTCGTGGATTCATTAAAAATAACAACTAATTATGTTTGCTAAAAAAATATAAATACATGAAAGTGTGAGAAATTAGTTTACATCTCTTTTCCCTCATTTTCCTTGGGTCAAAAAGAGGAAAATCTCAAAGAAAAGTTTTAATAAAAATTTTCCTTTGTTTTCTTTCATTTTCATTTTCCTTTGTTTTTTCTTTCCAACCAAACAATGGAAATACTTTTACTTCTAACTTTCTTTCCTTTTCTTTCATTTTCCTTCAAACCAAACACACCCTAACATAAGCCCACAATCATTAGTACTTGGTTTGAGCGGATGCATGATATTAATGGGGGCACAAATGTAATTTGTAAGTGGGCCAAGCAAAAGACTGGGGCATAATGGTAATTACTTGGAAATTGGTTGCTAATACATACCTATTTAAAGTAGCTTAGAGCCCAAGGTTTCTTTGGTACTGCTGAGAAAAAAACATCACAAGTTCATTGGGCGGCTCGGGCTTCAGGTTCTATGTGAAAAGTACAAAGAGTCAGAAAGATGGGAAAAATTTAAGAGAAATAGTTGAAAGAGAGAGAGGAAGCAAGAGGCCATCTCCCAAAGCGTATGATTCCCCGTGAGCAACTGTATTTCCCAGCCTTTGACATCGGCCTGACGACATCAATGCATGGGGCCAACTGCTTTGCACGGACGAACAAGACAGACGAAAAGATTTTTGCAAAAGAGCACCAAACAAATTAGAGAAGATCCTTGTCTCTCTCCCTCTTTGATTCAAAGTTAAATCTTTTGATTGATTCTGTGATTTTTTTTTTGTTTGCAGGCCACACGGTTTGGAGTTGAAATCAAGAACAAGGCCAAGCAAAGAAACCAAAGCCATCATCTTTGAAAAAGCAAAGTCCAAGAGATCAAGTTCCAAGATATAAGAACAAGCTTCAAAGATCCTTATTTTTTTCTTTCAAAAGCACCCAACTCTGTTCAATATTATTTTTCAGTCGAAGAGGACGAGCTCACGATTTCAACGGATATTTTTGTGGATTTTTTGAGCTCGGTGCTATTTACTACATTTTCTGGAAGACGAGACATCTGATTACTTTGCATACAGACTGCAGCAGATTCCGCAGCACAGAGAACTGCTCTACGCACAGACCAGATTCTGGCAGATTTGCGCAGCGAACTTCGGATGGCTATATCTTCAGATCCAGACATCGGATTGAGACACCGTTTGTGCTAGCGCGAAGATGATGATGTTCTTATCGACAGGGACTAGCCAAACATCACAAAATGAGCACTCTAAACTTTTTATCTTATTATTATTTGTGATTGTTCCGGTAGATCTTTGTATTAGGTTTTAGTTTCGTTTTGGGGTTCTTTTGGGGCTCTTGATTGGCTAGGACTAGTCAAGAGTAAAGTATGTGCTAGGATAGTAGTGTTCA
This sequence comes from Scilla litardierei, assembly GCA_030789695.1. NCBI lineage: Eukaryota > Viridiplantae > Streptophyta > Magnoliopsida > Asparagales > Asparagaceae > Scilla > Scilla litardierei. The sequence continues at coordinate 148,674,474 of CM061132.1, read as the reverse complement.
ACACTTTGGGGAGTGAGATGTAAACTTGGTGAGCTGAGTATTGGGACACGAAGTTCTGGGTGTTTGTATCTTAACATTATTATTCTAGTTCGTTGGGGTGACCAAATCAGGGTAAATACTGTGTGCACTCTGTGTTTACTTTCGCTTTATTATATATGTACCATATTTGCTCTGTGACTGTCTGATTAAGTAAGCTATTATTTTTGTATTCGAGAAAAAAAATTATAAGCCTATTCACCCCCTCTACGCTTAGATTACGATCCAACACCAGCCTCCTGTATTTGCCTACTATTTGGAATTTTAGTCTCTTGATGACTCTGGTTGCCAGGCTAATCTATTTGGTTATTTAGATGGGGCCTTCAGCTTTTTGTTCCATGCCATTTGGGCTCGGGTTCCTTGTAATGGTTTGGTTAGCCTCTCTTGACTATAGAACAACCTACGGTAAGTCCCACACTTGTAGCTTTTCAGTAATTTCCCTCAACAATTACCACATGATGATAATACCCAAAATCTGATCCCACATAATTATGGAGAATTTTCGGAGTAATCACAGTTTCAGTTTTGTTTTCGTTAAAAAATTTCAAATTTAGCTCGGTGTGATTTGTGTGGAAATTTTGTATTTTGGATTAGAACATCGAATCGATGAATTTGAAAATTTTGTTTAAACAGGGAAAATGTTGACATCGTTCTTTGCAGTAAGTAAAAGAAATTACATATTATGCTAAGACGGTTAACTATATCTTAAGTACGTAGCGCTAGGGTTGTGCGTGAAATTCAACGACTTGTGTCTTGGTAATGGGTTTACACATGATATCCATACCGATTCTGTTGCAAATTTGAACTAAAAGTTGATTTGTGATCACATTTAAACTGTGTAGTTTAGGATAGCATGGGGCATGGACAATCCCTGAGAATCATGAAATACTTGACATTCACGCTATAGACATGCAACTTAGAAACAACTAGATTTTAGAAAATATTACATCACCTGAACATCACACGGTACCATGACATAGTACTCGACACTGAACTTAAACAATTTCACACATTGACTCACTGGAGTAGATAAAGTCATAATATAGAGAGTGCGGAAGTAACTAGAGCCACCTTTATCACAGATCACAGTTTCATGGAATTTCTATCACAATTTCTTGATTGCATCACTTTCACAATTTCAAGTTTTGGACTCGGCATGGGGTCGCATCCCATGGTCCTAGGTGGTCTTTGGGTTGCACAATGTGCTCTCCATTATGAGTCACAACTTAAAATGATTAAATAAGCTAACAACCTTTCAAGAACATTTAGCCACATTGACAAACTTCCATACCATGTTACATATTAAATTGCTTTTTATTCATAGCTTGAAACATTATTGCACTGCAGCTACATATGATCACGTCTGTTATTATATATCTTTTGTTTTGCACCATTTCCTTTGCTTGGTTTAGATATAGTCTACTTTACTAAGTGGTGGTACAATTCATGTTGTCTCCGTTAGGTGACAAACAGAAGTATGCAGAGGCACATGAGTATGAGGAGACGAAGTTCCCATACAGAACGCCGAGTTTTGAGAGTTGGCTAAGTGAGTGTTATTTGTAGTTTCCTTTCATGTATTACATTTCAGCAGAGAGAAATTGTACTTTCCTTCTTGCATTAGTATTGTATTCCTCAACTTGAAGGAAAATGGAACAAAATGAGTATATCTTCATTTCAGTTATTTCATTTTCGGGTCTATATTATTTTCACTGGTACCTGCAAGACCTGCATTTATTTGTACCATTGTGACGGTACCCGAACATGGGGGCATTACACACTCAAGCAAGAGAGAACAGTCAAGGAGTATATGGAAGAGTTTGAGTTGCTTTCGGGTTGTGTGAGTGAAATATCAGATGTAGCATTAAAAGGAAATTTCATGAAAGAGCTCAAAGCAGACATTCGAGCCAAACTACAGCTTTTGAGGCCGAGGAGTCTGGGAGAAATAATGGAGATGTCACATATGATCGAGAACATGAACTTCGTAGAGCGGCGTGCCAAGGAAGCATTGAACGAGTTCACTTCCAAATTCCAACGCCACCATGGAGTTACAGGTTCAGACCACCTAGGACAGGACCAATGAGACACAATCCAAAAGTAAGTTTAAATGTCTCACATAGACGAAGATACAGAATAAGCACATGAAGGGATTGTGCATTTACTGTAATGAGAAATTTGCTCCGGAACAACGTTGTCGACATCGCACCGTCCAGATTTTGACGATCGGTGAAGAAGAAGACAATGTCGTAGTAACTAAGAAGGAAGAGATAGGAGAGGATGAGCACCCTTATTTGGAGTAGGCCACAACGTGCGGGGGGCAATCTACGTAATCCAGTAGCAGTTTCCAGACTTCCACCTTGATGACATTTCATCTCATTAGAAGGGGCATAATGTTATGTCGGTTATTGTAAGGGGCGACGACGCAAAGCAAAACATAAAGGACGGTAGCGGCACAAACCCTAGGGGTATTTTGGAAATTTCGTCAATTTTATTACTTGGATAGAATTTTCTTATAAATAAGAGAGGAGAAATCACGAGGGTTTTTTATTAAAAAAATTGTGAACAAATAGTAGTTATTTTGATTCGTTACCCTAGGCTATCGGGAGAGTTGGCCTTTTTCTTGAATTGGAGGCCGTAACTTGTTAATTCCACGAAACGCAATTAAAATCCCAACGTTTGCCCTAATTTCTTTCCCAAATCTTATCAAACACTTGTATGTATTTGTGGATTGTTCTTCGTCTAATATGAAGACGCTTTATGTGCTTTCTCCTTTTTGGATGTTGATTCTTTGTAAGCGTCTTCAAAAGTGTGCCATATTTGATTTACCAATATACTCTCTGACACACAATTGAAAATATTATCAACCAAAGTATAAAATAAAACATCCACTACCTTTTAGTTAAGATTTGCCATTTCTTTTTCTTTATCTGTCCATTGTAAGGCGGGTGCAATAGGTTCGCAATATGGCATCTCCACGAAGTTCCATAGATTGTAATCGATGGATCTGAGGTAGATCGTCATTCTCCTTTATCAATAGTTATAGTTTGAGCCATGAAATATTGAAGGTCTTGTCGAGGAGTGTCCTTAAAGAAATTGTGATATGTAGCTTGTTAACGCCATCTGTTAACCCGCTCTGATACCAATTGATAAGATTCTGATACGATTATCACCTATGAGAGGAGGCGCAAGAAGACGAAGGAGTAATTACTAGGCGCACGAACGATTTGGGGAAGATTTTCTTTATGCATTATTAGTTTTGTTTTTGTTGCTGTACGCACCATGCCTAATCATTATATAAGTGATGGCGTAGGCTAGAGTTAGGGTATCGAATTTGTAGCCGTCTTTTGACATTTCATAGTGTTCTCCGAGAAGATCTAGAAGAGAGTTTAGGATTTTCCCTTAGCAAAAGCTAAGAGAGGGGCCAACTCTCCCAAAATTGACTACTTATCCCTTTTGTAACCCTATTTCCTCATTTCCAATTCAATAAAAATCCCCAAATTCCACCAAATCAACCCTCGTCCGCAACAATTTGATATCAGAGCTCTGATCCAATAGCAGCAACAAGATCAACTACGACGAAATCTCTGGAGGAGAGGTTAGATGCGGAAATCGTCGAGAGGAAGAAAGAAGCGGCGGAGATCATCCAGAAGATCGACACGACCGCAGCTGCACTCAGATCTGATATAAAGGAGAGCGCATCGGCACTCAGATCTGATATGAAGGAGAATCTGGAGCAAATGAAGGAGATGCTTACCCACTTCATGGCTCAAAACCTCACCGCGCCTCAGATCTCAAGTTCGAAGGAAGGAGCAACCTCAAATCTGAATCACCAATCAGATCTGAGGGGAAAGGTGAAGGCAACGATGGTTTCGGATCATGAGGGGGTGATCTTAGTGGGAGTAGATCCAGATCTGGACCTAGACGGCAACGACTGGCAAGAGGACCTCTCTGAAACCCTAGGGGAGAGCTCCGAGGAAGACCCACCCACGCGTCGGCAGCGAAGGACGCGCGCGGCAACACCCCTGGGGGTGCCGACAGTCGGTGACCCCCAGGGGGCTCGCGGGAGGCGGTCGACCCCCCCCCAGGGGGCCGCCGAGATGGGGCGACCCCGCAGGGGGGTCGCGGGAGCAGGGCGACCCCGCCTGGGGGCCGCCGCTGGCGGGCTGGCGACCCCCAGGCGGGGCCGCCGGAGGCAGACGACCCCCCAGGGGGCTCGCCGAAGGCGGGCGACCCCCCAGGGGGCCGTCGAGAGGCAGCGGGCCCGCCAGGGCACGCGCGGGCCCCTGACGGGCCTCGCGGATTCCGAGGACCCCCGCTCATCGCAGGGGAGATTTCGAGACCTGTGAGAGGCGCGCGCAGGGTGCGCGAGATCCGGAGTACTACGAGGACGATGATTGGGCCCCGAAAGGACGACAGAGAGCTGAGATGCATGAGCTGGAGTACGAGGACCACATCCACCACTATGAGGAGGAGTATGAGCGGGTCAGGAGGGAGGATAGGAGATGGGAGCCGACGAGGGGCAGATTTGGAGACCACCATCGCCAGCAGCGCGTGGATCATTTTGACGGGAGGATCCACGTGCAGATGACCGCATACGGAAGCTCCAGATGCCTGTATTCGAGGGTAGTGATGCCACGGGGTGGATCTACAAGGCGGAGAGGTAATTTGATATGGCCAAACTGACGGAGGAGGAGAGACTGTGTGCGGTTGCACTCTGTTTGGAGGGAGAGGCCCTGAATTGGTGGAGATGGAAGGAGCAGCAGAGACCTCTGAGGACCTGGGACGGGTTCAAGGAGGCACTATTACACCGATTCCGAGGCTCTCGGGCGGGTGGAGCTTATGAGCAGCTGCATGCCTTGAGGCAGATGGGGACCGTGCGAGACTACATTAAGCAATATGAGGAACTCACTAGTAGAGTGCGCGGGATGCCTGCAGAATCCCTAGAAGGGCTCTTCATGGATGGATTGAAACCCACCATTAGGTCTGAGCTTCGCACTTTCAGACCTCGTGGACTGGAGGAGCAGATGGAGTTAGCACTGACGATCGAGGACAGGTTGGCAGACGAGCGTCGTGCCAGTGGGGCGTTTGGAGGACAGTTTCCACGTCCACAGGCTGTCCCGGGAGGACAGTCGGGCGTTGCAGGAGGGGCTCCGGCAAGCGGAGGGAGAACCGGGGATATGAGACCAGGGGGGCCGTACAAGAAGATGACAAATGCGGAGATGCGGGATCGGAGAGCAAATGGGTTGTGCTTCAAGTGCGACGAGAGGTTTACCCTAGGGCACAGGTGCCGCAACCAGGCCTTGCAAGTGTACGAGGTGTACGCTGAGGACTTGGAAGAGGAGCAGGCAGGGGAGGAAGCGGCAGGGCCCGAGGAGGATGGCGGACCTCTACTACTAGAGGCGGCCGAAGTCTCGCTTAGTTCCATTGCAGGGCTTACAGGGTGCACACCATGAAGCTGGCGGGTAGAGTCCGAGACATGGACGTGGTGATACTGATAAATAGTGGGACCACCCACAATTTCGTATCCCCCAGGATGATTGAGAGCCAGGGGATACAGCTGACGGAGACGGAGGGTTTCGGAGTCATGCTTGGGACCGGTGTGGTAGAGCAGAGTAGAGGCATCTGTCGGAACTTGATGGTGTCCATACAGGGAGCGGTGTTCACCGGTGATTTCTTGCCCTTGACCCTGGGTAACTTCGACCTGATTTTAAGGATGCAGTGGTTGCAATCGCTGGGGAGACAAAATTCAATTGGAGACTGCTGCGGATGGAGTTTCAGGTGGACGGCAGAAAGGTTGTACTCCTGGGTGATCCGAGTTTGTGTTGTTCGTTGGTGTCTTACAAGACTATGGTGAAGACACTGCATGCGGAAGGAGGAGGGTTCTTGATTGAGCTACAGAGGTTGGTGACGAACGAGACCGCGGGAGAGACGGTAGTACCACTGGAGGTTGAGCAGCTATTGCAGGGGTTTGAGGGGGTATTCCAGCCACCCAGCGGTCTTCCACCGCCAAGGGATCATGAACACGCTATTGTGCTGAGGGATGGGGTGTCGCCCATTAGTGTGCGTCCATACCGATACCCCCAGGTGCAGAAGGATGAGATCGAGAAGCTGGTACAGGAGATGCTGCAGGCGGTGGTCATCCGCCCTAGTGCTAGTCCTTTTTCTAGTCCAGTGCTGCTGGTAAAGAAGGATGGCAGTTGGAGGTTTTGTGTCGATTACCAGGTTCTCAACAAGGAAACTGTCCCCGACAAGTTTCCCATCCCGGTGATTGACGAGCTACTAGATGAGTTGCATGGAGCGGTGGTTTTCTCGAAGATAGACCTGAAGTCGGGTTACCACCAGATCCGCATGAGGCAGGAGGATGTGCAGAAGACCGCCTTCAGAACTCACGAAGACCACTACGAGTTCCTCGTCATGCCCTTTGGGCTGACGAACGCACCCGCCACCTTCCAGTCGCTGATGAATAGGGTTTTCTGACCCTACCTACGGAGGTTCGTCCTGGTCTTCTTCGATGATATCCTAGTCTACAGTGCATCACTACAGGATCATTTGGGCCATCTCGAGATAGTGCTGCGGGAGTTGGAGGATGATCAGTTGCAGACCAACCGGAAGAAGTGTCTCTTCGGACAGGCGCATGTGGAGTACCTGGGTCACATTGTTTCGGCAGACGGAGTGGCGGCCGATCGATCGTAGATTTCATCTATGTTGGATTGGCCGCAGCCAAAAACGATATGGGCCTTGCTGGGGTTTCTAGGTCTCACTGGGTATTATCGGCGGTTCGTGAAGGGGTACGGCATCTTGGCGTGGCCCCTTACGGAACAGATGAAGAAGGATAGTTTTTGCTGGGGGAGGAGGCGACGAGGGCATTCCAGGCCCTCAAGGAGGCGATGACGACAGTACCGGTGCTAGCACTCCCAGATTTTGAGAAGAAGTTTGTGGTGGAGTCGGACGCGTCGAGCTTCAGGTTGGGGGCCGTACTGATGCATGAGCATCGGCCGATCGCCTACTTCAGCCAGGTCTTATCTTTCAGGGTCAGGTTGAAGTCTGTCTATGAGCGAGAGTTGATGGCAATCATGCTGTCAATACAGAAGTGGAGACCATGCCTACTTGGGAGAGAGTTTGTGGTACGAACAGACCAGCGGAGTCTGAAGTACCTCCTGGAGCAGCGCATGGTGGCGGATGAGCACCAGAGGTGGTTGTCCAAGTTGAGCGGTTACAAGTTCCAGATTCATTACAAACCCGGCTCGGACAACAAGACGGCAGATGCGCTTTCCCGACGAGATGAGGGGGTGCAGGTGGTGGCTCTTTCTATTCCGATGTTGTTGAGGAGCGACGCCCTGCTAGCAGAGATTGAGGCAGATGAGGAGCTGCGACGGATCGGGAGGCGATCAAGGAGGGATCTACAGACTTTCCGGGCTATACATTAGAGGAGCGACTACTGCTGTACCGGAGGATGCTGGTGATTCCCTGGACTTCTCGTCACATTCCTACTCTCTTCCCTGAGTTCCATGGCAGCGCTGTGGGGGGCCACTCGGGAGGATACCAGACATATCAGAGGATGGCTCGGGAGCTCTACTGGTCGGGCATGAGGAAGGATATCGCGAGGCTGATCTCGGAGTGTGATATATGTCAGCGCCACAAATACCAGTTGACTGTTGAGTATTGGTGTTTCATACCAATCTTATTTTGATGATGATCACAACATTATGTTGTTGCTAATGAATCTCATGTTTTAGTCTCTCAGTTTATTTCAAGGATATCTTTCTTGGAGACTAATCACTTGGTGTAAGGATGGACATCATGTGAAGAAGGACCAAAGTTTGGACTCAAGGAGTGCCAAAGCTTGGAGATGGTGGAGAGCAATCAAGGCATCTAGATTGAAGACTTAGACTCTTAAGAAAGCATTGTAATCCATGTAATTTACTTTATTACTTTCTCTCTCTTTTGAGTCTAGGTTATTGTAATGCCTTGCTAGATGGTTTGCTCATTCATGCATATGCATTTAACCATCTTAGTGAACCTTAGAATTATCATAGAATCCAACCCAACAGGTTCACTCTGTCCAAAGACTCATCTGGAGTCTCTGGCTTTCCATCAGTCGCCTGATGAGGGAAACACAGTCGACTGGGTGATTTCCAGTCGCCTGTAGATCCTTCTACAGTTGCCTGATATGCACAGCTCAAGTCAACATTTCAATTGACTCAAACTTGAGCTTTACGCACAGTCGTCTGTCGATCAGCTTACAGTCGTCTATATACTTACAGTCGCCTGGGAATTGGCCAACAGTCGCCTGTCTAGCGTAAGTGCAATCACTGCATCTCTCTGTCTTCTCTCCATATTTTACAGTAGTCGACTGATGAATAATACACAGTCGCCTGACTATTTGACAGTCGACAGTGGTATTAACATCAGTCGCATGTGCGAAGAATTGGAGAAAGAGTGCAGCTCTCTGTTTCGATCCATCCCGTGCAGCAGTCGTCTGCTGAAGGTTTAACAGGCGCCTGTCCTGTTTTTCAGTCGACTATATTGTCTTTGTCAGTCGACGTCCTGGCTCAGATTATAGCCGCTGGATATTTTCTAGTCGTTGATCAGTCGACTGTCTTATGATCATCAGTCGACTAATCCTGTCGTTTTCACCCAGTTTCTAGCCGTTGCAGATTTGGTTATTTGGTTGTTTCTTTGGGTTTTTGGGCTTGATATAGGATTCATATATATATGAGTGTGCTGCCTATGCTTAACCTTCTTGATTGATTCTTGATTACTCTTGATTCTATTGAAAATCTCAAGAGATCTTTAAGCCACTCTCAAGCTCCCTCATTTCCCTCTATTGAGCATTCATCTTCCTTCATGCATTGAAGTCCAGCTCAAGGGAAAACATCCAAGTGCTCTCAAGCTTATTCCAACACTTGGAGATCCTCTTCCATGCCTTGCATTCATTCATGAGTAAGCTTCTCAAGGCATAGGTAAGAGTATTTACTTTACAGGGTGTAATTTGTTTTCCTATTTCTCTTTGTGGGATTAGGATATTCTCTTTGTGAGAGTTTCTCTCTTTGTGAGAGGTTGTCTCTTTGTGGGACTAGGGATTCTCTTTGTGAGAATTAACTCTCTTTGTATGAATTAACTCTCTTTGTGGAAGTTCTTGTGTCCTAGTGTAGGGCTAACCCTAATTCTCTGAGTGGGAGTTAGTGATTCTCTGTGTGGGAGTCTTGATCCTTATGTAGGATTGGTTGGGTCTTTGTGTAGGGCATAAATCCTCTTTATGGGGTATCTCCTTGTGAGATTTGTATTCACTTCTCTGTGTGGGAATATATTGAATATTGGTGTGGCTGGATGTACCCAAGTTTGGGAAACCAGGGTAAAACTTTGTGTTTGCGTTTGGATTGATTGTGCCTTTTAATTCCTCTTGCATTTATAATTCCGCATTTGCAAGTTAAATTTTAATTGGACAAGTTTATTGCCATTACACTATTCACCCCCCCTCTAGTGTGTGTTGTTAGTATTGCAAGGGTTAGACGATCCCTACAGCAACATCTCCAGCAGGTCTCTTACAGCCCTTGGAGTTACCGGAGAGGATATGGGAAGACATCTCGATGGATTTCGTGGAGGGGCTACCACGATCGGAGGGCTTCACTATGATATTTGTTGTGGTTGATCGCCTCAGCAAATACGGCCATTTCATCCCACTACGCCATCCATTTACTGCAACTTCAGTTGCAGTTGCTTTTCTGAGTGAAGTGGTCCGGTTGCATGGGTACCCTCGCTCGATTGTGTCAGACAGGGATAAGGTGTTTTTGAGCACTTTTGGAAGGAGATGTTCCGACTGCAGGGTACAGCGCTACGACGGAGCACTGCTTACCACCCACAGACGGACGGCCGGACAGAGGTGCTTAATCGCAGTGTGGAGACATACCTACGGTGTTTTGCGTCAGAGGCACCTAGGAAGTGGGCCGAGTGGTTGATGTGGGCTGAGTACTGGTACAACACCTCATACCACTCGGCGGCGAGGATGACACCGTTTCAGATTGTGTATGGCCGAGATCCACCACATCTAGTGCACTACAGCAGGGGATCCACCCCGGTGTCGGGATTAGAGCAGCAGTTGGAGGATCGTGATCGGGTGTTGGAGGAATTGAAGCTCCATCTACTGCGAGCTCAGCAAATCATGAAGAAGAAGGCAGATGCACATCGCAGGGAGGTAGAGTTCACTGTGGGTGAGCGTGTCTATTTGAAGCTTCGACCTTACAGACAGCGTTCTATGGCCCACCGGCGCAATGAGAAGCTGGCGACGAGGTATTATGGGCCCTACGAGGTGGAGGCCCGAATCGGCAAGGTGGCGTATCGACTGAGATTACCCCCTACTACCCGGATCCATCCGGTTTTTCACGTATCGCAGTTACGCCGAGCTATTGGAGATCATGTGGCGTCGTCTACGTTACCCCCGACTCTCACGGTCGACATGGAGGTGCTTCTAGCACCCAAGGAGGTTACAGGCATTCGCACAGGAGCGTCGGGAGCATGGGAAGTACTGATTCTTTGGTCAGGATTGCCGGATTGTGAGGCAACGTGGGAGTTTTACGATCATATTCTGCAGCAGTATCCTGATTTTCACCTTGAGGACAAGGTGAAACTCCTAGGGGGAGTAGTGATACGATTATCACCTATGAGAGGAGGCACACGAAGACGAAGGAGTAATTACTAGGCGCACCGACGATTTGGGGAAGATTTTCTTTATGCATTATTAGTTTTGTTTTTGTTGCTGTACGCACCACGCCTAATCATTATATAAGTGATGGCGTGGGCTAGGGTTAGGGTATCGAATTTGTAGCCGTCTTTTGACATTTCCTAGAGTTCTCCGATGAGATCTAGAAGAGAGTTTAGGCTTTTCCCTTAGCAAAAACTAGGAGAGTGACCAACTCTCCCAAAATTGGCTACTTATCCCTTTTGTAACCCTATTTCCTTATTTCCAATTCAATAAAAATCCCCAAATTCCACCAAATCAACCCTAGTCTGCAACAGATTCCTACCTAATGGATTGATATTTAACACTAAACAGTTACGGTTAGCGATTAGTTTTCAACAAACAATTCTCAATAAATAGTTGCAGCGGAATAAACAGAGAATTTATCATAATAAATAATCAAGTTCAAAGAATTCAAACAAATCACAAACACAATCAAATCAATTTATACTGAGTCGGTTTCCATGACTTACGTACAGTCTCCAAGTAAACATGCTTGAGATTTCCACTATCACTTGCTAAACCATAAGTATAATACAGCCTCGTAACTTGACAAACACACTAGCCAATTGTGAACCCCCGGTCGCAACACCTTGAGATGGGAAAACAACCCACTCTCCAACCAAGAGTAAGAACACATCAACACCCGAGGTGAAACCTTGTAGAAGAAAGATTACAAGATCAATATAACCTTGAAGATGAAGCTTGTTGAGTATAAGTGTGGCTATGAGAGAAGATTTCTATTCAAGAATTTAAGCAATGGAGAATTAAAAAATAGGGAATTTCTTCTTTTTTGGCTCACAAAAATATGAAAGAACCAAGTGTATTTTGGCCAATAGAAATGATTTTTCTTGTTCTTTTTTCGTATGTAACCTCCAAGAAATATTCCTTATTTATAGAGGTGAAATACTGTGTGAGAGAATATCCAAAATATCATTTACAACGGCTATAAATGGCTAGTTAATCAAAGTCAAACCAGGCAACGGTTACTTAATTAGTCAACTAGTGTTCAACCGTTAGTCGATTAATGTTTTGCCATTGGACGACTAATGGTAAGGCATTGATCGACTAACCTGATATGCCAAATTCTCGACATGTTTTTAGACATCTATTAGTCGACTAGAAGTAGTGCATTGGTCGACTAATGCTGATAAAAAAGCACAGATAAGTATGAAACCTATGGGTTTTGATTAGGATTAATTCCCTATTAATTCTAAGTTATTCCTAGTTTTTTTATGTGTGTACGATATATTCAAGGCTTTAACAAATATTCTACGACAAAAAATACATATTACATCAAATACATAATATAAACTAGTATGCTTGTTTGATGTAGTCTTTAGTCCGTCTTCATGTCATAAATGTCTTCAAATCATCTTATTATGGCTTGTCACACCATCACATAAACGTGCCAAGCTTGTGTTGTCATCCATGCTTGGTCTTTTTTGTCTTTTAACAACTGCACAACTACATTAGTCCAAGCATTATATTTGATCATCGTCAAAGCATATATTGTAGATTCCATTATCCAACATCGATCGCCTTAAAAATGTTGGTTATCGAAACACATATATGGCTTAGCCACATATATTATATGCTTTCCATTATTCTCGAATATAAATATATCAATATATGTGTCAGCTAGCCAAGGAGGAAATTTCCTCCTCATCTAGCATCAAAACCCACACCATTGCTATTTTTCGACGATCGGAGCCATTCATTTTGATTTTCATGTTCTAAAATCCAAACCCATCAGTCATTAAGTGAACTCAAGGGTCTTTGCTTATTCATCTAGCCGTTGCAAAAATTCTGTTAATGCGAAACCATTGAATTTGTGATGAGTATATGAACGAACAAAGTTTGGGGTTTTTGAACATGTTGATCAAAAGGAACAAATTATATCATCGGAAAAAATAATAAATGGTATTTTTTGACGCTAGCCAAGGAGGAATTTCTTACTTGGCTAGCATAAAAAACATCCCCTATTTTTTATGATTAGATCCATTTATTTTGATATGTAAATTCAAAAATCTAAAATCATTAATTTTCAAGTGAACCCAAAGGGCTTTTTGCTATTCCATCCACACATTGCAAAATTAATGGTTTTGTAGTAACTGAACTTCTTGCAACAGCTAAATGAACGAGCAAAGGCCCCTTGTGTTCACTTGAAAATTGGTAATATGAAATTTTAGAATATGAAGATCAAAATGAACAAATCCAATCATCGAAAAAAATAACGATGACGGGGTTTCTATTATTAGTCAAGGAGGAATTTCCTCGTTGGCTAGCTGACACCAAAATTCGTATATATACTAGAAATTACACATGCACATGTGCCCGAAGACTCAAGAAAAAATCTACACATAGGATGCGAGACCCGTGCAAAGTGAAAAGGGAAATAGAAGTGTGGGTGTGTGTCGTCTGGTGTAAAAGGGGAAAAGCAGTGGCTAAAGTGCAAAAAACGTGTGGGGTAAAGTGGAAAAAGAATAATGTCAAACATGTAAATAGGGGAAAGAGTGAGGATTTTCATTTGCATTAAAGAGCAACGGCAAGCATGTAATTAATGGGAACATGTGGGGACTTTTCTGTAAGGGTTCCACAAAATCACCCAACATCACACCCAAACCCTCAACCACACCCTTATTGGGCCCCCATGATTAGGTGGCCAAATATTGGCCGCCACTTTATCCACCATTTTGTCCTAGGAGGGCAAAGTTGTGTTTTATAGAAAAGATATGTATGTGTATGTGTATGCATACATACGTACTTACTTACATATGTTGTCAGCATAGAGGAATTTCATGTGCTGACGCACATATACATTGTTTTTATTTTAAATTTTTTTTATATTTGTTCTACACAGCATGGATGATCGTCATACCAATTTGACACTTGATCTATCTGTTGCAAACTCAATTGTTTCAGAACAATAGAACTTTTTATAACGGGTGGATCGTGGGTCAATTACCTATAGAGTTCACAAATATTTGAGGTTTTGGAGTATAAAATATATACAACCACCTAGAAAAAATGTTTAAATTTTTTTGGTGTTTTCTGTGCCGATAGCGCAAGAAATTTCATGCGCTATCAGCACATACTTATTATCATGTGTGTGTGTGTGTTTGTGTGTGTCTATATATATGGTACAGACAGTTGAGCCTTACTTTGTAACATTGCAAATTTCAAGTCATCTTTGGATGGGGGGAGACTTTGCAGCTTCAATTTCATAAAATAAACAAATGTGCATGTAATTGCTAGCTTGAGCTTGTGTGAAATTAACAAAATTAATTTATCACGATAAGTGGTACCTTGCCAAGCATGTTAGCGGAAAATATAAAACAAGAATTACATGCATACATGAGTAACAACAATCTTCCATTCCTGATATTCAACATATACAGAAAACTAATCAATGCAAACCAAATTGGTTAATCTGTACTCAATATAAATGAGAATGATTAATTGATTTAGCTAATACCTTTGAAATATGAACTCCAAGACTTCTATGAACACCTGAGCACTTGATACAAATGAGTACTCCTTGACTCAGTGACCTGATTTTGGACAGTTGAGATGATCAGGTAATATTTAAAAGACCATGGCAAATAAATACATTCTCTAACATGTCTTAAACTTCTAAATTCCCAATTATGATGCTAGAAAAATGACCTCATGTCAAGAACTCCGAAGCAAAATCTCAAAAACACACACACAGGAGTCAATTTACTCATCTACTGATTTATCAATCACATGACATGAATGTTGTATCATTATTATTGCCAAACTAAATATAATGCTTGCTGTAAAAAGTTTCTTAAGTAGTTTCCTCAATGGTAATTTTAGGTAGTTTCGCAGATAGTGATGTGGTATTGCAAGTTTGTTTTTAGTCCAAGTCTAAGAAACCAAAACTAAATTTTCACTCCAAATTTTCTCAAAAGACAAACTTTCATTTTCCAAGAATCTCCAAAGTAAAATAAATTAAAGGGCATCACGCTATTTTTTTCCCCTCTTTGTTTCCTCTTTCTTTTTGAAATGCCATACCGTCCCATCTATGGAATAGTGCATTGAAGAAAACGAAGATTTTTTAAAAAAATTAAAGGTGAAAATGTTAAAAAAGAAGGGTAAAGACAATTAAGTTGTGACTCTGATACTATGTTCGAAACTGAAATAGAAAATACCTCAAATTGAGATATCTGTGTTGTTTTATATAAATATTAGATGAATATAATTAGGAATACAACTCATATTTGACTCCTTATTTGACTCTAACTCTAAAACAACTAAAAACTCTAATTCTGGTCTCTAAACTAATTCTAAGCTAGAAACATATTAATTCTTTAGGAGTACAACTCATATTTGACTCCTTATTTGACTCTAACTCTAAAACAACTAAAAACTATAATTCTTGTCTCTAAACTAATTATAAACTAGAAACATATTATTTCTTAAAAAGTACAAAGCATGAGAAAGGCAAGCATTGGTTCGTTGCAGGGCAAGAAAGAAGACGATTTAAAAAGTTATCATGTTTGCGTAACAAAACCGTCATTATTCTGATAAAAGAAATTGGTAATGTTGTATAGCTTCGAGATATTCTCTGCATATCAGGTTGCAATAGAAAATGTTATATAGCAATATTGGAAATTAGCCTATATAATTCTGCACAAGAAACAGCATGTAAGAATGATTGATCCCAGGTTATAAGTGTACAAGATCATATAATATAATGATGAAAATTTATTATGGATCAAGATTATACAAGAACCTTCGTTTATTAGTCTATTGTATAGTAAACATACTTAATTCTGATGTTGCCATTTTGTTGGTTTTTCCATCAGTTGCTTTCCTTAAATGTTGTTTCACCGCTTTAATTTTGTGGGTTTGGACGACCTATAGTGCCCTTGCCCCCCCCCCCCCCCCCCCCCCCCCCCCAAACAAAAAAAAAACGTTTTCTTTCGGGTAAGGAGCAATAATATTTTTAATATGATACAAAGAATGATATGAAGTGTCTATCTAATGTCAGAACTGTCCTGAAATCAAAAGTTCAAATGTTTGATACAAATGAGATTAACAGGTGGGGAAGACAAGAATGTACATATGGTTCAACTAGAACAAAAGCACAATATGTTAACCCTGCAAAAATCACAAAAAAATGATATGGTCATTTGATGGAAGAAAATTTACCAGATTTTGCAAAAAGAAACCTGAATTGATTCTTTGCAATTATTCCAAGTTTTCACACCTAACATGCCTCATCAATTAAGAATTGATTCTAAATTCCCAAAACTGTCTTTTCATGAGCAAAGAGTTTGCCAAGACAAGTTTGGTTTTACCAGTGAAAAACACAGAACTAAAGAATGAATTGTACATAAGATAGAAAGAGAGCATATGCACAACAGACATGTATGCACATGCCTGCATTATTACATTTCTTCCAGTATGGTGAAGTACATGGTATCCAAAATTAGAGAAGTTGATAAAGTTCTAGAAGGATTGACTTCATCATCAACTAGCTGAAGCCTACCACTTTAGATTTACCTATTTAGTTCAAGTTTAACTCGAGTAGGCAGAGATGTACTAATTAAGGGACAAATTATACGTGTATTTATGTATGCAAGCCTGATGCTAAAATAAAAGCATATATTAATATAGGTATTCTGAGTAAGATGCATACACCCATTTAGGATTTGGAGCACCACAATCGGCACAAGATCTGTTGCCTGGCTGCTTGAGAAAACTTTCCAGCCTTTTCAATTTACCTGAAAGCCATCACATGTGAATGAATTTCCCAACAATAGAACAAAAACAACTAAGTAAAAAATAAGAGGCAATATAACAGGACAACTACATTTCATTTCATATACAACATATATATAAGCATAAGCACCAAAAAGAATTTTATGTATGCATAAGTTTCAAGACCTTTGATTAAGGCAACTATGGAAGTAGCTAAAGCATGCCCCAGCGTACAAAATTTATAGTCAAAACCCATCCACTATACCTGAAGGTATGATCTAGATGGTGAATTTGACATGTGCGGACTGCATCATAATTCCACCAGAAATTGGTGTGTTCTAATTGAAAATGACAATAGCTTATTAAGAGTGGACCATTGCAAACGCTTTAACATGTAAGCATGACAGTAGTTTAGGTATGAAATATTATAGGTAGGTTTCTTCCTCCAAATTCAAGTTGATCTTCTAAACCATGATTGTCGAAGATTCTCAACTGTCTCCAATACACAATGGTTTGCAAAACCAGTGCAATTTTGAAATTTTGATTAAAATGAGGTAACTCAACAGTTACTAGAGCCTCTGATTATGAATGGAAGGAAAGAAATCAATAAAATCTTGAGGAAATTCCTCCGTATATATATAGAAAGTCGTAGCAGTTAATGCGGAACTGACGAGGAAAAGATGTGATTGGAAATTATGGAAGAACTAATCTAAAGGATAGATATGGTTTTAGGAGTTTTACCACAGGAATCTGACGATTACCAAAAGATTTGATTGGAAATTATGGAAGAACTAATCTAAAGGATAGATATGGCTTTAGGAGTTTTACCACGGGAATCTGACGATTACCAACTCCAACATCTCCAATGCGGAGATTTTTCGGACCTCACGTACAGGCAATCAAAATCATACTCCCGTGCTTCCCACGCTTAAGATTTTTCAAATTATTTACATAACTCTAAATTTTATTCAATCTCTCATACCTAAAAAGTTGAATACAAGGTCATATGTGTGTGTGTAAAAATAAAGACTAATTTTACTCATGCTCAACCCCTTAAATAGGATCAAATAAAGAATCATAAATAAAAATAAAAAAAATTATTAGAATAGGAAACTCAAAAGGACTCGATTTCTCAAAAAAGAAAACTCTAAAAAGACTCAAATAGCAAATTTTATAAGGACTTAAAAACTAAAATACAAGATTGACTCAAACATTAAAATACTAATTTGAATCTCAGTTGAATTCCCATCAGCAATCCACTAATTAATTCAAAAAAAGGGGATGCGTCAGCTTCCTCTAAATAACATCAGTTGCTACAACCAAACACTCTCTAGATCCCTTGTCTAAGTATCAGCTACACATCAGCATACATGCCTTGCATGGGATGAAACCTTAGTTGATTAGATTTCCTACTTTCTACCGTCTTCACATACAAGATACCTAAGACTAACAAGCAACATTTTCTTTTAAAGACCATTTAGAATCATGTTACAATATTAAAGTAGATACGATTATTGTATACAATCGCCATATTATCTTTAATGCAGTCCCAATCCATATTGTGATCGATTGTGGAAATTACGTCAGCAACCCTCGAAACATCATCTGCTTGACTACCAGTAAAAGCCGGGCTGTCCAGATTCCATAGATCCATGATATCATGATCCTAAGTTTACCATATGGTTGAAGATAAAAGAACTGCTTCAGATCAGAGAAAGGTACATGCGTTGAAGATTTCTTTCATCATTAACGCAACACCTATTCTCCCATGTTCCTCAATTTGGGTTGCAATGTCTCCATCTACTAATAGAAGTTAGGCCTCTTTAAAGGTAGTCTACTACACTTACCCTCAGTCAGCAGGTCACCAAAGTTGAACATGTAGTTTCAATTTAAAAACTCCCATGTAATATTCATCTTTCCATAGAATTTGGAAATGCCAATACCAATCTTATAATATAAAAACAAATCTAGCTTATGCAATATGAACCTATTGCATGTTGTTAGGCATGATATAGTGCAATAACACCATGGAGACCATAAGAATTAGAGGCAATGTACTATAGCATGTTACTGTGAAAACTACTTATCTACTGCCCAGGCAGCACAATCACTCAATGAAGCTGTGTCGCGTTGAACATGTATATGACACAATATTTTTATTTTGAGGGTATTTTTAAATAATTTGCTTGAGAGTCGGTGCATCAAGTTGTGTCTTACCCATGCCAGCATATTTGAGGGAAAATGGGCATGATGCAAATAATCAATATTACCAGGTTTGCAGTACTGATGCATGGTATATTATTTTAGATGCTACACAGCACAAAGGGATATACTGAATTGGATAGTCATTTAGATCATGGTACACTTAGGAACATTCATGAGGGTCATTTGATGTTTATGCATGTAGCGTGTGTTCATGTGCCAAAGAAGAGACATAATATAATATTGAAAATATATAATTATGGATTATGCTATAAAAACTTTCACCTTGTAATATCTATAAAGGACAGCAAGGAGGTCCCTAATATGGTATTTTAAAAAAGCTATTAAATAAAACTACTCTAACTACAAGAATGTGAGCATGATTATAACTAGGATAAATTGTACACAGACCCCATGTTCTATAATGGATATGTGAATAATAACCCCATAATAATATATGAAACCAGAACCAAGACCCCCGAGTTTCCCCCAAAATACTAGTTTTGGTGGGTCTACGTGCAACGTACTATATCATTATTCAATCAATTCAGGGGGGCCTCAATAATAATCGTCGGAGATTGCAGTACTAGTTTCATACATTAGAGGTTATTAGTCACATACTCCTCATAGAACAGGAGTTCTGGGAGCAATTTACCCTTATAAACTATATTAAAATATTAAAGTACAAACTATAAAGTCCAAGCCTCAATGTTACAATACACGTCTTGAGAACAACAAATAAATCTCTTAAAGAGGTTAAATACTAATTTCCAATATTACCAAAATAACTATTTGAGCCAATCTGTCCTTATTGTTCTTGTATGTCTTGGCTCACCCGTCCAAGCAATCCGACGAATTGGCGTGTATGAACGTGAACGTAGTTTGAACAGGGGTAGGGTGAAGATAACACTGACTATGATATACAAGAATACCTATCAAATAGAGCAGAAGAATATTCTTCCAAAATAAAAATTTTACGCAGCAGGCTGGCTCATCTGAACAGAACTTCAGTCAAACGAATAATGTTCTGTTCCCGAGCAGACATGGGCAAAAAGAGTAGCATATTTTGCAATTTTCAGTATTGAATCCCACCAAATTGGTGTAGAGCAAACAATTTGCATATATTGGGATAGTAATGCTACAAGGATCAACATCATAACGGTATAGTTTATGCCAAGTATCAGGTCAAAGTAAATCTGGGAATAACTGGCATTAATTGTATGCCAGAGCATAGAGCAGCAAACGCTGAGAAAAAAGAAAAATATGAAGAACGGAGAGAAACTACGAAGAACTTTAGTCATAGATATCACCTAGAAAAATGCCTAATAATAAATAAAGAAAAATGTAGAAGTTAAATGGCCATAAAAAAGGTCAAGCAACTCATGATGATGATCGTAAAAAGATTTTATAGAACTGAGCCAATCTTCGGCCCTTCGATAATCTTGTTCCATGATGCATGATGTCCATGGTAACATTCAATCATCATACATCATATCATCACAGAAACAGGAGAAGCTAACTATGTGATATAAATTCTTGGATACAATGTATTTCATGAATGTTTTTCGCTATCTACTTGTTAAGAACTGATGGTCCAAATCAAACATCAACTTCTAGTGAATGTCCAGATATTCTTGAAGTGATATCATAAACAATAAAAGTGCATAAAATTAATCATCTCTGAAAGAGTCTGAGAAAAATGAAAATATATTACAAACAAAAGGACAATAGGATAATCAATCTTATAAAATGGCTCTCCACAACCCAAGTAAAATGCCACTCAAGATACGGCCCATATAAAAATTAAATCCTGGGGGATGACCAACATTAGCAAGAGTAGTACTTCCTTGTACTCGTAATAAGGGGAGATGAAATGAGTGTAAGTAAAAGGGAATATTAATATATTATTATTTATTTTTTATAGTAAAATGCACTGTGTTTGCAGAGAAGATATGATTTTGGTATACGCTGACTTGTAACATGCTTGAGGTGATAATAACTGGGATTGAGCCATTTGTCTACATCACTGTTTTTTTGGATAAAATTGTCAGTGTAAATTTAAAAGAACAAAAAAAATTAGAAAGAAGAATGAATAGATATCACATGTGGATACATATGCCCCCAATTCATTCAGGCTTTTGAAGGTGCCACATACAAATAGGCTAGTGCATGCAAACTCCTAAAAAAAATGATAGGGTAATCAAGGCACAGTAAAATTTATTCTCTTATGGTCAATTACAGCAACTTTTTAATTTAAAAATCAACATCATTAGCATTTTTAGTTGCAACATGGTGGATCCATCATTATTTTGCTTTTAACATCTTCCTACTTTTACTTGATTTATAAAGCAAATGTTCGTATGCATCACAATTCAAGGTAATTTCGGACGCTGTTCTTCCTATTCCATTACAAACATGATGCAGACGACAATGGACTCCATATTAAATATCACAGATACTGTTAACCTAAAAGCTACTTGAAATCCTTCATGGCAATAGAAACAAAAACCATTATAGATTCATGACTGATAACTCAACTAGTCTCTAAATTAGCCTCAAACGTTTCCACCGCATCTTCGTGTTCTCTTCACTTGCAACTGCGCATCCTCAAAGTTCCCACTTTTTTGTTTTTGTTTTCGAGACGGTTTACTCTTCATTAAACTTTGATAAATTCCCATTGACGCCAAATGTTATAAATGTCCCCTCTTAATTGAGCTTAAACTTTCCAAATAAAAGAAAAGGAGGAAAGAAATGAACCCAAAAAGTTCATTTTTGATATCCACATGCAATCACCAAAGAGAGCAATAAGTCAAACAATTCAAATAGAAAGAGAACTACAGTATATCATGGCCCGGGTAATAAACACGATCGTAATTATTAAAATCCAATCATGTGTGGATTTGATTTGGAAAAAAAACCTAAATTACCTTGAGGGCTGGTATCCTCGTTAATTTCTTGACTCGAACTCATTTTTACCGAAATCGCTGAAAATTTACCCCGACAATGAATATTCCCATCTGCTTCTTCCCCTCTAAATTGAAAAAAAGAAAGTAGAAAAAAATTGACATTTTCACTTGCTCCATCAAAGATTTGCAAGACAAATTTAAAAATACATAAACTGACAAATCGAGAATGTACCTTGAATTTACGGGCAAATGGGGATCCCCCATTTACATAATGTAGGTGATAATTGACCTTGGTTATTGGAATCTATGAAGAATTGCAAACAAATTTGAAGGAACTGAATTCATCTCAGCGTCTTTTTTTTTGTCTCCTCTCTCTTCTTCCCCTTCTTTTTTTTATTGTTTAATATTATTGGTAAAAACACAGAATTCGGTGGCCAGAAATGGACCCCACACGTACTATAAATAAAAATGGATGAGACTATATACACCGAATTTCGGTGTATAGATGGGACAATTGCCCTAAAGTGATAAGAAAAAATAAATAATGGGTCAAATCAATTTCTCTTCCCATCAAATTTCATTTCATTTGTGGAAATATGTCCACTCTGTGCACCGAATGGTTCGGTTTAAATAGGCATTCTCATAAAAATTTGTGAAGTCCCGTTGAATTCAAAATGGACGGATAAATTTTTGTACGAAACTCGAATCCAACGAATAAAAGTCTTGTAAAATTTGCTTTCCGATGTATCAACAAAAAGCCTTCTGAAATTTGTGTACTTTGAGAAAAAAGGTACGAATAAAAAAAGTTAAATTTATTTAGGATTTAATGTAGAAAAATCAGGTGTCAAGACAGAAAAAAGTGGTAGACGGGTATGTACACATTATGAGGCACACCTTCTTCCCACGTCTCTTGCTCGCTCAATGTGTAACATGTGAAACTAGAAAGAGATGCTTCTATCTATGTTGGTCATCGAGGCCAATAACATGCTTCCAGATCCAAATCCAAATAAGGTTTGGATTTAAAAATCTCACACAATATCCTATCGAGTATGGTATCAGATATCTGTGTATATATATACCCACATACATGATAAAACGACCCAAAATTGGACTATGTGCGTATACATGTTAATTAGTATTTGAACATCAAGATCCGATTGGCAAATGATAAAGCATCGAATGGGATATTGGTGTGCATGCAACACGCGTGTTAAAAGAGTCGTGTCTATTCGCTATTGCACCACGTCAAGACTAGTTTTGCTGATATGCAAACAATTAATGTTGCTAATAAGTTTTTATGAGATTTATGAGCGTAGATAACTATGTCAACATGGTCAACCAATCAACTCAAGCTCACAAAGATCGATGACATGGAGTCAAAGTTTGAAGGCAAAGAATTTATGGATTTGGATATCAACATGAAGACTAGAAGCTCATCCAATGACTCATGGTGTGCACAAACTTCGTAAGATGAGTTGAAGAGCCAAAAGAATGCACCAAGACTTCAAATATGAGTGGGAGGGGTGTATTATTTTGTAACTTATCTTAGAATGTCAACGCTATTAAGTTGAAGCTTGCACACACACTCACAAAAATAGTTTCATCACATGAAAAATGTTTTTAGATAACTTAGAAATATTTTTAAATATTTTTAAAATTATCTAGATAGCATGTCCCTTTGTATTTTGATACAAATCTGCATATCAGAAAACAATTCAACTCCCAGATGTAAAAAATTCGACCAATGTGACACTATCCGACTAGTCATTGTACAGTATTTGACTATGAAAATCACACCCTAGAGGGGGTGAATAGGGTGTAGGCAAAAATTAAAAGATCAAGTGCAAAAATAACAAACCCAAATCACAGAATAATGCCAGCAATGATTTTTCAACGAAGTGGCTCTCTGCCTAGGTTATGAACCCAAATTCTTTGAGGATTTCACCCTCTTTTATAACCAAAAAGAGAAAAACTAACTAAATCACACTTCCTGGTAGTGATCACACGGTACAATATACAGTTCAAAAAGTTAAGCACAAATATAGCTCCTTGATGAAGCTATTCTCAAATACAATCTAACACCCAAAATAAAAACTGAAAGAAGTCACCGTGGTGTAGATCGTCCCTCAATGAACTCGTATGCATAAATCGTGCTTGATGTCGATGTGTATAGAGAAAGATATCGCCTTTTTCATATCCACGTCTGTAAATCTCCTTTCTTCTTCTTCCTCGAGCACTTGAAGCTTGGATGGATGGAGAGTTTGGTCTGTTTAGCAATAATGTAAATCTCTGGAATTTTTGCTAAATGCTTCAATTAATTTTTCTCCAAGTGATGGCTCTCTCTTTTATAGTTGATGAGGAGTTTTCTTCAAATTACAACTCTTGATCTTCTAATCTTCCTTCAAATCCTCAATCCAGTCTTCATCAATTTGATAGACCTCAATAATTTCAAAACTCCACATTGGACATGTCTTCAAATTGCTTAGAAACTCCTCTAAATTGATTGAAGTCAAACATATGTGTTTGAATGGTCATGGACGTTCATTTTCCGTATGGTGATGAACTACTATGTACAGAGTTTAACAAGTTCATGGAAGTTATGGATGTTATCAGGCTTGAAGGACCCAAACCCATCGTATGCCACAATCAATAGTGCGATTAAGAATGCACGGTATTGTTGATGCAGGAAGAGGAAAATAACAGGAACGAGGTCACCGAAGCCTTGGGTTGAGTCGCGGACTAGGTCGCTCTCTTTAAGACGTTTCGCGGCTTTGCCCAAGATTGTGTAGCAGTGTACGGCCATGACGTCCCCAGGATAAAACAGCCTAGAAATCGCCTCTGTTGAAGGAGCTTCTCTGCACTGGAAGAAGTCCCAAGAACAACACCCACTATGACTGCTCGGAATCAGAGATGTTTTTTTTTAAAATGTGGAAGAAAAAAATGTTTGCTGCTTGAAATTTTTCGCACTTATCCCCCGTAAAAACGATCCAGCTCTCTTCCTTTTATAAGAAAAGTAAAATTAACGTTATAGAAAATTAAAACGTTTAAGAATTAATTTGGCTGTTTAAAGGGGTGAGTAAATAGGAGTAAATCAAAGGAAGTTAATTCAGATCTGAAATGAATTTTCAAAAAGTTTCTATAACGGTACAGAATTCAAAACGTTTCAAATTCAAATTTCAAATTTCAAAAAATAATTTTTTTCTCCAAAAATTAATAACCACACGCACGCACGCACGACACGGCACGGCTCGGCGTCGGCGTCGGCGGTGCGCGCACGCGTGTCATTTTGTGTAAGTCCTATCCCCTTCACAAAAGAGTCATACCCCAAGGGGCACACCCTTAAGGCTTAGCAAACACTATATATACTCCTCCAAGCCTATTTGCCCAAGCAATGTGGGACTAAAGCTTATGGAGGGAAAACCAAAGAGAGTCCAAATGTCTTTTTTGAAAAATTCAAAAGCTCCAACAATACCCCACTTGAATTTTTTAAAAACTAAAACTAAAAATCATTTTTCATCAAGCAGTATATTTTAATATAAGACTTGTGCATAAATAAAGGTGTCTACCGACTTGAACCTCTACATAGTGTTGATGATTTAGATTTAACTAGAGTAACTCGTAGTTTTGAACTCTATCTCTAACATCATCACACACACAACCTTATCAAGGTGTTGTTCATAAGCCCGTGCTTTACGACCATGCACGTGTATCCCAGTATAGTCAATGCTCTAGAGAATTTTGCCCAAAATTCCATAGAAAGCGGCCACACTTCCACGTACACATAGGTGATTCTATTAAGGGTACTCCTGTAGCTAGGTAACCCACTCCACATAGAGTATAGAATTCATTAAGAGTTAATATTAACTCATCCTTTTATCGCTTCAGGATATCATGCTCAATGTGATTCTACTGGAAAGGGACTAATAATTATACTAGCATGATTCTTCACATATCACTTCATGATTTGTTATTGCCATTTGAACCTATTTCTCGGGATCTCCGGTCTGTAGGTTGAATTTCCCTCACAAGTGACTCATCATTCTAAAGGCATGAGTCCCATTCCTTTCGAGGTTTTAAAAACCTTTTCTCGAGCTAATCCTTTCGTCAAAGGATCAACTAAGTTATCATTAGTACGTACATGATCCACTCTCACAGCTCCAGAGTTCATATACTCTCTAATAGTGTTGTGCTTGCAACGTAATTATCGCCTTTTCTGTTATAATAACGGTTCTGAATCTTTGCAATAGCTGCAGTCCTATCACAATGGATCAAGACAGATGGTATCAATCTTTCCCATAAATGATGTTCTGATAACAGGTTTATTAGCCAACCTGCTTCTTCACTAGCTGAAGCTAGTGCAATCATCTCAGACTCCATGGTGGATTGAGCTAAGATAGTCTGTTTCTTAGATTTCCAAGATACAGCTCCACCAGCTATGCTAAAAATATAGCCACTAGTTGCCTTGGAGTCATCTGAAAGGGTGTTCCAATCAGCGTCGCTATATCCTTCAAGGACAGCAGGAAACTTCTGATAATGTAATCCAAGATTCCTGGTCCTCTTAAGGTGCCTCATGACTCTCTCAATAGCATGTCTGTCATGCACTATTTAGCCATATACGTGTATTCTACTGAACACACGTGGTATTTCTACCTACGATGCATACGTAGGCATGAAATAAACGTGGATATCGATGTATGTAATGTAGTGCAAGGGGGATTGGGCCGTAATACGTGGCTAAGAGACGAGAAAGCAAGATTGAGTGCGGGAGAAGTGTGAAAGACGTCATGAGTGCAAAACAACAGGAATGTGTTGGACGTGTGTGCGTGGTGCATGTACGCATGTGTAGGCATGCATGGGTGTGTGTAGGAAAGCCATGCAAGTGTGAAATGGGTTAGGGGTCAATAGCAACCCCCGTAAATTTTTAGAAAGGTTAGGGACAAAACGGTCATTTGGACTATAGCTGTTGTGCGTACATACTAAAGTTGTGTGTGCATAAAGTAATGGCAAACTTGTAAATACCTAGAATATGGAGGGGTATTTTGGTCATTTAACTAAGTGCATGCTTATCCTTGAGAGGTTTCTAGTAATAGATATTTTAGGAGAACTCTCTCCTTTCTTCTTTACTTTTTCTTTTCTTTTCTCCTTTCATTTTTCCTTTCCCATTTTCCCCTCGCCATGGCCGGCCATATACCTTCCCTTTTCCCCTTCTTCTCCAAATGAAAACCCTAATTACTCACTCCAAAAATCAAGTATACCAAGTAGCTTGCAAGTGGGAAGAAGTTGGAGAAGAAAGGAGGAGAAAGAGAGGAGGAAATCAAGCTTTCTGAGGTAGGATTCCAACTTGGTTTTGAAAATCTATTTAGGGTTTCTTTCCATCATGTTTTTATATCATGTTTAACAAATATGAAGTAGAGGTAATCAAATTTGTGTGCCATGATTCAATTTTCATGAATTTCCCCTTGAAATTCTTAGCAAATTTATCTCCTTTGGAATTCTGAAATCTTGATGTCTGTTGTTGCCTTAATTCTGCTTACTGTAGCTTGAATTAGGTTTCGAAAAAAAAATATCCTTGTAGATCTTGAAGTTCTACCCCAAAATCGTTTAAATTTTGAAATATATTCAATTCAAAAATTAGGAGCAAAAATTACATCTTTATAACATATCTGTTTGATTTTCAGTTTTGACACCGTTTAGTTAAATTGACTTCAGTACCTGCACATACAATGGAATTTTGATGTTCTTGGTCACGTTGGAAATTTAACAAGTTTTTCTAAACTTTCATCACAGTGCAGGTATTTCGAAATTCTGGCTAAAACATGCCTAAAACAGCAATCTTTACAGACTATAAAATCTGTCTAAAAACAGATTTGACACACTTCACCAAATAATTCACCATAAATCATCTACTTAATATTTTTGCATGAAATTTTATCTGTGAATCCAGGACTAACATATATACAACTTTCATTTAGGACATTTTGTCAAATTCGCAATAAAAACTGATGATATATGCCCATGTATTGTCATTTTCTGCAAATTCCAGCAATCTGAAACACTCAAGTGGTGTTGTGAATTGTGTATTACTGCTAATTCACTCTTTATAGTGCATGAATATTGTTGTTACATGAAAGATAGACTCTTGGTATGTGTTCCTAATGGATTTTCTAATGTGCTTGTTGGTGTATGCGTCACGCTCACCACGTTTATGTGAAAATGCCTCTATGATATGAAAGTGAGAAACATTGGAAATGAGTTTGTAAACATGTGAATCATGAAATATGTTGTGAAATAGTAATGACGGGGTCATGGAGAGCATGGTTTCATATGTTATGAATAATAAATTGAAATGGCTATGATGAAGGGCATGACACCTGGGTGCATGGCCCACGTTGATATGTGATGTGACTACGATAGAGGGCATGACACTTCGGTGCATGACCCATGTTGGTATGGATATAGAATGTGATACAATGCAACATGACTCCTTCATTACTAAAATGATAAAATGAAACTCTTGAATGTCTCAGTCCTCTCTAATGAGGGTGAGTTAGCAAAACCCGGGTTTTGGAGGGATTTGCATAAATTGTGGATATGAGGCCTGGACTGAGAAGTTGGGGGGAAATGATTATGTGATATGTGATATTTTTACCCACTCGTCTTTACCGGGAGTGGAGGGGACATACGGAGGTTGTGTTATTATGGGAGAGCCCCACTCCTGCAGTGACGGGGGAGCTGAGAGGCCCGGCGTACAGTGTCCGTGTCCACTGCGTCGTGTGCTATATTCACCCCAAATTTGGGGTGAAGTACATGTCTTGATATCATACAGTTTACCCAAGTTCCAATTAATTCAATTACGAAATAATAAAATAAGAATTTGGCATGTTAGTCCTTCTGCTGGCAGCACTTCCCTTTTCCCTTACTTGCTTCACTGGTGACACTGTGTTATACTTCTGATACTTGTGATTCCCCCTTTTTAGATTGTGGTTGTATGAATACTTGTATCGTTATTCGTGCTAACCCTTTCCTTGCAGTAGCTCAACATTGGACCGCTTGTATGATCCCCTTACTTAGCTATTTACTTTTCATTATATTACTTAGTTTACATGCCTTATTTCCCTTACCTTGCCTTGTGGATTGATAACCTTAGAATGGAGTTCCAAATCCAAGTAGGTTCCTACTGGGGCACGCATTGACGTGCTTCTCCCTATTTTTCAGGTAGCAGGGGCAGCATGGTTGGTGGTGACTTGGAGTTGGGTTTCAAGGGTAGCACTTGGTATGAGCTGTAGTTGTGGTGTGACATGGTTGTCTTGGGAGGTGGAGAATGACGGTGTATATGTAGTGGTGTACCTGGACCATGTACATAAATGGAAGTTTTTATATATGATATGTTGTTGTTGTTCTATGTTATTTATTGGGTTTGTTTGATATTATTCTGAAGCTGCACTTGTACTATCCCAGCATGTGCGCAGTGGCCTGCATATTCAGTTTCTCATTTCTCTCTCTTTCCTCTCATGACCCTCACTCTTTGGGATGCTTGGGAAAAAAGAATAAAAAGAAGAGAAATTCCAGGTATTTTGGGGACCGGTGCGTGACAATGCCAATGCTCAATACTAGGACTGCTTGTAAACCTACATAGTAATCCTACAGCATAAGCTATATCAGGCCTAGTGCAATCAGCAGCATATCGAAGACTGCCAAATATGCTCGCATACTCAGTTTGTCTAACACCGTCACCGGTGTTCTTGAACAACTTAACACTAGGATCATAAGGAGTATATGCTGGGTTACAATCAAAATATTTATATTTCTTTATAATCTTATCAATGTAATGAGATTAATTCAAAGAAATTCCATGTTCAGACCTAGTTATCTTAATTCCAAGAATCACATCAGCTTCACCAATATCTTTCATGTCAAAGTTTGTACTCCACATGGATTTCACTTTGTTCATGACATGAATGTTTAAACCAAATATAAGCATATCATCAACATAAAGACATATAATGGGTGCAAATACCATTTTCAGATTTATTATATATGCATTTGTCACTTTTGTTAACTTTGAAACCTTCAGAGATAACATGGTTATCAAATTTTTTCTTGCCGTTGCTTAGGAGCTTGTTTCAATCCATAAAGTGACTTATCTAATTTACACACTTTGTCTTCTTAACCTGGAACAACAAAACATTTAGGTTGATCCATGTAGATTTCTTCTTCTAATTCACCATAAAGCTGTTTTAACATCCATTTGGTGTACTGCTAAATTATGTATAGCAGCAATAGCTAATAGTACACGTATGGATGTAATTCTAGATACAGGTGAAAAAGTATCAAAGAAATCTATGTTTTCTCGTTGTCTAAATCCTTTGGCTACCAGACGAGCTTTATACTTATCAATAGTTCCATCAGGTTTTAACTTCTTCTTAAGTATCCACTTACATCCTATTGATTTACATCCTGGAGGTAAGTCAACTAGATGCAAGTTCTATTAGACTCTAGAGAGTCCATCTCATCATTAATTGCCTTTTGCCATAAATTGGCATCCAAAGAGGACAAGGCCTCGATAAGATTGCTAGGACCTACTTCTAAGCTATAAGTGTAATAGTCAGGACCAAAGTCCTTAGCAACACGAGCCCTTTTACTCTTTCTAGATTCAATTTCTAATCCTTTATCAGACTCAGAAAGACCAATGTTTGGTATAGAACATGAACTAGAGCCCCCACTATTCTTTGATTTAAACGGAAATTTATCTTCAAAGAAATCAGCATCATTAGATTCAATTATAACATGATCTTTCAAATCATAAAATCTATATGCTTTGCTATTTACAGCATAACCAATGAAAACACATTCATAGGCTCTACTAGCAAGTTTTCTCCTTTTAGGATCATGAATTCTAACATAAGACAAACATCCCCAAGTTTTAAGATAGGACAGATTTGGTTTCTTATTCTTAAAGACTTCATATAGAGAAATTTTACTTTTAGATTTAGAAATCCTGTTAAGCACATAGCAAGCAGTTAATAAAATTTCTCCCCACCAATGAGAAGCAGCTCCAGAGTTAAGCATAATAGCAACAACAGATTCATCTAACGTTCTATTTTTTCGTTCAGCTTTACCATTCATTTCACGGGAATAAGGAGCCGTCTTCTCATGAATAATACCATGTGAATTATAAAATTCATTAAATATAGTAGAGTCATATTCTGTTCTCTATCACTACGTAATCTCTGTATCTTTTTATTACCTTGATTTTCAATTTCAGTAACAAAAGATTTAAACATATCAATTGCATCACTTTTATTTTTCATGAGATATACAACAATATAATCAGAGCAATCATCAATAAAAGTTATAAAATATCTTTTTCCATTTCTAGTCAAGACACCATCAAACTCACATATGTTAGAATGAATTAAATCAAGATGTTCTGATTCTCTTGTAACTGATTTATGCGGTGTTTTGGTTATTTTGGCTTGACTACAGAATTCACATTTCTCAAAGTCATCCAAAGACAATTTAGGAATAAGTTCTAAGTTACTCATATTTTTAATAATGCGTTTGTTAACATGACAGAGTCTAGCATGCCAGATATTAAAAGAACACAACATATAAGCAGAAGCTGAACTTTTATTAGCATCAATGTTCAACTTAAACATTCCATCAGTGGCATACCCTTTCCCAACAAAACATTTTTTAGCAATGGTATACATATCAGCACCTATAGTTTGAGTAAACCTAGCCTTGTTGAGAAGGTAGCCTGAAACCAGATTCTTCCTCATCTCTGGAGTATGCATGACCTCTTTAAGAGTTACAGTCTTTTCAGAGGTAAACTTTAAATCTACAGTGCCTATACCAGCAACAATAGTGGAGTGGGAATCTCCCAACAGCACTTTCTTGTCCTTTGTTTCAGAATAGGACTTGAATAGTCCACGATCATAACAGACATGGCGCGAAGCACCAGTGTCTATCCACCACCCTTCAGTACCTCCGATTGCATTGACTTCAGAAATCATTGCAATCAGATCCTATTCGGCAAGGTTCGCCTGCAGTGCAGGACGACGCTTATTCCGACAGTTTCGAGCCAAATGGCCAGACTTGTTATAGTTATAACAAATAAACTGTACCGAATCATTCTTTGAAGGGGGTTTAGGTCCATTCTGATTTCTAGGAACATTTTTGTTCTGGTTGAAACGATTTCGATTCTGATTCTGATTCTTCATGAATTTACCTTTAGGTTTCAGAATAACAGAAGCATATTTCTTACTGTTAGAAACAACATTTATTTCTTCTTTCTTATCTTGTTTACCGGCCTCCTCCTCAATCCGAAGACGGGTTATCAAACTTTCTAAGGAAAATTCCTTAGTTTTGTGTCTAAGGGTATTCTTAAAATCTTTTCAAGCAGATGGCAATTTGTCTATCAGTACATCGATTTGAAATTGTTCATCTAAAGTCATACATTCAGAAACAATTTCATGAGCTATCTTCTGTAGCTCGTGAGACTGAACCTCCACAGACTTGTCGTCTGTCATGTGGAACTTTAGTAGCGACTGACTGCGTATTTCTTTGAGCCCGCCTCCTCTGTGTCGTACTTCTTCTGCAGTGCTTCCCAGACGTCTTTTGCTGTTTTGTGAGAAATATAGTAATCATAGAGATCGTCAGAGAGACCATTAAGAATGTAGTTTTTACACAGAAAATCATGATCATCCCAGGTTTGAAATTCTTTGAGCTGAGCATCAGTAGGGTTTTCTGGTAGAAGCAGCAGAGGTTTATCAGTCTTACAGACATAGGCAACATTTTTGGTGGTAAGAAAAAACAACATCTTCTGTTGCCAACGTTTGAAATGGGAGCCAGAAAAGCGAAAGGGTTTGTTTAGGTCAGAGGCAACAACGACGGTTTCAGTTTCAGAAGACATGGCAAAAGTAAGCGTCTTATAATTGTTGCTGCAGGAAGAGGAAAATAACAGGAACGAGGTTACCAAAGCATTGGGTTGAGTCGCGGACTAGGTCGCTCTCTTTAAGACGTTTCACGGCTCTGCCCAAGATTGTGCAGCAGTGTACGGCCACGACGTCCCCAGGATAAAACAGCCCAAAAATCGCCTCTGTTAAAGGAGCTTCTCTGCACCGGAAGAAGTCCCAAGAACAACACCCACTATGACTGCTCAGAATCAGAGATGTTTTTTTTAAAAAATGTGGAAGAAAAAAATGTTTGCTGTTTGAAAATTTTCTCACTTATCCCCCATAAAAAACGAGCCCGCTCTCTTCCTTTTATAAGAAAAGTAAAATTAACGTTATAGAAAATTAAAACGTTTAAGAATTAATTTGGCTGTTTAAAGGGGTGAGTAAATAGGAGTAAATCAAGGGAAGTTAATTCAGATCTGAAATGAATTTTCAAAACGTTTCTATAACGGTACAGAATTCAAAACGTTTCAAATTCAAATTTCAAATTTCAAAAAATAATTTTTTCCTCCAAAAAGTAATAACCACACGCACGCGCGGCGTGGCGTCGACGGCGCGTGCGCGTCAGTTTGTTTGAGTCCTCTCCCCTTCACAAAACAGTCATACCCCAAGGGACACACCCTTAAGGCTCAACAAACTCTATATATACTCCTCCAAGCCTATTTGCCCAAGCAATGTGGGACTAAAGCTTATGGAGGGAAAAACCAAAGAGAGTCCAAATTTCTTTTTTGAAAAATTCAAAAGCTCCAACAATTGTATCACATCATCAAGCATATGTAGCTACATGACATCTTTGTATCAGTGGACATGCTATAAATGGTCTCTCGTGCCATCATACTCCTTGAGCTTTTGGGAGGTGAAAGTCAATGGGCACGTGACTTCTAATATATTGTTCGTAAAGTGTAGGTCGCTGAGATGGACACTAAGGTCGTGTGAGTTCCTTATACACATTATCAAGTCTCGCATGTAGTAGCTTTATCTCCTCACTGCATCGCTTCATATTTACATGGGGGTGTCAAATGTCTAGTTGTAAAGTTTGAAGTATGTGGGTGCAAAATTGAAGCACGTTCTATATATATGTTAGTGAGTGGATAACTTGGAATCTAAAGGTCGACTCTGGAGACGGGATACGGGCTACGATGGACATATTGCGATTATGCCTCTTGATCGGGACCACACTGGTCATATTGTCGTCGACTATCGCGATAAGCTTGTTGACATTGTACTTAAGTGAGTTGCACATGTAACATATCATATTGTTCCTAAAACAATCATTGTAGTGTGTTGAACGACTCCAATGTCACGTACCACGTGGGCGGGGGCGGGGGTGTTGGTGGAGCGCCTTATTTGACCTCATCATTTGATTCTAGTTTTCACATTGTGTTTCACGTATTGTACATGGTGATGTCCATGTTCCCACAGATGGCATTAATGATGTTATAGTGCGCAAGTGGATCTGGACGACTCAGTTGCACAGGTGTCTCCAGACACCTGCTTCACCACTGTCACACGTGCAAGTTGATCTGGGACTTCCACTTGTCATGTACGGTAGCATTTTTGGATGAATGTCTTACACATATATTGAGTTGTCACATTAATTTGCACACAACGTAATAGCCAAGAGCATTAGGCTTCAGTTCATCCAGCACTTAATTTAGAAACAGATGGATATACAATATATAAAATATATCAAATGAGCTGGGTATGAGAATGAGCTCAACTCCTCTCAAAATGGCCGGCTACATGTAGATTTTATGAAGGGACATTTTAGTAATTCAACTTTGATGACCGGCCTTTTATTTAGGTTAGGCCTCTGTTGGGCACACTTTAAGCTCATAAGCTAGTGTGCCCTTGCCAACGACGAGATTGAGGTCACCTATTTGGTTGGTATAGTATCATGAAAGTTCGGAGATTGAGATCTTTTAAATTTTTATCCGTCTCGACCAATCATAACTTGAGAAGAATCATTATTTTATTTGCAAATAACAAACAAACAAATACTAAACAAACACAACATTACATATTGCTCAACGCCTTTCCAGCATGAATATTATAGTTTTATAGAACACATCCCTAAATCATTCGTATCTTGATACTAGCCAACCAAATACTCATATTTTGTAAATAATCACCTAAATACTTTAAGTTACACAGAAATAGTCAATTTGGTTAATTTTGCAACTTAAAATATTTTAAATACGACATATCAAATACCTTTACGTTATATTGCATTAGTCCGTTTCAAAGAATATTTTCAAAATGCAAGAAAGCTTAAATGATTAATATCGAAATATGAATGATTTGAGGGATTTATATTAAAAAGAGAAATACGGGCGTCAACTAGCTAATGAGAAAATTGCGTCAAAAGACTATTCACCATATTTTGTCTTACCACTTGATCCATTTATTCTGATCTTCCTATTCTAAAACCCCACCATCAATTTTCAATTATATTTAAGGGATTTTGTTGGTTTACCATCGTGTCGCAGCAAAGTTTTTTTTGTAACAGTTAGATGAACAAGTAAACACATTGGATTTGCTTGTAAATTAGGGCCTTTTCTTTTGCAAGGAAAGGGGTTGGGAAAGTTGGGATTGGCACTATTCATGTACTTTCCAACCCAACTTTCCCATTTCTTGTTCTTTTGCTTGAAAGTTCAACGGGGAAAGTTTGCATACGTGGCACTTGAATTGACTAGTTTTGGGAAAGTTTGTATTCCAACAATTTTGTTGGGAAAGTTGTGGATTCCACAATTTTGTGGGTCCCAATATCCCATCTCTCTCTATCTCTCCCCTCCAACTCACCAACTTTCCACTTTCTCATTCCAACTTTCCAAACCCAAAAGAACACAAGAAAGGTAAGTGGACCCCACTTTACTTTCCAACCCCACTTTCCAAACAACTTTCCACCCAAAAGAACACAAAACTCTATTTTCTCTCTCCTCAGATTCCACAACTCCACAACTTTCCCATTTCAACTTTCAAGCAAAAGACCAGGCCCTTAGTGGGTTGCAAACATTTTTTTTCTTGTTAGTTTTTAGGTCTATCTTAAGCCTATAAACCATTGAAGCCCACTTGCGGCCCAGAAGCGATCTTTTTTTTGGGGCCCAGAAGCGATCTTTAGTAATCAAACACCGCCCACGAAATCTTTTTTATTTTGCCCGCCGAAAATCCCCACATCCCAATGATTTCACTGTCATCATCAGTGGCCGCATCTCCCAGCACCCTTCTCTGTTGCCACGCGTTTCTCACTTTCAAAAAGCCGATTCCTTTCGCCCTCAAATACTCTCCTCTTTCTCACATCACAACCCGCCGCCGTTGCCAAAACCCTCGCGCTCTCCTCAAACCCTCGCCCTCGCCCTCACCATCATCCTCTTGGCTGCAGACCTCGATGGAGGCCCTTATCCTTGCACTCCACTCGATCGAGGCCATTAAGTTCGGAACCTTCACCCTCAAGTCCGGCATATCCTCCCCAATCTACATCGACCTCCGCCTCATCGTCTCCCACCCCGCTCTCCTCACCCAGATCTCCTCCCTCCTATTCGCCTCGATCTCTTCTTCCTGCTCCTTTGATCTCGTCTGCGGCGTCCCCTACACCGCGCTTCCCATCGCCACGGTGCTCTCCGTCTCCCACTCGATCCCGATGGTGATGCGGCGGAAGGAGATCAAGTCCTACGGGACGGGGAAGGCAATCGAGGGATCGTTTGAGAAGGGCAAGGTTTGTCTGATCGTCGAGGATCTGGTGACCAGCGGGGCGTCGGTGCTTGAGACGGCGGCGCCGCTCAGGGAGGTGGGGCTGGAGGTGAGGGACGCGGTGGTGGTGATCGATCGGGAGCAAGGCGGGAGGGAGAATCTGGCGGGAAAGGGGATAAAGCTGCATTCTTTGGTGAGGCTGAGCGAGATGGTGGAGGTTCTGGTGAGGAATGGGAGGGTGACGGAGGAGAAGGCCAGGGAGGTGAGGGAGTTCCTGGATGCCAACCGGAGCGTTGGGGTTCCGGCAACTGCGCCAGCGCAGGCGGCGGCGGCACATAGGGTTAGGGTTTCTTATGGGGATAGGGCGGGTATGGTCAAGAATCCGACGGGAAGGAGGTTGCTTGAGGTGATGGAGATGAAGCAGAGTAATTTGTGCTTGGCGGCCGACGTGGGGACCGCCAAGGAATTGCTTGAGATTGCGGACAAGGTTTAATTTTTTTAAACTCTGTCATTTCTTAGTTGTTTGAAGCAAATAAGACAGTCTATCGAGTATCGTGTATGAAGTATAAATGATAAAATGGTGCTCGTATGAGAATAGTGGGATGAGAGTGACCGGCACTTTGAATTATGTCCTGACGTCCCAACCACATAAAACTATCACCACTTGTCTTGGTGGTATCGATTGAGAATTGCTATCTGCACCTCAATCTTTGAGGTGCAGATAGGAATGAGTGCAAAAAATTCCCTTTTTCGGCAAGAATGAGAGATTGGACAGCCCGGATGTGAAGTCCAAGCTGTTTTTTTGGGTAAAAAAGGACATGCACCTCAAATACTTTGAGGTGCATGCAGCATTTCTCTATCGATTTTGTTAGAATAATCAAGTGCTTATACATTATCAGGTATATGCATTTCCACCTTTGTAAAGATTCCTTTTTTGTTTAGGTCACCTCTTTTTTTAATGCCTATTCCTTTAAAAGCTAACAGCTTAAGATGGTATATGTTCGGCAATGTCTTACCTTTTACATTATTTGCAATTGGTTGGGTAAAAGTGGAAACTAATCATATAAGCAATTCATGGTTGTAAGCGTGAAAGCTTTATTTGTATTTTCACATTATGGTGTATTGTAATATTGATAAACCATTTTATATTTATTTCAAATTTCAAGTATGTGATGATGCATCTTCTTCACATGTTGGTTTGCCCTTATATCTGGAAATAACTTTCGGTTGCAGTATTCTCTAGGAACAAGTAAGGTAATGATGACCTTTGTGGAATGTTCATACTTACTTCTAGATTCTGCATATATGTTTATTCTTGCCCATTTGCATGAAGCATCTTTCAATGCTCATAGTTTTTCATTGGTTTCTTATCATGTTTATAGTTTGTGACTAATTTCTAGTGATTATAGTTCTTCTTGATAGCTTTATCCTTCTAACGTTAATATTACTTTTCTATAGTTCAATGGTGTGTGAACTATGTATTTACATATACTGTATACGTTTGTGCAGGTTGGACCAGAGATTTGCTTATTGAAAACCCATGTGGATATATTACCTGATTTTACACCAGAGTTCGGCTCTCAGCTTCGATCAGTAATCTCTCTTCACCTATAAATACTACACCAACTTTTCGAAGTGATCATTTATTCAATAGATAATTAATCACCTTTTCACTTTTACATTGTCCTTATGCAAACTATTTAACAACAATTGGCTTGATATATGTTCATGGAGTTGCCATGCAGCGCAAAAGGTTGCGCATATCAATCATAACTAATAT
Source organism: Scilla litardierei (assembly GCA_030789695.1). NCBI lineage: Eukaryota > Viridiplantae > Streptophyta > Magnoliopsida > Asparagales > Asparagaceae > Scilla > Scilla litardierei. Next base: position 148,636,434 of record CM061132.1, on the reverse strand, counting down.
TCACAAATATAGTGCATTAAAAAAGCTATCCTACATTAAACATCACTCTTTTGGTTTACATGCTCTTTTGTTACCATATCCACAATTCGTGGTTGCTTTCCTTTTTTTTTGATATTCAGTGTAGGTGGCTGCTCGGCAGCTCTTTGCACTCCTTAAATTGTTCTCCAGCACTGAGTTATTCGTCGTCAATGATGATATCAAGAAGTGGCGGCCAAGTACATTTCCCTGTCAAAATGGGTTCCGTGAATTGGGCACATGTTTATGGAATATTTGGGATCAGCCAGTTGGAAACTATGGACCAGAGGGATTTGCCCGCGTTCCTAAAAGACCCGTTTTTATTTTATATAAGGAACTTACCGTATTTGTGATAATTTTTAAGCGTGTTCGATGACCTATAGAGAGAGTCCATAAGGAGGGGAATGATGAAAGAATCAAAGATTGCCAAATGGAATTACATTCATCTTATAAGGGAAGTGAATGCTGAAAATTTTGTTAAATTGAATTAAGTTGATACTCTTAAGGCAGAAATGAAAACCAAAGAGCTAATTAGATTCTCAAAGGGCTATTTACTGTGGATTTTGTAGTCAACCATATCTTTAATCAATGTAAACATAAGATCACCTACTTTTTATCCTCCTTATATGTAGTTTATCTTGGGTAATCTTTGATTCTTTGCCCTCTAATTTCTGTTGTTTCCTTTCTTTTTGTAACTATTATGAAACAACGACGACGATAACAAAGTTTTTACCCCCATTTTGGGGGTTAGTTTCATGAATCCTTTTTTTATATTCTGCTCAGTTGATGACCATTTCTCAAACTATATAGGCAGTTTCTTACTGATGTCATTAAAGAGAACGTGCAAGGTGCAGTTTTTCCATGAATTCAATGCTGAAATATAGGGGCAACCTTATTTTCAATAACACATGTTGTGAACTGATTATCATCGTGTGTCAACATCCCTATTTTACTGAACCCTTAGTGTCTTTGGGATTAAATTTATGAATTTTGCATCAGATTTTTTTTTAAATTTTGCCTTTTTACACATCACTACTGCAGAACTTGCTTCATTTCAGACCTGCAATATTTAAATCATATTCATACTTTTGATCCTTCAGCTGTAGTTAGGTAATGACTATAGTTTTGTTGAAGATCGCAGATAAGCACAACTTTTTAATCTTTGAGGACCGTAAGTTTGCTGACATCGGAAATACAGTAACGATGCAGTATGAAGGGTGAGATGTGGCTGCCTTAATGTTTTACAGCTTGTAAATCATGTCTATCTAGGATCAATCTTTAACGCCTCTTTTGTAATTTAATAGTGTTTATATGTTCTCTATACTATTTGTTTCAGAGGCATCTTTCGCATTTTGGACTGGGCAGATATTGTTAATGCACATATCATCTCTGGACCTGGAATTGTGGATGGCCTTAAGTTGAAGGTCTCTAAAACTTCTGCCATATCATCAACACACACACACACACACATTGTCATATTATCAATTTTTACCTCAGAACCAACTTGTTCTGGTATTTATATAAATAACTATTAGCAGGGTTTGCCTAGAGGGAGAGGACTGTTGTTACTTGCGGAAATGAGCTCTGCTGGGAATCTTGCCACAGGAGATTACACCTCTGCCGCATTAAAAATTGCTGAACAACATTCAGATTTTGTCATTGGATTTATATCAGTTAACCCTGCATCATGGCAAGGTGGACCTGTAAACCAAGGATTTATCCATGCAACGCCAGGTGTTCAAATGGTTAAAGGACGTGACTCCTTAGGACAGCAATACAACACTCCATATTCTGTGAGTTCATTTTCCAGAATATATTTTTCGGGTTTATATTTATGCTTGTTTTAATTTTTTTGTACTTAAAAAGAAACATCTTAGGTGCAAGCCAGATATGGAATTTTCATATTCTAGTGAATTTAGTATTCAAATCCTGATAACTACCATCTGGCTAGAGAAATGAACTTCAGATTTGAGGGCATCATTTTTTCATTCAAATTTAACCCAAAGCACTATGATTTTGGAATTATTGAAGTCAGTGATTTTTGAAGAGAAATTGTGCAGGCATGTCAAAGGTGAAATTTGCATTGGGTTGACCCATCATAATATTAAAGTATGTTGTATGCCATGGGAACAAATAAGCAACTATAACTTTTTCTAATAGGTAGGAGACCTAGCACTTTCTTCCAGCAAGAATCGTGAATTGTAGAAATGTTGCAATTTGCATGAGAGAGGCAGTTAATGTTATTAAGTGTGCAGACCATTTCTTGAAACATAGGCTGAGTGTTGATTTGCATGCTTTCTGTTTTCACATTAACTGTCTTTTAATGCTAAGCCAAATTCTAGATAAACTTGTCATGGCAAACATGATATCATAAGTCATGTGATATGCCAAAAACAATCATGGTTTCCATCACAGTTCAACCAGCGTCTATGGTCCCCAGGCTCTTGGCGTGATTGCCACAAAGCCAATTTTCACGCATGGTACCAATGGGTGGGTGGTGTTTGGATCTCACATTGTATTCCTGAACGCACTGTCATCCTGATAGGATTCCGAAGAAAGATCCAATCTTTATTGATAAAAGAAGCAATTATGAAGATAATTGGATACAAAAGTAGGTGTACCCTCCTCCCAAGACGCCACTAGACAACGTCCGCACTCGTCTAATCTAAGATCTACTAGGAACTCTCAATAACAAAATTCGATAATCAAGCATATTAGGGCCGGCTACAACCCTCCCCTTTAATACAATTTCCCAAAATAATCAATTACTCAAATGCCCATACTCTAATAAAATAACCCAAAAGGCCCCAAAAGTGGGCCGAACCCATCATTATTTCGCCCCCGAAAACCACCTTGTCCTCAAGGTGGTGCATGAAGTCCCTGGCGGTCCTACTCCAAGTCGTGATCGTCATCCACTCCAGGGTCTTCATCCTCCACGTCCTCGTCATCACCGGCTATCAGCACTTGCAGCTTGCGCACCCCACAGTGGTGTCCTGGGGTGAGCCTCTCATCGCATCTGAAACACAGCCCTTTCTGTCTCTTCTCCTTCATCTCGGTGTCAGTCATCCGCTTGAACTGTCCCACTGCTGTCTGTGCGCTGCTCTTCTCCTCAATTTTCCCCTCACTCGCCTGATCTGTCCCTGTGGTAGCTTTCATCTCTCCTGACACAGCTGATGACCCGCGCTGCACCTGACCACCATATCCACTCCTAAATCTCCTCTCCTCAGCCTGAGCATTCTCGACCATTTGTGTCATCTCCATGACCTCTGACAGCCTCCTGGGCTTGTATGGCCGAACCCCCGCGCGAAGACTGGGCTTCAGCACCTTCATGAATGTGCCCTCTAGTGACTCGTCAGTTACTCCATGCACTCTTCCAGACAAGGTCTTAAACTTCTCAATGTAGTCCATTACCGGCCCCTCCTGCCTGAGGGCAAACAACTGCTCGTGAAGGTTTCCCAGGTGGGGATCCCGAAACTTCTCTAGAAGGAGATCCTTAAGCTCTTCCCAACTGCGAAAGTGTTGTCTCCTCTCCTTCCACTGATACCACCCCAAGGCGCTCCTCTCCATACAAATGGTCGCTGCCTCCAACTTCTGAGCCTTTGTCATGTGATAAGCAGTGAAATATCTCTCAGCCCTAAAAAGCCACGCATGCGGGTCCTCTCCATCAAACACATGCATTTTCAGCTTCCTTACTTTGCCATCACCCCCAAATGCCCCTGGTCTGGTCTCCCTTCGGTGCGTCTGTGCTGGTGATAATGCTGTCCTCTCTCATTATGGGTCTCATACCCTCCATGTGGCCCTCCTCCGCGGACTCTGTAATCCCTTCGCTGCCCTCATGGTTGTCCCCCATAATCTTCACACCCACCTCCAGCGCCAACGTCACCTCCGTGAACTCCACCTTCATCATAATGGTTCCTTCCCCCTCCTTCGTCCCAGTAGTAGTCTCCAGCCTGCCCGTGTCCCGGAAACTCAGGAGGACCCCGAAAATGATCCTCGGACCCGTGGCGATGCGGCGGAACCCCTGGAGGTCCAGATCTGCGATTCGCGCGTGCACCGTGCTCCGAAGTCACCCCTGGCGGCTGCCAACGGTGCGCCCAGGCAGGCCCGGCCCCCGGCAGGCCCGGCCGAGGCTGCCCGATGGCCGGGTGGGCCCTCCGGTGGCCCCGACAGGTTCGGCCGACCCTGCCGAAGGCCGACAGGGCCCCCCGAGGGCGGGGCGGTGATCTCCGCCCTCACCCGCTGTCGGCCGCCCCCTAGGGTTGAGATTGGGGGGGCGGCCGGCCTCCCTCGACGCTCTATTTGTGTTCTCCTCGATCCAGGGTTTGCCGAATCCCATCTTCTCGTTGAAAATCGCAAATTGGAAAGCCATCTGAGCAATGGCTTCCTCTGTTTTGTCTTGTTTCGCCGAGATCTCCCCCATGACCTTCGGTAAATGAACGATGGCCTGCTATTCGTCGCCACAGTTTTCTTCACCTCCTCGATCTCCGCATGATTTTTCTCCTCCGCCTCGCTTCGATCCTTGCTCCTTGTTGACGCCGCCATGGATCGTAGTCGCTCCGATACCAAATTGATAGGATTCCGAAGAAAGATCCAATCTTTATTGATACAAGAAGCAATTATGAAGATAATTGGATACAAAAGTAGGTGTATCCTCCTCCCAAGACGCCAATAGAGGACGTCTGCACTCATCTAATCTAAGATCTACTAGAAACTCTCAATAACAATTCGATAATCAAGCATATTAGGGCCGGCTACAACCCTCCCATTTAATACAATTTCCCAAAATAATCAATTACTCAAATGCCCTTGCTCTAATAAAATAACCCAAAAGGCCCCAAAAGTGGGCCGATCCCATCACATCCCTCCTCATCTTGAAGATTTCTTTAGCTGGTGTAACGTTCTCAAGAATTCAGGGTACATTCTGAAAGCTTGCTCTCACCAAAGCTCAGTTTGTGGGATTGCATATGAACTTTTCTGTTTGGTCTATTTAGCCGCGCTGCACTTATGGTGATGAAACAATGGGCCTAGGATGAAATAGGATGGCTGGGAACAAAATAAGCATTGATTTTTATTAACTTATTTTTTCATACTATGAAAAAAACCTTAATCCTTTACCTAGAAAGCATCTGCTTTCTTTCTGCTTTGGTAGACATCCCTTTATTCTTGTGACAATCTTTGGCCACTTGATGACATGGTGTGTAGTGCATCAATTTTATTCATGTTATTAATTGTGCTAATAGTAGTTTGGAAATTAATGAGTTTGTATTATTGCTCTGTTTTAGGTTGTCCATGCAATATGAAGTTTTTCAAGAGACCTGTAAGCAAAACCTACTTAAATTCTTACATGCATTGGTTGAAATTTAACAAAAATAAAAAAAATAAAATATTTTTGCTCTTTGATGGAATTTGGTGGCAAGAGATGCGTTGCATTTATCTTGTGGGAGTCAATAAAAACCCATGTTTCAGTTTCCCTCATCTCCTCTCATTTTGAGAGAGTGAGAGGGAGGGAGAGAGGGAGAGAGGGAGGGAGAGAGAGAGAGAGAGAGAGTTTTTTTTTGGGGGGGGATGAGACTGTGTAAAAAAGATAAGTTCTTGTGTTGGGAAAGAGGAGTATGTAGAGGGATAGCTCAATTTTATATTGGCTTAATTGCATGAAAATCCTGCCAAGTTTGCCTACATATGCTCATAAAACTCCTGTTTTTCAAGTTCATTAAAATAATTCAAGTTTCTAAATATTACCACTTTACAGCCTTCCATTACGGTGACATTAGAATATGCCAAAGAATATTCTCATGTGAGAAAACATGATTTTCTTATGACTCTTTGCCATTGTGTTTAGTCTAATTTACAAAAATATCTTGAGCACATATTCTTCTTCTATTCTATGGGAAGAACCATCTCTTTCACATTTGAGCAACCCCTAATCCTTCCATTTCTCCCCTTTATTGATCATAATTCTAATCTCATGCTCTTCCCCACTCTTCCTAACCCAAATCTCATATTCGCATCTAATCTTATTATTTTCGACATTACCCCATAGCTACATCAGCAAAATCTTGTAATATTACAATTTAGTAATTGAGATGCATTTGTTGTCTTGGCTTGTTGACAGTGTAATAAGAATCCATTTGTAGTGGTGGTGGGTGAAGCTTAGAAGTCTAGGAACTAGGGTTCTCCTTCAAGCTGCAGCCAACCCCGAATTGAGCCGGTTTCAGTTGAGCATGGTATGTTTATAACGACCGCCACATACCATACCTACCAATCTTTGGCAACCGACAGTTGGCCTGGCCACTGTTGGTGATACCTAGTCAGGATACCTCTGGAAACTCTTTATCTAACCAACAACTTAAGTTCTATGAATGAAAGGTACTATCGTCATACATTCTACACGCTAGATCTAATCAAACTCTTTGTTCAATAAAGGAAAGATAAATCTTTATGTGGCATACTCTTTCAATTTATGATTGTACTGAAGAATCATGTATAAAAGGAGAAATTGTAAATTAAACTTTTGGTTAAAAGCTATACCTCCACGGATTATTCATTCCCAACTCAAGAACTTCTCTCTGATACACGCATTTCATACACTCACTTCTCTCTTTCTTGTGGGAAAAATATGGGAAATGAGAGAAAAGTGAGGAAAACAAGGGGTTTTATTGACTCTACCTTCCACAAGTTCAACCCTACGCCTCTTATTACCAAATTCCATTAATGAGCAAAGGTGAAATTCTTTTATTTTATCGGTTGAAACTCAACACATCAAAGGTAGGTAAAGAATGAGATCTCTCCTCTCACCATTGTTATTGATACACACACAAATCGGTCGGGTATGTATATGATACATACCAAAATCCTAATATCTAATTATAACCCAAATTCTCTCATTGCTCCACCGCAAGCTAGCATGCACAATGATAATTTGGGACAAGCATAGCAATCAATATTTTAGCAATGTTCAGAAGATATTAGTGTTATCTTTTAGCTAACATATTTTGTTACGATTTGTGGACAAGTTGATTGATGCAAAATATCACACGAAACTCAAGCCACACTTCTTTTAGTAAAAATTCATAAGCATTATTTGCATGTAAAATTCAAAGGGAATTGATTTGCGCACCCACCGTTTTACTTCCATGCACATACCACTTATTTACAAGTTTGCCATTCAATTACATTATGTGCACATACCACTTATTCCTTTTTTACCCTCGTTCGTGCCCTGTCCCCTGCGGCCGCCCCCCGACGACGACGATGACTGATGACGATTTACTAGGGATTGGAATGGACGATGCGGAAGAGGGAGATGTGTGCTAAGGAGGTCAGAAGAGGGGGATTGGGGAGGTCGGAGGGGGTGGCGTCGCCTGCCAGTGTTCGTCATTCAAGCTATCGTTTTACGCACTACGCACACGAAGGGGATTTTCGGAAATTTGGCACTAGAAGTGTGCGGTGAGTAATTCCAGTGGCAAACGTGTAAATAAGTGGTATGTGTGCGGGAGTAATGGCAAACTTGTAAATAAGTGGTATGTGCACAGAGTAAAACGGTGGGTGCGCAAATCAATTCCCAAATACAAATTAACGGGAAACTGTCTCTTTATTTCATTATAAAAATTGTAATAACAGTCTTGAGTTGTATCCTTTAATAAATGTCCCACTATCTCTAGGAAAATTAACAAAAATAAAAAAATAACGATATCTAGAAGATGGTGTAACTTGATATGGATCTTAAATATCAAAATGGATTATAACTCAAATGAAATTGATTTTGACTTGCAAAACGCCTGATAGGAGGCTTGATGATGCTTGCCTATCTTATAATAATCACACTCTTAAGTTTAAAACAGAAGGCTCAACAAAGATTACTTGCTTAAGCTTTTATAGTGACAGATCACTCAAATGATGATGCCATTATGAGACTGTTTCAGGAGAAGAGACAGAAACTATACCCTCCAAAGGAGTCATTAGTGTCTAAATTGTACTTGTCAACAGCTTCACGGTATGAACCAATCTTCATCTTAGTTCAATGATCTTGAAACACACTACGATGGAAAAATGTTAGTGGACAATTTTTACTTTTGGTTAGCTCGCTAATAGACAACAAACTGTTAAAAATAAGAAACGTAAAAGATTGTTTAAGGGCAAGCCAAGGTAGAATGAACACCACAACCAGATAGGTGAATAGGATCCATCGGTAGTACTAACTGTAACTATGGAATGATTTGACAAATGTGATTGAAACTTATTTTTAATACCTGTTATGTAATTAGGTGCTTCAGAATCCAATATCCGAAGTGTATCGGGAGTTGCTAAAAAGCATTGGTGCCTGAAGTAGAAGCAATGATGCGATGTGTGAGTAGCTGAATGCACTAGCGAAGTGGACTGTGCAGTCTGAAATCGAAGGAATTGCTCATGCTCTAATTACAGAATCTGCATGGTTGGTCAAGATATCAAGGAATCTGTAGCAGTATGAGCATATGAGGATGAATTATCGACTGTTTATCTTATATTAGATGATCAAACTTCTCCATTTACCTATTTGAAACATGATTTGTGCACCCACAATGCACACACTGGCGGGATCCTGGCTAAAAGTAGAAATCATATGTCTGTTTGGAGTGTTTCCACGGCCTCCCAGGGCATCACGTACTCGACCCTGGCTATGGCCGCAGCCGTGGTCACGAGCATCTATCGTTGAACCCTCAACTTTAGAGTCATGAGTAGAGGTGCTTTCAATGTTAGTTGAAACTAACTCGCCTAGTTCTAGCATGTGTAGTCGAGAGCGAAGAAACTGAATCTCTACCGATTATATCTGCACTTGATTGGCAACAGATTGATTTATACCTTCTAAGAACTTGGCCGTAACAAGTTTGTCCTGATAGCGTTGCAGATGTCTAATATCGAGGATCGGTGGCTAATAAAAGTACAATTCATCAATAGTCCATTTTAACTCCGAATAACAGGAAGATAGATCCTTGTCTCTTTGATACAAGGAATACAGTTGCCCAGAGCTCAATTACTTTGGGGATGTTCGTTTAATTGGGGTGCTTCTTATGGAGTGTATCCTATACATTCTTTGTTGTCTGAAAGAAGATCACATTTGCATTCACAATTATCTTCACACTTTTCAGCTGCCAAGTAAGTGCACATCAATCATTACTATACCATTCTTCATATTCTTTGGAATTGGAGTCTTGAGGGTTATGTGTGATATGTTTCATCTTCTGTTGGCTACCAACAAAGACATAAAACAAACGAGCCCAAATAAGATAGTTACCATCTATTTTCACTGTGGTAATCGACAAAATCTTTGAAAGGATGGTCTTGTAGCAGAAATTGGATATTCTTATTCAGATCTGAATCAGAAAGATGAGAGAGAGTGAAGGGATGGCAAATGGGTTTGTCATGGTGGTAGTTGTCGTTGGTTTACAGTAAAGAAGAAGATGGATGTGATGCGATTCGCTAGGGATTTGAGGATAAAAATGGGATTTTTATTGGATCTCAGATCTGAAATTATAGGAAAACCTACTACAAATCAACTACTCGCTAAATAACAACTACAATTTAAAAGGACGACTAGCTAAGGATTAATCTAGGGGATAAACTAATAAAAAGAAAATACTCTCAATTTTCGCATAAGAATTAGGGCCGGCTCAACCCCCTTAAATAGCCAAACACCCCCCAAAAGTCAATTTACCCAAATGCCCCTCTTCCCAAATACCGGCCGCAACACTACTCCGCCCCGGAAAAACCACCTTGTCCTCAAGGTGGTGCGTGAAGGGTATGGTCAGCTACTCCACGTGCAGGTGCTCCGGATCATCGTCCGCGCCGGCCTCCAACATTATCACACTTTCTTCTCCCTCTTCTTCGTCATTCACTATCAGGATCTGAAGAGTACGATTTCCGCACCGGTGCCCTGGGGTAAACTTCTCGTCGCATTTAAAACACATGCCCTTGGTCCGTTTGTCACGAATCTCTGCCTCGGTCATTCTTCGTGTATGCCCCCCAGGTCGTAGTTCCATCCCCTTCTCCTTGGTAACCACGGTGCCGTCAGTGGATGTTGCCCCTCCTGCGGCCCCCTTTTGTCCTCCTCCCGGATCCGGCACTCGAAAGGTAGAGCCTCCCCACGTTCCGCGGGCTCTCCGCTCCGTCTCCTGGTGATCCTCTACCTTCCTGGCCAGTGCCATCATCCCCCGCAAACCAACGGGCTCAAACTGTCTCAGACCCGACCGCACCGTGGGCTTTAGCCCCTTCATGAAACAGCCCTCCAGTGACTCCTCAGAGACTCCCCGAACTCGGTGGCAGAGCGACTCGAACTTCTTGATGTAATCACCCACGCTCCCCTCCTGCCTCAGCGAGTACAGCCTCTCGAACACGCCGTCAGCCGGACCTCCTCCAAATCGCTCTGTTAAGAGCGTCGTAAACTCAGCCCATGTCTGAAAAGGCCGCTGCTGATCTGTCCAACGGAACCAGCCCAAAGCCTCTCCCTCCAGGCAGACCCCTATCGCCCGTAGCCAATCCTCCCCTGGGACAGCGGACACCTCCAAGTACCTCAATTTACCCAAATGAGGGATGTGGTGTGGCATTGCAACGGTGGATGGTGATCGTGGCTGGTGACAATGAGAAGAAAAGGAGGAGGAGGATGCAAAGAAGATGGGGCGGATGGGGTTGGTTGGGAGCAAAGATGAGGAAATAGCAGAGGTAGAGGTGGCGGACGCTGTGGATGTTGAGGCGTGGCAGTTGTAAGAGGGGAGGATGGCGGTGGTGGCAAAGGTGAGGGTGACGGAGATGGCACATGTAATTTTTTGATGGAATCTACTGTTAGGGTTTTTGTTTGAACTCGTTCTGATACAATGGTTAACCTCAACACATCAAAAACTAGGTAGAGAATGGGACCTCCCCCCTCACAGTTATCATCGATATATATAGATGCACTAACTGGTTGGGTATGTATATACCCAAAACCCAATATCTACGTTCAACCCAAATATTGTCAACATTGTCTTTTTTGTTAAGTTCCAACCAATGCATGTAAGAGTTCATACCTTTGTGGAGATTTAAAATGTTGATTCCACAAATTGGGCCGACTTTTATTTGTAGATCCAATTCTTGTTTTCATCAAGTTTAGAAAAAATTCATCTTCCTCTAGGGTTTGATGCACATCCACATTCTCGATAGCATGCACATCCACAATAAATCTTCGATCGATGGTTATTTTTATTCGGGTCTTTTTTCCAGCATTTTCGGAACTTTCACGAATCCACATCGTGTGCAGGTTATTCATGACAGAGGGAGTGATATCATCATAGTCGGGCGTGGGATCATCAAGGCAGCCAGCCCTGCGGATGCAGCGAGAGACTACCGAGTTCAGGGGTGGGATGCCTACAAGGCAAGTTGCCCGTAGAGCACCTTGTCGATTTTAATTTCTTAGACGAACTACGGTTTTCCAAGTAGATATTTATTTTTAATTTAAGCCACTTGTGCTTGTATGCGAACGTTGAGTGTATATTCAAGCGCCTAATCTGTGCAAGCTGGACCACGTATTGAATGCTTCATTGCTCTTGAATGCATAAATATTTTTGGTAATATTTTTCCTGTTATCAATCCTTGTAGAATTTGCAGTATCCTGCTTCTGTACTTTAAGTGATGGTGTGAGTTTTTCGGGACTGGGTTGAATCTCTTGATGCATTTTAGCGACATTGTGTTGGAATGATAAATGACGTGACGCACGCCAACCTCAAAAACATCAACTGGCCACCAATTCACCAGACAACATATACAACTTGGTGACACTATCCATGCTTTTATAAAATTAAAGGCATACAGAGAAAAATGTTCAAATAAGATGCTGAGCTAAAAATGCTCTCATGAGAAAAAATACCTCAATGTTTGGGAATACTTTCATATATATAGGCATACCGTATGGTTTATATTCTTACAAGTTAATACCTATATATATATATGTGAAGATACACCCAATTGGTAAGGTATTTAAACCTCTTGAACGGGTCGCGAGCTTGAAACCTTTAATTTTCCATTCTCCGGTCTTTTGTTGTGTTTCATTTTTAAAATTTGTCGATATCAACTCTCAAAATCTTTCTTCCTTCTTGTCAACAACTCGCAATTTTAACTCCTTTACTAATGTACGACAAAAATAGAACAGAAGCCCGTCTAGCTCAGTAGGTAGAGCGCAAGGCTCTTAACCTTGTGGTCGTGGGTTCGAGCCCCACGGTGGGCGTCTTTTTATATTTCTTTACCCCCGTTTTTTTTAAAAATAAATAAATAATAAATTAGAAAAAAGAGAGAGTGTGTCACATGTGGTTGAATGCGTTTGCTCGAACTGATGTGGGCCCATGCGGACCCATCTCAGTCGGGGGATTGCTGACGTGGACCGGTTACCCTAAGAACCCTAGAGGAAACCCTCTCTATTTGGTGCGCGGAATCTCGTATCCTGTATCACTACTTCAAATCCCTAGTTCCAACGTCTCTTAGAATCTTATACCCTAGTTTTTACTTCAAATCTCCCTCTTTTATACTTTTATCAACACTCACACTTCATTAGTACACAAAAGGTTTGCTCATCATCAAAATATCGTAGGGTTGACTCAATCCTCAACGCTTTGATCGTTCGAGCGAACTTTTGAAGCAACCCTGCACCTTGCTTGCGTTTCTAATCTTCCTCCATGTGTTTTGCTTGGCGAATGAAGTACAGCGGACTATCAACTTGCATCGGTATTCCTATCAGGTTGGCCAAGGGCCACACCTCAAGCAGTCAGACGATCGAAGAATAGTCAAGAATAAAAGTCGGGTCCTGCTAAATACACCGCAGATATGGAGGTTTATTTATGTCTTTTTGTCATTTTTGACAAAACAATCATATCATATCATATCAAAGATGATGGATGTGACACTCTGTTGTGACTGTTTGCCAAAAATGGCAAAGAAATTGGATACACGGCACCTCATTCTCTTCGGTATATTTAGCCAGTATCTAAAAATCACAATAGATAAACCGTACAATACACACAATTTCAGAATCAAGAATAAACAGTTTCCAAGATAGTTGATAACATCCGAAACGTACGCGGAATTTCAGAAGAAACCAGGAAGAAATGATATACAACACACACTACAGATAGTAAAATTCTTGGTATCTCCATTCACTGGTTTTCTCCATGCATCATCACTACAAGCAAAGAGAGATTTGCCTTCAACCATCTTAAGTGGGCACATGATCAGCAAGCCCTAAGTTAACCACCAAATGAAAAAAAGGAGTAGGCTGACTAACAAAGACATACTTCATGAATTAGTAGCAAGTGTCGGTTCCTATTTCATTGTTCCTTCCAAATTCTACCCGTGACCCGCAGCTTCAGCTCCTTCCGGTCTCCCCCAGAGAAGAAGAGGGCGATGTTGCGTTGGATGACAAGGCCATCGTAGCTGTCACGAACCTTCCTGTGGCTGTCCCTTATGCTTCGGGGAACCCCTTGCCATATCATCTTGCGTCCATTGGCTCCGACCTCCAGGCTGTAGCTGTAGTTTTTGGCCTCGCTATCGTCCCCCATGAAACGCAAGAACGCTATGTACACTGGAGCCATGCCCAGCTGAAATGCCTCAAAATGCAAGCAGAAATATTGTCCGAAGCAACTGAAAACCTGGCAAGCATGTCAAAAAAAAAAGCTCAAACATAACATTTTGGTTACTGCAAGTACACATCAAGCTCGGAAATTAAGGCCCGAAAGTGATAAGACTAAGTGTCAATCCTTAATATCGATTCTAGAGGGTGTCATGGATGATATATATGCACAGCGATGCAAGAAATCGCACAATCAAAATATCATTAAACGAAACCAGTGGGCTTTAGGAAAAATACCGTCAGCATCCATGTCGCATTCTCCACTTCATGAGGATTTGATTTGACATATCTATGGTTGAAAGTGCTTCCATTATGCATATCAACCTTGTGATCATCTTTAAGGTGAGTCACCAAAGAAGGAATATCGCCTACAACAGTGCACTCAGATCCAGCATACGGACAGTTGTACGGCCGAAAGATGCACTGCGATTCATGCTTCAACTTGCAGTAGTAGGGATAGATACCGATGCATCCAAAGCTTTGGTACTTGCAAGGCAATTCAAGAGAAGCAGCCACTTTCTCGAGAGCAAGGCATCTAATGTTTCCCAGTTCATGCCTGCATGTGGGACATCGATTGTGCACCCTTGGCTTGCAACCAGAGCAAAGAGTATGACCATTTGAACACTGCAAACACAATTGGAGAATAATACGTATTTGGGCAACTCAATCTAAATTTTAGGCCCACAACATAATCAAGACACAAAAATTCAACAAACACCGAAGGCTTTGGATGTTGAAAAGCAAACTAAAAGCAACCTGCCATATAACCATCATGCTCTTGAAAAGGACAAGCAAAAAGAATATGCGGTTCAGGAAAAAGGATGTTGACAAGACTGAAATGCTAGCCTAATATTGACATCAGGGTTTGTATCAGACATCTGCTCGTAATTTTGACCTTAAAGCTCACCCTGCATGGATTACCCAGGCCATATGAAATAGGCAGTGAGGATGCATGACAAAACAATACATGACATGGAATGCTGAGGCTTCATAGATAGAAAAGGAATTGGAGTTTTACATAACGTAGACTCCAGATTGCCAAAGAATCAACAACATAAATCCATCGCCGATGAAGCGATCTCCAGAAACATCAACTAGTTATTCACACCCTAAGAACTTTCAAAAAAGTAATAATGTAAGCTATTCTCACTTCTTCCTTCACAGATGCATGTATCATGTCAATCCTAGAGACAAAATATAGTAACCGATTTCAATATATGATACATTTAAGTGCAAAATATAACATATAAACATCATGGCTTAATTTGATATATGAAGTGATAATAATGTCAACTAGTCATTCACACCCTAAGAACTTCAAAAAAGTAATAATGTAAGCTATTCTCACTTCTTCCTTCACAGATGCAGGTATCATGTCAATCCTAGAGACAAAATATAGTAACCGATTTCAATATATCATACATTTAAGTGCAAAATATAACATATAAACATCATGGCTTAATTTGATATATGAAGTGATAATGTCATATGTAAAAAGAACAAAGAAAAATAATAATCTTAACTCTAGAGAAAAAAACATGTTACAATAATAAGTATTCAAGGAAAGTCAGAGACAAAGCATGAATAATATCTTTAAATAATTCTAGTACTTTGGTATGTGCGCTATACATATGGACACTATGGATGAGACAAAAACTGTGGATGACACATAATAGAAACTGATATATTTTAAGCCTTATCTTGGTCAAATGAGTTTGATTAAGTTAGGTCTTCCCACAATCTAATTGAGACATCAATTCTTTTTTGAACAAAGAGATATTAATAACGATGAGCGAAACTAAAATCATATAAATCTTTCTATTTGCTTCTCTTTTTACTCCAAATTGTGTCTAATTTTAAGGGTTGGTTGGTTGAATTAAATTTATGCTTCAAACTTGGTTTCTAGGCATGACACGAGCGTGTCATGCCCAACTCAAGAGCCGTGCAGATGTGGCAGAGCATCCTAGGCCAGTGACACGATCGTGCCAACTATTGTACTAGGTTGGCACGGTCATGTACTGTTTACAAAAAGTTTTTGGGCCAGTCACACGATCGTGCCAACTTTTGTACTGGGTTGGCACAGTCATGTTGGCTTTAGCAAAACGTCCCGTTTTTCGAGCAACATAGTTGACACGATCGTACATAGTGCCAGTTGGGTTTTCAGCCAGATGCAGATTTTACTTTGAGCTGTTGATTTGATACATGATCAAATCAAACGACCACGACTTAAAACGGCCTTTATAACCCGCATTCTTAGGACGAATTCCTATGTGGAGAGCATAAAGAATAAAGGCAAGGAGATTCAACGACGGATACAATTCTAAAGAGAGAGATAGTCTTATTTCTAGGGGTTTGCGAGATTACTTCATTGAGTGAGCGTGAGATAGTTTGAGATCTAGAGTACTAAACTCAAATATCAATATAGTTGCACTTTTGTTGAAGAAGATCTAAAGGCATCGGGTGTAATCAACGTGTAAACGTTTCATCTCTGATCTAGTGGATTCTCGTTAACGGAAGGCTGGACGTTGGTGAGACCGAACCGGGGTAAAGCGCTTGTGTCTTCTGTGTTTTGCTTGAATTTATCTTTATTACTTGTGTGGTGCTTGGTTCTTGTTCTTGTTATTTTTTCTATTCCTAGATCTACTGCATTTGTTGGTGCTTCCCCTGAAAGAATCACACATGTTGGACTTGATTGTGGTTCGTGAGGTAATTTCATCCCAACCGTTTGAAACCTTTGTAACTAAACAAATCCAGTGAATCGATAAGGTAAATGAATATTTAGCTTATAACATGTAACTATTTTTTATAGGTCACTATATATTTTATTTTACATGGTCACTAATTTTTTTCGTTCTTATTAATTGTTCTGAAAAAGAAAAATAATGAATGAGTAATTCAAAAATATATTGTAAATATAACATGTGCATATTAAATTAATAAGCACTTCAAAGCAAACATACGTTAGATGAATAGATCTTATTCCTATTTCATTCCTTTTCTTTTGTTTTCGTTATTTTCCCATCATTTTCTTTAGTTTAATGTTAATTTTCTTTCCATATAAATACCAACCTTCCTAAGTTAGGTGATGCTTCTACACAGAGAAGAACGATGGAAGTGTGTGTGCTTTTGGAAATAAGGGGATGAAATTTTTTTAGCACACATTATTTTCTTTATATTCTAAAAGTAGATACAACATTTTTAAGAAAAAAATGATGGTTGAGATTCATATGGGGTTTTGATATGAGAATAATTAATCTAACATTATTGGAAATAGGGATGGCAAAAGGGTCGGTTCAGGTCAGGTTTGGGTCGGGCCAGGTTTGACCCAACCCGGATCGGGTCAGGTTTTACCCAATCCAGCTATGTATAAATCCAAATCTGAATCAAATTGAATCCAAGGCAATGTTCATAAATTCATACCTGATGCGACATACTAAGTGGGTCAGGTTCTGGTCAGGTACCCAACACCTTTCTAAAGATAAAATTAAAAAAAAGGATACAATATGCTCTTAGCATGGGTCGAACCCGAGCCACCAACAACAACAGATTTAAATATTACAACATCAAACACACCATCCATCTTGTGCTTATGCCTTAAAATTAAAAAAACCACAACAAATAAGCACCTATTAGGTGTTGAGCCTATGACCAATGCAAAAGAGCGGCAACCATATCAAACTACCAACCAATAATCCCAACTTCACTTGTTCGTTTTATCCATATACAAAATATATATTATTATATATGGGTTGCATCTAGGTGCATTCAGTTTGAAGGGTCAAACCCAAACTCAACCCAAATTATATCCGGGTCAATCATGTCAACCCAGATTTGACCCGAACATGGATAAGCCTCGAGGCCGAGTTTGGATAGGGTCGGGTTCATTTTGCGACCCCCTAGTTGGAAGCCAAAGCATTTTCTCTATGTTTTGAAAACAGATTTTTATTTTTATTTATTTATAGTGAACATTTGAGCTTCTTTTGGCATTTAAGACGGGTTCAATTAGGTGTTGAGCCTAGACCAATGCAAAAGAGCTCAAACTACCAACCAATGTTCGTTTTATCCATATTGGGTTGCATCTAGGTGATTCAGTTTGAAGGGTCTCCGGGTCAATCATGTCAGATTTGACCCGAACATGACCCCCTAGTTGGAAGATAGTGAACATTTGAGCCTTTTGGCATTTAAGACATTTTTATTAGGTGTTGAGCCTATGACCAATGCAAAAGAGCGGCAACCATATCAAACTACCAACCAATCTTGTTCGTTTTATCCATATACAAAATATATATTATTATATATGGGTTGCATCTAGGTCATTCAGTTTGAAGGGTCAAACCCAAACTCAACCCAAATTATATCCGGGTCAATCATGTCAACCCAGATTTGACCCGAACATGGATAAGCCTCGAGGCCGAGTTTGGATAGGGTCGGGTTCATTTTGCGACCCCCTAGTTGGAAGCCAAAGCATTTTCTCTATGTTTTGAAAACAGATTTTTATTTTTATTTATTTATAGTGAACATTTGAGCTTCTTTTGGCATTTAAGACGGGTACAAATAAGAAGACCTTCATCTAACATATCTTTATCTGGATAGTTAGATCATTATGTACCATGATTCTTTTAATATTTTAATGTTTAAAACTGATATAAGTAGGGTTGTTACATCAATCCATGCCATCAAATTAGAGTTCCAATTCCAATTGGGAGGGAAGAGAGGGTGGGGTGTTATGATAATAAAGAATAGAGACATGCGCATAGTAACACATAAGAGGCTAAAAATTTGCCCAAAATATCTAGTGACTCTACTCCTGACTTGAACGGCTTTCCTTTGATATGGATGTGGATATTTGACGTCATTGATATTATATAATAAAAAGCAAACTGCTGCTGAGATAATGATCTTAACATGGAGTAAATCTGGTTGTGGAAAAAAGTGTTAAAAAAGACAACTATAACAACAAGAAATAATCAGTTGATACAAAATGACAATAGGAGGTAGGATGTTAAATAAGGATACCTGATGGATGGGAGGGTACATAGCATTTAAACAAACAGGACATTCCAAGAGTTCCCGAACATTGCTAGCAACAACCACATTCGATTTGGGTGAGTGCGGAATATGGTCACCTATATGCTCAATATCCTCCGTATTATCTTCAATTCTGGGAGGGTCAATGACCTCAGGATTTACTCTCACATCATCAAAGTATGTATTGCCTGAGGCCATAACTTGAGAGCAAAAGAAGATACACAGACCTGCATGCAAAATGGAGTAAATAATACCGCATGCAGTAGGGGGCAAATAAATAACAGTATCTTTTCCAGTGCAAGCACATTTCAATTTAACAATAAAGCAAAATAAATTGATAATGAAATTTTCCTCGATACATAAATGATGTTGATAAATGATAGGCAATCTCCAAGAGTGCTCTTGGCTGAGCATGCCTTTGTTGTGTCCATTATGAATACCAATACCAGTAATTCTCTATTTGAGATAAATGAAGTTATTGAGAAAATAGAGAAAACCTAAGTAATATAACAAGAGGAAAACCGAAAAAGCAGCAATGAATCAGCCTACAAGAGCATCAAGCACTTGCTAACTTCACTCCAATTGGGAAACACGGCTAACTCCTAAATGGCAATAATCTAAGAAGTAATACAGAAGTTATGGGAAAAGGTGCACATGACGTAATGATTTCCTTCATGGAAATTGTGACCAATAAGGCTCATAGTTCACTATTTGGTTTTATCCTTAAGCACATGTGAAAAGCTTTCCAATATAGGGAATTTCCATTTGCAGCAACCAGCTTACCATTTTGTTACAACTATCCAAGTTCTCAATTCCATCACAAAGGATAAAAAGAAAAGGAGAAAACAACAACCAACAACAGCAGCAGCTAGTGTTACATGGTCACTGGACATGGGTGTCAAGTGCCCAAGTGTCATAAGGTGCCCGACACCGCAAATCTTTTATTGTAGGATAGGGGTCACATCTATAATAATATATATTTATACATTATATTACATATTTAGAGTAATTATTACATATTATAAGTAATTACAGCCAATGAGAAATCCTTGCTCAGTTGCTTTACATCCCAGTTTTTTCAGAAGTAATTCAGGGTCATGGACAGAAGAGCACCAGAGCAAATACTGCTTGCTCCAAGAGATCGCCAATTGATGTCCTTGAACAGCAACTCTCTCATCATTGCTTATTCTCCCTAGAGATCCTGTTAACATCCTAGACAATGGATTACAAAGCTTCAACAATTGCTCGTCTAGAAGAACGGGCATGTGAAAGTGGACGAAGAAGAAGATAATTTGTATTGCTTGATGATTATGGTTACAAGAGTTATCCCATATATACATAGTACACGAATCATGATTGTGCACAAGAGCCCAAGAGCCAACACCAAAATCCAAGCATCGCGTACACATGAACCAAGGACACAAACTAGACCAGGGACCAACCAGAGAACCAAAGAGACACGTTACTATTCCTTAGATAAACTAATTATCATCTTAACACCTACAAATTTACAATCTTCCTAGCAGATGCAAATAAGTCATTCAAGCTACCAGCCGAGACATGTAAAGATTTTCCTAGCATTTCAGCGAGCAACATGCATGTGCTGCCGTCAAGAGGTTCACGGCATGAAAAACTCCCTCAGCTCATGGGCCGCATGCAGAGGCTAAAACAGTTAACTCACACATTCAACTGTTATAATTGCCCTCATGGCCGAGCATTTGAAATTCCCACTAGAAGCGCATGAATTAATAACTTCGGAATTGATCATAAAGGGCTAATCTTTGAGTTTCAAGTCAGACCAACCACACCCACTTGATTCAAATATCTATACACATCAAACCAATCCCTTAAAGACAGACAATGGGGACAATGCAACATATTTTCCTTAAGAATGATAGTCATGTTTTAGCAGAAATGATCTTCAAGCAAAAAAAAATGATTCAAATGCTAAATCAAAGCTATCCCTTTTACAAAATCAAACAATGCACATCAACCTAGACGAATAGTTAAACGCATGACCGCTAGAACTGCATCCCTTAAAATTGACGCCAAATCAACAACTAAATTCTTTAGATCTACCCAATCTAGCAAAAAACCAAACCCAAAATAAACCCAATCCGAATCCAAACTCCAAAAAGCACATTCAAAAACTCCCAAGAGACGAAGATTTCGAAAAGGAAACAAGCAAATAATTCAAAATGAGTAAAATCTTGTTACCAGCACGAGAAGAACGAGGAGCAGAGTCAAAACCCTCAGTTGAATTTCAGAGGAAGCAGCGACGAGGGTTTATAAGAACGAGGGGAAGAGAGAATTCGAAATAAAGGCCGTTGCTTTTTCCCCCTTATTTTAAAAAAATCCTCTCTTTCTCTCTCCTCTTTCTTCGTTCTGAGGGGTGACTGTAATAAAAAGAGTTTTTTTAATAAAAAAAATTTGTTGGGTACTCGTTCAGTCGTTCGTCTCGGGGAGGGAAGAATGCGGTGTGATGTCCCTCCGGACCTCGGGAACTCTCAAAGCTGTGCCCGCCCGAGTTTAACGGCGGATGCCGCGTTTGGATTATTTTGAATGGGGGAGGCCGGAGGCTGGCCGGCTGTGTCTTCGCCTGGTGCCACGTGGCAGGACAAGAGTCGCGTGAGATTCAAACGGCGGTTCTTTTACGCCGGTTCACGCGTGAGCTCTGCGGGCCCCACCCTGCATTAAATAAACGGCGTCTGGCAACGGACGCGCCCACTGGGGCCCACAAAAGCGTAGTTAGAGTTGGGTTAACTTCTAAAATATTTTTTTTAAAAAAAATAAAAGCTATATTATTTTATTTTCTGGATTTTATTTGTAGTGGTTGATAATACCATAAACGTCACGTGTGAAGCTTTCACGTGAAAAGGGAAATAAAATACTAATACACTAATTAGATATTGTTGATGTCTAACTTGTGAAAATGGATATTTGATTAGAGATTAAGGTGGTTGAGAAAACGCCAAAGCACGTTACCGTTATGCCACACTCAGCCCCAACTCATTTGAAATTTTAGGAGGAAGGGAAACATCTAAACAAAAAGCTCAATAATTTTTCAAAAGAGAATAATAAGTATAGTTGACAGGTAAATCAGTCCCACAGGTAAATCAGCCCCAACGTCTTTGGTGACTTGGCGTTCCGTCTACTGAAGAGTGACCCGAGGAAGAAGGATGATCTCGGGTCGGGGAGAGCCAAGTCCGAGCTGTTGGGTTGAAGCCCGACTCAGCTCCGAGCTAATAGAGATCGTCAATGGGTTTGGATCTGAGTTCCAACCCACATCCTCTCCGATGCTTAAGTCAGTGTATGACTAAAAGGAGCTCGGAGCAGCTAGGTCCGACCTATATCGATGTCGTCCGATCACTGTCTCGCGGAGCTATGGATGAAGGAATATAGAGTGGAACAGATATTAAAGTGTCAGAGTACCTAAGTGTTTAGTATATCTGAAGATTGATCCATGTCTTATCGTCATTGAGACTACTTATAGGTTGAATGTTACCCCTTAGTGCCATTAGTGGATAACGGCATCACCCTTGTTGTTGTGCGGCGGAGCCCAACTCTGCCAACACAAGACACAGTGGAATACTCAAGATCGTGCAGACCGAGGACGAAAGATCAGTAGCAAACAAATAGAGCACAAACAAGATTGCTTTTAGGCTGTGGACGGCCAAGGGGGAACACCACTGAGCTTTATTACGAAAGGAGATAACAATATAAATCCTATCTTCGTCCAACGAAAAAGAAACACAAAAGATCTCTCCAAAAGCTCACAATACAATCTCTCAAAGTTGGCTCTTACAAATGGCCGCTCTCTCAAAGGATACAATGGTGTCCACATGAAACCATAACCTAAACCCCCATATTTATAACCCTATGTTACAATATGTGTCATCATTGGCTAGGGATTCCTAAGGATACGGATCCCAACAATTACGGCATCCAATCCAATCAGCGCTTCAATCTATGCGTCACACATTAGTGGGACCTCTGTCGCTTCCTAGTCAGCCGCATCCAATGGGCTCCCTTCGATAGATCGACCTTCCTTCTGTGTCGAATGACTCAAGTGTCGAGCCTCGCATACGAGCCTTCATCCTTCGAGCCTTCAATCGCCCGATCGATCGAATACGGACTCTAACTGCGTTACGCTCTGTCACACCCCGCTTCCCATAATACCCGGGAGCGAGGACGCGACGAAGGTCTACATGTGCACAAAACAAGGAGGAATTTTTTTCTTCTTCTTCCTTGTTCGATGCACATTAAGCGTCTGTAGTAATTCCATCGAAGGCAGATCCTTGTCATGCAAACTCAGAGAGACAACACACAACATCTTTATTATCCCAATAGATGATAAGTAGTACAGGACTGGGCCTTATAGTACGGCCTACATCGACTCGACAGAAAAGTGAAGTACATCACTCGAAAGTAAATAGCACACTGGCGATAAGGAAAACACACTGACAGTGAAAAGCGGATGATGTGGTCGAATCGGGAACTCCTACTTCTCAGCAAGCGCGGGCTCAGTAACGTCCTTTGATCCCTAGTCCGCGGGATCGTCCTCAGTGTAGTACTCCACGTACTCCATCGGCTCGTAGTCTGACATGCATTTCAAGAAAACAATGAAATACATGTCAGCGCTAAGCGGCAAGTAATAACCAACAGAAAGTAAAAGTGGCAAAGCAATGGACGAACAAGAGGTAACAAATGTCGCTTGACTATCTAATAGTGTAGGCAAGCCTAATAATAAGAAGTCTAACTTAACTTCCAAATCAGCCAGTCAGTCAGGGCTTGAAGGCACAGGTCATTACTATGACCGCAGGACAAGTCCTTTGGTTGACCAACCCCCTTCCCATTCCTTTCTAGACACTGATTCGGTCGTAATTTAAGACTGCTTGTTATTACGCCGCTCTGCCACGTTTGAGTAGTCTTGACTTAGTCAGTAGAACAGTGGTATCAAGTCACCAATAGTAGCATAGTAACAAACAAGCTAGTGCATCAGCCTTAAATGCCGCAAGGGCCCAATAGTGTGCTCCGTGGATGTGCTCCGTAAATGCACGAAGGCCCAATAGTGTGTGCCGTAATGTGCTCCGTAAATGACCGAGGGCCCAATAGTGTGTGCGACAACCATAAACACAAATATGTGTGAGTACTTGCGTACAGTAAAACACAGTAGGAGGTGGTTGATACTTGCATACACCCGGTAATTACTTGCATATATAGATACAGTAGTACTTGGTAAATACGTGCATATATATACGGTAGAAATACTTGCAGTATTTACTTGCATATATATAAGGTAGAAATACTTGCAACACACACATATATACGGTATTTACTTGCCTGTAGTCGTGACCGGTTGTAGTCCGGTTCCTTGGACGGGTCTCGTACCGCGTCTGGGAGTCGGTGTCTTTCCGGAACGTCTACCTACAAACACCACACGCACGCACCCATATTTTATTCATTAATAACCAAGATTACAAAGTTCGTACTACGTGCATGTATGCACGTATACGTATACTTGTATGAAAATAACAAAATAATTCCTAAATCAAAACCCTTAAAAAATTTCGTTAAAAATCCTTTCTAAATCACCTTCACAAATTCCTACTTAATTCCTTTACAAATTTTCCATACACATCTCTCATTTCTAATTAAATCTCTTCACATTCTCCCCCCCCCCCCCCCCCCCTTCAAAAGTGGCAGCACACACAAAAAAAAACTGGGAATTTTTTTTTCAAAATTTTCATTTCATCTTTCTCCTTCCTCTTCTTTGTTCCTCTTGTAGATGATTCAATGGTGGAAGAGGGGAGACCCAAGCAAGGAGCCAAGGAGGGGAGGTTGGGGAGGGGTGACCGGCCACCTGACGGGCCGCCGCCGGCCGCCGGCCGAAAAATGTCCAGATTTGTGTTTGTTTTTGTTTGTTTTTGTTGTTTGATTGATTATTGTGTAGAATCAATGGGGAATGGAGAGAGAGTTGTAGAGGGATGGAGAGGGGATCAAGGGAAGGCACCATATCGTATGGCGCCAGCAGAGTTGGAGGAATTGCGTAGGCAGTTGGATGAGCTTATGCAGAAGGGTTATATCAACCCTAGTGTGTCTCCGTGGGGAGCACCAGTATTGTTGGTGAAGAAGAAGGATGGTTCGCGTCGCATGTGCGTGGACTATCGGGAGCTGAATGCGGTGACCATTAAGAACAAATACCCGTTGCCTCGCATCGATGATATTTTCGATCAGCTTGGAGGATCGAGGGTATTTTCTAAGTTGGATTTGAGGAGTGGTTACCATCAGTTGAAGGTGAAGAAGGATGATGTGCCGAAGACAGCTTTCAAGACGAAGTATGGACACTATGAGTTTGTGGTTATGCCTTTCGGCGTAACTAACGCACCCGCAGTTTTCATGAATCTGATGAACCTGATTTTCTATGACTTTTTGGATAAGTTTGTCGTTATCTTTATTGACGACATTCTGATCTATTCGAAGTCGGAGGAAGAGCATGCCTCGCACTTGAGGACGGTGTTGGAGATTCTGAGGAAGCATCGGTTGTATGCTAAGTTTCCGAAGTGCGAGTTTTGGTTGGACAGAGTTGCTTTTCTCGGGCATGTGGTGACTGGAGATGGTATTTCAGTGGATCCCGAGAAGATTAGGGCCATCAGGGAGTGGCCTGTTCCGTCGTCTGCGTCTGAGATTCGGAGTTTCCTTGGTTTGGCTGGTTATTATCGGCGTTTTCATTAAGGACTTTTCCCGTATTGCGGAGCCGATGACCAGGTTGACGCGGAAGGATGTTGCTTTTGTTTGGTCGGGTGATTGTGGGGATGCCTTTGGTGTTCTGAGAGAGCGTTTGACGACTGCCCCTGTTCTTGCTGTGCCTGATCGCAGTGGAGGATTCGAGATCTTTTGCGATGCTTCTGGCAAGGGTCTTGGTTGTGTTTTGCATCAGCATGGACATGTTGTAGCTTACGCTTCTCGTCAGCTCAAGGTTCATGAGAAGAATTACCCGACGCATGATTTGGAGTTGGCTGCTGTTGTGTTTGCTCTTAAGATTTGGAGACACTTCTTGCTGAGTAAGAAAGTGAAAATCTTCACCGATCACAAAAGCTTGAAGTATATTTTCACCCAGAAGGAGCTCAACATGCGACATCGTCGATGGTTGGAGCTCATGGCGGATTATGAGATTGATTTGCAGTATCACCCTGGCAAGGTGAATGTGGTTCCAGATGCTTTGATTAGGCTTCCCGCGGTGATGATGTTGACTTCGCAGTGGAGATTGCAGCAGGATTTTTGCGAGTCTGGTGTGGAGATTGTCCTTCCTGGGGAGGATTCCTCGTTGATGTGTATGCAGATACAGTCAACGATCGTGGATCGGATTAAGGCGAGTCAGGCCGGAGATCCGAAGCTGGTGAGGATTCGAGAACAGGTTGAAGCCGGTCTGCGGACTGACTTTTTGGTTCATGAAGATGGCTCGTTGAGGTATGGGGCCAGGTTGTGTGTGCCTGCTGGGGATATCAGAGAGGAGTTGTTGGTGGAGGTACACAGTTTGTCGTATTCTGTACATCCTGGTGGGACCAAGATGTACAAGGATTTTCGTCTGAACATTTGGTGGCACGGCATGAAGAGGAGTGTGGCTCGGAGTGTAGCCAAGTGCTTGGTTTGCCAGCAAGTGAAGGCGGAGCATCAGCGTACGTCGGGGTTTCTACAACCGCTTCCGATTCCGGAGTGGAAATGGCAGCACATCACTATGGATTTCGTGACTGGACTACCTCGGAGTCCGAAGCAGAATGACGCGATTTGGGTGATCGTAGACCGATTGACCAAATCCGCGCACTTTATTCCATTCCGAGTAGGACAGTCCACTGAGGCGCTAGCGAGGAGATACATGGAGGTAAATTCTTTTACTCTCCGTTTCTGTTTCCTTTTCCTAGCTTAGATAGTGATGTAACGTGAATCGTGCAGGAGATCGTACGACTTCATGGAGTCCCCGTGAGTATCGTGTCGGACAGAGACACGAGATTCACATCTCAGTTCTGACAGAGTTCGCAGAAGAGTTTGGGTACGCGTCTGAGTTTCAGCACGGCGTACCATCCGCAGACGGATGGCCAGTCCGAGAGGACGATTCAGAATTTGGAGGACATGTTGAGGGCGTGCATGTTGGATTTCAAGGGTTCGTGGGAGGACCATCTACACTTGGTGGAGTTCTCTTACAACAACAGCTACCAGACGTCTATTGGCATGGCGCCTTTCACCGCTTTGTATGGGAGGAAGTGTCGATCGCCATTGAGTTGGGATGACGTTGGCGATCGGGAGCTGTTGGGACCTGAGATGATTGTGGAGGCTGTGGAGGTTGTCAGGAACATTCGGGAGAGGTTGAGGATTGCTCAGGACCGTTTTAAGCATTGGGCGGATGCTAAACGCCGTCCTTTGGAGTTTCAGCATGGGGATCATGTGTTTCTGAGGATTTCCTCGAATCGTGGAGTGATTCGTTTTGGGAAGCAAGGGAAGTTGAGCCCGCGATACATTGGACCGTTTGATATTCTGAAGAGGGTTGGTGAGGTAGCTTACCGCTTAGCCTTGCCGCCATCTTTGGAAGGAGTTCACGATGTTTTTCATGTGTCGCAGCTTCGTCGATACATCAGCGATCCATCTCATGCTGTGGATTGCTCGGAGATTGCCGTTCGCCCAGATTTGACGTATGACCAGCATCCAGTGCAGATTCTGGACAGGTGTCAGAAGTCACTTCGGAACAAGGTCGTCGATCTTGTTAGAGTGATGTGGCGACACGGTTCGCTAGGAGAGTCTACTTGGGAGAGAGAAGATGAGATTCGAGAGCGCTACCCACTTTTGTTCCCGGACAAGTGAGTGTTGGGAATTCCGAGGACAGAATTTTTCTTAAATTGGGGAGGATGCAACGACTGGTTTTTCATGTATGGATTTTATTTTATATATATATATTTGGTTGCGTCTCCTTGGTTGCGATTTCCATTTCCATCTCCGTAGTTTTCATTTTCGTTCGTTTCATCGTGATTCCCTAGATTCTTCCGTCGGTCGGCGTGTTTGGAGTAAGTCATTCGTGACGGGCTTCATAACGTCGATATCTTAGAATTAGAACGAGCCTAGGAGACTTAGGAAACCATCCCGGAGCTTCGCGCTCCATTTCGGAACTTTCAGTGCACATTAGCCGGTGTAAGAAGGGGCACCGACCGACTAGATGACGATCCAGTCGGTCGGAAAACCTTCTTGAACCGACTAGTGGGCTTTGAAAATTATTCAGGAGTTACTGTTTATCGTTAGTCGGTCTATGTAACGACTGGTTTTTGTATGATTGGATTATCAGTGTGTTTTGCTTGTGATGGTGGGTTCTCTCCTTGTGTGGTTTCCATTTCCATAGTTCTCGCTTTCATTTATCTCGTTGAGAATTCCTAGCTTTCGTTTTCGTTCCTTTTGATGTGATCTTCTAGGTTCTTCCTTAGAATCAATGAATTCGGAGTAAGTCACTCGTGACGAGCTTCATATCGATCATATCTTAGAGTATAAATCGATCCTAGAAGCCATGGAAATCTTCCCGAAGCTCCGCGCTTCGAATCGGCACTTTTCGTGCACGTTAGTTGGTTCAAGAAGATCAACCGACCGACTAGATTCCAATTTAGTCGGTCAGGAAATCAACTGGAACCGACTAGTTCATTCAATCAATAATTCAGGAGTTACTGTTTACTCTTAGTCGGTCTAAGAACGTTCATCGACCGACTAGATTCAAAACTAGTCGGTCAGTACTTGTTCATGGACCGACTAACTCTAAATCCTATTTTCGTTCAGGAGTTACTGTTTGCACTTAGTCGGTCTGCGTTGGTCGACCGACCGACTAGTTGCCAAACTAGTCGGTCAGTGGTTGCTCTTTGACCGACTAACCAGTGTTGAAACCCTAATTTCTGGGCAGCCGCCAGCCTAGCCTATTTAAACCCAACCCATTCGACTTCTTCTTCTCCAACACGACCCAAAACCCTAAAAACTTCCCCCTTCAGCCCCCATCTTCCTCCAAGCTCCATTTCTCCATTCCAAGCCCTAAATCCATCATCCAATCCATCCATTCACTCTATCTACCTCTCATCTTCCCCAAAATCTCATCAAACCCATCAAAATCCCCAAATCCCCCTAAACCCTAGTTTCCCCAAACTTCTCCAATCTTCTCCAGATCTGATCCTAGGGTTCCCCGGAGTGTTTCTTCCGCCTCCTCTCGGTAAGAAATCGATCTACCGTTGTTTTCTTATCTTATTGTAATTTTTATGAAACCCTAATAAAATACTTGTGTTTTGATGATTGTTCCCCATAACAGCGATTCCCCGTAGCCTAGCATTCGCGGAAACGAACTTTCGTAACCGTCATCCCCGGTGATAGGCAAGTGAAACTTGCATCTCTTGATTTGGGCCATGTTTTAGGCCATTTCTCTGCTTTAGCGTAAAAGAGACTAGACGGTGAAATGATAGCCGCCTAGACGCCTACTCGATCTAGTTTGACAACGAAACTAGATCCGTCACCTCAATTGATCTAGCTTGACAACGAAGCTAGAATCCAACCCATTTAACTTGTTGTTCACGCATATTAAACTGCCGTGTTTAATTCAAATTAACGGTACGCGAATATGTTCATATCATTGCATTTTGCATGTCACGTTTAAATTCAATTAACGGTACGCAATCATTTGTTCATGTCATTGCATAGTGATTAATCATTGTGATTGTGTAGCACACGCTACAATATTATAGTCCTGGCTCGTGTTCCAGAAGCGAGCCCTGTAGTTGGAAACCCCAACGCTCGGATACCGGCTAGGCACCCACTTTTCGTGGGCACAACCCTATGCCAAATACACTTCCTGGCCCGTGATCCAGAAGCGAGCAAATGCTCGATACACGTAGGGGTGGGGTAAGAGATATGCGTCACCAGAGCACGAGATGGCCTGATCCGCCACTCCAGCCTGCAGGCGAAATCTCTAGTGTTTAAGTGAGTAAGAGATATGCGTCACCAGAGCACGAGATGGCCTGATCCGCCACTCCAGCCTGCAGGCGAAATCTCTAGTGTTTAAGTGATTAACAGTGATAAGTGAAAACAGTGATAAGTGATTCATGAACTAGTGAGTTGGTAGCTTTGGCTACATTGTGCATGCTTGTCTCTCTTTTAAACTGTTGCATCATATTCAACTGCCATGCCATTGTTTAACATTTAAATGCTAGGTTGTTAGTCACTTTCAGTTTCCTTGCACAAGTCTTTCCAGACTTGCTGACATGTGCCCCTCTCTCTTTTGGGTGACACATGTTAGACCCAGAGCCAGAGTTTTGTTGCAGGGAATATGGTGTTGCTGATGCTGATGTTTGCTGTGCTGGTGAGTGGACACCAGGGGCCTGTCTTGAAGACCGCTCGTGTTCACTTCTTTGTTTAGGTTTGCTGTTAGTCGTCGGTGCGTGGCACCCTTGTATGTATGTTATTCTTTGTTGGCCATGTTTGGGCCTTAGACTCTTTTTCCTTTAGTCTGGTGGCTTTTCTGCGATATTGTAATTTGTTTATGGACATTTCGAGATTCAATAAAATGTCGTCTCATTTCTTTATTATCATTGTTGTTTCGTTTCGTTTTGCAAGGACTTGCCATAATAAGTGTTTCTATACGCTTATCAGACTTGGAGCCTCATAGCTTCAAGTTTGTGCGGACCTTCTCACGTCTCGCCTCCACATTTTTGGGAAGCGGGGCGTGACAGGTTTTAGTGGTGGCCCATGCAGGTCCATTTGCAAATGCGAACTATCGGAACAACAATAATAATTATAGAATGTCCATTAAATAAATTAGAACGTCCAAGTTATAAGCCCGAGTCTAGGTTCTT
The DNA here is from genome assembly GCA_030789695.1 of Scilla litardierei. Lineage (NCBI taxonomy): Eukaryota > Viridiplantae > Streptophyta > Magnoliopsida > Asparagales > Asparagaceae > Scilla > Scilla litardierei. The sequence goes on along the minus strand of CM061132.1, from coordinate 148,605,900 downwards.
AGCGTTCCTGTGTCTTAGGTGGCTGGTAGGCGTGTTAGAGCATCTGTCCTAGCTTGGTAGGAAATCCATTAGATCAGAACCATAGTGAGACTTAGTTAGAAGTTTGTGCTTGCTAGTTAGGGATCCTTGATTGTTAGTAGACTCCATGTTAGTGATTGATTTGATAGCCTTAAGAGTTACCTTAGTGGTTCCTGTCTAGCTTTGACTAGGATAGACTTCTATAATTCTTTGGTCTCTCGCTTGGGTTCATCGGTTTCGGACCAAGCTGAACTCATTTCATCGTTGTCTAGCCCTTAGGGAGTCTTAGCGCTTAGTTCCATAATCTTTAGCTGGTTGACCGTAGGAGATTCCCGTAGATTTTCCAAAGTCATATCCTAGGCGTATTTGTGCTTTGATCATCCGACCAAATCCCTTGCCACGATTCCCATGACCACCATGTTTCGATAATCGTTGATCCTTCGAATGTCCCCGTTCGCAAGGCTTAATTTCTTTTAAAAATTATTTTTCGATTTCCCTTATTAAAAGTTTTCGTTAAGTTTAAATTTTGTTTTAAACCCGCTACGTATATACTTAAAATTTCTCACTTTTCGATTGAGTCAAATTCCTTGTCGATTTCGGAGTCTAATGGTTGTAATTATAATTGCTATCTCGCAACCATTTTCTTGTCTATATTTTCGCATTTCGGTTTAAAGACTCCCATACTATTTTGGTATACCATTTTCTAACTATGAGATCCATTTTAATCGCATAGCATACATACCTTAAAATCTTTCTAAGCTAAATGGAATTTCAATTGTTATATGTATACTTATATCTCGTACTCTTTCGTTGACCTAAATTAAATTTTTGAAATTCAAAAGTTTTGACGAGATTTTGATTTCTGTTTTATAATGTTTTACGTCCTATACCTTTCATATCTATTTGAATATCTTTTCCCTTTTCATAAATCGATTTAATTTTGAGCCGCAATTCTATTTTCCAAATTCGATTTATGAATTTTCCTTTCTTATTTATGCTATTCAAATGACTCGTCGCGCTCCCTTAATATACTTTTCAAGTCACAGATGATCTCAGCTTTCAACAAATCAAAGTTATGTTCAAACATTTTCCCGACTACAGATTTTTGGAAAATTACGTTTCCATAACCACTTCCCTTGTCCTTAATTCACATGACCACCTCCTTACAATTATCCTTGATCTTTCAAATGTTTTCCGTTGCAAATCTTGATTCTTCCAAAGTTATTTTCGAATGCTTTCCTTTTTTGAAGTTTCACTCAATTTAAATTTTGTTCTAAACTTCTTTAAATATGTCTCCCTAAATTTCGATGGAGTTAAAAGTCGTTCTTGAATTTTGAAGACTTTTGGTCGTAATTTTAAAATTACTATCTTGTACTATTTTTCTAACAATGTATCTTTCGCATTTCGATTTTTAAATTTTATTACTATCCTGATGGTTCGATATACTGTCCTTTTTCCTAACTACAAAAAATTTATTTTAACCACTTATCTTACATACCTTTAGGGGTATTTTTCCACAACTGAATGGACTTCAACTAATTTTGTATATATCAATTATAGGGTCGTCGTACTCGTACTTCAAAAGTTTTTATACCAACACGTTCTTTTGGCGAATCCTTATTTCCCTAAAAGTATCTTCGATCTTCTTCTTTCGTTAAGTTTAAATTTGTTCGAGACACTTTTGATATATGTAAGGTTTCATGCTCCTTCGCCGACTTAAATTATTTATGTTTTTAAATATCGAAACTTGTGTTGAGATTTCTAGATTAAAAGTTTATGATATTTTCAGCATATACTTTCGTATCGATATAAATGTCTTGTCCCTTTTCATATACCAATTTCATTTTGAACCGTATTTCTATTTTCCTAACTCGATCCATAATTTCTTTTCTTACTTGTGCCATTAAAATTTTTATTCGAAAACACCTCGTGCTCACTCTTAATAAACTTTTCAAGTCCCTTTGGACTTCGGCTTTTAGCAAGTCGATTTTATGCTCAACATTTTCCATATTTCAGATTTTTGTAATTTTAAAAAAAAAAAATTATTACTATTTCGAAATCATTCCTTACTTAGACCCTTCGTAAAACGGTTTAAAAGTTTTAATACTAACTTGATGAGTTTGAATATCCTTTTTCTCTTTCCATACTACTAATATATTATCTTTCCATTCACCATACACACTTTTGAGATAATTTCTAAAATATGACTTCAATTATTTTTATATATCGGTACCACGTTCGTTTTGCTCGTACATTAAGATCTTGTATAAATCAATTTTGTTGGCAAATCCGGATTTCTCTAAAAGTATTTTCGATATGGTTTATTTGGGATTTCTCTTCGGTTTTAAGGTTTGGAAAGCCTTTAGCATGTGCTTAATTTCTCCACACTATACTTGATCTGATTTCAATCTTCAAATCTCAAAACTTTTCCAAACTTTTTAGATTGCTGCCGCATAACATTTCTGACCTATGTTTTAATGTTCGAGTAAATGATTTCCTTTTTCCTCATGATGATTTTATATAAGCCAATAAACCACTTTTCCTCTTATTACGTATATTCGTCTCAAACTCGTTTTCAAACAACTTGTTTATCGACCTCTAAATAATTTTATACAAACGAGGACTCCAACTTTGAAGTGTGACAGTTTTCAAACTTTTCGTATTTTAGAATATGTTAATTACACTATTTTCCATGTGTCCTAATGGAGCATCATTACATCATTGCACGACCGTTTTCATGCTTTTCGATCCTTCTATTCGTTACGCTTTTGATTTCGATTTCTTTCCTTTCTAGCCAATAGAGCTTGTCGTTGCCTGTGTCAACCTTGTTATAGTTTGGTGGGCCCATTAGTTAAGTGGTTATGTCGTCGTAGTGTTGATTTCGTGGTGTGTATATAGTGGTATGTGTGTTGGCATTTGCGTGTTGTGTAGGTAATTTTCTGCTTGAGTATGATGTGATATACGTATGATAGCAGAATGATAATTTTGATTGGTACTACTTGTTTTATGAGATGTCGTATGCGTGTATATCAGGAGGTATACCCGACTATTGCATCTCTTAAACTTGTATGTAGTTGATGTGTTGATATGGTAATTATAAATGGATGGATATGGTGTGAAAATATGTGATACGTGGATGTGTATGCCTTGGAGTGGTATTGGTATGTGTATGGATACTGTTTTACGCATATAAATGTCCTGCTATGATTTGAGTCTCACTCAAGTTTGAGTGGGTATACTCTATGTGCTTTGGTATAATTGTATGTGATGGTGAATAGGGATGGATGATGTATGTATGGTGTTTGAGTTGTTTGTGCTTGGTTGTGTTACGCACACGTTTGTGGGTGGCTATACCAATATATAGTTATAGGACTATATGTGAGGTGAAAATATGGTGAAATATTTGCATGTACTTGAATGACAAAAATGCGAAATTATTTTCAAATAAGAGAGGCTTGGTTATTTTCTTATAGTAAGTAATAAGTGTTTATTGTTGTATGAAATTGATCGACTATAATAAGTATGAGTGTACTATGTGCGTGAAAATATGTGTGTGGTAGTAATATTTGATTTCTAGTGCGTGTATGTAAGCACTCGAAATGAAAGTGCTTGGTTGAATTTATGATGCGAAATTGGTTGAGGGTAGTTACCAGAGCGACTATATATATATTAGGAAGTCCGAGGACGGACTTTATTCTAAGGTGGGTAGGATGTAACGACTGGTTTTTGTATGATTGGATTATCAGTGTGTTTTGCTTGTGATGGTGGGTTCTCTCCTTGTGTGGTTTCCATTTCCATAGTTCTCGCTTTCATTTATCTCGTTGAGAATTCCTAGCTTTCGTTTTCGTTCCTTTTGATGTGATCTTCTAGGTTCTTCCTTAGAATCAATGAATTCGGAGTAAGTCACTCGTGACGAGCTTCATATCGATCATATCTTAGAGTATAAATCGATCCTAGAAGCCATGGAAATCTTCCCGAAGCTCCGCGCTTCGAATCGGCACTTTTCGTGCACGTTAGTTGGTTCAAGAAGATCAACCGACCGACTAGATTCCAATTTAGTCGGTCAGGAAATCAACTGGAACCGACTAGTTCATTCAATCAATAATTCAGGAGTTACTGTTTACTCTTAGTCGGTCTAAGAACGTTCATCGACCGACTAGATTCAAAACTAGTCGGTCAGTACTTGTTCATGGACCGACTAACTCTAAATCCTATTTTCGTTCAGGAGTTACTGTTTGCACTTAGTCGGTCTGCGTTGGTCGACCGACCGACTAGTTGCCAAACTAGTCGGTCAGTGGTTGCTCTTTGACCGACTAACCAGTGTTGAAACCCTAATTTCTGGGCAACCGCCAGCCTAGCCTATTTAAACCCAACCCATTCGACTTCTTCTTCTCCAACACGACCCAAAACCCTAAAAACTTCCCCCTTCAGCCCCCATCTTCCTCCAAGCTCCATTTCTCCATTCCAAGCCCTAAATCCATCATCCAATCCATCCATTCACTCTATCTACCTCTCATCTTCCCCAAAATCTCATCAAACCCATCAAAATCCCCAAATCCCCCTAAACCCTAGTTTCCCCAAACTTCTCCAATCTTCTCCAGATCTGATCCTAGGGTTCCCCGGAGTGTTTCTTCCGCCTCCTCTCGGTAAGAAATCGATCTACCGTTGTTTTCTTATCTTATTGTAATTTTTATGAAACCCTAATAAAATACTTGTGTTTTGATGATTGTTCCCCATAACAGCGATTCCCCGTAGCCTAGCATTCGCGGAAACGAACTTTCGTAACCGTCATCCCCGGTGATAGGCAAGTGAAACTTGCATCTCTTGATTTGGGCCATGTTTTAGGCCATTTCTCTGCTTTAGCGTAAAAGAGACTAGACGGTGAAATGATAGCCGCCTATACGCCTACTCGATCTAGTTTGACAACGAAACTAGATCCGTCACCTCAATTGATCTAGCTTGACAACGAAGCTAGAATCCAACCCATTTAACTTGTTGTTCACGCATATTAAACTGCCATGTTTAATTCAAATTAACGGTACGCGAATATGTTCATATCATTGCATTTTGCATGTCACGTTTAAATTCAATTAACGGTACGCAATCATTTGTTCATGTCATTGCATAGTGATTAATCATTGTGATTGTGTAGCACACGCTACAATATTATAGTCCTGGCTCGTGTTCCAGAAGCGAGCCCTGTAGTTGGAAACCCCAACGCTCGGATACCGGCTAGGCACCCACTTTTCGTGGGCACAATCCTATGCCAAATACACTTCCTGGCCCGTGATCCAGAAGCGAGCAAATGCTCGATACACGTAGGGGTGGGGTAAGAGATATGCGTCACCAGAGCACGAGATGGCCTGATCCGCCACTCCAGCCTGCAGGCGAAATCTCTAGTGTTTAAGTGAGTAAGAGATATGCGTCACCAGAGCACGAGATGGCCTGATCCGCCACTCCAGCCTGCAGGCGAAATCTCTAGTGTTTAAGTGATTAACAGTGATAAGTGAAAACAGTGATAAGTGATTCGTGAACTAGTGAGTTGGTAGCTTTGGCTACATTGTGCATGCTTGTCTCTCTTTTAAACTGTTGCATCATATTCAACTGCCATGCCATTGTTTAACATTTAAATGCTAGGTTGTTAGTCACTTTCAGTTTCCTTGCACAAGTCTTTCCAGACTTGCTGACATGTGCCCCTCTCTCTTTTGGGTGACACATGTTAGACCCAGAGCCAGAGTTTTGTTGCAGGGAATATGGTGTTGCTGATGCTGATGTTTGCTGTGCTGGTGAGTGGACACCAGGGGCCTGTCTTGAAGACCGCTTGTGTTCACTTCTTTGTTTAGGTTTGCTGTTAGTCGTCGGTGCGTGGCACCCTTGTATGTATGTTATTCTTTGTTGGCCATGTTTGGGCCTTAGACTCTTTTTCCTTTAGTCTGGTGGCTTTTCTGCGATATTGTAATTTGTTTATGGACATTTCGAGATTCAATAAAATGTCGTCTCATTTCTTTATTATCATTGTTGTTTCGTTTCGTTTTGCAAGGACTTGCCATAATAAGTGTTTCTATACGCTTATCAGACTTGGAGCCTCATAGCTTCAAATTTGTGCGGACCTTCTCACGTCTCGCCTCCACATTTTTGGGAAGCGGGGCGTGACAGTCTAAGAACGTTGGTCGACCGACTAGGTTGCAAACTAGTCGGTCAGCAATGCTTCTTTAACCGACTAACTCTTTAATTATTTTTGACACTAGTTACTGTTTACTCTTAGTCGGTCTAAGAACGTTCGTCGACCGACTAGTTTCCAAACTAGTCGGTCAGTAGTTGTTCTTTGACCGACTAACTCTTAGTTCAGGTTTTCGTCTGGGGTTACTGTTTACACTTAGTCGGTCTGCGTTGGTCAACCGACCGACTAGTTCCCAAACTAGTCGGTCAGTGGTTGCTCTTTGACCGACTAAACAGTACAGGAAACCCTAGTTTTGCCCTAGCCGCCACCAAACTCTATAAATACCCCTCCAAACGTTTTTTCTTCTTCTTCTTCATCTCTAAACCTAATGTCTCCCCCATTGAGCCCCCTACTACCTCAAACCCTTATTCCTTCATCCCAAGCCCAAAATCCATCATCCACACCCTCACTTAACACATTCTACCTCTCATCTTCCTCAATCTTTCATCAAACCCCCAAAATCCACATCCAAACCTATTTCTCCAGATTTTTCCCTCATTTCCAGATCTGAGCCGGATCATTCTTCCGTTGCCGTGGTTGCTCGGCATCGTTCCTCCGCTTATTCACGGTAATGCTCGATCCTTTAGTTTTAGCATAACACACATTGACATTTGTGAAACCCTAATAAAATGGATTATTAGACAATTAGGATTCTATTAACAAATCGATTTTCGAATCGTTGTTCTAATAATTGTTTTGCTATAACAGTGATCTATTCCGTAGTTAGCTTGTGTGACGATCTTCATTGCTCGTCAATCCCGGTATCAGGCAAGTGAAACTTGCATCTCTTGATTTGGGCCATGTCATAGGCCATTACATTGCTTTAGCGTAAAAGAGACTAGACGGTGAAAGGATAGCAGTCTGGACGCCAGGGACCTAGCTTGACAACGAAGCTTGGTCCGTCACCTTCATCATGCTTGTATGTCACGTTTACTTTCCCTTAACGGTACGCGTATTAACTGTTCATGTCATCCATGCATCCTTAACTGCTATTGCATTTTAACTGCCATGTTTAATTTAAATTAACGGTACGCGAATATGTTCATGTCATTGCATTTTGCCTGTCACGTTTAATTTTAATTAACGGTACGCGAATATCTGCTCATGTCATTGCATGCTTGAACACTCATCGTGATTGCATAGCTTCGCTACATACTTGTACTATTTGTACCGGCTAGGCACCCGTTTTGCGGGCACAACCCTAGGCCAATTACAATTCTGGCTCGTGGTCCGGAAGACGAGCTCAATACAGCCTGCGGGTAATAGGGCACTCTTTGAGTGATCCCTTGTACATGACTACAGCCTGCGGGCAATAGGGCATCCATGTGTGGGTGATCCCTTGTACTTGTACTTGTTACTTGACATTACGTGTCACAACTACCACTTGCTACTTGTACTTTACTTTACTTGTTACCACCTTACTTTACTTGCCATGCACCATACTTTAACTGCTAGGTTGTTAGTTTACCTTTCTTTCAGTTTCCTTGCACAAGTCTTTCGACTTGCTGACATGTGCCCCTTTTCTCTTTTGGGTGACACATGTTAGAGCCCGAGCCTGAGATACTTGCTGTGGACACGGTGTTCGCTGACGCTGAGTCAGAACCCGCGTTGATCGAGGACTTCGTAGACACTGGAGATCAGTCTTAGTGTCTATGTTTGGTTTTTGTTAGATTGCTTAGGTTGTCGGTGCGTGGCACCTAGTTTGATACTCTGTTATGTTTGTGCTTGTTTGGCCTTGTTCTGGGCCTTTAGACTCTTTCTATTTTAGCCTGGTGGCTTTTTCTGTGATGTTGAATACTTTGTGGACAAACTTTGAGATCGGTTATTTCATATCCGTCTCCCTTTATTATTATTGTTGTTGTTCCGTTTGCGATTACAGGGACCTGCTTATACTAAATTGACGCTTATCAGGCGTGCAGCTTCATTGCTCCACGTTTGAGCGGACCTTCTCACGTCTCGCCTCCATTTCAAGGAAGCGGGGCGTGACAGAAGGCCACTCCCCCAGCTCCTCCTCAGAACCAGAAGTTCGCAGAAAAGAAGCAAAAGAGGATGTCCAAAAAAGGTGGCACTCCCAAGAAAGACTGGGAGGATAAGTGCTCCAAATGCGGAATGACGGGCCACTGGTCCAGAATCTGCCGCACCCAGAAACTCCTCCAGGACCTCTACCAGGCAAGCCTCAAGCCTCGAGCTGAGACAAACCTGATTGAGAGCGCAGCGTTGCCAGAGACCTCATGGACTCCTGAAAACTTCATGGGAGATGACACTCTCTAGTTTTGGACCACTTCTATGTACTAGCAATGTATCTTCTTTTTATGCATCGTATCTAGTTTTTATTCCATGTCAAAACAATACTTTGAGCATTTTTTTATGAAAGTAGATCTTTTCTTTTCATATCATTTACTGCTTGAATGTCTTTCTTTTTAGATATGGAATTAATCTGTCTAATGGACAGTGCATCGACGCACTCGATCCTTCAAAACATAGACTACTTCACGAGCATAAGTAGCTATTCTGGTCCACTGAGAACAATCTCAGGACCAGTAAACATAATCGAAGGATCAGGGGAAGCAATTATATTGCTCCCTGGTAACACACAAATCACACTTAAAAATGCGTTATACTCTCCTAAATCTATCCGAAACCTCCTAAGCTTTAAAGATACCCGTTTAAACGGATATCACTTAGAGACGGTCGAGGAAGATAAAAGGGAATACTTGCTTGTAACGTCTCTTACAAATGGTTTAAAAACCATTGTAGAATGTTTCAAGGGGCTCCCTTCGGGACTCTACCAAACAAGTATACAAACTCCAGAAACATCCATGGCGGAGCACCTGCAGTGCCCCCAAACACCAGAATTCCAACTCTGGCACAGTAGACTGGGACACCCTGGCTCTGTTATGATGTACCGCATCATAAAAAGCTCCAGGGGTATAGACCTGAAGAACCTGAAGATTCTTCAAAAAGGCAAATTCCCATGTCCACCCTGTTACAAGGGTAAACTGATTACGAGACCCTCTCCACTGAAAGTGGACGTGGAGTCCCCAAGCTTTCTAGAAAGAATCCACGGAGTCATTTGTGGGCCGATACACCCATCAAGTGGTCCGTTCAGGTACTTTATGGTCCTGATAGACGCATATACTAAGTGGTCACATGTGTGTCTACTGTCCACCCGTAACCTAGCACTATCCAAGCTTTTAGCTCAGATAATCAATTTACGGGCACACTTCCCCGACTACCAGATAAAGAAACTTCGTCTGGACAATGCGAGGGAGTTTACGTCACACGTCTTTCTAGACTATTGCCAAGCTCAGGGAATTGAAGTCGAACCGTAGCACATGTTCACACCCAAAATGGGTTAGTAGAATCTCTAATTAAGAGACTGCAATGGATTGCTCGTCCATTATTACTTCAATCCCAGATGCCAGTGAATGCGTGGGGTCATGCAATTTTGCATGCTGCATCTTTAATAAAATTAAGACCTTCTGGAGGTCAGTCATCTTCTCCAATGCAACTAGCACTTGGAGCCCCACCAATTGTCTCACACTTGAGAATATTTGGTTGTGCAGTATACGTCCCCATAGCATCACCACAAAGAACAAAGATGGGTCCACAACGTCGCCTAGGCATTTATGTTGGGTTTAACACCCCCTCCATAATTAGATTCCTAGAACCCCTTATGGGAGACGTTTTCAAGGCACGTCTAGAAGACTGTGAATTCGATGAAACATCGTTTCCAAGACTAGGCTCACAGACAAAGAAGCCCGAAGCTTCAGAATGTATCACTTGGGATACAAAGACATTATGTCACTTTGATCCGCCCACAAGCCAGTGTGAGGATGAGGTCCTGAAGATTCTCCACATCCAAAACACTGTCCATCTCTTGCCGGACAAATTTACTGACAATCAGAAGATTGTCAAATCAAACGTCCCTGCTGCTAACACTCCAGCTAGGATTGACATACCGCAAAATGGATGTAATCCGCCTGCAGCAGAAATGGTTAGACCTCTCAAAAAGAGAGGGCGACCACCGGGATCCAGGGATCAAGTCCCTCGAAAGAGTAGGACCCTTGGCAATGGTAAACAAATACCACCACATGATGCTACTATAAGCCCTGCTACCCAATCTCTCCCGAAGTCTCATGAAGAGGAAAAACCGGGAGAAAATGAAGTTTCGATACACTATGTACGAACTGGGGAGTATTAGGACAGAAAGAGCACAACCATAAATGACACATTTGCGTGTAATATTGCCATCAACGTCGTATACTACGACGATGATATTGAACCATGCTCTCTGACAGAATGTCAAAGCAGAGATGATTGGCCAAAGTGGAAAGCGGCAATAGGAGTGGAGTTGGATTCACTCACCAAACGCAAGGTCTTCGGACACATAGTCCAGACACCAAAAGGTGTAAAACCTGTGGGTTATAAATGAGTATTTGTTAGAAAACGAAATGAACAGAATTAGATCGTTCGCTACAAAGCAAGGCTTGTAGCGCATGGTTTTACCTAACGTCCAGGGGTGGATTTTGAAGCCACATACTCCCCGGTCATGGACACGATCACCTTCCGATTCCTCATTGGCTTAACCGCCTAAGAGGGTTTAGATATGCAACTCATGGACGTGGTTACTGCATACCTATAACCGAGACATCTATATGAGATTACCTGACGGTTATTCTTTGCCTGCAGCACTAAAAGAGAGAGAACGTGACATCTACTCAGTGAAACTGCAAAGATCATTATATGGTCGAAAACAATCTGGAAGGATGTGGTATAACAGACTGAGCGATTTCCTTGCCAAACAAGGATTCACAAACGACCCAGTCTGTCCTTGCGTCTTTATAAGAGCAAAGACAACAGGATTTGTAATCATATCCGTCTATGTGGATGACTTGAACCTCATCGGATCTCCTGAAGAGATCGCAGAGATTTCTAGAAGCATGACAAAAACCTTCGAGATGAAAAACCTCGGAAAATCAAAATTCTGTTTAGGACTTCAAATAGAGCACCTTAACGATGGGATCATGTTACATCAGTCAACTTACACATCGAACTTATTGAAAAAGTTTCAGATGGATAAGTGCCACCCCCTCAGCACTCCAATGGTCGTCAGATCATTGGATGTACATAAAAACCCTTTCCAGCCGCTGGAAGAGGGGGAGGAAGTACTAGGCCCCGAAGTGCCTTATCTAAGTGCTATCGGTGCACTCCTTTACCTGGCTAACTGCACTCGCCCTGATATAGCATTTGCAGTCAACTTACTAGCCAGATGTAGTGCTGCACCTACACAGCGGCACTGGGCCGGAGTTAAGCATCTTCTGCGCTACCTCCAAGGGTCCATAGACTCAGGTCTATTCTACAGGAAAGAGGCATTAACTGGTTTAGTTGGTTATGCTGATGCAGGATACAGGTCCGATCCTCATACAGAGAAGTCTCAGACAGGATACATGTTTACTTAAGGTGGCACAACCATATCCTGGAGATCTGTAAAGCAGACCATGACGACCGTCTCATCCACTCACTCAGAGCTCCTAGCGATCTTCGAAGCAAGCAAGGAAAGTTTCTGGCTACGCTCTGTGATCCAGCACATCCTCACCTCCACCGGCCTGATGACCGGCGTTCTTGCGCCTACTCCACTTCATGAAGACAATGCAGCATGTATAGCCCAGCTACAGGACGGCTACATAAAAGGCGACAAGACGAAACATATCTCCCCCAAGTTCTTCTGGATGCACGACCTTCAGAAGCAGAAGCAGATTGAGGTACAAAAGATCCAATCATGTAATAACTTGGCGGATTTGCTTACCAAATCCCTGCCTACTAGTATCTTTGAGAAACTTGAATATGTGATTGGGATGAGGAGAGTGAGTAAATGTAAACTGGGTCAGGATGAGAGAACTATGAACTCATAGATACATATGAAAATGATGTATAGATTCATAGGAAATCTGCAAGCCTGAAGCTTGGTCAGATAAGGGGGAGTCAACCGCAGAGTTGTACTCTTTTCCCTTGGCTACAGGTTTTTTCCCACAGAGTTTTCCGTAGTCAATGTTTTTATGAGGCAACCTCGTTGACTCTGGATCCTGAAGTATACACCCCTATACACATCCCCAAAACAGGGGAAGTTATGGATTAAATGTTCTTTATTTAACAAGACAATTATCCTAACTCGGATCCTGAAGAATCCACCTCTTATTCAATGATTGGTTGGATAAGGGGAAGTGTTATGAATAGGCCCATTAGGCCCATTGGGTATCCAACCCACTATTGAAAGCTATAAATACGAGGGTAGGGGGCTCTTAACCCTCTACACCTATTTCCCTATTTTTCCCTTTACAACAACTGTGAAATTTTTTTTCAAAATTTTCATTTCATCTTTCTCCTTCCTCTTCTTTGTTCCTCTTGTAGATGATTCAATGGTGGAAGAGGGGAGACCCAAGCAATGAGCCAAGGAGGGAAGGTTGGGGAGGGGTGACCGGCCACCTGACCGGCCGCCGCCGGCCGCCGGCCGAAAAATGTCCAGATGTGTGTTTGTTTTTGTTTGTTTTTGTTGTTTGCTTGATTCTTGTGTAGAATCAATGGGGAATGGAGAGAGAGTTGTAGAGGGATGGAGAGGGGATCAAGGGGAGGTTGCCGTCGCTGCCGGTGGAGTCGCCGTCGCCGGAGTTGGCCATGGCCATGATGGGTTTCATGGGTTTTGTTTGAGTTTTTAGAGAGATATAGAGAGAGATTGAGGGAGGTTGAGAGAGGTTGAAGATGTGGAGATGGAAGAGGGTAGTGGGGGCTCACCGGAGACGGGGGAGTTCGCCGGAAAGTTGGCCGGAGCTTCGCCGGAGGGGAGGTTGAAGATGCATGAGAAGAGGGATTAAGGGGGGTTTATATAGGTTTAACAAATTAATTTTAAATTAAAACATTTAATACTTAGTCAAAAAGCAAGATTAGGATTAGATTTGCTTTTTGACTAAATTAGGAAAAGTTAAACGTATCCCTCCACACATGTTAGTCATGTTAGGGTAATTAGTAATTAGGTTAATGTAATTAGTAATTGGGCAATGTAATTAGCGATGGTAAAATTTGTAACAAAATTACGATTTTGTCCCTACTAGTAAACGTGTCCGAAAAATTACGAAAACATACCCACGGATTCGTATCGTCACGAGTATCGTGAATACGAAGTCCGATTCACGATTTGAGCTACGAAAATACGAGTCGTGGGCCAAAACGTTTAGGAAGCGGGTTTACGGGTTCTTTATTGATTTGACGTCAGAAAATTACGAAATTAATGTGAGAAGCCCTAAATGGTCATAGAATAATACCGTAGAAGTTTGAAAACGTTTTGATGATGTTTGTATATAAAATAAATTCATTAAGCCAAAACGGTAATAAGTGAAAATGAATTTTTATCAGATTATTTAGAGGTATTTGTTGAAATCCGAATTTACTAAAATACTCCATAACTAGTTTGATACTTCAAAATATTTTTACAAGAAATTTTCGAAATCATAAAACTCCTGACGGAAAATAGTTTAATAGGTTAAACACGCAAATTGTAGTGTTGATGAAAACAGGCCGTTACACGATCTATCGACCCAATGCCGAGCGTTCGACCCTCAAACTCGAACTGACGATCGAATGACCCAACTGCGCCGACGAAGCCCCTTGCCAGTATCCTCGTATCTGACTTGTGCAGAGTCGGATATGTCGAATCCAGACGCATTCGAGTTTTACCTCTGCACAAGATAACTCGTCTGCTATACAACTGTTTCTCCTGCGCCGAATCAATCCAACTTCTCCACACTTATGACGACATGATTGTCTAACGGCCGACCATTTACTCTGCTATTACTAACCGACCTATTATTAACCGATCCATTAATATTCGGGATCTCAACGAGTGGATGAAATGTCGCTTTGACTTGGCAAGCAGCTGACCTCCGATGTGGGCATGTGGGCTGTTGGGCTAAGGCGATGCATTCGTATTCGACTTATTTATTCGGATGAAATATCTTTTACCCGCCACGTGAGCCGGCCCATTGTAATAACAAGTATCATATGATATACATACGAGAGATCATGCACACACACATATATCTATATGGCATATTACATGTGTCTATACCACGCGAAAGAGAATGGATCGCGTAGGCATATACAACCCAATCATAACAATTGCTCAATCACTAGACTAAACTTGATGCATTCCAACAGAACCTGAGAAATAACATCATTGGATGGCGGGATAAAATTAAAATTATCCATTCTTCATTTAGCATTAGCTATTTTAAAAGGACGAGACCTGCTCATTTTGATCTTAATATTATAAAATCCAAAACATCGAATATCAGGTGAACCCTACGGGTTTTGCACATTCATCCACCCGTTGCAAAAGTTATATATATGCAAAACCGTTAAATTTGCAACTGATGGATGGACATGAAAAAACTAGTAGGTTGTCTCCGATACTTGATATTTTGGCATTTAGAATATGAAAATTAAAAATAGACAGTTCGAACTCTCTGAAAAAAATAATAACAAAAACTGAAGATTTAAAGATGCGTACTAATCTGAATCACATTATCCACTTATTTCAATTTGGGTCAAAAAAAAACGGTGTGACATTTTGGGGTCTTCCGCTGATTTTGTCGCACGGAGAAAATGCACGCGCCTCTGACTCATGTCTCTTCTCTGCAGATTTCGGAGGCAAATTTGTGGGCCCACACCCTTTGTTTTGTTTTGTTTTGTTTTACAGGATGCCCTATGCTTTCACAGCGGTAAATTACCGAAACATCCCTATTCTCTTTGACCTCTAAATGCAGGGATATTTGTCGTCAACGTCAAGACCAAATCTCTTCCCAAAATTTCAAATCGAGCGTTAATTAACTTACAGAATTGCTAAAATTGGAAAAACGTTTCAAATCATACTTAAATCACACACTCTCTCTCTTTACCAACTTCTTTCGTTATCCAGAAAAGTGTCAACTCACTGCACCGAAGGCAGGTAGTGTATGTAGTCATGCTCTTAACTTAATATCTACGCAGATTCATGCATGTTCTTTTTAGTCCGGATACTTGATTAACATGGTATCAGATCTATGAAGCAAAATTATAACCTTAATCTCCTCTGAACCCTAATCCTAAAATGCCATCTTCATGCATTCTTATCGATTGACTGCTACCCGATACCATTCGACTTCAACCCCGTGGCCGTTCGGACTGGCCTCATCTGTTACACCAATTATGGCATACCTTCGTCTAAAAATTATGGCCACCAGTCCAGCGATTATGGCCCGCCCTTCATGGGATTTATTCCTTCAACAAGCAATTATTGGGGTCAATACTTATTAACGAGCACATCCTCATCAATGTCCACAATAACATCTCATCATTGCTCCGGACATTACGACGGGATGGCTCACCTATATGAAGGCCTAGAGGCAGCGAGCACCGGGGATATGGGAGATCAAACATTGAGGTAGCCTAAACACTCAATACTTATTCAACCAAATTCCATACTCTCATCTTCCATAGCTCGATCGGAGGACTAGCAGACGGCCTCCCAACAGGTCGGACCTTGCCCCCACCGAGTCTCTCTTGAGTCAGCCACTGACTTATTCATCGGAGTGGATTTGGTCGGGTCACAGTCCCGACCCCCCTGACGATCCTCTCGTGATGCAGATAACGATGGAGATAGCTCGGTCCTGGCTTCCATGGCGCAGATCGGAGCCCCACCAATCAGGGGATTGTTCGTCCAATTGTACATCTGCTGCGTGCCCCGGTTACTCCAACCAAAGGTTCATTCAATAACATATATACTCCAACCTATGCAGAATAAATCAAGCAAACTAATCCAACACATAAAATATAATCCATCACACACAGACGCAAACACAGGAAAATTTGATAACAAAGTTCGGCTCGATACCTACGTCACCGATCTCATCCCGAGGATTTAACCACTTTTATCTCCTAAAATGTATCCTGGTCACACTTACGAGGGTGGTCCAACAGTTAGAAGATCAAAAACAGATAACGTTGGTTCACTGGTACAATAGTCCAACAGAGGCTTAAAGCAGAATTAAACCAAACGCATCTTGGTCAAGAAAGAATTAGCACCGCCCAACAATTCTCTCAACGATGTTGCGATAGAACGATGCAAGCACATGACAATACGCGAAAAATAACAAGAAACACAGGAGCCTTCCTGCCCGAGTTGGCATCTCTTATCCATTCAAATTCATCCGTGTCTCATCGAGCCTACTGTGATATGCTGGTTGGTTTGATGATTTTACACCCTTGGTCCTGTGCTGGCTTTTGCATTTCTTTTCCTCCAAAGATCACATTTTTTGTTTGTTTTGTTTGTTTGTTTGGCAGATACGGATAACATTGCTCCTGAGGACCACCACACCTCATTTAGGAGAAACAATTAGAGAAATACTATCTGCACCTCAAAACATGAGGTGCATATATGTTTCTGTGCAATTTTTTGCCCAGTTTGGAAAAAATGGAATTTGATTGGAAATATTGATATGATATAATCACTGTGAAAACGGTAACTGCACAATTAAAGCAAACAGCGACTGCCCACAGCTGACAACTGGCCGAGGCAAACAGATGCGCAATTAATTCAAGCTCATGTGAAGTAACAGTAATGTTTTACTAATACCCAAAAGTGCCGTGCCAACGCGCATACCCTCTGATGAATACATCTGCTTCTTTTGCATGGAAAATGAATCAAATGGTTTGGAAAGTTATTATTCATGCATTATAGTTATCCAATTTTTTTAAATGTTGTTCTTTTGCATAAAAGTTCAAATTGGAAAGTTTGTCTACGTGGCAGTTCGAATGATCGGTTTTGGGAAAATTTGTATTCCATGGGAATTGTTGGGAAAGTTGAGGATTCCACGAATTTGTGGGTCCCACTATCCCATCTCTCTCTCTCCCCCCTCTAACTCACCAACTTTCCACTTTCTCATTCCAACTTTCTACTACCAAAAGAACGCAATAAAATTTTCCAACCCCACTTTCCATGCAACTTTCCACCCAAAAGAACACAAAACTCCATTTTCGCTCTCCTCAGATTCCAAACCTTTCCAACTTTCCCTTTTCAACTTTCAACCAAAAGAACAAACCCTAAAGATTCCAACCTCCCTACACCTCTTCAATCATACTTGTCATCCCATTGAATATGTTATTCTCTAATCCATCTCCTCAACGGTCTCGTTTCATTTCTACTTCCATCTTCTCTGTTTGTTCTTGTGTTTTATTATTTTCGTGAAGCCTTTCTTGATCCTAGATGTAAGAGTGCCAAAGACGACGATGATAATATTTTGCATCAGAAAAAAATATAAGAGTTGACTAGGATTTTTAGGGAGGAATCGTGATAAAAAAATTTGTAGTTAAACGTGCTTGGGTGAGAGCAATCCTAGTATGTGTGACCATCCGGGATGTTCTCGTTCGAGATGTAACAATTGGTATTAGAACCCCTAAAAACAGTCAGAAATGCAAAAACTAAGTATCACATGTTACTAACCACTACACGGAATGCAGCTATTGCTACGTACACTCTGGGCATATCCCAAAGCTTGCGAGGGGATGTGGCGGTCAAGGTAGGATTTGTCTCCTCTAGCATAGGGATGAGAATGGGCATGCCCAAAGCCCAATTGAGCATCCAATTGGGAATGCCACATTCTCATCTCTGCGAATCATTCATTAATGAGTATGAAAGAATTAGCAAAGGATTCGTAAACATGGGAATGTGGCATGCCTAATTGGGAGCCCAATCGGGCTTTGGGCAAGCACATTCTCATCCATATCTGGACAGGGTGGAATGGATAAACTTATTAAAGTAATAAGTTTGATACATTTCTTTGAATATGGTATTGTATACAACTCACTACATTGAGGCGTAGTTATTGACAAATTTCTATAACATATACACCTAAGCAACACAGTTAGGATGGAGAGATCAGACTGCACGGTAGTTGTCGCTGAACAGCCCAAATTTGGTTCGGAGGAGAGTCAAGTCTTACACCAACTAAATAATAACGATTCCAAAATGGATGATCTTCGCATGCAGCTAGCGTCACTATCGTAGCTATCGTAGCTGTGACATTATCTCATCAACAAAAAACTCATTAACAAAAAGCTGGACTCGATAATAAAAGGGAAGAAATTATTGGAATGACTTGCATATATCTATCTTACAAAAGACAGGAAAGCGACAAGGTCCTCCCCTCGTACATCTTACTTTACAAAACAGGTTGCAGCTCTCCATCTCTTTAAAGTTTTTCAGCCAAGTGAAAAAACTTTCCTTACAAACATTAGAAGGATTCTAGTGTTTTCCACATTGGTTATGAAAAGAGACATTACTATGAGGAGCTGGTGATTTCAGACGAGCTGAGCCTCGGACATGCCTCTGTTGGTCTCTGAAAGAGCAGATTGGCAACGACGCGGTCGATGGGATTTGTGTCCGTTTCTAAACACCCCAAAATCATGGATCTGCATTAAGGTAAAGAAGTAGATGAAAGTATCTCATAATTTGACTCCGAGAAAACTCAAGGTCGGCAGTTAAAACATCTCTAAAACACTAGGGGTTTTTTCCTATATAAGATGATCTTCTTATAGTCAACCACTTTAATACGTTCGACCATCACGCTACACTAAGTCATTAGGAAACTTGATGACAACAAATTTGTTACTTGTCCACTCATTGAATCAAACAGAATGTAAAATAGACTTCTATGGTGCCGTTTGCCAATGGGTACAAACCTGGATCCGCAAAAGAAAACTGTATGAATTTATCCGAATGAAGCAAAATTTCCCCTAGCTGGTATGAAATCTATTTTATACAACTTTGTGTTTGGCAACACGAAAAGGGTCAAGTACTTTCTACGAGAAAAAATTCAATTTTTGTGCGTCTATTTTATGATTATCTCAATTCAAATTTTTAACGAGTAAATCATGGTTAGTAGGAAATCCACATATATATTAGAGGATTAGTAAGTACTCATTTAACCCGGCTTAAATATCCTAATCTCTTAATCCCGATTTTTTAAATGTTGACTTACCTATCTTGATTTCTTGACTCTTTCTCTGCAGAAACTTCATCGTCATCTTTGTTGCTGGTATTGGTGCTGCTTCTGTCACTGGCATTTTGTCTATAGATCGCACTCCTGGCTAGACGGAACAAGCTATCTCGAATGCAAAGTCTAATCTTCATGTCCAGCTGCAGTAAAGATAACAATTATGGTCCAAAAGCTAAATGGAAACATATATGACTTTCTAATTTGAGAAAGACTCCACATATAGGCAAGATGGCCTGACCTTCCCAACGACATCTTGGAGTTGACAATATATGCTTTCCTCCGGAGGTTTATCATATGTCAAACTAGATAGTCCTTTGGACTCATCCTTCTCAGCTTCCATTTTCAGCTCCGACGATAGGACCTTATGTGTACATTCATCAATCGTGATGGTGCTCTCCATAGCATCCATAGTCTGACTGTTTTGTGAAAATGACTGAGAAGCAGCGACATTGGCACCGGTACTCTGAGGACTATAATGCTGGTGTTGCTGCTCAATGGCAAGCTGAGCCTGCATTTGCTGTAGCCGCCTCAGTTTCTCCATCTTTTCTTGAGGTGTCATAGTTGCTGATTTAGCTTCTGGTAGTCTATTTGAAGTTTTTAGATGCTTTGTGTCATCAGAGCGAACCTCATAGCTAGCAGGAGCAGGTCTTTTTTGGTTTCTATCTGTTTGATTGTGTGGGGGCAAGTGCATGCTAGGAAGGTATAATGCAGGATATTCAGGCTGATCGAATGCAACCTGATTGGAGGATCCATGCTGTTCCATAAGCTTAGCATCCCCAAATTGCATTTGCTGACTGATTGCTTTCGATTGAAATGTTTGCAAAGGAGTTGTGACCGATCTGTGTATGTTGGCATTTGGTGTACGTTGCTGTTGGTCACAATTATCCTTCAAGTTCCGTGATGGTTCATTCTTTCTCATTTCTTCTGCTTTGTTTGGAGACTTTGGTTTTGTTTTATGTCCATCTACCTGCAGTAATAAATACGAACAATAATATGAGGAATTTCAAACTCAAAGCAATGCATTGTGGTGAAGTCGCTTATATCCATAAATAAAACATATACAAGAATAACCACAACATCATATCGGCATTTGACATATAGAGAGTGAAGAGAATCAAATGCTCAGCTAGCCAACTGGAAAATCGCTAAAGATTGTATGATATAGTGATAACCGCACCTGATAGTGCAATTATGTTAAATTTATGTAATGCACAGCCAAGAAGCCAATGGAAGTAGGAGATGGAAACAAACAGCACAAAGATACACGATTTTGCATTGCACAATAAGATGCCGATGATCAATATCTCTGATGCTTGCTGGCAAATCGGAAGAAAGAGAATTATTTAGACTTCTACAACTACTTTCTACAAGTCATCAGTCTAGGACCAGAGGATTCACACTCTAAATTGGAAATATATGCCAATTCTGAACTTACTTCTTTAACAGAACCAGTGTTTTAAAGTAGGAAAAGAAGAGAAGCAGCTGTCTAGGCTAAATGCTTCACGTTTATGCAGCCACTCAGTACCGAAATATGTTCAAGGATGGAACCAATCTGATAGTGCTATTCCTATAAATTCTCCATGAAACACTTAATTCAAGCTCTAATATATCAGTTGTTGTGATTTTTTAACTTTCAAACAAGCCATCCAAGATTTTGAAGGTGTTAACTTCTAATAGCCGTTTGTCTATGAGCGAGTAGTTAGAACTCGTAGTACAATTGTTATAATTGGAATCTTAAGTGTAATGATGTTTGTAATTATATATAACAGAAAATAAATCCAAGTAATGATTTGAACCCTACAAAATAACACAAAAAACAATAAAAAAGATTTAAAAAATCCCAAAAACAGTGAGTAGAAGCCTAGAAAATGAGAACATAACAGAAAGATAAAAGTCACAAGATAAATGAAAAACACATAGAAAGAAAGAAAACAGTAAAACAGACACAAACAGAGAAAAAACAAAGAAAAGATAGTAAAACAGAGAAAATACGCAGAAAAAGAAAGAAAAACAAGTAAAACAGAATATAAAGCAGAAAATAGAATTAGAGCATCAAAATTATGAAGTAGGGAAACAAGCTAAAAGAAGGAAAAAGAAGAAGAAAGTAAAGAAGATGAAGAAGGCATTAAAAGAAGACACATATAAATAAAAAGCAAATCCTATGAAAAAACATTCACAGAAAAATGAAAAACTAGCCGTTTTTTGTTTCGACCTGTAGATTTGCAGGTTCAATCTCTCCAAGTTTGGCAAAAAAGTTGGGGAAAGTTTAAGGGATTTAATGGATTTAATTATAAGTCACTGTTAATGGTCATACACTCGTAGAAATTCTAATCATATGATACAAGTAAAAAATAGTAGTAAGAATAAAGTATGACCGTCATATTAAACCTAACATGTACCCCTTATTGAGAAAAAAGTGGTGTGCATTCAAGTAAAAAATAGGGTGAAAATATATAATAGTTAAAGCAGAGGTAAGCCAAGTGGTAGGCTAGACTAATTGATTGAGGGAGACTCCTGATAGGAACCAAACACAAATCTGGAATTGTATTAATAAAACTGAAAATAAAAGGATAGTTGATTACAATTTTAGGGGTAATCGCCCTCTCAAGACGCCGAATGATAGGGGACGTCCGCACCCTCCGTAGAACAAAGATCTATCTCTCCGATTTATCAAAAAAAATCAATTTTCCATGCCTAGGGCCGACAGGCTATTCCCCTTATTTATAATAATCCAACTAAATGTCTAATTACCCAAATATCCTTACACTAATAAAATAACATAAAAAGACCCCAAAGGCCGGATCTATCACTACTTCACCCCCGAAAACCACCTTGTCCTCAAGGTGGTGCATGAAGTCTCTGATGGTCCTACTCCAAGTGGGAGTCATCTTCCACTCCGGCACCTTCATCCTCCTCTACATCCTCCTCCTCGTCCCCGGCTATCAGCACTTGCAGCTTGTGCACCCCATAATGATGCACTGGGAGTGAATCTCTCATCACATCTGAAACACAGCCCTTTCTGCCTCTTCTCCCTCATCTCGGTGTCAGTCATCCTCCTGAACCGACCCTCTGCTGGTTGTACGCTGCTCTTCTTCCCAATCTTCTCATTACTCGCCTGATCTGTCCATGTAGCCGCCTTCAGTCCTTCTGCTGCTGCTGGAACTCCACGAATCATGCCCACCCCAACTGTCACTGGATCTCCTCTCCTCCATCTGGTGGTCCTCTACCATCCGTGCCATCTCCATGACCTCCACCAGCCCCTGGGGCTTGTATGGGCGAATCCCGGAACGAATAATGGGCTTTATGCCCTTCATGAACATGCCCTCCAATGACTCATCAGTGATCACTCGTACTGAAAGTGTCTCAAACTTCTCTATGTACTCCCTCACGGGTCCGTTCTGCCTGAGTACAAACAACTGCTCATGGAGGTTTCCCACATGAGGCTCCCGGAACCTCTCAAAGATGTGGTCTGTGATCTCCTCCCAACTGCAAAATGGGATGCATTACTCCCTGCACTGAGACACCCTAGGGCTCTTCCCTCCATACATACTGTCGCTGCCTATAACTTCTGTGTCTCAGTCATACAAGACACAGTGAAGAACCTCTTTGCCTTATAAATCCACGTATGTGAATCCTCCCATTCGAATACGGGCATCTTCAATTTCCATACTCTGGCTATCCACCCCCAAAATGCCCCTGATCTGTCCTGTCGTCTGCGTGTCTGGGCTGATGATAATGATGCCACCTCTCATGATGTGTATCATGTCCTCCCCGTGGCCCTCTCTCACGGTCTCCATGGCCCCCTCGTGGACATCCTCATCCGTTGTAGCCTACCCAGTCCTCACCACCACCATATGCACCTCCCCTTCATCTTCATAGTAGCCGCCCTCTCCATCACCGTGATAAAGCCCATCCCACTTACCTGCTCTGGATAGCTGTTGGATGTCTGCTAGTGCTCATCGTAGTCAGGACGCGTCACGGGAGGCCGAAAAGCTGCAGAACGAGGCTCGCCGTAGTCGAAAACTCCCCTGGTGGCTGTCAAGGGGTCACTACAGGCTACCAAGCCCCCGACGGCCTCTACCGGGGCGGCCGAAGGGCCGACGGCCCCTCCGGGGTGGCCGACAGGGTCGACCGACCCCGCCGGAGGCCGATAGGGTTCGGCCGCCCCTGTCGGTGCCCATATTGGGCAGGGCGGCTGCCCCCACCCATGTTTAGGGCCGGCCACCCTCCAAGGTTGGCCTTTGGGGTTCGGCTGGCTTCCCTCGCCCTTCCGTTGATCTCTGATGAACTCCTCATCCTTACACGGATCTTCCTCCTCGTCTTTGTAGTACTCGTTGGCGTCGAAAAGCATGCCTTCATCAATCTTCTCCGACATTTCCTTCCCCTTCACTAAAGGTGGCACCTTTTTTTTGAAGAACTAGGGTCCGCGCCGTTTTTTCCATCCTTTCTTGTAAGGATCGATAGTTGGAAGATGATTTACGCGAGGGCCTCATTTTGCTTGTCTTGCCTAGCCGTCAACCTCTCGTTGATCCGATCAACGGTAGCCGTCAACTTCGAAATTGCCTTGCCGTTTTTCGCTATGGTTTTCTTCACGTCGTCAATCTTGGCATTGAATTTCTCCTCCAAAGCTTCAAATTTGTCATTGGCTCTTGTCGACGCCGCCATGTATTGTGCTTCGCTCTGATACCAAAATGATAGGAACCAAACACAAATATGGAATTTTATAAATAAAACTGAAAATAAAAGGATAGTTGATTACAATTTTATGGGTAATTGTCATCCCAAGACGTCGATTGATAGAAGACGTCCGCACCCTCTCGTAGAACAAAGATCTATCTCTCCGATTTATCAAAGCAATCAATTTTCACATGTCTAGGGCCGGCCGGCTATCCCACTTATTTATAATAATACAACTAAATGTCTAATTATCCAAATACACTTACACTAATAAAATAACATAAAAGGCCCCAAAGGCCAGATCTATCAACTCCATCCAACTATTCTGCATCTATAACAAAAAGCCGTATGAGTGAAGTGTCGTCAAGTCGAAGGTCCATGTGGACATGAGGAGTGCCTGTCAAGGGTGCTAGCGCATACCCAGGGTGATCATCGCCACCTGCACCTCACATCTCGGCACAATGGAAGGTGTAACCCTCATGTTGTCCAAGTCAACTATTTGATTTCCTATAATCCATAGTGCCTAACAGAACGTAGCAGCAAGGGACAATCCATACATACTGACAGCCTATGAGGAGGATGTCACTATTAACAAAGACCGTCTGGCGAAAACAACACATGCGCGAAGTATAATAGGCCTGTGCCAAAAACAACACAACGCAACAGCCCCTTCGGGGGCATTGTCAACGACGGCGGAGGCTTTCGAGGCTTCAACGAGAGTGAGAAAAATCTAATGCCTCTTTTGGGAATTCCACCTAAAGGACAAGGTGGCTTTTTGGGGACGGAGTAATGACACGATTGCATGCAAGAAGTGGGAGCAAAAGGGGAGTCAAGAAGCGGTAACAACAAACCCTAGAGACAATGGTAAAACTGTAATTTATGGGTACATGGAATAAAATTGCAAGGTTAGGCTTCCCATTTAATAATGGTTTAAATGGAAGAGTAATATTAGGCCCCTCATTTGGTAATGGTTTAAATGAGGGAGTAATGTTAGGCCAGTTATGTTAATGGTGTAAATGGGGGGTAATGTTAGATCTCTCATTTGATAATGGTTTAAATAAGAAGGGTAATTTAGTCATTCTAGCAAATTACCTAATTAGTAATGGTCTTATTATAAATAAGAGGGCAATGGTCATAAGATGAGGGGGGCTGAATTTTGTGAGAGAACTCATACAAGGTTGATTAGATCCCTCTTTATTGGAACGCGCGGCTATCCTCTCGAATTGGTGGCTTGGGAGAGTGGTTTCCTCTCGAAAGAAACCAACATATATTGTATTCCTTTTTATTTCTATAAAAATATTATCTTTTCTCCAAATCCCTAAATTTCTACCACAAAACGCCTAGAAAATCCTATCAGAATATCAAATGTTTGAAGGTAATAAATCAGTTAACTGTTGCATCAATCAAAGATTGAGTATTGAATTCTTTGGCATTGGTAATATGATTTAAAATTTACACCCCAAAAGGGAGAAATTAAACTAAAATATGTTTAACTTTGGGGTAATTTTGAACTTAATACCACACAATTATTTCCCTTCAAGCTGATAACCTCGTGTGTTTTTTCAGTGCGTTGACTGCCACGATGGGGGTCCAATTAACTAACTACCCTCATTAATTGCTAAATGCTTACAACTAATCTTTGCCTACTTTCTTTCTTAAATTGATTGTGTACAAAATTTTGGAAAAATAGGTTAGCACAAGAATGAAGAAAGGAAAAAGAGATGGGTTCCATGCATTAATCAACACATGGAGATCAAAATTCATTTATCATTAATGGAGAATAGGGTCATGAGAATTTGAGGCAAGCACGTTCAATTGGCTGCAAAATTTTCACTTTTTTGGGGGGGAAAATGATGTTTTGTTCAAGGCAAGTTAGTTTTTTTTGAATTAGGTCGGAATCAGCTGTTGATTGTTGAGGATTTTGAAAGTTCACGCTGGATGATGATTCAGGCATGAAATTTTTAATTTTTATTATATTTTATGTATGTACTAGTTATAACACGTGCCCGCGGGCACGGTTCATTTAAGATTTCCGTCGCGAAATCTTTGTTCCTCGAAAAATTATTTTCACGGCCAAAATTTAATACAACAATAAATTAGCGTAAAAATATTTAGCGACACGGGCGCCTTCGGCGCGGAACAACAAATTCGGCGCAGGCGCCTTCGGCGCGGAACAACAAATTCGGCGCAGGCGCCTTCGGCGCGGAGCAACAAATTAGTGTAAAAAATTTAGGCCTTCGGCGTCGAATAACAAATTTGGCCCATGCGCCTTCGGTGCGGAACAACAAATTAGCGTAAAAAATTTAGCGGGTGCCTTCGGCGCAAGCACGGAACAACAAACCTCAGGGTATTTTTACGCTAATTTGTTGTTCCGCTAAATTGTGGTCCGAAAATTTTTTACGCTTAATTTAATGGATCATACTTCTCAACAATCTTTCCCAAGGCACTTTTAATTTCAAAGTTTAGGTCCCAATGCATTTTCCCCCCAAATTTAATCTCCACAATCTTTTCCAATGCACATCTAATTTCAAAGTTTAGGTTCCCAAGGCACTTTCTTCCCCAAATTTAATCTCCACAATCTTTCCCAAGACACTTCTAATTTCAAAGTTTTGGTTTCCAAGACATTTTCCCCACCAAAATTTAAGTTTTCATACTAAAATTTTCATAAAATCCAATCTCAACCATTGATTTCCCAAGATCAAATACCAGCCACTCTTTATCTTGTCCTAGTCAGCCCTAAAATTCAAAAAACGTTGTCAAATGTATAATAGATTTTAATAAAGATCAAATCTTTTTGTTGGGCTTGTTTTAGAAATTATTGATTTGAGTGATAATGTTAGGATTGTTTGTGTTGTTATTTTTTAAAAGATTTTTGAATACTTTTTCAGAGGTTGATTTCCTAACTGGAAATTAATTGTATTGGGGTGCTGGGAAAAAAAAGAAAAGTTGAGAGCATTTTCTTTCAGGATCTTCCAAAGAAAACATTTGATGTCGAAGAACTAGATCTTCTTGCAGATGAAAGAAGAAGAGATGAGAACCCAAATGTGAATTTCATCAAGTAAAAACCCAACAATGAATTTCAGATGGAAAATTATTAATTTTGGATTTATGTAGTGTGTAAGTTTTAATGAATGTGGAGTCTGTGGCTGAGAGAATGAAGTTCATTTTGGTCTAAATTTTATCACGTGTAGCCACATGTAATGCAGAGTTGATAGAACTCTAATATAAGGTATCCGTTTGTAAGGAAAAAGTAAGTAATATTATCTTAAACGTCACCCAAAAGTTGAAGTTATTTTAGTATAATTTTTCCTTTGGAACGCTTCACTCAGAAAAAAATAGAAGAATCTTAGAACAATGGTCGCTGTTCAACATCACTGCCACAGCCACATGAAGATGCCAGGTAATCCAGTTCGTTGATTGATGTATCAGTACTGTTTCTTTAGTCCTGTCACAAAGAAGGCACCTTCTATGCAATCCAAAATTACATGCATGAACATACACCATACCTTCTCTTTCTGCAAGGGACTTCTTTGTTTGTCAGTAGAATCATCTATCTGGAAAGACGAGCAACATCCATCAGGGTCTTTGCATGATGGTAGATCCTAGATAGAAGAGGAATCAGAAGTGGTTTATGAAGAGGCAATTAAGATGGGCTGCATGGAACCTTTCAGAATATGAATAGACACTTACAGGCATTGGAATTGATTGTGTTATGCTATCGATTACATCTTTGGATGGGGACAGGAACCCATCTGCATCGCCAATCATATCATGTCCAAAGATGGAGCCATTTTTTCTGTAGAATCACGTACTCGTGAGGATGTTTGGCAAGATGATAACAGTATCCATTACAATTAGGAAAGAACAAAGAAAACTTGTGGATAAGAATATAGTAACACAAATCAAGGCCCACAAATCAAGGCCGTATTCTGAACACTAAAGAGCTGTAAAACATAGATGATGTAGATGCAACTTAGAATTAGTGGTATTGCCTGAAAAGCTTTTCAATATCATCAAAATCTCCAAAAGTAGCCCAATCACAGTCAAGAAAATCATTATTCGCTTTATCTTCATGACGAAAGAAGTCAGGTTCATGATCCAGATTAATCGAACCACCTGTTCTGACAACAATGAAATCCTTAGAGATGATAAACATTTTATGAAACATGTCATTAGAATTGCAAGATGGTATAATGCTACCTCCCATAGATTTCAGGCTAGTTGCATCAGTGATATCATTCATCAATTCCGTCATTGCATTATAATTATTTCCATCAGCAAACTCATCCTTAAGATCAATGCATAAGTTAGGTAAATCAAACAATGAATCCATGTCGATTCTTGAAGACGCAAGTTCTTCATTTGTATGAAAACTAGAGCTGCCTTCTGATTTACAACTGAGATGGTCATTTGTAGTCCGGGAAGATTGCTCAGTAGACCTTATATCAGTGGAAAGACCTTCATCCGTCTTACAGTTTTTGTAATCACCAGTAGGAAGTAAAGCCCGCTCTTCAGTTTCCATGTGATGAGGCACAATATGATCTTCACTCTCAGAGAGATCAGGCCATAATGTTGCCTGAAAATTCAGAATCAAGTGTTCTAGTACTTCAGTTCTTTGAGCAAAAGATAGTGTGACAGATTGTTTTCAAAATGTCACTATATATAATTTTGTGAATTTAATTGAGAAGCACATAAAAATCAAAAAACATTTGGAAAATAAGGACAAAATACTACATGAATTAATATAAAGGCAAAATTCAGACACAGCCTCAAAGATATGAGTTCAAGTGCAACCTAGCAAATGGCAGAAGATAAATACCATGAAAAGTTAGAATTATGGCAATTGATAAACAGCATAAAGAAAAGGTACTTTTGAATTGCTAGGTGGGACACATTATCTAGCTCAAACATCCGAGTTTGAATGTAACCTAGCACAATGAACAAGATAAATACCACGAAACGATTCAATTACCGGAAACTGAGAAACACCATAATGAAAATTTATGTATGCATAGCTTGGTAGGACAAAATACATATATTCATGAATCCAGCATACCATTCCAGAAAAATATCCCATACGATCACATTAGTAATAACAAGTGATGGAAATAACAGTGAGGTTCCAGTAGACCTAAGACCACTATATGCCACAACTTTGAATCAGCACTGAATGTCATGAACGCCCTTCATTCCTTTGTACCAACCAATTTCCACGATATCTGAAGACGCCATGTATAGTAGCCTTTATAAACAAGTTGAATTTCAGGAACGTCCTCCTTTTACTTTGATTTCCAACCATGCCATGTATACCAAGCTTTATAAACAAGCTGGCGAATGATGTAGTGAACTGCGGATCCATTCGACCAGTCATTATTATGAAATTGGATACTTTTTAGGGAAAATGTGGTCATTCTAGTGCAAGCCGCTGTTGGATATGGAAGACGTTTGTACACCCTTGTAGGGGATGTACGAGGGAATACGGACCTCGAACGTCGCGTACACGAAGTCGTGTGCAAAGGGAATCTGTTCCCTTGCGGAGAGGATCTATGGATGAGTGGGAAAGTCGCATTATATATGCATAAGTGCATGCGACATATGGCTAATAAAGGGGGAATATCTTAAGCTTATGTTGTACCATGCATATGGTACAACTTAAGCTTATAATGTGCCATGTATCATGGTACACCTTAATTAAGTTGTTCCAAAGGAACAACTTACCCTAAAATAACTACCTTGGGGGCTATAAATAAGACCCAAGGGTAAGCCATTTCTTACACCATTTGCATGGAATTCATGCATGCATCTTCATTCTAGCGAAGCTCTGCAGAAATCCTTCCTCTCCTCTATCCAAGTTCTTAATCTAAAGTAGAGATTTAGATTGTGGATTTAGTAGCCTTACTCCGTTCGTGAGTAGACTCGATCCGTCGTGGCGAATCCGAAGGCGAAGTTCGTAGACTACCGTGCCGCATACGCAAGCGTAAGTCTCAACTTCATATTATCGATCCTAACTCTGTTTTGGCAGGATCCTACATTGGTATCAGAGCCATATGGGTTCGCCCCGGTCAAACCACCGCCCCGTCGAAACTATGAACGAGTCGTTGTCTTTTTCACGAATGGGTCTCCTACTATTACGGATATAGTAGGAACGCTTCGTGACGGAGAGAACGCAGCGGTTGTTTTTTTCACGTTAGGGTCTTCTATCATTACGGATATGGTAGGAACTCTCCGTGACGGGAAGAACCGACCGTTCACGTAGTATGTTATTCGTTTTTGGCACACGGCCATTAGGAAATAACTAATTTCTCGACGAACGGGTGCTTCATCGACGAACAGATGCTTCACCGGAGAAGAAGGTGGTGGTTATTCCCATCGGGGAAGATGAATTTTTTGTGCATGTGCACCATGACCAAATGGGTTATGAAGGCCATGCACCCCCCCTCCCCATGCGGAGGGGGTTGGCTACGGCCAATAACCACCGCGGCAACCCCCTCCGGCGGGGGTGTGCGGCCACCCATGTAAGGGCAAACCGGCCATGGCCAAAGGGCCATGGCCGGTCAAGGCAAAAAATGCCATGGCCAGGGCCCGGCCGCCCTGGCCTCAGGCCAGGGCCCGGCCGCCCTGGCAGAGGCCAGGGCCCTGGCCTCAGGCCAGGGCCCTGGCCTCAGGCCAGGGCCCGGCCGCCCTGGCCTCAGGCCAGGGCAGAGGCCCTGGCAGAGGCCGGACCGCCCTGGCCTCAGGCCAGGGCCCGGCCGCCCTGGCCTGTGGCCCTGGCCCCGGCCAGGGGCCTCTGGCCTAGGCCGGGCCAGGCAGAGGCCTGGCCGGCCTCTGGCCGAGGCCTGGCCGGCCTCTGGCCGAGGCCAGACCAGGCAGAGGCCTGGCCGGCCTCTGGCCGGGGCCAGGCCAGTGGCCCGGCCGGCCCTGGCAGTGGCCAGGGCTGCCGCAGGCCGCCCCTGGCCGGCCAGGGCAGTGGCCCTTGGCCAACCTCGGCCAGGGCAGAGGCCCTGGCCGGGAGAAGTTTCAGACCAATTCGGCAAAAGGCCTTGGTCGAACTTGAACGTGCCGACTAGCCTATACGGGGCCAAACGACAGTCGTCTGCATCAAAATTATCTCATACGGGGGAAACGCCTGGATCCATACGGGAGCCGGCAACGATAGTTTGCAGAAAAATCCCAAAAGGGGGATCCGACCTTGGCACGACTACGGCTCATTACAGACAAATGGTCAGGAAGTGCCGAATGTTTCACTAGAGTATCATAAGGGTACTAAGATGAAATATACATTTTTTTTTGAAAAATACGTTTTCATACGTTTTGAAAAATACGTTTTCAAAAACGCTTTTCCGCTGCAAAGTACTATAAGAGTACTAACATTTGATAAAGTGAGGGAGAAATATTGAAAGTTACTCTAGATGGTGATTGGAAACATAGTGACCTTTCCGATTCTAGAGTAACATCTTCAATATTTTTCGAAAGTAACTTATCAAATTATGAATATCATTCCAAGTGGGAGTTGATTTTAGAACTATCCATATGGGATATTCTATTATCATTTCAAATGGGAATTATATCTGAAAAATACGTTTTCAAACTCGTTTTCCGCTGCTAGTACTATAAGAGTACTATTGTTTGATAAGTGATGGGGGAATATTGAAGGTTGTTCTAGATGGTGATTGGAATCGAAGAGACCTTTTCGATTCTAGAACAACATCTTCAATATTTTTCGAAAGTAACTTATCAAATATAATATAATTCCAAGTGGGATTTGAATTTTTAGAACTATCCAAATGGGATATTCTATTATCATTTCAAGTGGGAGATATATTTTAAGAATTTTTATGCAATGTTTTGATCAAACCTTCGGTTTTGTGTCTTTTGCAGCATTTTAAAAGTAAAATGTCTTCCGCTTCAAAGAATATCGTCGCTGAGTTAAACAAAGGTGAAAAACTCAACGGCGATAATTACAAACTTTGGTCCATTAAGATACAATACGTTTTAGAGGAGCAAGAAGTGCTCGAAACTCTAAAGAACGTAATGATTGAACCCGAGTTGGGCACTACGGCCCAACACAGACGAGACAAGGAAGCTTTTGATGCTTGGTCTCGGAAGAATAAGATAGCGCGCATTACGTTATTAAGCAGTATGGCTGATGACATAATGCGCATCTTCCGAGAATATGACCTAGCCATGGACATATGGTCCAAGCTAGAGGAGAAGTTCGGTGGCACATCGGTGTCCAAACTTCGCGCCTTAACTATAAGGTTCGATACATATAAGAAACGTCCAGATCATTCCATGGGGAAACATCTGCGACATATGGCGAACCTTATCTCAGAGTTAAAGGACGCAGGTCATGTGCTCACGGATGAGCAACAAATCCAAGCAGTCATATGTTCCCTACCAAATGGGTGGGATCAGATGAAGATGCATCTCACTCATAATGAGAGCATCAAGACCTTCAACGATGTTTCCAAGCACCTCGAATTAGAGGAAGAGCGGCTTGCGGCTGCCAATCCAAGTGCAGAAGTGCACATGGTTGCTAGTTCCTCACACGGGGGAAAGAAACGTAAAGATCGTTCGAAGTCTTCTAATGAACGTAATAAGCAACCTGAGTCTACCAAGGAACCCAAACATAAGGGTGGGCACAAGAAATGGCACAAGAAGACAGACTTGAAAAGGATCAAGTGCTTCAAGTGCAACAAGCTCGGTCACTATGCTCGTTCGTGTACGAGCGGAAGTGACGAGGTAACTTGTAATACTAGTTACATATGTGTTTCTAGTTCACTATTTCTTGTGGAATCTAATCCATTTTGGGATAATTGATTCAGGTGCCACCGACCACATAGCAAAGGACAGACGATCCTTCGTGGAGTATCACAGGATACTCAAGGAATGAAGTGGATCAATGTAGGAAACAACACACGTGTTGAAGTGAAAGGCGTTGGGACTCGCAAGCTTGTCTTGGACAACGGCCGCACTCTCCTACTTCATGATGTTCTCTTCATTCCATATGTTCAAAGGAATATTAAAACTGTGGTCAAATTATTGGGTCTTGGTTATAGTTGGTTCCTTCATGATTGTAATATGGACCTATTTTTGTAATAATTCCTTTATTGGTACTGGGTTAGTATTTCAAAGGATTTATTGTAATGAGTACAATGTATAATTCCTCATGTAATAAAAATTTCCTTGTGACAAATTCTTTGACTGATAAGTCTAATGTAATTTGTTGGCACGCAAGGCTTGGTCATATTGGACCAACGCGTATGGATAGACTTGCCAAACGTGGCCTTCTATCCAATGTTTCAAAGGTTGAAATGTCGACCTGCGAACATTGCCTTGTGAGGAAATCTTGTCGCAAGCCGTTTGGAACCGGCACAAGGGCCGAGGTTCCATTACAGCTTATCCATTCGGACATATGTAGTCTGATGAATGTCAAGACAAGACGCGGGAAGTCCTATTTCATCACTTTTCTTGATGATTTCACCCGATTCGGTCATATCTATTTGATATCCCACAAAAGTGAAAGCACTAAACCTGCTTTAAAAACTATATGAGTTTAGTGGAGAATCAATTAGATCGCAAGATTAAGGTCGTGCGAACCGATAGGGGCGGTGAATATCAATCAACAAGTTTAAAGGAACTTTGTGATGAAAAAGGCATAATACATCAGGTAACTATGCCTTATACTCCTCAACAAATTGGTGTTGCAGAAAGGAGGTATAGGACTTTAATGAAAAATGGTCCGTTCAATGATGGCTCAAGCTAACTTGCCAATCACCTTTTGGGGTGATGCATTATTGACGGCCGCTTTCATTTTGAACCGCGTACCCTCGAAATCAGTTAGCTCCACTCCTTATGAGTTGTGGAACCAAATGTCTCCTGACTTAAACATTTTGAAACCTTGGGGTTGTGCATCCTACGCACATATTTCCTCCCATAAGTATGGCAAACTTGGGCCAAGGGGACGGAACTGTATCTTTATACGATACGCAGAAAACTCCAAAGGTTATGTTTTTTGTTAGTCAGGAAGACAATGGTGGACTAATTGAGTTTGAGTCGAGGGATGTCACTTTCTTGGAAAATGAATTTCCAAGACAGGGCGAGATAAGTCAGGACTTATCTCTATTTGAGATTTATGATCAAGAAGGATTACCTCATTCGAGTGGGAGAATTCTTGGTGAAAACGAAAATACGTTTCAACCTTCAACAATGGATTATACGAATGACGATTATCCTATTCCATACGGGAATAATGATCCAAGTGGGAGCAATTCTAACGACATTCCAAGTGGGAGTGATATTAGAATTGATCTAAACTCAAGTCAACAAGGACTTGAAGAATCTCAAATACGACATAGTAGTCGTACAAGGCCGTATCATGCCCTGCAAAAGACAAATGGATAGAAGCGATGAAGGAGGAATTGAAATCCATGAAAGTTAACCAAGTCTGGGACTTAGTTAACTTACCCAGAGGACATAGAGCAATTGGGAACAAATGAGTTCTCAAGATCAAGCATAAGGCCGATGGCTCTATAGATAGATATAAAGCTCGCCTTGTCGCGAAGGGTTTTACGCAACAGGAAGGGATAGACTACGAAGAGACCTTCTCACCTGTTATGCGTTTTACCTCGATTCGCCTGATTCTGGCAATGGTAGCTTGCTGATACCTCGAATTACATCAGATGGATGTAAAGAATGCCTTTCTCAATGGAGAATTGGACGAGGAGATCTATATGGAACAACCAACAGGGTTTGTAAAAGAAGAAAACGAACATAAGGTTTGTAAACTTCATATATGATCTTAAACAATCCTCGAGGCAATGATATATACGATTTCATAAAGTTATCAAATGGTTTTACCATGCTTGATGAAGATAACTGAGTATATATCAAGAGGATTAAAAGCAAGTATATTATCATGTCTCTATATGTAGATGACATTTTAATAGCCAGAAATGACAAGGGCTTTGTGATGAGTATCAAGGCTTGGCTTTCATCAGTATTTGA
This sequence comes from Scilla litardierei, assembly GCA_030789695.1. Lineage (NCBI taxonomy): Eukaryota > Viridiplantae > Streptophyta > Magnoliopsida > Asparagales > Asparagaceae > Scilla > Scilla litardierei. Next base: position 148,570,890 of record CM061132.1, on the reverse strand, counting down.
GATGAAAGGCATAGGAAAAGCCGCATATATCCTTGGAGTTAAGATTTCAAGGAATCGTTCCAAGGAATCGCATAGGTTCTAGAACGATTTAATATGCAGGACTGCAAGTCCATTGATATTCATATAAGCATATGCGATAATTTATATCTGGAATCGTGTCCAAAGAACCAAAAGGAAAAGGAAATTATGGAAAAAGTTCCATATTCCAGTGCAGTTGATAGTCTTATGTACGCTATGGTGTGTACGAGACCGGACATCTGTTTTGCCGTTGGAATGGTAAGTCGTTACCAATCCAACCCAGGGCAAGAACACTGGAAAGCGGTTAAGAGGATAATGCAGTATCTTAAAGGAACTGCAGATTTGCAAAAGACTATGATAAAACCAAGAAGGTAGACATAAGGTACATATCTACGCATGAGATGATAGAGGATCAGCTTACGAAAGCAATCCCCAGAAATGTGTTTTATAAACACTTATCATCCCAAGGATTGCGTATGAGCTGAGTTGTACCAATATATATTCCCATGTCTAAGAAATGATCAAAAATTAATAAAAGAATAAGTTCTTTTTTCAACATTGCATATGAATTTCTTAAGAAATGTTTGTGTACATTTTTGAAATCTCAGCTAAATTGTGTGTATGTCGGACAGATTAAGGTTGGCTCTCTCACATGAGCAACCGCCTTATCTTATCAGATGGATAAGATAGAGATGAGACTAGTTTAAAGTCAAAATCATTAGACGAATGATTTAGAGTCATGACTTAAACAAGATAGTCGAATGAAAGATCTGCATCATATGGATGCTTACAAAAGATCTGAGATCTGTATCACAAGGATATTTAAAAAGGATCTCAAAGGATTTTTAAATCCTATCTGTCTTATGCAGGATGAGAGTCCGTGAATATTTCACGAGTAGTAAGGGGACTCAAAAAGATAGGCACTGTGGTGTCTGATCTTTTCATCCGTACAACATCATTAAGACATACTCTCCCTGGGAAAGGAGTGATGTTGTAATACGTGTTCATACCACGTATGCATTTCGACCACTGAGTTAGTAGCAATAGTATTTGCTATTATGTGAGACTCAAAGGCCATATGGGCCTTAGCTCTTACCCTCAAGGACTCCAATTGGTTCCTTTAGATTTGACGAGATGATCGCTATCTTAGCGTGTTACTTATGGGCTATGATAATTCGGCTCGGCGGGGCACGTTAGAAAAGCGAGTCTAGTCAAGATCAGAAGGTTCGCAAGAAGAGGAAGATTGATTTCATATTCACATTTGGACTTTAATGATTCAAAGCTGGCCAGCCAATTGTGATCCAGATGGGATTCAATTGTTGAATATAAAGTATAAGAAATGTGAAGAAATAATCTAGGGTAAAGCATGCGTTGAACTACTCAACTTTGCACCTTCGAGGTCGTTGTGTATCTCTAACAAGTGCACAACAACAGACTCTACGCGCATGACGGTCGCACGGTCTATTTCTCGGTATGATAGATGAAAGAACTAAGAGAAAGATGTTCTCTTACAATCCCCTCAAGTGTGAGTGGGAGATGTTGGATATGGAAGACGTTTGTACACCCTTGTAGGGGATGTACGAGGGAATACGGACCTCGAACGTCGCGTACACGAAGTCGTGTGCAAAGGGAATCTGTTCCCTTGCGGAGAGGATCTATGGATGAGTGGGAAAGTCGCATTATATATGCATAAGTGCATGCGACATATGGCTAATAAAGGGGGAATATCTTAAGCTTATGTTGTACCATGCATATGGTACAACTTAAGCTTATAATGTGCCATGTATCATGGTACACCTTAATTAAGTTGTTCCAAAGGAACAACTTACCCTAAAATAACTACCTTGGGGGCTATAAATAAGACCCAAGGGTAAGCCATTTCTTACACCATTTGCATGGAATTCATGCATGCATCTTCATTCTAACGAAGCTCTGCAGAAATCCTTCCTCTCCTCTATCCAAGTTCTTAATCTAAAGTAGAGATTTAGATTGTGGATTTAGTAGCCTTACTCCGTTCGTGAGTAGACTCGATCCGTCGTGGCGAATCCGAAGGCGAAGTTCGTAGACTACCGTGCCGCATACGCAAGCGTAAGTCTCAACTTCATATTATCGATCCTAACTCTGATTTGGCAGGATCCTACAGCCGCTCTGTTTGTTTCTCCTTCTTTCTTTGGTTTGTTGCGAGTCATGGGATCATTCAGTGCATTAGGCTGTAGTCTTTTGCTTTTTATGCTGAGGATTCATGCTATGTTATCGTGAGCTCTTCTTATTGAAAGGCAGCTGCTGGTGTTTCAATTTTTCCCCATCTGTCGGATGAGTTGCAGTATATTATATTTATCTGCCAGAACAATCAATGATTTTTTATGTTTAACCTATGAATCTGTGACTAATGGATGAAATGTTTATACAATATTTGATGTTTTGGGGATTTAGAACATAAGCATGGTTTTAGAAGACCTTCAAATTGAAAGCCTGGGAGAATGCGCTGTTCTCAGTCAACTTTGGGAAAACCCGTAGGCGAAGGTCTACGACGATGAGGATCATTGAACGGACAAAGAATCGACAACGAAAACAAAACGGGGGGTTTCTATTCCCAACAACTATTTCAATTTTTCATTTTTCATTTCTTTTTGTTCAGACAAGGAATTTAGGGGGTGGGGTGGGGGTTAGTTATTAACTAGGGGTAAAAACATCTTGACGTGAGATATAATTTTGATGATATTTGCAAGGTGGTGTCTTATTTTTTTATAGCCTCAAGTACTTTAATTTAATTCAGAGAAAGTTTAGGCTAGTTTTCATTTAAATTAAGCTGTAGATCCTTAATGTTAGGATATTTTAATGCATGTTGACAAAAATCTAAACGATGTTGTAGTGCTGGGCCCGAGCCCGATGGCTGTCCAGCCCAAACAGAAGACATGCCCATTTTAATTCACAAGGCGATGCATGTGCCGCAAAGAATACAAGTGACAAACCAACGTCCCAGCGGTAGCTGCAGATCACTTGCTTGCATTTGAATCTGACCTCCTCCCACTTCTTTCGTCTCTCACACACCAACTCACCACCCAAATCTTGAATCTTTGTTTGCCCTATTTTAATCCCAAATCCCCACCAATCAATCTTTCTCTCTCCTCTCTCTCCTCTCTCCCTCTCTCCCCCTCGTTCACTTTAATCACATTCTGTAAGAAACAGACACAAATCTCAATCTCGATTCTAATAGCGAAGAAGAAGATCAGAGGGTAGGTTTCTAAGCTGCTCCTCAAGGAGCATCTCAAGCACCTCACTGGCATCGATCTCCAGATCCAATCTGCTCAGCTATGGAAACCACATCTCTTTCGATCTTCATCCATCAGACTTCAGTTGCTGACTGCTGTGATGTGTAAAGACGATGCCTTTTTTCATTGCTTTGCTTCGAATTGAATGGCCTTATTTATATATATTCGATTATAAACTGTGAACTCGGATGAGCAGCTGAGAAATGAAGAAACTCTGGTTACTAATTTTTTGAGTCTGATCCCTCGGTTATTGAGTACTGTACCGAACTTTGTGTTGTGGTCAAAAGTTGTACAAGTCCGATTCCTCATGGCAAACATTATTAGCTGCTACATTATCTTGGTTATTTATCTGAAAGCAAATTTTTATGGTTTCCATTGCTTTTTTGCTTCTTTATAATTCATATATGAGAAATATGGGAGGAAATACACCAAAGATCTAATAAACCCAAAGTGTTTTGATTGTCAATCTAGTCATCACAAATAGTTCCATTAAACTTATAATGGTTAAATCAACAAGCAAAACACTTTAGTTTCCTTGATTTTTGGTGTACTGAGATATTAGAATATTAGAATATGAAAATCAAAATGAATAGTGCCAAACATACAAAAAAATTGTGGAGAGTCTACACATTGACCGGGCATAAGACGAAGTCCCTCCTCGATGCTCATGTTCTAAAACCCCAAGATATCAAACATTGGATATGCACAAAGGGTTTTGGTCCTTCATCTATCATCGTAAATTTAACGGTTTTTCGCATGAATAGAACTTTCTGCGACAAGTGGACGAGAAAAACCCTTTGTGTTCACCCAATAATTGATGTTTTGGAATTTTTGAATATGAAGATTAAAATGTATGGTTCTGATCATCAAAAAATACAGGAATGTGGATTTTTCAAGGTTGCGTACATATGTTATATGATACCCATTATTCTCATTTCATCTAAGGAGGCATAGATATACAAGGTCACATACATATGTATGGTTCATTCTCATTTCAAGGTCGCATTTCATCTAAGAAGGCACCCTAGATCCCTTTTTCCATACATACATACATCATACATACATACATACATATGAGGAGGGACCAAATAACCCCAAAAATAACCCCCCAAAAAACCCCTAGCAAAAAATCTATGAGGAGGGACCAAATAACCCCCAAAACAAAAAACCCCAGCAAAAAGTCTATGCCCCCTATTTTTTCGAAAGATCCGTATCGTTCACCTTGATCTCCACCCTCTAAAACCATGACCCACCAATTTTCAGCCCGATCCCATGTGTTTCACCCGTTCATCAACCCTTCGCAAATGTTCTGTTCAGGCGAAACCGTTAAATTTGGGTCAGATTGATGAACGGGAAAAACACATGAGATCTGGCTGAAAATTGGTGGGTCGGGGTTTTAGAGGGTGGAGATCAAGATGAACGGTTCGGATCTTCCGAAAAAATAGGGGGGCATAGACTTTTTGCTAGGGGTTATTTGATCCCTCCTATATATACATATATATATGAGGAAAATGTGCATGCGCACGTGCGCAGGCAGAAATACCTGCGCACACCCCCTCTGTTCGGGGTTTGTAAGTATTTTGTTTTGAATTTTTTGCCGTAGTTAGATATACTTGTTAGGTAGCTTCCCACAAAATTTCAAGTCAAACAAACACCATTTGGGCATCAAAACATCCATCACAAAAACGTTGCGCAAAACTGTCCAAAATTCTGGATAGTTTTGCGCAACGTTTTTGTGATGGATGTTTCGATGCCCAAATGGTGTTTGTTTGACCTGAAATTTTGTGGAGAGCTACCTAACAAGTATATCTAACAACTGCAAAAAAATTCAAAAAAAAACTTAAAACCCCCTAACGGAGGGGGTGTGCACAGGTAATTCTGCATGCGCACATTCTTAGGTACATTTTTGGGTATGTATGTATGTGTGTGTGTGTATCCAATTAACAGCATAGAATTGTATTAAGCAGCCAACCATAAAAGGACTATTAATTAGGAAGCAGGAGGTGTCATATGACAATTTAGGGTCTTTGACTTTAATAGATGATGTTTATGTTACTAAGAATACAAAGCAAAGATCATAATACAAATCATGTACGTAAGTAATAAAAGAAATCCTAAAATTATACCATCCTCTTCAACTTTTACTTCAGCCAGTCCTTTCTTTCCTCCTTATCCTCTCCATCCTAGCTTTATCACACCATTAGAATCTATTTCGCTAATTCACTTTTGTACGCAAAACTGCTAGGTATTAATTTCACTAATTAGATTAGGATCCCAATAATCCCAAACGATGTCTTTTGTTGTTAGACTAGCAGAAACATAAAATAGATAATTATTGGTACTGTTATGTTTGATTATAAAATTGTCAACTGAGTGACCAATTTTGGTCTTCCTATGTTTAAGTATATTTCTGGTAGCAACAAACATTTAGAATGGAATTTAAAGGGGTTAAGATTTCCCACTTGCATAAGCACAGTTTTATGCATGGTTATCAGGATACTATTTTTACAAAATTTCCCATGTCGGACATTCGGTCCCTTCAAGACAATTGGACACTCATGTCCCGCAATATGGACACGTCGCATGAAATTTTTGTGGGAAATTGGTATCATTGTAAATAAGGAAATGATGGAAAAATATTCAAAAAAGAATCCGTAAGGAAAAGAGCAGGGAATAAAAACAAAAAGGTTATGAGTCACATGTTTCTTTTACTCCCACACTCATCCAAGCCCGAAGCCGAATACATGCTCTTTTATAATCAAATCAATGAGATGGTAGTTAGAGAAAAAGGATTAAAGTGAGCTAGAGCCATAATTACTCTAATTATAAAATCCAATGTATAACTATAGTGTCCCCATATCCTACACTTGAAAAGTTGCCATGGCAGACATCTTAGACACTTGATAACCATGTTCTGTGTCCAAGTAACACTAGTTCTATGTGAAAATTGGCTATTAGTAAAGAGTAATAAGTCACATACAAAGGGGTTTACATGAAATTGTATGTAGGCATCTACTTTACAAGTAAGAATATTATTGAAGATTTTTGGATCAGATTTTTAAGGGCTCCAGAGTGTTCTCTGTCCTTAATGATATAGGCGAAGAAATCCTCTCTATTTTTTAAGCTGCATCTGCTTCCTCCATCCCCAAATAACCACCTAGATTTTTCTCAACAAAACCCACGATACGTGAAAGAAAATCACATAACAAACTCACTTTAGTTCAGAGAATCTCTCAGATATCGCATCCAGCCAATACACTTACATCTACCACTTGACTGAAATGACCAGATACATTTTGATCACACTCCTTTATTTGTGAGATGGGACTCAAGATGTAACTTCACATATTCCCAATATCCCAAAGATGTGTGCATTTTTCATCCATTATTGATAAACCAAGTACAATCATTATTCATAATTGCATCCTTTCATTATTCATGAAAGTTTCTTTAACTTAAAATTTTTGAAGTTCCATCAAACTAACATATTTGATGAATGTTTTTTATAAAATTTTATTCGTCAAAAGATCAGCAATCATGGCACTAATCTGAATATAAGGCACGTCAACTTTTTACCTCTCTACAGTATCAAGAATATAATGATATTGTATCTCACTATGACTTTCTTTTAAAGTATCTGCACCATTATTAATAAGTTGATGACTGCCTGATTATCATAGTATATCTCAATTGGTCTATCCATCAAATTGAGATCCAATTTATTTAGGTAAAGTCTTATCCAGACTACATGAGTAATGGCCATACTAGAGACTATGTACTTAGCTTCTTATGCGTATCTTGTTGTATATTTCGGTTTCTTGCTATCCCAAGATACAGCTGCACCACTAAAGATGGACAAATATCCCGAGGTGGACTTCATGTCATCTTTCTCTTCTGAAATCGGCATCAGAATAACTAATAACCTTGCTTGAAACAAATTTATGGTGCACACTATTCATAAGATAATTTAAAATTCTCTTAACTTCCAAATATGTTGGACCATGATTATTTTGGTATCCACTTATTAGACTCACTAGGTACACCAAGTCTGATCTAGTACACAACATTACATACATCAAACATCTAATAGCTTAAGCATATAAAACATTTATCGGTATTTTCCTTCTCCATGATAATGTTCTTTACATAACTATTTTCTCACAACAAATGGAATAGGTACCAAATTGTAATTTTGCATCTCAAACCTTTTAAGTATTGTGTGCAAATATTTTTCTTGATTTAAACTTAACATTCTAAACTTTCAATCTCTAAAGATCTATATACCAAGAACATAGAATGTATCTCTCATGCTATTCACCTAAAATTCACTATACAATGCTGATTTGATCTTGTTCAATACTTCTATGTTATTTCAAGCACGCAACATATCATCCACATACATGGATAATATTGTAAGACTGCTCCCGCTTTTCAAGACATACACACAATTGTCTAATTTATTTGCAACAAAATCAAGTTTGGTAACATTATTTTGAAATTTGAAATGTCATTGTCTAGATTGTTTTAAACCATATAAACATTTTTTTCAATTTATATACTTTATCCTTTTATCCTTCAACTTAAAATCCTTTGCGTTGAGTCATATATATTACTTCAACTCTCCGTTGAGCAATACAGTTTTTACATCCATTTAGAAAAATTTCAAGTCAAGATATACAACAATCGTTAAGATTATTCTAAGAGATACAAACTTAGCTACTGGAGAATAAATCCCCCGATAATCTATACCTACCTTTTGAGTAAAACTTTTTACAACTACTCTGGCTTTAAATGCATCAAAAGACCCATCGATCCGATATTTCTTCTTTAACACCTATTAAAATTCTATGAACTTCCTCTCTTCTGGTAAATCACATTGCTCCCCTGCATTATTTCTCTATATTGAGTCAATCTCTTCTCGTGATCTTCAGTCATTGATCTGATCCATGTGAGTTCATTACATCCATATAATTCAATAGATCGGTTTGCTCATCGATATCAATATTTACTGAGAAACAAGATGGTTAATATGAATAAGATTATAATCATCCATCTATGATATTGTTGTTCTAGGCTTTTTGTTGTCACTAAGGCTTGCAGGTTGGAGAGGTTCAACTGGTTAATTTTCATATGTATATTCTTATTTACATGCTCAACTTTCATAATTGGATAATTCACTTCATCCAATATGACCAAATCTTTATTGAGAACATCTTCTAAGTGTTAACAAAAAATGATATCTGCTTAAACTTGTTTCCTTCCCTCTAAATTTTCTTTAAAAGTAGCATCCCTACTTTCAACGACCTTTTTGCATAAAAGAACATGCATCCTTTAATTTTTTTAGAATAGCCTATAAATCTACACTTCAATTTCTGAGATCCAGCTTATCTCTAATCTGATATAAAATGAGAACATGTGCCACATAACCACATTTTCAAAGATGACTCAATTTGATTTTGTGTCCATTACATATCTTATACAGTGTTAACTCGACTAATTTTGTGAGATTTCAATTCAAAACATAGCGGTCAATATTGCTTCTCTCTAATTTTTTTTGAAAAAACCAGAATAAGACAACATACATCTTACTGCATTCATTAATGTTCGATTATTTCTTTCAGCCACATTAATTTGTTAGGTGTATATAGCATAGTTGTATGTTTATTAATACCGTAATGAATTCGGCAATTTTTAACTTTTTTGAGTTGAATTCACTAACTCTATCAGTTGTTAACACATTGACGTATTTTTCAAATTTTCTTTCCACTACTAACTTGTATCTTTAAAATATTCAAAAATGTCTGATTTTCTATTTAAAAAATACACAAAAGTATACTTAGAATGGTCATCTATAAAGGCAATAAAATATTCCTTATCACAACATGTCTTTATGCTTAATGACCAACAAATTATGTTTAGGTATACTTCCGTGTATAAAGTGTAATGTCCTTGCTCTTGTCAATTTTGATAATAAATTCATCTTAATTATTTGATCCATTTTTCCATTACAAGGTTGTCCTAACCTCATATACCCAGGATCATAATCAGATATAAGATATAAGAAATAATGTAAATCAGAACTCTTATTACCAATATCAAGTTTACAACAGAAAATAGAATAAATCATGTTTAAATATAAATTTATCCATAGTAAAAACTTTCTTACTTTTCTCAATAGATACACTATTATTTTAAAACCTAACTTCAAAATTTTTCTTTAGCAAAGCAAGGACAATGATCAGATTGCATCTCATGTCTTATGTCATGTGCATAAAACATATGTTTAAGAACTATAATGCTATCCACAAGGTTCAATTTGTATGAACCACTATCTTCCACATCCAAATAGATATTGGTCTTTATATAAATTCTCTGATCTACCTTCTTTTGTTCTTGAAAATTGGCAATCCATTCCTTTGTCTTTGCTATATATCGTGTTACCTCCGAATCAATCCACCATTTACCAACATTAGTTGTTACAATATAATGTTCAATAACACCGATGAATTCTTGTTTTGTATATCCTTTTTATCTTGAATATTTAAAATAGCCATTATTGTCTATCTAAGAACCGTTGATTTTGAAGTAACCAAACTTCATATAGATGTAACAGGATCCAAGAAATCCTTTCTTACTGCGAGCATCCTACGGGTTACATCCTTTGAAAAATGACCTTGTAGGTCCAAAAGATTGACTCATATTTGCTTTTTGATATTGTGTAACATTAGCTTCTTCTTATTGCATAAGATTCACATCTAAACCATTTTTCTAGTTAGTTGGTCGGATTCCATTGTTAAATGAACTGATAAGTCATTACATGCTTAATGATTCAATTTAACTTAAAGACTGTGACAACTATATCTGAGGATAGTGACAGACTATTCAATATAGTTGCTATATGTAGCTTTTTGGTAATTTTAGATCTTGCAAAAGATTGAGTTTTTAATCATAACAATCATCTTGTTTACATGTTCGGTGATATTATCACTTTCTTGCATGTGCATGAATTATACATATGCCTTAGGAGTTGTATGTTCACATCTGAAGTTATATCATACTTTTTGTTAATAGTGTGTCATATATTTTTTGACAAAAATGTAATCTTTAAAAACATTTATTAAATTGTCTCGTATAAACATGAGCATCAGGCTTTTGACCTTCTAGCAATTGAGTTGCCACTAATCAAACTCTTTTTCTACATATCAGTGGAATTAGCAGCGAGAATTGGGACAGAAACCTCAATAATACTGTCTAGATTGGTATGAATAAATTCATATATTAACTTTCTTACGTCACATATCATAAGTGAAACAATTAAGATGTTCCATCTTATCCAGTTCAGACTCAATAAATTTATTAACCATTTGATTTAGCAATATATAGTAGTTTCAAAGATACCAACGACGGGTTCTTAAAATGAAATGTCTAAAAAATATAATAAGGAATTTTGAAGAAACAGTAGATAGGAACAAAAATTAACTACAAAAATAAATAAATAGCAAAAAACTAATGAGTTGAAATAAATAATTTATGCTAACAATTTCATTATAAAAAATTTCAATTTTTTTATTATTATATTAAACAAAGAAATTTAATTTCAGAAACAAAATTTTAGTTTTAAATTTTTTACTAAAAAATTATAACAATCTAACAAATTTTTTCAAAATAGAAGTTCATATTTTAAAATTTTTTATATATAACAGAATTTCAATTTTTATATATTTTATCAAAATTTAAGAAAACATAGTTTTGGTTTTATCCTTATTATTGTTATTTTAAAGAAAAACTCCAGCCTTCTCTTTCTTATGTTAAACAAATTCTTAGTTAATTAGTTTTGTTAATTCTATTTTGAATCTCAGTCAAGAGATTAAATATTCACTTTTTAATTTTTATTTTATTTTCTTTAGAAAGGATCAACAATATGCATCATCCTCAAAATGTAGAACCAACAAAATTATATTTTAAATTCATGACACCATTTAAATTATGTTTAGATGTGCCAATTATTTACAAGATCAAAATATATATTGAAAAAAATAATGAATAGACCCTAGACCAAGCGAAGCTATGATCAAACTAAATGGAGATCAACGACGGTGCTCGGACCAAGTGAGGCAAAGATCAAAGTGAATCGAGGTGATTCCTCAACGAAGACGCTCAGATCGTGAGGGTTGATGGATCGCATGTCTTGATCTCTGACAAGCGGGTGGTGGAACGAGATGGGTCTTGGTCTCTAGTGACAAGATGCTCGAGATTGTGGATAAAGGACTTGGATCTTGGGGAATGTGGCTCAGACCTCCACGAGCAAGGATTGCTCAAGATCAAGGTTGAAGGGGGCCTAAATCTCTACCAACGACAATTGCTCTAAATTGAGGTTGAATGGGACTCATATCTTCGCAAGTGAGAATTTCTTATGTCTCTCCTTGGGGCCATGAAATTTTTTTAAGATCAAAAAAATTAAGATGACGAAGATGTAATGAGAGAGGAGCGTATTGATCGGTGAGATGGTGCGGGTTGAAGAAAAAGTGTGATGATGCTTAGTTCAAGGAAAAAAAGCTGAGAGAAAACAAGGGGTCGATGTGAGGATCTAGATTGTTCTGATACAAATGAAGCTTTTGGATCAGAGAGAGAGAATAGTGTTAATTTTGGGTACTCCAGTGAATAGATTATTATGTTCTTAATGATAAAGGAAAAGAAATCCTTCCTATTTATTGATTGCATATGCTTTCTCTACCCTGAAATTGTCATCCAGATTCTACTCGATAGAACCTAATACATGAGAGAAAATCATGTAAAAACTCATGTTAGTTGAGAATATCTCTCAAATATCTTAACTAACGGGTCGGATATTATAAGATCAAGTTCAATTTAATTGAGCCATTGAAGATCAATACACTTATAACACTTACATATTGCTTTCCTTCAACTCTAAATTTTGTGTAAAATATAACTTTGCATGTTAACAATATCTATTGCGCCGATGCACTAAAATTCTTCAACATATGGATGATGATGAAATTACAACTATTATAGTCAAAGGGAAGTGTGTGGTGATGGTAATATGGGTAGACAATGATACTATTACTTTGTCAACGATAATATTAGTGGATCTAATCACCAAAGTAAGAGAAAGATGGTCATATTCTCCTTGAGCACATCATAATTTTCTGCTACTATTAGAAAAAATTATACATTATTGGATAAAATAATAGAAGAATATGGGCTTAGGTATGGAAATCCACTCTACTAGTAACAAAATGAAACTTTTCAAATAAAATTTCAGAGTGAAACTACTTACTACATAACAATTTCAATGTATATATAGGAGTTCATATCATTAATAATAAAGGAAAAACTCAACCGACATACCACGTATTATCTCTTAAATTACTTAATCTATATCCTACATTTCAGCTAAGATTCCAACTTCAATTACCTTTCTAGCTATAACTTGTATCCCAGATCAATAAACTTACCGAAAGGAGATCAATCTACTAATCTTCCATTTCACAATCAAGGGCTTTGCAAAGATTAAATCCAAGGCAACCAAAAACTAATCTTGTATCAACGAAAACCTACCCCCAATTGAGCAGAGCAATCAATTTCCCCGTAGTAACAACGATTTAAGAAAGAGTTTTACATCAAAAGAAATCAGAATAAGGACGAAGGTCGAAACAGGAATCGAGAACCTGATCTTGATCGTTCCAATTAAACATCATCGAAGAATCGATAGAAGACCTCGAAGCCAGCGCTTGTGCGGATCGATCGACCCCAGCTCGATTTGAACATCGCAGAGTCGCCGTAGCCACCGGATCTGAAATTGAAATTGAATGAAGACGAGAAATTTTTTGATGGATTTTTTTTCGTTTTCGTGCTCTATTTTGGGCGTCGCTGAGATAGCACTGGGGTTTCTAGAAGAGAGAGGGAGCAAGCGAGAGAGTCAGAGAGAAGGGGGGAGAACGGTGGTCCCCACTGAAGAACGTTGGGCGAAGGAGATGACACGTGGAGGTGGGCATCTCGAGTCGTGGCTGGGATGAGTTCAGGCAATGGAGCCGATCGAATACTCGAAGCTCATTGGCTGACGGTGAATTTGGGAATTGTTTCAGTTGCATTTCGGGCGCATTTCGGGAGTAAATTCGTAGTGCCCGCTTTCGGTAAAAGGTTGTTTTTTATTCATGGGAACAAAATTACATCAGGAAAATACTAAATACACCGATCAATCGGTGTAGATAGTACTTTTTAGGCAAAAAAATTGGAAGCAAATCAAATCATCGGGCAATTATCCCTCTCTCTCTTCTATTTTGGGATAAAATAGACACTGACTCATATGCGCACCTCCCCCTCGTTCGGTGTATTTAGTCCACCCTTACATCAAATCAGCGGTTAAACCCCTTATTAAAGATGCATAAGAAGTACCTGAGACAAGGACATGAGAGGATGGTTCCAAATCCGTAATTCCGCATCCAATTGGCAACTCTGTTGTGCGGCGAAGGCCCAACAATCGCGACATAGTACAGCGGAAGACGCAAGATTGTGAAGACTGAGGACGAAAGATCAGCAGCAAACAAATAGAGCATAATCAAGATTGCTTTTAAGGCCGTGGACGGCCAAGGGGGAACACCGATAAGCTTTAGTACGAAAAGAGAGAACAATACAAATCTTCCCTTCGTCCAACGAAGAAAAAGCACACAAGATCTCTCTAAAAGCTCACAATACAATCTCTCAAAATTGGCTCTCATAAATGACGGCTCTCTCCAATGATACAATGGTTGCCCACCCGAAACCCTAACCTAAAACCCCATATTTATAACCATAGGTTAAAATAGGTGTCATCATTGGCTATTATCTCCTAACGGATACGGATCCCGACAATTACGGCATCCAATCCAATCACCGCTCTACGCAAGTAATGCTGCCGCAACCTATTAGGCCAAACGCTGCTTCCTAGTGGGCCGCTTCCCGATGGGCTCCTTTCGACCGATCGACCTTCTTTTTGCGTCGAACGACCCAAGTGCCGAGCCTCGCGTACGAGCCTTCATCCTTCGAGCCTTCAAACGATCGATCGATCGAACACGGACTCCAACCGAGTTACGATCCATCGACCCAATGCCGAGCGTTCAACCCTCAGACTCGAACTGACAACCGAATGACCCAACTGCGCTGAGGAAGCCACTTGCCCAGCATACTCGTGCAGAGTCAGATAGGTCGAATCCGAGTGCAATCGAGTTACATTTGCACAGATAACTTGTCTGCCATACAACTGCTTCTCCAGTGAGAAGATGAATATCGTAGTTACTCCGCTTGCACCTCACTTCAAGCTTAGTGCCGAGCAGTGTCCGAAGAATGAAGAGGAGAAGAAGCTCATGACGAGCATACCGTATGCCAATGCGATAGGGGTTTTGATGTAGCAATGGTATGTACTCGACTCGATCTATCACATGCAGTTAGCATGGTGCGTAGATACATGCACCACCCGGGAAGAGAGCACTGGTGAGTAGTGCAGTGGATCATGCGTTACATCAATAGCACAGTCGACGTCGGACTGACATACAGCCAAAGTGTTCATGGTCCGCACACTGTCAGGTATATCGACTCCGACTATGCAGGCGACTTGGATGGGGCGATCGATGACAGGCTACGTCTTCAACATGTCTGGCGCTCCAATATATTGACGGAGCGAAAATAAACAAGCAAGATATAATTGAAAAATAATCACAGAAAGTGGACCACACACGTAAACACGAGATATACCTTGGTTCGGATACCAAAGTCTCACTTGACTATTGTATCCTACTACAGTCACCCGAGTCCTACTCGACTAATTCCACTATTTTTCAAATAGTAATATTGTCTCTTATCAAGACGTCTTTCTTACAACTTCTTCTCAAAAAATAAATAACTCACAACCTCAACACTTTGAGGATTTTCACTTACTCATTTCAGAAAGAATACACTTTTCGATTAGCCTTATGTGAAGCTTGTAAATGTAATGGTTGTAGTGTTGATCTCCAATAGATGTTGAAAATAAAGGCTTTTGAGATCAAGAAAACTTTGGCTGAAAAATTTAAGAAATCTTTTAAATCGTGTGCCAAAGAAAGAGATTTGAAGGATTTTAAGAGAGCTTTAGAAAATCTTTTCAAAACTTAATTTTTGCTCGTTAAATTCATATTAAAAGCCCCAGCAAATTCAGCTTATAAAGGGGTGAAACCCGTTCCAAAAACACCCCTCCAACGGATTGAAAAAACAGATTTCGTAAATCGTGGAACTATGTTTTCTTTCCGTTGGGCTGTCGGTAGTTGACTACAGTACAACTGGTAGTCGACTATCCAAACAACTGTAGTCAACTACCAGCACAACTATAGTCAATTATTTTATGGGACATTGAAATCCAAATGAAAGTAGTCGACTCATATTCAAAGAATAGTTGACTATCCAGCTGATACATATGATACTATATGAAAAATCTTTTAAAACATTTTGAAATCATTTTTAAAGTGTTCATATGTTTGTGTGTGCTTCTAGCAAGGCCTTAACAAGTTAAGACAAAATGAAGAAAAAATACATCAATTATATTATTACAATGAAGACCGTTTGATGTATTCTAGCTTCCCAAGCTCGTTGTTTTGCTCCAATTGATCCATGGCATTGTTTAGCTCATCACAACTACATCGAGTGCTTCATTTGATTAGCCTTAAGCTCATGCACTCAAAGATGTTATATGCAACAATTTATTCATAATCAAAACCATACGTGATGAGACTCAATACCTCAACATGTAGCGCAGTAGGACAAAGAGCTGGTCAACGCCCCTCAAATGTATAAAGGATAATTGGAAATTTTAACAAATATACAAATAATTTATTATCTTATATTAAGAAAAGTGTGTTTTTATCAATCGACCCCGTGGCCCAATGGATAAGGCGTTGGTCTACGAAACCAGAGATTCTGGGTTCGATCCCCAGCGGAGTCGAATTTTTATACTTTTTCAGCCGTTTTCTTTAAAAGCGGGAATAATTCCCAAACATGTCAACATTTTTCCGAATTCTAAAGTTCTGAAACTCCTCCAACTACTCCTAAGCCTTTTTCTAAAGGGATTAATGGGTATTAGGTGGCACATGTCCAACTTAGGTCAGGTTCGCTGACGTGGTGGCCTTCCAAAAACAATTTTTTTTGACGGCTAATGTGAGGCCTTCACGTCAGCACACCTGACTCAAATTTGACTCAAATTGGTCAGATGCCACCTTTTTTACATTATTCATACATTTCTTAGCCACATTTTAAGCGTGTTAATCTTTGCAAGCATATGCTTATATTGTTATAACAAACATACAAGCAGTAAGAACCAGATAGAACTGATACATTATACAAGAAAGTTATTGCAATTATTTTCCGAAGCACCCAAAAAAAAGTTACTGCAATTAAAATCTTTAAATAATTGCGCCACATCTTTTTAATTGGACTTTCGCATTGGGGAAACATTAGGCCATTCTCAGATACAATCATTACCCCCACTGTATAAGTGCAATTCTCTCATCACATTCTTGCATTGATTATGCACAGAAATATCATCTCTTTCAAAATCCCATATATTCATGGAACTTATCCTTGAAGGGCTTTGAAGGTTGAGATCAACAGCTTTCCATCATCATTTCCAACATTTCAAAAAGGTTAAATGCATAATCAAATGTGTATCTTGTAACAACTTGGACAACATCATCAAAGAACATTCGATCTGCCACGATTTTTCTTCCTATGTACTCATGCATGAATAACTAGAACTTTAAGGACATCAAACCCAATCAACGACTACAAGGAACACTTGCTTGATGATCAACTTGCATCTTCTTTGTTCCATGTAGTCAGTTTATTCTCATACAAGCTGCCGGATCCAAAGAACAACCAGATTTGATTTAAGAAATGAAACAAGAAAAATAAACATGGGTAATGAGAGGCAAGCGAAGGGATCGATTGGGTTAAGTTGCTTATGAGCGGTTTGAATGTGACACGGCGGCAAATTCATTACTCCTTCCCGCTAACCAGGGTAAGCAGGCCATCCCTGTAGTTTCCATGAGTGTTCTTGGTTAAGACATCTTCAAGTTTGGATCCAAAGTGCTTATGATACTCTTCTTTGATTTCCGTTATATCGATCTCTGAACGGGATACAACAACTCGCGTGAGAGCTTCTTTTGCGTGTTTGTCTGCTCCCTCTTTAAAAGCCTGGTTTATTATCTGAAATCCAAAAAAATGCATGTTTGTTATGACATAACAGCAATGAATGTATGATTATCATAAATATAACAATAAAACATACAGTGAGAAGAAAAATTATGGATTCTTGCCATACGTGTGTTTCTGTTTCTGTACCTTGCAGAAATATGTAGGAGGTGAATTCAGACACTGAACTGTTTCTTGTAAGCATGAATCATTAGCAACATCCTGATCATTGTATCAATAAACTATGTGTCAGCAGTTCATTTATCTGATTGTAAACATGTGATTCAACGCAATTAAGTTGAAGTGTGTTAGTTAAAGGCAGCCAACATCACCTCTTCAAGGGACTTCCCATACATTTCCTTGTAGAATTTGAAGACCACTCTTAGATGAGGCTTGCTCCGAGTCGTCAGTATCCGAACAACATCGTCATTCTCTATGGGCTTCTCTGCTCCGGACTTCTTAATGGCATTATTAAGCGCATTGGCCTCCGACTTCGCTCTGTCCTCATTCACATGAGAACCCTCGTACCTGTAAGAGCTTGCAAGGCCAACCAACAGCTGTTGAAGCATAAAAGGCAAGTTAAGACCCACAAAAAAGAACGAAAGTATATGCTTTCATCATTTAGCCTTTTTACTCTGTGGCTATCTAATACACTAAGGCTGCTACTAAACAGGTTTTAATTGTAAGATGAGCTTCATGATGGAACACATCTTTAGCCATGATCCATTAATAGGGAGTTGCCTTTGGATAATGATCACACAAAAGGATTGACCAAATTTTGAATGTCAGTCTAATGCAAACAACATTCCAAGGAAGTACCAAAGTCTGATGAATAATATCATGGGACTGAGAAGAGAATTCCATATAACAGACTGCTCGTAAACGATAGTTACATCATTTATCATGAGATCTAGCACACAACACACAACGGCGCACATGTTTGTGTAGGAGTAATGGTATTGTTATAAGGAGTGGGTAAGACCATGGGCGAGAGCATACTCAGATTAACAAGGTCTTTTCCTTTTTCAATGGTGGAGTAAACAGAGCCAAAGAACATAAAAGATTGATGTAGCCAGCCCCAAAATTTTGGGACAAAGGCTTCAGTCATTGCCGCTGAATCTAGAATAAGGAATACAACATAGCTTGTTTGATATGAAACATATTCAATATCAAACGCATTGTAAGCCAAAAAAGATTGATAAGCATGTTAGTAATAGCACCATAACAGGATAGAATCATTCAAGGCAAGAAATACACTTCAGGCATCTAAATTCAAATCACATGAGAGTTCGCATGTAAATTCACATTGTATGTGTTAAAGAGTGAGGATCAGAGAAAGGGATACGCACTTTGGCATTGGATTCCTTGACATGGTAGGCAACATCTTCCTCCAGGGAATGGTGGAAGAGGGCATGGTACGCCCTCCTCGCCCCAAGCAGCTCCTCCGAGGACCGGGTGCACGCAATTTCCACTAAGATGGTGAAGGGGTTGTCCTTGTGCATTACATGGTGCGCCCACCGCGCATCCCTTTCCCATGGATGCATCGCCCACAACAACACCAGATTCTGTGCAGACAAGAAGCAATTCGATTGTCATTTTTCGACGTTTCAAAGAACCATTGTAGGTGATTCGTATGTCATCTTACTTGACTACAATATCAGATCCAACATTTGAAGCACATGTTGCTTGTTGTGGGATGGATTCTTATTTGCATTCTAATATAACTACTGATCATCAAACAAACTACTTTTTTAGGACATGTTAGATTATTGGGAAGAGTCTAAACAAAACAAATAGGCATGCTAGTTGAGATTTCTTCAACAAAAAAACCCTACAAAATTTGAACTTTTGTGCAACAACAATAATATACTTCCAACTATCATATTTATCAAAATGTATATATGATTTCTACAAAAGTTATGCAATGTGTTCAAAAATAATGGGTTGCAAGATTGTTTCACCTTAAACCTCGCGAATTCGGCCTTCAAGTGCCTGACAAAATCGTCCTCCCAGCTCTCGAAACTGGAAAATTCACTGTTGAAGAGGGCAGCATTTCCCCTCCTGAAATTGCCCCTCTTCTCTGGTTGGTGCTTCCATTGCCCAATTGCAGACACAATTCCCTCCTCCTCAACTCCCAATCCCCCTAAACCTTTAAAACAATCAAAACCCATTTCTTGATTTAGCCCAAAATTCACCATGATCACAAGAAACGCATCGCGAAAAATCTCAATGGCATGCAAAAAAAATTTTTTTACCTGAGAACGCCCTCGTCAGTTTCTCAAATTCCTCCCCAATGAGATTAGCCATCACTCTCTCAATCTCAATCTCGTTGATTTCTGCAACAGAGGTGTCTGAATTGCGAGCTGAAGGTTGAGGGCTTTGCAATTGCAATGAGCCCCTTTTATAATTTGCATGTACTTCTCTTAATTTTCCTTGGGGGTTGTCTCTCCCTTTTCATTTAAATATTCGGCTGTTGTTAAATTAATTAAAATTAGCATCTATTAATTGTAAATTTGTAGGGACAGCTAAGATTGTGACAGCTGCCCTTGGGGTTGGATTTCTTTTCTGGAAACGTTTTCCATGCACTCTGGTTTTTATTGATTAAATTAGTAATTAGAATTTTTGCTTGACGTTTTTTATGTAATAAATAGATGCTGGCATGAATTATTCTAAAATAATTAAATGTGTAATTTTTATGCTTAAATTCGTAAAACTACTTAGTAGCGAATTCCAAAAAAAATACATGTTATCTCAAAACTATCCTAAACTTATCATATTTTGATAAACCCATTAACATCCACTAACAAAAAAAATTGAATTGACGAAATTACTCTCACTTTTCCTCTTGAAATAATGACACCCAAAAAAACATTATAAAAATAAGTCAAATGGCATTTTAGGCATTACTTGACACCTCACCAGCACGTGCTCACGTCAAACAAGGCCGTCACGTTGAGGACTTTTCTAAAACCGAAAATGAAAATATGAGATAGTTTTGCGAGTATATCATGGTAAGAGTTAGTTTTTTTGAAATTCAGCAAACATATGAGTTAGGTTTTCGAAATTAAGCATTAATTTTTAATGCATGTGAAACTCGTTTTGAGGGGGCAATTCTATACACGTTCAGGGTGATTCTATACACACTGACATAATTGCGTTACATAGACCCGTCTACACAAACACCCAATAATATTTAAATTTCGGCTGTTATTTTTACACACCTCCATATCCTCAAACTACACATTTCTTCTTTTTCCAGAAATTCTATACACGTGGACCATCGTGGGCCTCTGCCTTCGTCTCTACCTCCGTCGTCGTATCCCATCAACCTATGTCGTCGCCGCCTCAACTGACCTCCCTTCTGCAAAGGTAGTGGCACCAGCAGTGATATAGGCGGAAGTTGATAGGCGACGATGAATGAAGAGGAGATTGGAGGAGGAGGAGGAGGAGGGAGGCGGAAGGGGAGAGGGATAGATCGGCTCGTACGGTGCTAGCATGGGCTTTTGGTGGGGGTGGCGGGGGCAGATGATAGTTGAGGAAGAGAGGAGGTCGGAAAGGAATAATTTGAATGGCAAACCTGTGAATTTTGAATGGCAAACTTGTAAATAAATGGCTTGAATAATCCCATATGGGCTGTGCGTATAGCAAAACCCACGACGAGGAGCATACGTTGTGAGACACGTTGGGCTATTGTGCCCAAGGGTTGTGTCCGAGTCGTGTCAAGTCTGATCGAACCAATTATCATCATAGTCTGATGATCAGAACTAAATTTGAACCAGAGCTACCCGAAAAACATCCAAATGACCCTACCGGATCCGAGTGCTTAAAACCAATCATCTCTTCTCGTGTTACAAAATCCGCCATCCACCCGTCTACTATTACCTTACGTACTAAAAAGACACTAAGTATTATATAAAGTAAACCCAGCGTGCATTCTTTAAAATGAAATTGCTATGGATCAAACTCGGAATCTTTTCCGAGTACACAAAAACCGAGGATACCCATATGATAAAAACGACCCGTGTTGGATAATTATGTGTGAGGATATCAAATCCGCATCCGACCCGACCCGTTTTCTAACACGATCGAGCACGTTGATTCGGATTTCGTCCGAACACGTTTATGTTATGTTACACCCTAAATGCCCCAGAAAATCTCTTGCCACCTTATCACTACAGCTGTCCAATTAAATATGCAACATTGTCATGAACGAAGACTTGGAGAGAGAGAAAATGAACAAGGCAAGACAAAAAAACAAAGAAATGAAACGATACCGTCAAGGCGACATCGTGCATCAATGATTGAAACCATCGCTCTCATTGGGTTTGTCAACGGGTTTAGTTTTATCTAAACTGTACCGGTGTTCTTATCTTTTCGGATACGATGCAAATATCAATATCAAAATATTACATTTGACAAAACAGAAATATATACTGAAATGATAAAAATGTAAGCATTGCCTGATATACAATATCTGCAATAGCATCTCCCTACATCTATATCACTATATGTATTTTTAAGGATGCTGACTGTTTGCCTAAAGACGGTGCGGACCGTCCGTCAGAAATTGTTCTGGTGTGGGCTCTTGGGCTGATCCTGCCAGGCGGGTGACTCCTCAGATATGGTAGGGTTAGTGGGCCGCATGTGCAGGTGAGGTATGCAGTTACTGCCACATTGCATCGGCATTGAATGCACAAGTCTAACGGCTTGTAGAAAGGGGCTGCTTATCCACCTGAGATTGCGCCGCGTAGAGTGGGCTGACCTGGCTAGGCAAGCATGTGCTCGGGCCATGAAACTGAGGAGGCCGACTGCACGTGGCGAGGTCATCCCTACAAGACTGTGTTGGCCCTATGTGGAGAGGCTGACTTGGTGAAAGATTGAGAGGTCGACCTCGGGAACGAGATTGCCTTTGTGTATGGTCCCTGACTAGGAGCTGATCTTGTAAAGGCTGTCATGTGGAGGCATGTAACAACCCGCTCTCAGGGAGCCATTACTTATTTGATAACATTTGTAGGTCTGCAGATCACCAGTGAAAACAATATGGCCACGATGCAGATATGTACAAAAATACTCAAATAGCAGGGGTGGACCCACGTAACAGTTGGGGGGGGGGGGGGGCGCCCCCCCCCCCCCCCCCCCCCCCCAATTTTACTTATGTATATAAGCATGGCTGCAATATAAGTTCAATAAATTCTATAATTTCCCATTACAATAGTGCTTCATTAGCCTGGTGGTAGTATGTTTCCTCTCCAAGCACAAAGTCAATGGTTTGAGCCCCTTTGCTGTTAAATTTTTTTAGTTTTTTGTTTGAAGCCCATTTTGTTTATGCTTTTAATTAAATAAAGTAATCTTCTACAACACTATTGTTTCATTAGCATGGTGGTAGTGTGTTCCCTCCACTTGCAAAAGGTCACGAGTTCATAACTCCTCGGTGTTTAAATTTTTAGTTTTTCAGTTGAAGTGTTGTGAAGTAGAAACATGTTTGGAGAAAGTTGAGGCTAGGAAACCCCTAGCCTCCTTTATATAGTATTCATATTGGTTACTCATGTGGGTGTATACCCAATAGGCCCAATGGATCCTATTCATAACACTTCCCCTTATCCAACCAACGTGGTATACTCGATTTATGAATACTGAATGATTCATTAGTACTAATGAGTATCTTAAAGGGTGGATACTTCTAGATCCAAGTTAGGGATAACTGCCTCGTTAAACCCCCTTAGCTATGGAAAACCATGTGGGAAAAAATCGATAGCGAGGGAAAAGAGTTCAGCACTCCATAACTTCCCCTGATTTGGGGATGCGTCGAGGGGTGGATACTTCTGGATCCAGAATCAATGCGGTTGCTTCATTAAAACCTTGACTATGGAAAATCATGTGGGAAAAACCACTAGCCAAGGAAAAAGAGTACAATTCTACAGTTGACTCCCCCTTATCTGATCAAGCTTCAGGCTTGCAGATATCCTATGCATCTATACATTAATCTCCTATGCGTCTAAACATCCATCTCATTTACAACATTCCAAAAGCAAATGTAAAGTATAAACTTCACTCATCTATACAAATTTCACTCATATAATGCAGTAGCTGAAACTAAAGGAGCACTGCAAACTAGGTAGACAGCTCCACGTCTCAATCGTCATTGTCTGCGAGGTACTTCAGGACCTGGCTTTGTATGTTCTTGAACTGATCTTTGGGTGATGAGCTTCTCGGGATGGTGGAAGGATGTAGACTTGGGAGGATTCTGTATAGATCTTCAGGAGGTGGACGTCCATTTATACTATTCATTGTGATGATCTATAACCTGCATATGCAAATACATTTAACATAGAGGATTTTTCCTCGACCCTTGGAGATAGCGCAGAAGCTACATATCTCTGGTCCAGTGGTGCGCTGCAAGCGCTGCATTGTACCTGGTTAATGGTTATACTGCTAATGCTCAAAAGAGACGCATGCAGTTGACCAGGAAAAAGAGTGTTCCAAAGACACTTAAGGTACTTCTGGACCTTGTATATTCTTCCCCTCTTCCAGCTAACGGAAAGGGGTCTTTTAATGTATATCCATACAACCAAATAGGTGTATTTAGTGGAGAATGATTTTAATGTTTCTTCATCAATCGTCATTGTATGAAGTTTTCATCTTCGGGATGATTAATTAATGTCATCTTCAGGATGATAGTTCATTTCCAGTATAATAGTTCATTTTCAGGATGATTGTTCATCTTCAGGATTATAGTTCATCTTCAGGATGATTAATGTCATCTTCAAGATGATAGTTCATCTTCAGGATGTTGTATTCTGTAAGCCAAGAATTTATGCCTAGCTAGGACTTTCATATCATATCATATCATATTTGATAGATAGGTTTTAACAAATATTTTGGTATTTTCTCTTCAATAGATCCGATAATATTTTGAGTTATTAAAATAATCTCAATTCTTTTAATTTGCTCTCTTAAAACAATACTGTTTTTAAGAGGTGCAAACAACAACCTTTTAGTATGAGTCCTTTAAGGATCTCTGTCTAGACTGTTTTTCCTTTAATCATATTATTAATATATGTCCCCAAAAAAAGGAAAGTAAAGAAAAAATTTATATTTTACCGGTGTTCAACGGGTTTAGTTTTATCTAAATTCTTCATCAATGATTGAGACCATCACTCTTATTGGGTGTGTCAACGGGTTTAGTTTTATCTAAATTGTACCCGTGTTCTTATCTTTTCGGATATGATGCAAATATCAATATCAAAATATTACATTTGACAAAACAGAAATATATATTGAAATGATAAAAATTGTAAATATTGCCTGATATAAAATATCAGCAATAGCGTCTTCCTACATCTATATCACTATATGGATTTTTAAGGATGCTGACCGTTTGCCTAAAGACGGTGCGGACCGTCCGCCTGAAATTGTTCTGATGTGGACTCTTGGGCTGATCATGCCAGGCGGATGACTGCTCAGATATGGTAGGGTTAGTGGGCCGCATCTGCAGATGAGGTATGCAGTTATTGCCACGTTGCATGGGCATTGAATGCGTAATTCTACCGGCTTGTAGAAAGGGGCTGCTTATCCACCTGAGATTGCACCGCGTAGAGTGGGCTGACCTAGATAGGCAAGCATGTGCTCGGGCCATGAAACTGAGGAGGCCGACCTCAAGTGGCGAGGTCATCCCTACAAGACTGTGCTGGCCCTATGTGGAGAGGCTGACTTGGTGAAAGGTTGAGAGGCCGACCTCGGGTAACGAGATTATCTTTGTGCATGGTCCCTGACTAGGAGCTAATCTCGTGAAGGCTGTCGTGTGGAGGCATGTAACAACACGCTCTCAGGGAGTCATTACTTATTTGATTACATTTGCAGGTCTGCAGATCAACAGTGAAAACAATATAGCCACAATGCAGAGATGTACAAAAATACTCAAATAGTAGGGACGGACCCACGTAACAGTTAGGGGGGGCGGCCCCCCTATTTTTTAAATTTTACTTATGTATATAATCATGGTTGCAATATAAGTTAAGTAAATTATGTAATTTCCCATTACATTAGTGCTTCATTAGCCTGGTGATAATGTGTTTCCTCTCTAAGCACAAGGTTAGTGATTTGAGCCCCCTTGTTGTTAAATTTTTTAGTTTTTTTGTTTAAAGCCCATTTTGTTTATGCTTTTAATTAAATAAATTAATCTTCTACAACACTACTGTTTCATTAGCATGGTGGTAGTGTCTTGCAAAAAGTCACGAGTTCATAACTCCTCAGTGTTTAAATTTTTAGTTTTTCGTTTGAAGCCCGTTTTTTTTGTGTTTTTAATTAAATTAAAAATTTTAGTTCTTCGTTTGAAGCCCAGTTTTTTTTCATGTTTTTAATTAAATTAAAATTTTTAGTTTTCCGTTTGAAGCCCGGTTTTTTTTCATGTTTTTAATTATAGCATGGGAAAATTTACTGCGTACGTAATTAAAGTAATTCGGTTTGAATTTCGTAACTTATTTTTGTTCTCATGCAATTAAAACTTGGTTTTGTTTTCGGCTTTCTTACTCGACCAGTCAAACATCTGATTTTTAATCAGTCGAAAAGCTGGTAAAAGCACACGCGTGAGACCCCGGTCACCATTGATCAAACCCTGGTGGCCATGCACGAAGCGAGGGTGGCATACCAATTGGACAAGCCCGCTGGTTCTCAAGCATATGTTGCATTGGGCCTGAGCAATGAATTACATATCTACTTCGTTGTTCACTTCGTCATCTCAAATATACTTATAATTACGTAATGGAAAACACCTCCTTTTATCTCTTTGAACCCGTCGACTTGAACACCATCGCATCTATGTAGCTTACGATTGCAGTTTGTATGTCTTCTTGCAACGCTGCCTGGCCCCACGGTCATCTAATCCAGGTTCTGCCCATGTCAAATAGTGTCCATTTTATTACAGTCCATATTATACAACAAGGATATATTAAAGTAAATAAGTAAATATGTGAATATACCTCTAAAAGTTGCGATCTCAGTGTCGAACTCTGGCTCTGCCAACTCAGGAACATCTACCTCAACAGGTGCGTCGTCTGTGGTGCCACGAAGATGGAACCGTAGGTAAGTCACAACAATTCTAAAAATAGAAATAAAAGCAGTGCACAAGTATAAAGCAGGCTAAGTAAGGAAACATGCTAAAGGAGTAACTATAGACAAGTGCGACAAGTAACGTAAATGCAGTTATGTATATAAGAGCGAAAAGTAAAGTACGGGTTACTGCACAAGTGTGGGATAAGTAATGTGCATGCAGTGCATAAAGTAAAAGTGACTGTGCCAGCAATAACTATACTAGAACTACGTGACTCAAGCCGGAGAGTATGATATGCAACCATTGAGTTCATCTCTTACCTAGGTGCACTTACCCAGACGAATGCCGAAACACAGGCAGCAGTACATGTATTTGCTGAAACACAGGCAGTGGGACAGGATGCCGAAATACAGGCATCGGTACGAGAAGATGAACTCCAGTGATTCCCACACACTCTCAAACTATGATTTACCCCAAACCCAGTGAAGTGTCAAGTGTCTCATGTACATGTTTCTTACAGGATGTTCCACAAGATATTTCACAAGATATTCCACAAGATGCATCACATGCTATTCCATACGATCATTCATTAGCATTCACTGAGTCAAAGATGGCATGCGTCTGTTTAGACGTAAGCAATCGTGCACAAGTGTATCAACATTTCATGCGAAGTTTCAAGTGACAAGTACAAGAACGTGGTAGGCAAGGGTGAACTAGAGAAGAGAATGATCACGACAATGAAAAAGTTGACGTAACTCTTTTGAAGGTATTTACAAACTATTGGTAATTGGAATTATAACATTGGTCCATGCATACACTGCCAGTCAGGTTTGGCCAACCAGGTCATTATCCCCGCAAGCAGGGTGATCCAAACTTTGGCCCAAACGACCCTAGACACCGGGTGATACCAATGTTAACAATAACAATTATCACATATGCTCTATTGTTTATATTAACAACGGTAGTGTTGTTCCATATTTCCTATGATAGTTTAACCCTGACCACTGGTTGACTTTCTTATTGAAAACCAGAAAGTAAAGCAAAGCGGATGCTAAGAAATTTGAGGATAAAGACAAGTCCAATAACTATGATGTTGATCCCATGCTTCGAGCATGTGGTATTTCGATTAGTACGAAATTTATCGAAGTAGATAGTTGCATGCCACAATTTCCAAAGTTGAAAGTTGGCAATGTCGTATGCTTAAGTTAATAGTCGTTTTGAGCTATAAGTTGAGTTTCCTATTAGATTAGGTCGATAGTCATTTGTTCAAGTCAATAGCCGTTCTGAGGCTATATGTGATGTCCTAAGTTTATACCGGTACAGTTGCATAACTGCTAAAACTAGAATTAGAGTGACATACGGTTTTGAGAATCGTCGTAGTAACTCGAGACTAGAGCTAGAGCTTCCAAGGGTGCTTGTGTACGAGAATATGTACATGCAATCACAAGAAATAATCGGTTAAAGACCACACTATTTTCTATCTATTTTTCTTAACGTTTTTGTATTTTTATAATCGCTTAAAACTCATCAAAATACATACTAAATATTTTTAGATAGGCTAGATGTGGGATAAATAATTTTATCTAGGAAGAAAACATTTTTTGAAGCTTATAGGTATTTTCCAAAAAATTTAAATGCTTAAAATCAATTAAAAACTAATTTTCTAAATTAGAAAACTAGATATCATAACGTTCACCGATTTATTCAGAGTGAACGACACGTAGAAAAACTTCAAATAAGCTGTCAAAACGAGCGTCTCGTTTAGTACTACTACATATAATTTTCTCGTACATCAGTGTACGTGAAATTCTCATGATATGAATTTTAAAGCGAAATTATCTTTATTGGGTTTTGACTTTGAAAAATCATTGAAAGTTGGCAATGTTGTATGCTTAAGTTAATAGTCGTTTTGAGACTATGAGTTGAGTTTCCTATTAGATTAGGTCGCTAGTGGTTTGTTCAAGTCGATAGCCGTTCTGAGGCTATACGTGATGTCCTAAGTTTATACCGGTACATTTGCAAAACTTCTAAAACTAGAATTAGAGTGACTTACGGGTTTGAGAATCGTCATAGTAAGTAGAGACTAGAGCTAGAGCTTCTGAGGATGCTTGTGTGTGAGAATATGTATCTGCAATCACAAGAAATAATCGGTTAAAGACCACACTATTTTCTATCTATTTTTCTTAACGTGTTTGTATTTTTATTATCGTTTAAACTCGTCAAACTACATATTAAATATTTTTAGATAGGCTAGATATGGGAAAAATAATTTTATCTATGAAGAAAACATTTTTCTGAAGCTTATAAGTATTTTCCAAAAATTTTGAAAGCTTAAAATCAATTAAAAAATAATTTCCTAAATTAGAAAACTAGATAATGTAACGTTCACCGATTTATTCAAAGTGAACGACACGTCAAAAAACTTCAAATTAGCTGTCAAAACGAGCATCTAGTTTAGTACTAGAACATATAATTTTGTCGTATGTCAGTGTACATGAAATTCTCATGATATGAATTTTAAAGCGAAATTAACTTTTTTGGATTTTGACTTTGAACAATCATTGTGGGAGATGTACTTGCCTTTTGGCAATGAAACCAGTACCAATGGATCCGTTTCATCGTTTCGGATTTCTTGGGCCTTACATGTATTTTTCTGGTCCCTAAATTATTTACTATCAATTTTAAACCAATAAAACCCATTTATATCTATCTATACGTGTATATATACGCTCATATATACGTATCCATATATATGTATTCTTATTTCGTTTTCTTTCCTTCTTTGTTGCTGCTGCTTGTTTCTTCCTCCTTGCACGCGCGTGTTGCAATGTGCGCCGACCGGTGGATGGGCGGCCGTTTGGAGGCGGCGGTGCGGGGCCACCCGCCGGCAGCGACAACATGTTGAAGCGACGGCGACGAGTTTGTAGTAGGGGAGGCAGCATGGGGAGCATTGCGGGGCTGCACGGCGAGGTGGGGGCACTGGCGAGGTGGTGCGAGGTGATAAAGGCAGAGGCGGGGAGCATCGTCGGATGGAGGGAGAGCTCCGACGGCTGCATCTCTGATGGCGATGGAAGGAGACAGGTCGGAGGGGGTCTGCTGCGAGTGGCAGAAAGTGGAGTGGCCTGTGGTAGGTGCTTCTGCGTCGTCGGAGGGCGGTGGCGAGGCAACAGAGATGGAGAGGGGGCAGCGACGGTTGACGTGAGGTGAGCTGGGGGGTTGTCTACTTGCGGCAAGGACAAAAGGCTGATGGGAGTGGGAATAGATCGGAATGGGGGGCCTTGCATGGTGGCAGAGTTGCTGCAAGCGGTGTTTGGCGAAGTGGGGAGACGGCTAGCGGGGCTAGGCAGCGCTTGAGGCCAATAGGAAGAAGGGCAGCATGGTGAGGAGGGTGAAGCAGCGGTGCTCTCCGGCGATGCGGATGGGCTGGGTCGAGCGTGCATGGGTTCGGGGGCTTCGGAGCTTGGGTTTTTGGTCGAAGGCCATGGCGACGGCGGATGGGTTTAGGAGCTCCGATGGGCACTTGGGGACGGTGGCACCTCGGGAAAGGAGGTGGAGGTGGAAGTGATGCTGGGGGGCTAATCAGAGCGGGTGGTGGGTGCATGGGTTAGGGTAGTGAACGGGATGAGAGGGGATGGGAGGTTTATATAATAATTAAGATTTATTAAAATATTATTTGTATTAATTAGGGCTAATTAATGGGGCTGGTGGGTGATTAGAGGGGGGATGGATCTGGCTTATATGGTGTTAAACGTGTATCCACGTTTAAATTGTTTGGGGGTTAGGTTAATGTTAAAAGTTAATTAGCAATGTAATTAGTAAAAAGGTAATTAGTAAAATAATTAAATATTGAAAATTATGATTTTGCCCCTGAGATTAAACGTTTCTGAAAAATTACAAAAATAATATCAGGGTCCGTATCGTCGTTGGGATCATTAAAATGAAGTCCATTTCCAGATTTGAGCGACAAAAAATAGAAAAATATTCATTTACCCATTTGTGAAATTGTGAAAATGTTTTGTTAGGTAAATACGTGCACAACGAAAACTGGTCGTTACATTTTACCATCCTTACAAAAATTCCGTCCTCGGATTTTAGAAGACCGATCATTACCTAAGCAATTAAACGATCAAAGGAAAGGCTTGATGAATGACAACGATATAGGAAAATAAGTTGTTAATAGTAGCATTAAGAAACCAAGAGATGTTATACATGAATACATACTACGAACATCACCATAGTTTCCGTAACTAGTCCCCAAACCAGTATTATTATAATTGCTATCCTGACTTTTCAAGTAGCTAAAATTAAGAAGAGATAATAGCATTTCATGAAAATGAGGGCTATTATGATGACAACATATAAAAAAGAAGATCACAGAGTTTAAATCTTCTACTCATGCTAATTGTGATTAACAAAGCCTAGCCAAGGATGTCATTCATAATATCGCAACGACTATTCCATATGCATTTGTGCTTTTACACACCATTAACCAAGCACCAATGTCACCAATTACCATAACACCCAATAACAAGCCAATATCCAGGACAACACCAAAACACAAATACATGGCTAACTTTCACGGACCATACTTATCGTTATCACTCCTTCCAGCAATACCCATAACAACCAACAACAAGCAACACCAAAACCGTCTTCCAAATCCAAGCACAAGGCCGACATCCAACCTCAACACCTAAGGCCAATAGCACGCCAATACTCATCCCTAACGATACCCCTTGCCAACACCATTGGTTGACATCCACAGTAATCACCATTAATCCTAAACAGGTCAACGACCAAGAACTCACGGTCCAACAAACACGAAGGAGTGGACCCAAGAAGAAACCGAAGCGTGGCACCATTAGGGGCAAAACCTAGGACAAGGAGCTCGAAAGAAACCCAAGAATCGCTACTTCCCAAGATCTCAACCACACAGCAACATCGAGGGTGACGGTGAGGGTCGTCGCTAACCCCAACAATCTCCAAAATCCTGAAGCATATCGTCGGTTGGCCAACGACGGTTGTCGATCCATGTCATGCGGCACCTGCGTCGGCTCGACGTGGCGGTGTGACAGAGCTCCGGGAGAAATGAGATGGGTTGGTCTTGCTAGGAGGGAGGCAATGGTGGAGGAGTGGGTGTCGACACAGCGTAGGGAAAACCACGGGATAGGTTTGGTGAGGAAAGAGATGAGGGGATTAAATGGGGCGTCGAAGTCATTGATAGGGTAGGATAGGTTAGATTGGCCGGGGGTCGAGGGGAGGATGCGAGCAAAAGAAAATAAATAGGGGGAAGACGGTGGGCGGAAAATGTTCAACCCATGGGGAATCGGGTATAAGATGAAATCAGTTGATAGAAGAAGAATACGGGTTCAATAAAGACGAAGAAGAAGTAGCTGCCTACGCTTGCACGTTTCAGTTTGGCTCGTCTCAAATTGTCTCGCACCATCCTCAAATGATTGGCATACTTCTGAGTATCCTTCAAAAACGTCGTTGAAGAGGATTACCACGAATATGTCCAGACACTCGTAGAATACCTGGATTACGGGACTCGTGAATGCACGTGGTGCGTTGACCACACCGACGACATCATCAAGTATACTTGGTTTTGAAAGTAGTCTTCGAGACGTTGACTTTAAATTGATGACATCCTCAGATCCAACTTTGCTTGATCCTTTAATATAATCAATGCGAGGAAAACTACGTTTGTCCTTCACAATCTTCTCATAGTCGACATTCTTATGCCAGGATCCATTCTTTCTAGAGGCATTCCAAGTTAGGTCATATTCATTCATTTCACAACAAACATCCAACCGATCCTGAAGCTTAGGCGGCGGTGTGCGTAAAGTGCCTTCGATATTGGTTGAGTGTCTGACACCAGATCAAATAAAAACTCGAGGACGTGATCCAAATGAATCATATAAGATCATTCGAAAATACGTCTATGAGTTCTTGAATTAATTCAGGTTTCTCTTGGTTCAACTTCTATCGCAGTTGTCACTGCCTCCGTAAGTCTAGCCTGAATCTGATCTTCACTTGTCCTTCTGATCTGTTTCTGTTGAACTCAAACTTCGGATGGTCAGAACTTAGAATGCTACCCTCCTTACAAAAGGATGTAGCCAATGTATGGGTGAGCTAAGCACAACTATAAATACTCCAAGAGTAAGAAGGACAATCGAGTGATCATCACCAACTGAAGGAAGGGTGAAGAAGAAGAAGTGAGTAGATAGTTCGACCTATGAAAAATCACTCTAACTGCTTAGGTTACTAAGGAACGTATATTCAAAGAATGGAACACGAATTCCTAAACAAGGGTCAAGAGTTCAAAAAAGATGATGAGGATCAAGGAAGATCAATAAAGATGGGTAATAAGGACGCTTCGCCCGTATATACAATATATGTGAACACTCGAGACGTCCTATACTCGAGAGTTCAATTTAAGTGTTTTAAACTGTACATCCTGATCGTATTATATTGTTCACGATGTAGTTAGCGCGGACCTGCGTAGGCCACTAAACCTGTAACGACCTGCTCTCATGGGGCCATTACTTATTTAATTACTTTTACAGGTCTGCAGATTACCAGTGAAAACAATATAGCCACGATACAGAGATGTACAAAAATACTCAAATAGTGTCCATTTTATTACAATCCATATTATACAACAAGGATATATTAAAGTAAAGAAGTACATATGTTAATATAACTATAAAAGCTGGGATCTCAGTGTCGAACTCTGGCTCTGCCAACTCAAGAACATCTACATCAACAGATGCATCGTCTGCGATGCCACGAAGATGGAACCGTAGGTAAGTCAAAACAATTCTAAAAATAGAAATAAAAGCAGTAAACAAGTATAAAACAGGCAAAGAAAGGAAACATGCTAAAGAAGTAACTATAGACAAGTGTGACAAGTAACGTAAATGCAGTCATTCATATAAGAGCGAAAATTAAAGTACGGGTGGCTGCACAAGTGTGGGATAAGTAATGTGCATGCAATGCATAAAGTAAAGTTGACCGTGCAAGCAATATTTATACTAGAACTACGTGACTCAAGCCGGAGAGTATGATATGCAACTATTGAGTTCATCTCTTGCATGGGTGCGCTTACCCAGACGAGTACCGAAACACAGACAGCGGTACATGTATTTGCTAAAATACAGGCAGCAGGACGGGATGCCGAAAGATATGTAGC
This sequence comes from Scilla litardierei, assembly GCA_030789695.1. NCBI lineage: Eukaryota > Viridiplantae > Streptophyta > Magnoliopsida > Asparagales > Asparagaceae > Scilla > Scilla litardierei. The sequence goes on along the minus strand of CM061132.1, from coordinate 148,537,145 downwards.
GATACGGGAAGATGAACTCCAGTCACTTCTACACACTCTCTCAAACTATAAGTTACCCCAACCCAGTGAAGTGTAAAGTGTTTCATGTACATGTTTCTTACAGGATGTTCCACAAGATATTCCACAAGATGTTTCACAAGATGAACCACATGCTATTCCATACGATCATTCATTAACATTTACTGAGTCATAGATGGCATGTGACTGTTTAGACGTAAGCAATCGTGCACAAGTGTATCAATGTTTCATGCAAAGTTTCAAGTGACAAGTACCATAACGCGGTAGGCAAGGGTGAACTAGACAAGAGAATGATCGCGAATATGAAAAAGTTGAAGTAACTCTTTTGAAGGTATTTATAAACAGTTGATAATTGGAATTATAAAATTGGTCCATGCATACACGGCCAGTTAGGATTGGCCAAGCAGGTCACTATCCCCGCAAGTTGGGTGATCCAAACTTTGGCGCAAACGATCCTAGACACCGGGTGATACCAATGTTAAGAATAGTAATTATCACATCTCCACTATTGTTTATATTTACAACGGTAGTGTTGTTCCCTATTTGCTATGATAGTTTAACCAGGACCACTGGTTGACTTTCTTATTAAAAACCAGAAAGTAAAGCAAAGCGGACGCTAAGAAATTTGAGGATAAAGACAAGTCCAACAACTATGATGTTGATCACATGCTTCGAGCATGTGGTATTTCCATTAGTACATAATTTACCCAAGTAGATGGTTGCGTGCCACAATTTCCAAAGTTGAAAGTTGGCAATGTCGTATGCTTAAGTTAATAGTCGTTTTGAGACAATAAGTTGAGTTTCCTATTAGATTAGGTTGCTAGTCGTTTGTTCAAGTCGATAGCCGTCTTGAGGCTATACGTGATGTCCTTAGTTTATATCGGTACACTTGCATAACTTCTAAAACTAGAATTAGAGTGACTTACTGGTTTGAGAATCGTCGTAGTAAGTAGAGAATAGAGCTAAAGCTTCTGAGGATGCTTGTGTGTGAGAATATGTATCTGCAATTACAAGAAATAATCGGTGAAAAACCACACTATTTTCTATCTATTTTTCTTAACGTGTTTGCATTTTTATTATCGTTTAAACTCGTCAAACTACATACTAAATATTTTTAGATAGGCTAGATATGTGATAAATAATTTTATATATGAAGAAAACATTTTTCTAAAGCTTATAAGTATTTTCCAAAAATTTTAAAATCTTAAAATCAATTAAAAACTAATTTTCTAAATTCGAAAACTAGATATTGTAACGTTCACGTCAAAAAACTTCAAATTAGCTGTCAAAACGAGCATCTCGTTTAGTACTAGAACATATAATTTTGTCGTATGTCAGTGTACATGAAATTCTCATGATATGAATTTTAAAGCGAAATTAACTTTTTTGGATTTTGACTTTGAAAAATCATTATGGGAGATGTACTTGCCTTTTGGCGATGAAACAAGTGCCAACGGATCCGTTTCATCGTTTCAGATTTTTTAAGCCTTACAGCGTATTTTTCTGGTTCCTAAATTATTTACTATCAATTTTAAACCAATAAAACACATTTATATTTATCTATACGCGTATATATATGCTCATATATACGTATTCACATATACGTATTCTTGCTTTGTTTTATTTCCTTCTTCGTTGTTTCTGCTTGTTTCTTGCTACTTGCGCACGCACGTGTTGTAGGAGGCGCCGAACGGGGATGGTCGGTCGTTTGGAGGCGATGGTGCGGGGCCACCCATCGGGGGAGGCAGCATGGGGAGCGTTACAGGGCTGCATGGTGAGGTAGGGGCACTGGCGCGGCGGTGCGAGGCAGTGGAGGCAGAGGCGGGGAGCGTTATTGGTCGGAGGGAGAGCTCTGATGGCTGCATCTCTGATGGCGATGGAAGGAGACAGGTCGGATGGGGGCTGCTATGATCGGAGAAATGCGAAGCGGCATGCGGTGGGTGCTTCGGCGTTGTCGGAGGGCGGAGGCGACACAACAGAGATGGAGATGGGGGTATCGGTGGTCGACGTGAGGTGAGCTGGGGGGGGGTTGTCTACTTGTGGCGAGGACCAAAGGCTGATGGGAACGTGAAGAGATCGGAGTGGAAGACATTGGAGTGGCGGGGTTACTGCAGGCGACGTTCGGCAAAGTGGGGAGACGGCGAGCGGGGCTAGGTTGCGCTTGAGGCCAAGAGGAAGAAATGCAGCGTGGTGAGGAGGGTGAAGCGGTGTGGTGCTCTCTGGTGGTGCGAGGGGCTGGGTCGAGCGTGCATGGGTTCGAGGGCTTCGGAGCTTGGGGTTGTGGCCGAAGGCCATGGTGACGGCGGATGGGCGGAGGAGTTCCGGTGGGCACTTGGGGACGGTGTCGCCTCGAGGAAGGAGGTGGAAATGGAAGTGATGCGAGGGGGGGTCTAATCGGAGCGGTCAGTGGACGCATGGTTTAGGGTAGTGAACGAGAGGAGAGGGGATGGGAGGTTTATACAATAATTAAGATTTATTAACATATTATTTATATTAATTAGGGCTAATTAATGGGGTTGGTGGGTGATTAGAAAGGGGATGGATCTGACTTATAGGGTGTTAAACGTGTATCCACCTTTAAATTGTGGGGGGGGGTTAGGTTAATGTTAAAATTAAATTAGCAATGTAATTAGTAAAAAGGTAATTAGTAAGATAATTAAATATTGAAAATTATGATTTTGCCCCTGAGTCTAAACATTTCTGAAAAATTACGAAAATAATACCATGGTGTTGTGAGTTGAGGGAGGCCTTTGGCCTCCCTCCCCTCATCGCTCTCCATTACTCCCCACTAAGTTAGTGTGGAGGCCCTCGGACTCCCAACTCAACATGAAAGTTTTATATATATAGTACCATGGCTATTTGCCATGGTTAATCCTCTTCTAACACGTTATCAGCACCTACGCTCTTATCTTTTTTGAGCTTTTCATCATGTCTCCTTTCAAAAATTCAATCCCTACGCGCGAAGGAATCTTTTGTTGCGGCGAAGTTTTGCGGGGATTTTTCTTTGGAGCGTATCGGGAGCGGAACTATCTACGGATTTTTATTATCACGATCTTCCCTAGATCTTTGATCTAGAGGTAAATTTTGATAAACCCCTATATCAAAAACTTGCTATTCACAGCCTGAAATTGTGAAAAGTTTAATAATAAAAAATCTGTCAAAATATTATCTACCTTATCATCATACACATACGTCCTGAAATTGTTAATACACATAGCTAATCATGGCTTTGTTTTATACCCACTATTGTATGATGCTCAAATCCTCTCGAGCGCAAACATAATTACAAAAATGTGGGAATTAATTCAAAGAATGAAGATGTTGATAACTATGTGTATTGACTCATCTGTCCCACATACGCTTGATCCGCTGCAAATCGACGGGGGTGGCCTTCATTTGGCCAGAAACGCCGCCCCCTCCTGTCGAGGGGGCCTGCGCCGCTTGTCCCCCCACCCCACCATCGGGGTGCGCATACCCACGTCGGAGCGCCGGAGCACCGGCCTCGAATCTCCGAGCGTCGGATCCCCTACCGACATGAGCGCCGCCCCCCCTCCTGTCGAGGGGGGCTATTTTTCGCCTCCCCCCATCGATTTCTTGCGTCGGAGCACCGCCGGGGGGCCTCCAGGCGTGCTGTCGGGGTGGCTCGCCTGCCAGACGATTCGCCGTCGCCCCCCCTGTCGGGGGGCCTTCTGCCTGCGGTCATCCTCCATCGCAGGGGTCCGTCTGGAGCCGAATCGCTGCCCCCTCCCTGTCGGAGGGGGTCTCTTTGTTCGCCTGTTGCCGTTTCACCTCCTTACCTAATGGGTTCATTGCATCAATTTTGAATGGTTTACAAAAATGTACCTAATTGGTTTAATGCATCCATGTTGATTAATTTTGAAATGATAGCATCTGTTTTTAATCGGCAAAGAAATTTAGTAAATGATAGCATCTGTTTTTAATGGGCAAAGAAATTTAGTAATCTTATATGTGTATATCTAATAATTTGGATCTATTTTTGCCAAATATACAGTTAGCATGTGATTCAACCGTTGTAGAATGAATACGCTACCAATTTGTGATTTCAAGTTCTTACTAGCTGTAACTCAGTTACGCTAATTTTCTCATGCCATCGGTCGGGGGTCTTTTCGTTTCCTGGCTGCTTTACCTACCCTGTTCAAGCCCTATTTAGGGTGTGGGGGAAAAGAGGCTTGTGTCTATCCTGATGGGCCAGAAGCCCAGATTATACATGATAATAAGTTTTATTGGCCTGCATTCCCATTCAGCTTAATTATTATGTTGGTTTTCCCAATTGGGTCAGAAGCCCAGTAAATCCAATTGCAATTTTTTTATGTGTCCATTATAATTTTGAAACTGGGCCTGAAGCCCAAATATTAACAATATTTTAATTTGAATTTTTGGGCCTGATGCCAAGATTGCAATTATTAATTTGTTACTTTTTTGGCAAATGGGAATATATTAAAATGATTAATATTTTTTGGGCCTACAGCCCAATTCAAATTATTAATTTATTTTAATTCCTTGTCAAGGGCCTGTCACACAGTCTTTCATATTGCTAAAATAATAACACTATTGCATTATTATTAAATTATGGAATATTAGGACTTTTTTTCAAAATATAATCATCTTAAGGATCTTGCGACCGCTCTGCCGTTAGTAAACTAACCTAACGGTGTATGACGTCTCCCCGTGGTCCAAGAGATTATTATACTTTATAGCCTATTTTTCCATTTAATATATGCCTGTGTTATATACATACATGATTGTTTATTTTGTGCCTGTGTTATATAACCTAACTGCGTGGATGTTTATATAAGCTAAAATGTGATTTTTGGGATCGGCCAATTTGATACCCTTTTTAAATTCCTTGCAATTTTATTCTTTTTGAGAGAATTTGTAAGTGAGGAATAAATGTATTAATGTCAAAGACTGGTGTACTGACAAATGAAGACGGAGACGAAAATTGGAAAATATAGGGACCCATTCTGGGTTTCCAAATTGTACTTTTCTCTTCTTTATAGACTGTATATTCGGACTTTGTATTCTTTTGGGTATCTGGCCGATCCCCACATTTTACTTATTTTATTTTTTATGTGTGAATTTCAATTTTAATTAATTCATGCATGTTTTAAATTGCATAGATAAAATAGCAAAATTGGCAAGCGTCGATTTCGATGTCCTCGATTCTGCAGAAATTTTTTTTTACCTGAGTTGGCGAGTGGACCTGAAGTTCCACTTGCGTTCGATGGCCCTCCTTGGCTCCATTTTGGCTCCTCCTTCGGCCCCAGCAGCGGCCGATGCTTCTGCTACACCTAGCAGTAGCACTCCCACCACTGTCTCCGACGTGGATAAGGCGAAAGCCATAATCTACATTAGGAAACATATCGATCGGACCTTAAAGGCCGAATACCTAACGGTAGAGGACCCAATGGAGATGTAGACAGCACTGGAGGCACAGTATAAACATCAAATTGATGTAATATTACCGCGTGCCAGTTATGAGTGGGAAAACCTCAGACTTCAGGACTATAAGTCCGTCGCTGAGTATAATTCTGCACTTCATAATATCACCTCACGCCTGAAGTTGTGCGGTGAAGAAGTGACAGAACAACGCATGTTGAAAAAGACATTTACCTCGTTTCACGAGAAAAATGCAATCCTCATACAACAGTATCGTGAACGCAACTTCACGAAATTCTCTGATTTGATCTCATGCCTACTTAGGGCAGAGCAGAATCGAGATTTACTGCTAGCCACTCATAATTTACGTCCAGCCGGCTCTGCACCTATCCCTGAAGCCCACCACGTTTCTCCCCAGAAGTGGAAAAACAAGAAAAAGGCTAATAATAACAAAGGGAAAGCTGTGATGAAGAATGGACGAGGAGCAGCACCCCCGTCCAACAACAACAATACAGGAAAGAGTAACTTCATATGGAAGCAAAAGAACACTGACCAAGTGTCACTTCCTAAGAAGAACTGGGAGGATAAATGCCATAGATGCGGCATGACTGGCCAATGGTCCAGAATCTGTCGCACTCCTCGCCACCTCCAGGAACTATATCAGGCGAGCCAGAAGTCTCTGCCTGAAACAAACTTGGCGGCTGTTCAGCCACTAATGATGTTCACTGCAATAGACTTCGAGAATGACGACCTGCTCAATTAAGCTTCATCTTTTATCTATGCATTTAAAATTCAATGTTACTTCATCTTTAATTTGCTTAAGTTCGTCTTTTTCATTGACGTAAATAAAATTTCGTTTTAATTATAGATGAATTATGGAATATTGTGGACATTGCCTCGTTGCACTGGTGTAGCATTGATATTGCTCCCACATACAACGAGACTATAAGATGCAAATTCTCCTCATAAACATATAGGAAATCTCCAATTTTCAAGAATATTTCTTTTAAAGAAAATAACTTGAAAATTGTGGATAATATATATTGAATATCAATATGTAACTCGTCAAGAAAATGGCCAGAAGACCATCTACTTACAATTTCATTGGACCCCCGTCGGGCCCCTATAATTACAGATATTCATCCTATAGAAAGCCAACTTGACTAAGCACCAGAAGTGCTTTTCATTGCCATAGTTTTTAACTCTGGCAAAATGGACTTGGTCATCCTGGATCATCGATGATGGACGCATCATCAAATGAATCCATTGGAGAACCTGAAGATTCTTCAAAAGGTTGAGTTTCCTTGTCCCCCTTTGTCATAAGAGAAAACTTAGAGAGAGACCTTCCCTCCTGAAAGTGGGTTTAGAGTCTCCTGGCTTCATTGAGAGAATACATGGTGACCTTTTGCGTGCCTATTCACCCCGCAAATGGACCATTTTCGGTACTTCATTATTGTATTGATATATGCATCTACTAGATGGTCTTCTGTGTGCCTTCATATTCACTCGCAACATAGCTTTCTCAAAGCTAATAATGAGGGTGGATTCACTACTCATATCATTCAAGACTTTTGCCAAGCAACTGGCATTGAAATTGAACATCCTGTAGCATGTTCATTCTCAGAATGGGTTATCAGAGTCTCTGGTAAAGAGACTCCAATAGATTTCACGTCCATTGTTAGATTCCAGTTGACTGTTGATATTTAGGGACCAACAAGCTGCACTCCGCATCGCTTATCACGATACGGCCCACTTGTGGCCATATCTTATTGCTGATGCCGCTTCCTTATGGTTTACCACCAAGTCTTGATAAATGTGAATTTGATGAGTAAAGTCTCATTGTTATAGGCACACAGTCTAAAGAAGCCTGAAGCTTCTGAGACTATATCATGGGACACATAAGTCCTCATCTCGTTATGATCCGCATACTTTTTCCGTGTGACGTTGAGATCCAGAAGATCCTTCACATTCAGACTAAAGTACATCAATTGACGGATAAAATTGCGGACAACCAGAAGATTGTTCTTCACACGTCCCTGCTGCCAACACGCCAGCTAGGATTGACATTCCCAAAGATGGATGCAATCCACCGGCAGCAGAATTGGCTGTACCTCATTTGAAAAGAGGACGCCGGCCAGGTTCAAAATAAAAATTTCCTCATAATAGGAAGATTCCTGGATATATAAAAATGATCCAACCACAGGATGCTGAGCTCAGACCAGCAACCTCTCCCCTCCTAATTTCCCCTGCAGAGGAAACAACAGGAGAAACATCATTATATTACGTACGTACTGGAGAGGTACTGGACAGATATAGCACAGTCGTCGACGACGGTTTTGCTTTCGCTATTGCCATTCACATCGCTGAATACGACGATGACGTCTACCCACTTTTCTATAGCGTAAACGCATAGAATGGCCAAAGTGGGACGAGGCAATAAGAGTAGAGCTGGACTCACTCTTGAAAAGCAAAGTCTTTGGACCAGTAGTCCATACACCTGAATGTGTAAAAACCTGTGGAATATAATTCGAATTTCATAAAGAAATTGAAATGAAGGAAATGTGATCATTTTCCTACTAAGCCTACACTTCTCTGCAAAAGCCAATACATGCAGCTCATGGACGTTGTGACTGCATATATATACGGCAATATATATATATATATATATATATATATATATATATATATATATATAAAACTTCCAGAAGGGTATACTCTACCCCCAGAGATGAAAGAGAAACGTAGAAACGTCTTCTCCATATAGGCTACAAAGATCATTAGTTGATCTTAAGCAATATTCTGCCCTTGTATCTTTTTCGAAAGATCGTTGACAAGATTTGTTATATTTGCCTTACATATGGTCGACTTAAAGCTAATATGATCTTTAGCAGAGACCATTGAGATTTCAGATAGCTTTAAAGCATACCTTGGAAATGAAAAACCTAGATATAACGATCATCCTGACGATGACATTAATCATCCTGAAGATGGCAATAATCATCCTAAAGATGAACTATCATCCTGAAGATGACATTAATCATCCTGAAGATGAACTATCATCCTAGAGATGAACCATCATCCTAGAGATGAACCATCATCCTGAAGATGACATTAATCATCCTGAAGATGAACTATCATCCTGGAGATGAACTATCATCCTGAAGATGACATTAATCATCCTGAAGATGAACTATTATTAATCATGCCGAAGATGTCTCGGATTACATATTAAACACCTTCGTGGTGGAACCCTTTCATATTCTTCATACACCTGGAGTTTATGAAGAATGATGTCCTTTTACAACCTATTAAAAATGGATACTTATTTATGACACCTTTCAGTAGCTGAAAGAGGAGGAGGACATCCTAGGTCCCGAAGAGCCTAGCTCTAGTGCATTATCTGGCCAACTGCACGTATCTTTGATAGAACGTCTCCAGTTAAGTTGTTAACCAGCTACAGTGTTGTCCTGGAGAGCAACACTAGACCAAGGATAAGCTGCTTTTACGCAACTTCCAAGGGTCAATGAATATATATTGCATATGCAGGTTTAAAGATCATCGCGATGACTGAAACACAATAGGCCGACCACCTCCTAAATATATACACATCAGCATCCAATGTCTTCATCTTCTGAGAAGCTCATCATCCAAGAAGCAAGTATTGAAAACGCTCAGCCAGGTCTAGCAGTACCTTGCAGACACACTGAAGACTGATTCAAAGAACACTTTAGTGGAGTCATCTACCAACTTCGAAGAGCATTACACTCCAGAGCGACGTTGCCTTCCAATAGCCGCTAGATGAGTGAAACTTGTGTAGATGAGTGATAATTGTATTTTCTTTCAGAACATGATGGATGTATAGACGAATAGGAGATGATTGTATAGATACATAGGAGATCTGCAAGCCTGAAGCTTGTACATATCAGGGGGGAGTCCCTCGATAGTTGTACTCTTTTCCCTTAAGCTGCTGGTTTTTCCCACTGGGTTTTCCACAGCTAAGGTTTTAACGAGGCAACCACAGTGGCTCTGGATCCAGAAGTATCCACCACATTGGCATACTGAATCCTGAAGTATTCATATGCTTAACCCAAGGTAATGGAGAGATGAGGGGGAGTGTTGTGAGTTGAGGGAGGCCTTTGGCCTCCCTCCCCTCATCACTCTCCATTACTCCCCACTAAGTTAGTGGGGAGGCCCTTGGACTCCCAACTCAACATGAAAGTTTTATAAATATAGTACCATGGCTATTTGCCATGGTTAATCCTCTTCTAACACATGGGTCTTTATCGTCGCGGAGTTCAATGAAGTCCATTTCCAGATTTGAGTAACGAAAAATAGAAAAAAACCCATTTACCCATTTTTGAAATCGGTTGAAAACGTTTTGTTACGGAAATACATGCACAACGAAAACTGGTCGTTACAAGGCAAGCTGCTGGGAGGGCCGACCTCAAGCAACTAGGTCGTCCTTGAAGAGCTGGTGGAGACGACTTTAGGAGAGTCGTCCTTGTATGTTGTGCAAAGGGCATGTCCACCTGACCTCTTGAACTTGAGTCAAGAGATCTCTGATGACGAGGGTAGCTCACGGCAGGTCTCATTCGATGACCTCGGCTGGGCCCCATTGCTGGCAACGGCCCAGTCTAAAAAACATTATCTACAAGCATTTTTTGAGTAGTGGTCACAATTTCATAGTCATCATACCAATCTAAACAGAATTCACTCAAAAACACACCAAATGTAACAAGCTAGCATAGTGATGGTAAATCACTAAAATTTTCTTTCATTTTGTGCTGTTCTAAAATCCAAACAAAAATTTAATCAAAATTTCTTGCATTAGGCAGCTTCCCAAGGCAACATACATGTAGCTACGCCTCTGAACATATGAACGATGGACTGAACCATTTACCTGTGTATTTTCAATGATATCGATTATTTTATATCGATCTCCATTTTCAATTGTATCAAACTCTCCAAGTTTATCTTTACATTTTAGTATATATGAATGTTAGAAATTTTGCGTTTTTCATGTTATTTCACACACATTTATTGTTGAAAAAATAACGATTTTACCATAATAGCACATATTTCATCTCTAAGATCCAGAAGTAAAAATTGTACAATTCATTAGATTTTAACGTTATGAGTGAGGAAGGCCTTTGGCCTCCACATCACTTATATCCATCCATTAATCCCTCATTTAGTTAGTATAATGGGGACCTTTGGGCTCACATGCCCTTTTGGTATTCCATATTGTTGAATAAATAGAGGACCATGGCCTTGTGCCATGGTTACTCTTTCTTTGAGTTCTAACACGTTATCAGCACAATATATTGTAGACAGTGCATCGATGCATTAGTGAAGCATTAAAATTGCTCCCACATACAACGAGACTAAAAGATGCATATTTCTCTCCTAAATCATAGAGTAATCTCCTAAGTTTCAAGGATATTTCTTTTGAACAAACATAACTTGGAAACTATGGATAATAAATAGTGAATATCTTTATGTAAATCATCAAGAGGATGGCCAGAAGACCATCTACGCACGATTCGTTGGACCCCCCGTTGGGTCCCTATTATTATTGATATTCATTCTATATAAAGCCAACTTGATTGAGCACCAGAAGTGCCTTTCATTGCCAGAGTTTTCAACTCTGGCACAATAGACTTGGTCATCCTGGATCAGCGATGATGGACGCATCATCAAATGAATCCCTTGGAGAACATGAAGATTCTTCAAAAGGTTGAATTTCCTTGTCCCCCTTGGCATAAGGGAAAACTTATAGAGAGACCTGCCCTCCTGAAAGTAGAGTCTCCTGGCATCATTGAGAGAATACATTGTGACCTTTGCGGGCCTATTCAACCCGCAAGTGGCCCATTTCGGTACTTCTTTGTACTGATAGATGCATCTACTAGATGGTCTTATATGTGCCTTTTTGTCCACTCGCAAATGAGCTCTCATAAGATGATAATGTGGGTGAATTCATAACAAATGTTTTTCAAGACTACTGCTAAGCAACTGGCATTGAAATTGAAACATCCTGTAGCATGTTCATACTTAGAATAGGTTATCAGAGTATCTGATAAAAGGACTCCAATGGATTTCATGTCCAATGTTAAATCCCAGTTGCCTGTGGATGTTTAGGGATACTCCATACTGCATTCCGCATTCCGCATCGCTTATCATGATACGACACTCTTGTGGCCGTATCTTATTACTGATGCCGCTTGCTTATGGTTCACCACCAAACATATCTAATTTGAGTTTGTTTGGATGTGCTAATATATGTCCCAATAGCACTACCTCAGAGGACCAAAATGGGTACTCTTCAAAAATAGTTATCTTTGTATGGTTTTATTCGCCATATACTATTAGATACCTAGAACCCCTGACAAACGATGCATTAAAGGCACGTCCTGATAACTGTGAATTTGATGAGCAAATTCTCATTAAAATATGCATGCAGTCTAAAGAAGCTTGAAGCTTCTAAAACCATATCATGGGGACACAAAAGTCCTAATCTCGTTATGATCCGCATACTATTTCTGTGTGAAGATGAGATCATGAAGATCCTTTACATTCAGACTAAAGTACGAAAATTGTCAGATAAATTCAAGAACAAACTGTAAGATTGTTCATTCACACGTCCATGCTGCCAACATGCCAGCTAGAATTGACATCCCTGGAGATGGATGCAATCCACCGGCAGCAGAATTGGTTGTACCTCAATTGAAAAGAGGACGCCCGACATGTTCAAAAGATAAAGTTCCTCGAAAGAGGAAGATTCCTGGTGATATTACGATGATCGCTCCACAGGATGCTGAGCTCATACCAGCAACCTCTTCCCTCCTTATTTCCCCTGCAGAGGAAACGATAGGAGAAACATTGTCACGCCCCACTTCCCATTATACGTGGGGCGAGGACGCGAGCGGGCCCGCTTAGGTTGGAGCGGTGAAGCTCGAACCCAATAAGCGTCTGTGAAAACACCTTTCGCAGGAACTTGCATGCAACTCAGAACAACAGAAATATTAAAGCCAACATCCAGATAAAGTACACAATACTAAAAGGGCCCCAAGCATGACTTACAACGATAGCGATACAGATAAAGTGGGTACACACCCTACAAATAACAGCGGTGAAAAGTAAATAGCTGCAGCAGTGATAATCAGCACTAGTCCACGGTAGGGTGGACTTCAGGATGAGCAGAATCCTGGTCTATTGGATCACTCTGATCCAGCAACTCGTCCTCCAGATAACCTGTCTCGTAACCTGACATACATTCAAACAACATGAATGTATGTCAGCAAGGGTCTCAAGTAGATGTCAGATGACCCAAGGCAAGATATATAACAAGTTATATATGGCAGTTTTACAGCAGTTAAAGGAATTTACACTAGCATGTATTTCAATGAACTGAAGCAGTTAAAATAATTATGACAAGTTACACTAGCATGGTAGTTAAAGCAACAAGTTACATTAACATGGCATTACAGTTGTAAAAATTAACATGGCAGTTGAGAAATGTAACATCAATCTGTAATTAACTTCCTTTTTCAATTATTAAACTGTGTGTGCAAGTTCGTGACTAAGGATCCCTTCGTTAGATGAATAGTAAATAAATACACTTCAAGTGCCTCCGAAGGCGACTCGTTTACTACCGGCTAGTGCCCGGGAACCAACCCCACCCACGTGTACTTCCTGGATCACGAGCCAAGATGCTAATCCGTCATATACTGAAACACGAGTCCAGACTAGTCGCATGTGACATAGTCACATGTGACCGACGAGATTAGTCAACTAATAGCCAACTGCAAGTAACATCTGATAGCCAACGACAACTGGTAGCCAACGGCAAGTAACAACTGGTAGCCAACGTCAACTGGTAGCCAACGGTAATTGGTAGCCAACGGCAAGTAACAACTGGTAGCCAACGGCAACTGGTAGCCAACGGCAAGTAACAACTGGTAGCCAATGGCAACTGGTAGCCAACGGCATTTAACATTCTATAAGTATCAACAGTTCTAAAATTAACCATACATGTCCAGAAACATTACCATTCACAAAGTGCGTTCATTTTAGTTATTAAGGGGTCCACACACACGTACACGAGTTTAAGTCTAGCATTTCTAAAAAAATGTGTGTGTGTCAGCAATTAAGTGTACAACATCAGATATCACAAAAACATAAAATAACTGCACGCTTGCCTGACTGGGACAGTTTGGGTTGTCTGAGTAACGACAGGAAAGTTCGCGACGTATCTGCGTCATTAAATAATAACATTTATTATAATGAATAAAAGTGCTGAAATCGAGAATTAGTGATTTTGATCAGAATGTTAATTATTCTTGTTATTGTTCTAAATTAAGGTATATCGAATTATATGTCGGTGGGTTACATTTTTAGTCAAGATTACGGTGGAAGTAGTTTCACGCGTCATTTCACGTGTAAATTTTTAGTTATACAACTTTACGTGAAAATGGCCTAATGATCACCTGACTTCAAATATTTACTATAAATCGTACACTAGTCCGACTTTAGTGATTTTGGTGTCGTCGGGTTCGTTTTGACGGGTACTACTTGTTGGTACTTTCGGTTCTCTATTTTGGCTACACATATTAAGGAAATAAATTTATTGCGAATTAAGCACACTATTAAAATAATTTCCGAACTGGGTTCATCTAATTTTATGGGGTTCACTGGCTAGGGTGGCGGTTATATTAGGTTATACAAACTGGGTACACATTATTTTTATTCAATTTTTATTACACTAACAGTATTGAATCATATCAACATGGTGAACTTAATTATCATTAACAAACTAATAACAATTCTGATACTAACCCAACTTAATCTTACTCATTTTAGATAAATTAACATGGTTATATTGTTCATTAAGTCCACCAACTAATTATAACATGGTTAACATTAACATTATATAATTCACATCCTCTCTCATCAAAACTCATTTCATTACTACCCTAAGAGTAAGCCTCCCACCTACTCTATTCATTTTTTTATATTAAATTAAATATCTCTCTCTCTCTTTACTCTCTTAGTCTCTCCCTCTCCCTGTCACTTTCTTCCCAGGTTTCGTTCTTTGCTTCATCTTTTTTTTGTTAATTTTGATTTTCCTTTACAACAGCAACCAACGCAAGGGACTTACGCACGGGACACGGGGAGGAGATGCGATCGGCGGCGGCTGCTCCGGGCTCCAGGCGGCGATCGGCGGCGGCCCTGCAGGCGGCGGCGACTGGTAGGGGTCCAGGCGGCCGGTGGTTGATGGCGAGGGTGATGGGAGGAGGTTAGGGCTGAGGGAAGTAGCAAGATGAAGAAGAAGAGAGGGTTTGAATGTTAGGTTTTGGAGTTTTGAATCTGAAATTTCAATTTCAGATTTGGTTTGATTAAAGATCTGGATTTTGTCTCTCCCCTCTTGATTTCTGGTTTGATTTCTTGGTGTGGATTTGTGATGCGAATTTGGGTTGGGGAAGAAATATGTGTTCTTGGATCTGAAATTTGTGTTTTCAGACTTTCCCTCTTTAAATTTCAGCTTGGATTTTTGTTTGGAAAAAATGATTTTGGAAGGAATGTTTAGGAAACTGATTTTGGGATGAATTTGTGTGGGGCTGGTTTTATTTGAGCCTTGAAGAAATTGGTTTGACTTGTTGAAATTGATGAGGTTTAGGTTTGCAGGATTGAAGAAGGATTTGCCGATGAAATGTTTGCAGGTTGAAGATGGTGGGTTTGCAATGTGATTTGCAGATGATTTTATCGGGGAAGAGACGTAGCTCAACAAGCCTTGAGAAATTTGACAGGAGACAAAATTAATGTGATTAGGTTTTAGATTAGGACAATCTTAAAGATGTTTGTTGACTAACGAGAGAAGAGAATCGTGTTAAACTTCTCCTCCAAAAATCGAAACGTGTTTGTGAAAGAAGAGAAATTAATTAATTAATTAATTAAGTTTTAAACGTGATTAGTAAAAACAATAAAATTAATTCGTAAATAATTAAATTAAAGTTTTTAATTAAACATGATGATTAATTAACGATGATACGGTAAATACGGAAATACAAAGTCGAAAATACCGGTACACATGAACTAAAGTACGGCTAAAAATACCGATGTAGATGATCCTCCCACGAACCCTTGAGATCCAACATGCAAGCTCTCAACATGTCCTCCAATATCTGGATAGTGCGCTCCGATTGTCCTTCCGTTTACGGGTGATACGCAGTACTGAATTTCAGACGGGTACCCAAATTGGTCTGCAAACTCTTCCAGAATTGAGACGTGAATCTTGTGTCCCGGTCGGAGACGATACTCACAGGAACTCCATGTAATCGCACAATCTCCTGCACGATTATCGTTCACATCACGACGTATACTAGAAAGAAGCTATAAAGGTATAAGAAAGATATTTACCTCCATATACTTCTTCGCAAGTATCTCTGTAGCTTGTCCTACTCGAAAAGGTATGAAATGCGCAGACTTGGTTAATCGGTCAACGATAACCCAAATCGCGTCATTTGGCTTGGTGCTCCGAGGTAGTCCAGTTACGAAATCCATAGTGATGTGCTGCCACTTCCACTCCGGAATCGGCAGAGGTTGAAGTAATCTGGCAATGCGATGGTGTTCAGCCTTCACCTGCTGACACACAAGACATTTGGCGATGCTATGAGCTACGTTCCTATTCATACCGTGCCACCAAAAATTCAGACAGAGATCCTTGTACATCTTGGTACCGCCAGGATGAATGGAATAGGGAGAGCTGTGAGCTTCATTCATCAGCTCATCTCTGATATCACCAGAAGGTACGCAGATCCTACTGCCGTATCTCAAGGAACCATCCTCATGAATGATAAAGTCCGTCCGAAGTCCAGCTTCAACTTGATCTCGGATTCTCTGCAGTTTAGCATCTCCAGACTGTGCAGCTTTGATCCGATCCACTATCGTTGACTGAATCTGCATATTCATCAACGACGATGTTACTCCGGGTAACACAACCTCTGTGCTCATCTCACACAGATCCTGTTGTAACCTCCACTGAACCGTGAGAGTCATAACCGCTGGAAGTCTACTTAAAGCATCGGGTACAACATTAACCTTCCCTGGCTGATACTGAAGGTCGATACGTAATCAGCCATCAGCTCTAACCACCTGCGATGTCTCATATTCAACTCCTTCTGAGTGAAAATATATTTCAAACTTTTGTGATCAGTGAAAATCTTCACCTTCTCACTCAGTAACAAATGTCTCCAAATCTTCAAAGCGAAGATGACAGCGGCTAACTCCAAGTCGTGAGTCGGATAATTCTTCTCGTGAATCTTCAACTGCCGAGAAGCATACGCAACTACATGATTGTGCTGATGTAGAACACATCAAAGATCTTTGCCCGAAGCATCGCAAAAGATCTCGAATCCTCCAGTTCTATCTGGAATAGCCAGAACTGGTGCAAATGTCAGCTTTGCTTTCAAAGTCCCAAATGCTTGCTCGCAAATGTCTGACCAAACATACTTGACGTCCTTCTTCGTCAGTCGAGTCATGGGCTCTGCTATCCTTGAGAAATCCTGAATGAATCGACGGTAGTATCCCGCCAATCCTAGGAAACTCCGGATTTCTGATGCTGACCGGGGAGTAGGCCAATTCCTGACTGATGTAACCTTCTCTGGATCAACTGAGATACCTTCGCCTGATACCACAATCCAAGAAATGCAATCCGGTCTAACCAGAACTCGCACTTGCTGTACTTGGCATACAACTGATGACGGCAAAGTGTCTCCAAAACCATCCGCAGATGTTCAGCATGCTCCTTTTCGCTCTTCGAATAGATCAATATGTCATCGATGAATATCACTACGAATTTATCCAGATAATCGTAGAATATGATATTCATGAGATTCATGAAAACTGCAAGAGCGTTGGTCACACCGAATGGCATGACAACGAACTCGTAGTGTCCATACTTGGTCCGAAAAGATGTCTTATAGACATCCTCATTCTTGACCTTCACCTGATGATATCCACTCCTGAGGTCCAACTTCGAGAAAACTCGTGATCCACCGAGTTGATCGAAGATATCATCAATGCGAGGTAACGGGTACTTATCCTTAACAGTGACATGTTCAGCTCCCGATAATCCACGCACATCCTTCTCGATCCATCCTTCTTCTTGACTAGCAGTACAGGTGAACCCCAGGGAGACACGCTGGGATGAATGAATCCTTTCTGCAACAGATCATCCAACTGCTTCTGTAGCTCTTCAAGTTCTGCTGGAGCCATATGGTAAGGCGCCTTCGAGATTGGCTGAGTATTTGGCATCAGATCAATACTGAACTCCAAAGCTTGATCAGGCGGCAATCCAGAAATATCTTCTGGAAATACATCTTCGAAGTCTCGAACCACTGCAGGCTTCTCCGGTTCGACTTGCATAGATCCGAGGATCGCTTCGTTCGGCTGAGCCCGAAATCTGATAGGCTTTAGCGAACGACTACCACTAATGAATTCGAACGCTGGATGGTCGTGAATTTCAAATACTACTTTCTTCTTGTGACAGTCGATAGTAGCATAGAGAGTCCCTAACTAGTCCATGTCGAGAAAAGAAACCCAGTTAAATTATGTACGAAATAAATCTAGACGTTTTTGGCCATTGATAGTATTTCCATTGTCCTGAAGTTTTGCTAAATGCACGACCTACATGGGCCACCACAAAAACCTGTCACGCCCCGCTTCCCATTTTACGTGGGGCGAGGACGCGAGCGGGCCCGCTTAGGTTGGAGCGGTGAAGCTCGAACCCAATAAGCGTCTGTGAAAACACCTTTCGCAGGAACTTGCATACAACTCAGAACAACAGAAATATTAAAGCCAACATCCAGATAAAGTACACAATACTAAAAGGGCCCCAAGCATGACCTACAACGATAGCGATACAGATAAAGTGGGTACACACCCTACAAATAACAGCGGTGAAAAGTAAATAGCTGCCGCGGTGATAATCAGCACTAGTCCACGGTAGGGTGGACTTCAGGATCAGCAGAATCCTGGTCTATTGGATCACTCTGATCCAGCAACTCGTCCTCCAGATAACCTGTCTCATAACCTGACATACATTCAAACAACATGAATGTATGTCAGCAAGGGTCTGCAAGTAGATGTCAGATGACCCAAGGCAAGATATATAACAAGTTATATATGACAGTTTTACAGCAGTTAAAGGAATTTACACTAGCATGTATTTCAATGAACTGAAGCAGTTAAAATAATTATGACAAGTTACACTAGCATGGTAGTTAAAGCAACAAGTTACATTAACATGGCATTACAGTTGTAAAAATTAACATGGCAGTTGAGAAATGTAACATCAATCTGTAATTAACTTTATTTTTCAATTATTAAACTGTGTGTGCAAGTCCGTGACTAAGGATCCCGCCGTTAGACGAATAGTAAATAAATACACCTTCAAGTGCCCCCGAAGGCGACTCGTTTACTACCGGCTAGTGCCCGGGAACCAACCCCACCCATGTGTACTTCCTGTATCACGAGCCAGGATGCTAATCTGTCATGTACTGAAACACGAGTCCAGACTAGTCGCAAGTGACATAGTCACATGTGACCGACGAGATTAGTCAACTAATAGCCAACGGCAAGTAACATCTGATAGCCAACGGCAACTGGTAGCCAACGGCAAGTAACAACTGGTAGCCAACGGCAACTGGTAGCCAACGGCAAGTAACAACTGGTAGCTAACGTCAACTGGTAGCCAACGTCAAGTAACAACTGGTAGCCAACGTCAACTTGTAGCCAACAACAAGTAACAACTGGTAGCCAACGACAAGTAACAACTGGTAGCCAACGACAACTGGTAGCCAACGGCAAGTAACAACTGGTAGCCAACGACAACTGGTAGCCAACGGCAAGTAACAACTGGTAGCCAACGGCATTTAACATTCTTTAAGTATCAACAGTTCTAAAATTAACCATACATGTCCAGAAACATTACCATTCACAAAGTGCGTTCATTTTGATTATTAAGGGGTCCACACACACGCACACGAGTTTAAGTCTAGCATTTCTAAAAAAATGTGTTTGTGTCAGCAATTAAGTGTACAACATCAGATATCACAAAAACATAAAATAACTGCACGCTTGCCTGACTGGGACAGTTTGGGTTGTCTGAGTAACGACAGGAAAGTTCGCGACGTATCTGCGTCATTAAATAATAACATTTATTATAATGAATAAAAGTGCTGAAATCGAGAATTAATGATTTTGATCAGAAAGTTAATTATTCTTGTTATTGTTCTAAATTAAGGTATATCGAATTATATGTCGTTGGGTTACATTTTTAGTCAAGATTACGGTGGAAGTAGTTTCACGCGTAATTTCACGTGTAAATTTTTAGTTATATAACTTTACGTGAAAATGGCCTAATGATCACCTAACTTCAAATATTTACTATAAATCGTACACTAGTCCGACTTTAGTGATTTTGGTGTCGTTGGGTTCGTTTGACGGGTACTACTTGGTGGTATTTCCGGTTCTCTGTTTTGGCTACACATATTAAGGAATTAAATTTATTGTGAATTAAGCACACCATTAAAATAATTCCCGAACTGGGTTCATCTAATTTTATGGGGTTCACTGGCTAGGGTGGCGGTTATATTGGGTTATACAAACTGGGTACACATTATTTTTATTCAATTTTTATTACACTAACAGTATTGAATCAAATCAACATGGTGAAATTAATTATCATTAACAAACTAATAACAATTCTGATACTAACCCAACTTAATCTTACTCATTTTAGATAAATTAACATGGTTATATTGTTCATTAAGTCCACCAACTAATTATAACATGGTTAACATTAACATTATATAATTCACATCCTCTCTCATCAAAACTCATTTCATTACTACCCTAAGAGTAAGCCTCCCACCTACTCTATTCATTTTTTATATTAAATTAAATCTCTCTCTCTCTTTACTCTCTTAGTCTCTCCCTCTCCCTGTCACTTTCTTCCCATGTTTCGTTCTTTGCTTCATCTTTTTTTAATTTTGATTTTAGTTTACAGCAGCAACCAACGCAAGGGACTTACGCACGTGACACGGGGAGGAGATGCGATCGGTGGCGGCTGCTCCGGGCTCCAGGTGGCGGTCGGCGGCGGCCCTGCAGGCGACGGCGACGGGCAGGGGTCCAGGCGGTCGGTGGTTGATGGCGAGGGTGATGGGAGGAGGTTAGGGCTGAGGGAAGTAGCAAGATGAAGAAGAAGAGAGGGTTTGAATGTTAGGTTTTGGAGTTTTGAATCTGAAATTTCAATTTCAGATTTGGCTTGATTAAAGATCTGGATTTTGTCTCTCACCTCTTGATTTCTGGTTTGATTTCTTGGTGTGGATTTGTGATGCGAATTTGGGTTGGGGAAGAAATATGTGTTCTTGGATCTGAAATTTGTGTTTTCAGATTTTCCCTCTTTAAATTTCAGCTTGGATTTTTGTTTGGAAAAAATGATTTTGGAAGGAATGTTTGTGAAACTGATTTTGGGATGAATTTGTGTGGGGCTGGTTTTATTTGAGCCTTGAAGAAATTGGTTTGACTTGTTGAAATTGATGAGGTTTGGGTTTGCAGGATTGAAGAAGGATTTGCCGATGAAATGTTTGCAGGTTGAAGATGGTGGATTTGCAATGTGATTTGCAGATGATTTTATCGGGGAAGAGACGTAGCTCAACAAGCCTTGAGAAATTTGACAGGAGACAAAATTAATGTGATTAGGTGTTGGATTAGGACAATCTTAAAGATGTTTGTTGACTAACGAGAGAAGAGAATCGTGTTAAACTTCTCCTCCAAAAATCGAAACGTGTTTGTGAAAGAAGAGAAATTAATTAATTAATTAATTAAGTTTTAAACATGATTAGTAAAAACAATAAAATTAATTCGTAAATAATTAAATTAAAGTTTTTAATTAAACATGATGATTAATTAACGATGATACGGTAAATACGGAAATACAAAGTCGAAAATACCGGTACACATGAACTAAAGTACGGCTAAAAATACCGACCGTTACAAACATCATTAAATTACGTACGTACTGGAGAGGTACTGGACAGATATAGCACAGTCGTCGTCGACGATTTTGCGTTCGATATTGTCGTTCATGTCGCTGAATACGATGATGACGTCGAACCACGATCTCTAGCAGAATGTAAACACAGAGTAGATTGGGCAAAGCGGGACGAGTCAATAAGAGTAGAGCTGGACTCACTCTTGAAACACGAAGTCTTTAGACCAGTAGTCCAAACACCTGTAGGTGTTAAACCTGTGGGATACAAGTGGGTATTCATTAGAAAAAGAAATGAAGAAAATGTGATCGTACGCTACAAGGCGCGCCTTGTAGCGCACGGATTTTTCTAAAGGATGGGGATTGATTATGAAGATACATATTTCCTGGTCATGGATGCGATCACTTTCCGATTCTTGCTTAGCCCGACATCTCTTGAAAGCCTAGAAATGCAGCTCATGGATGTTGTGACTGCATATCTATATGGCAAAATAGATAAAGAAATCTATATGAGACTTCCATATGGGTTTCATTTACCCCCAGAGGTGAAAGAGAGACCTCAGGATGTCTTCTCTGTAAGGCTTCAAAGATCGATATATTGTCTTAAGCAATGAGAAAAAATGTGGTATAACAGACTAAGTGTTTTCCTTGCAAAGTAAGGATTCACAAACAATGAAGTCTGCCCATGTATCTTTATCAAAAGGACAGGAACGGGATTTTTCATCGTCGCAGTATATGTGGACGACTTAAATCTCATAGGATCTCCTGCAGAGATCAATGAGACATCTGAAAGCCTAAAGCATATATTCGAAATGAAAGACCTGGTAGACTTGGAAGAAAAAGATCTATGGATGCAGAAGAAAAACAGAGAGTTAAGAGACGAGTAAAAAAATTACGAATAAGAAGGAAACAGGAAACCCGAGACAGGGACGAGGAACTGCGTCGTGGCTGAGCCACTGCCTTGAAAACAACTACGGCCCGACCGTGGTGGTAATCGGATGATGTCGGCTGTTTCCCAAGGTTAACGCAGTCGCGTCTGGACGCGTCCACTCGCGGCCAGAAGCGTGGAGCTTGCACAGAGATCGATACCCAGGAGAGAAGAAATTTCGGTGAACGAGAGGAAGAAGAACAGAAGTTTTCGGGGTTAGAAAAAACCCTTGACGATAGAGTTTATATAGAAGAAAAGAATGACTGTTGGAATTCAGTCATGAATGCAGGCATTAAACAAGAAATGACTGTTGAGAATATTAACGCCAATTTAATGAAATAAAACGTACTGGGCCTTTTGAATTCAAAAAAGTAAAATGGGCTAAAAAATACGAGTCAAAACTCGGGCACTCCGCGCGCGCACCCGTGAACCCCCCCTGCGCAGGCACGACGCCAGCGCACACACGCTAAGGGTTTCCGGATCCGTCGTCCAGATTTTCCATTAGGCCCAACCCGGATTGGGCTTGGCCCTTTGCTTTGGGCTCATGTGCACGCGAGCTACCCCCAATTTCTAGCCCATTAACAAGTCCAATAGCCCATAGGAGAGAATCCTATTATATACCCACTCAAGGGTGTTGGCCTATCCAATGTGGGACTAAACAAGAGAGTGGGAGTGAACAAATGGCCAAGGGAGCCATTAATTCCAACAATCCCCCACTTAATGGCTCAAGAAGAGAAGAGAAAGATCATGGGTAAAGAGGGATGAATAGTTAAGTATCAATGTCTTTCGATTGAATTGATACGTAGTGAAGTGAGGTAACAACTTACTTTCTAATGAGTGAATAGCTCTTGAACTCATTAGAGTTCGATTGTGAACCCCCCACAACACATATTGTTCCCTTGAGTTTGTGCAAACTCCGCGATACATAACAAGCACTATAGGCCATGCGCACACCTTGGGTCTCGTGAGTGCTCTAGAATGACTGCCCTTGTCTTTCATAGAGGGTGGCCAAACCCTCACACCCACATAGGTGGTTCATCAAGTGCTTCTCCATAGCACCACCAAAACTGGTTATGAAACCATTAAGAGCATACAGCTCAACCTCTGCTTAAGTCCATCAAGTGCTTCTCAATAGCACCACCAAATCTGGTTATGGACTTGTCTCAAAATGAATCCATCAAGTGCTTCTCAATAGCACCACCAAACTTGGCTATAGATTCAAAGAACACTACCACACGCCATAGGGATGGAAATGTAGTGTTTGTTAAGGATCATATGGCTTTGTTAGACCACACTGGGTATCAACCATATAACCTTAACTCATGGGCTTTAGCCCCATCCCCCTTGACGAATCAAGAACAGCTTTCCTTGGCAATCCTTTGGTTAGTGGGTCTGTAAGATTTCTTTCAGACCTTACATATTCCAAAGAAATTACTCCATTTTTAGGAGTTGTTTAACCACACCGTGCCTGATCCGAATGTGTCTCTTCTTCCCGTTGTAGACACTATTTTTAGCAACACCAATGGCTGCCTGAGAATCACAATGAAGGGAAACTGGAGCAGTTTTTCCTCCACATAAAGGCACGTCTGCCAACAGGTTCCTCAGCCATTCAGCCTCTTGCCCTGCTAACTCAAGAGCAATAAATTCAGATTCCATGGTGGAGCGTGCTATACATGTCTGTTTGGAAGACTTCCAAGATATAGCACCTCCACCCAAGGAAAATAAAAAACCACTAGTTGAACTAACTTCATCGTTATCTGAAACCCAGTTTGCATCACAAAATCCTTCTAACACAGCAGGAAATTTGCTGAAATGCAAACACCAATCAACAGTCCCTTTCAGGTACTTTAATAAACGATGAAGAGCAGTCCAATGTTCATTACTAGGGTTATGAGTGTACCGACTTAGCCTGCTAACAGCATAGGCTATATCGGGTCGAGTACAGTTCATAAGGAACATCACACTTCCTATGATCTTAGCATATTCAGATTGAGAAATACTCTCTCCTAAATTCTTTTTCAAATGTATGCTAGGGTCATAGGGAGTTCTAGCAGGAACAACATCAAAGCAGTTGAATTTCTTCAGCACCTTCTCTACGTAATGAGATTGACTCAAGGAGATGCCATAAGAGTTTCTAACAATTTTAACTCCTAAAATGACATCAGCTTCTCCTAGGTCTTTCATCTCAAATTGAGATGACAAGAAATTTTTGGTTTCATTTACAATATCTAGATTATTCCCAAAAAGTAACATGTCATCGACATAGAGACAAATAATTACACAATCTGATCCTATAAGTTTAGAAAAAACACAAGAATCAGATGTGTTTACAACAAATCCATTCCTTATTAAGGTGCTGTTGAATTTCTCATACCATTGCTTAGGAGCTTGCTTTAAGCCGTATAAAGACTTTCTAAGCCTGCAAACCTTATTCTCTTCACCAGCAACTACAAAACCCTCGGGTTGGGACATGTAGATTTCTTCTTCTAGATCGCCATTTAGGAAGGCTGTCTTAACATCCATTTGATGTATGACTAACTCATGAATTGCAGCTAAGGCAATTAGAGTCCTAATGGTTGCAATCTTGGTCACAGGAGAATATGTGTCAAAGTAGTCTAATCCTTTCTTTTGAGTAAAACCCCTGATCACAAGTCTAGCTTTGAATTTTTCTATCGATCCATCAGGTCTCATCTTTTTCTTGAAAATCCATTTATTACTAATGGGCTTATTACCTTTAGGTAACTCGGCTAATTCCCAAGTTTGATTGGATACAATAGAATCAAGTTCGCTTTTAATAGCTTCTTTCCAAAAACTAGCATCAATGGATCGCATTGCCCCATCATAGGTTTTTGGGTTTTCTTCTATTAAAAAGGTAGACACTATCTCATCACTAAGCATATCTATACAACCATTTTCTGACAGAAAGGCAGTTATAAAGTCAGGTCCAAAATTGGTTTCAGTCCTTTGCCTCTTACTCCTTCTAGGTTCTTCACTAAAAGTAGAACTACATGTATGCATATCAGAAGATATAGGTGAAGAAGAAGGAAGAGATTCTATGGGAGGTACAAGGGGCAAAGATCCTGTTAATTCCTTTTTCAAAGGAAAAACATGCTCAAAAAACTCTGCATCTCTAGACTCAGAAATAGTGTTATCTGTTAAGGACATGAATCTATATGCAGCACTATTCTGAGCATACCCTATAAAAACAGTATCATAAGTTTTAGACCCAATGTTTGACTTCTTAAAGTCAGGTATTCCTACCTTTGCCAGACACCCCCACACTCTAAGAAATTTAAGGTTAGGGGGATAACCTTTCCACAATTCATAAGGTGTTTTGTCTAGTTTCTTATGGGGTACTCTATTAAGGATATGGCAAGCAGAGAGAATGGCTTCCCCCCACATGTCATCAGATAATCCTGAACTTAATAGCATGGCATTCCTCATTTCTTTCAGAGTCCTGTTCTTTCGTTCAGCTATACCATTTTGTTGAGGAACATAAGGAGCACTGAACTCATGTATGATTCCATTCTTCTCACAGAAGTCTTTTAAGGTATGGGAGCTATATTCTCCACCTCTGTCAGACCTAAACCTTTTGATTTTTCTATCAAGTTGGTTTTCTACTTCTGACTTATATTTAAAGAACATTTCTTCAGCCTCATCCTTAGTTTTTAGAAGATATACCCTAGTGAATCTAGAGTAATCATCTACAAAAGTGATGTAGTAATGTTTTCCTCCTTTGCTTCTAGTAGATTTAAAGTCTGCTAGGTCTGAATGAATTAAACCAAGAAGTTCTGACTGTCTAACAGCAACAGGTTTACACTGTTTTTAGTGTATTTGGCTTCTACACAGATTTGACATTTAGAGAATTCAGAAGAACTTGTAGCAGATATTAGATCTAAGTTATTTAATCTTTTAATAAAAGCAAAATTGACATGCCCTAGTCGGCAATGCCATAAGTCTAAAGATTCAGCAATATAAGCAACAGCAGATTTATTCATTGAATCAGAAACTACATTCAGAACAAAGAGTCCATCACTCAGATAGCCCTTCCCAACAAAGTCTCCACTGCGAGAAATAACAACCTTGTCAGCCTCAAAGACAAGTTTTAGACCTGCTTTGTTTAGAAAGGCACCAGACACGAGGTTGCGACGCAGAGATGGGACATAAAGGACGTTGCTGAGGGAGAGAGTCGTTCCTGATGTTAGTTTCAGCATGATAGTACCTTTACCAGCAACTCGGGAAGCAGCAGAATTTCCCATGAAGACACAGTCTGTGTCCGCAGCATCCTTGAAGTCGTGGAACAGATCCTTGTTTGCGCAGAGATGTCTTGTCGCGCCAGTGTCTAGGATCCAATCAACGTTATTGGCCACCATGTTGGCTTCAACGATGACAGCAACAATGACTTCATCTGGTTCAGCAAGGTTGGCTTGAGCAGCAGAGCCACCTTGTTTCTGGGGTGGCTTTTGGGTTCCCTGGCATTGAAAGCATTGGTAGGCTTTATGGCCAGGTTTGTTGCACACATAGCAGACAATGTTTGGCTTCTGGACCTTACTATCTGGTTTGGTGAAGTGACTTGACTTCTTGTTCTGTCCCTGTTTAAAGGGCTTCTTCCCTTTATTGTTGAACCCGGTTTTGTTGAAGGGGCCAGTGGATTCAACGATGTTAGATTTGACAGAAATGACAGGAGAAGAGTCAGGCTTATCTTTGAGGCGATTAGCCTCTTCGGTTCGCATATGACTGATGAGCTCCTACAGGGACAGATCTTTCTTCTTGTGTTTGAGATGGTTCCTGTACTCAGCCCAGGAAGGTGGGAACCGCTCCAACAGCACGTTCGCCTGAAAGATCTCGCACATCTTCATGCCTTCGTTGAGAACATCTGCGCAAAGGTTCTCGTAGATGTGTACTTGTTCCATGATGGGCTTGTCGTCGAGCATTTGGAAGTGGAACCACTTGCCAACAACATACTTCTTCTTTCCTGCATCATCAGATCCATACTTCTTTTTTAGGGAATCCCAGATTAGTTTAGCAGACTTATGAATCATATATAAATCAAATAAAGAATCCTTCATATGATGAAGGAGGTGACAGTGAACAGTCTTGTTGTCTTTATCATATTTCACAATTTCTGCAGAAGCAGAAGAGTTGGCAGGAGGAATAACAGCAATAGCATCACCATCAACAGAAGTTGGTGGAGTGCCTGAAGAAGGAGGAAGAGGGGGACAGTCTTTGAAAAGGACGTAGTCAATTTCAAGCTGTTCAAAAAACATCAATAGTGTTTGCGACCACCGTTTGTAGTTGGTACCATCGAGGGGTGCCAACTTGGACAGATCGAGGAATGACTTGGAAGGAGTGACAGCCATAGCAAAGTGAGTAGTTGTTTTCAAATTGGTAGACCTGGAAGAAAAAGATCTATGGCTGTAGAAGAAAAACAGAGAGTTAAGAGACGAGTAAAAAAATACGAATAAGAAGGAAACAGGAAACCCGAGACAGGGACGAGGAACTGCGTCGTGGCTGAGCCACTGCCTTGAAAACAACTACGGCCCGACCGTGGTGGTAATCGGATGATGTCGGCTATTCCCCAAGGTTAACGCAGTCGCGTCTGGACGCGTCCACTCGCGGCCAGAAGCGTGGAGCTTGTACAGAGATCGATACCTAGGAGAGAAGAAATTTCAGTGAACGAGAGGAAGAAGAACAGAAGTTTTCGGGGTTAGAAAAAACCCTTGACGATAGAGTTTATATAGAAGAAAAGAATGACTGTTGGAATTCAGTCATGAATGCAGGCATTAAACAAGAAATGACTGTTGAGAATATTAACGCCAATTTAATGAAATAAAACGTATTGGGACAATTTAATGAAATAAAACGTACTGGGCCTTTTGAATTCAAAAAGTAAAATGGGCTAAAAAATACGAGTCAAAACTCGGGCACTCCGCGCGCACACCCGTGAACCCCCCCTGCGCAGGCACGACGCCAGCGCACACACGCTAAGGGTTTCTGGATCCGTCGCCCAGATTTTCCATTCGGTCGAACCCGGATTGGGCTCGGCCCTTTGCTTGGGCTCATGTGCACGCGAGCTACCCCCAATTTCTAGCCCATTAACAAGTCCAATAGCCCATAGGAGAGAATCCTATTATATACCCACTCAAGGGTGTTGGCCTATCCAATGTGGGACTAAACAAGAGAGTGGGAGTGGACAAATGGCCAAGGGAGCCATTAATTCCAACAAGACCTAGGCAAAACGAGGTACTGTCTTGGCTTACAGATTGAACACCTACGAGGTGGAATCCTGTTACACCAATCAACCTATACAATGTAACTTCTAAGCAAATTTTGAACGGAAAAATGTCATCCTTTAAGTATTCATATGGTCGTGAGATCACTGGATGTTCATAAAGACTCCTTCCAGCCGCTGGAAGAGGGGGAGGAGTTAATGGGTCCTGAAGTACCCTATCTCAGTGACAATGGAGCACTTCTATATCTGGCAAACTGCACGCATCCCGATATAGCGTTCGCAGTTAATCTTCTTGCCAGACACAGTGATGCGCCTAGAAAGTGCCACTGGAACGGAGTCAAGCATCTTCTACGCTACCTCCAGGGTTCTATAGATCTGGAACTATACTATCGGAGAGGTGCCTCCTCCCAGTTACTTGGTTATGTTGATGCAGGTTACCTATCGGATCCCCATACATCAAAATCGCAGACTGGTTTTGTGTTTACTTACGGAGGAACTGCATATCATGGAGATCGATAAATCAAACCAAAACAACAACATCATCCAATCACTCTGAACTCATTGCGATCCACGAATCAACCAAAAAGTGTTTTTGGCTTTGCTCCATCATCCAACTCATCCTTGATACCACTGGTCTGAAGACTGGTGATCTTGAGCCCACTGTCTTGTTTGAAGACAACACTGCATGCATTGCGCAACTCAAAAAGTGCTACATCAAAGGCAACAGAACGACCTTTATGATCCCATGCCCTTTTGGTATTCCATATTGTTGAATAAATAGAGGACCATGGTCTTGTGCCATGGTTACTCTTTTTTTTTGAGTTCTAACAGTGTTTAAGTTTTCCAATGTTTAAATAAGTGAAAAAGGATTTTGCCAGTAACGACAAAAAAAATTGGCAAATGCTATATGCACCTCAGGGAATGAGATGCATGTAATTAGTTTTTCCAAAAAAATAAATATATCACTTCATAAGGTCCAATCACCTCCCCTCTCTTCCAAATTAGCAAAAATTTACATTGAATTTCACATGCACCTCATTTTTTTTCGATGCATGTAGCAATTGCCAAAAAATTTCACCCTGTTAATTCCATTATCCTATGTATTAAGAGAATAATAGGGTATCATATGTCATATGAGACTAAGCCTCAAATAACATGACACAAAAATGTGGGAAGTAC
Organism: Scilla litardierei; assembly: GCA_030789695.1. Taxonomy (NCBI): domain Eukaryota; kingdom Viridiplantae; phylum Streptophyta; class Magnoliopsida; order Asparagales; family Asparagaceae; genus Scilla; species Scilla litardierei. Next base: position 148,507,337 of record CM061132.1, on the reverse strand, counting down.
AAATACCACATGGGCGTGTACTTGTTGTACCTCACACCTTTTTGTGTATTGGTATAAGAGGCATTGACTCATATGCCTTATGATACACATTATTCTCATATATTAAACATGTCATTATTACCATTTGCGTGCTTCTGACTTCACATCCTGCTTGTCATGATGTTATGCGTGCTATTCATGCCAACAAGCAATGATTCTAGCAATAATTAGTCAATGATTAATGTGAAGCGAATTGCTCTCTGCACCGCAATAGTCTGCGGTGCAGATTAGTTTTTTTACTTAAAAAGAGATAAAAAAGTCCAATTAATGTGATTTTGACAGCTACAGTTAGCTGATTTTTTACCGCATTCGGAAAGAAAACAAAGTCTGCACCGCATGTGGCGGTGCAGACAGTCGAGTCCAATGTGAATGGTTGAGCGTTTGATCGAAGTCGGGTCAGCCTCGAATTAAACACAATATGAGATATGACAGGTGGCCATGTGAAACACGATTGCAATGAGTTGGTCAGCATCATATTATAACAACGAGTTGACACGATGGCCATGAGCAGGCATGAGTCGTTATCAAACTTGGCAGTAGATAAAATAAGGCTCGGACTGTATACAACGAAAACGTTCGGTGTATACAAGGTTTCTTTTCCAAAACTGGAAACCATGTCATGTTATAAGTCTTTTCGTTCACTCGTTTTCCCAATTTTTTCCCAAATTTTCAACCTAATAATTACTTGCACCGAAGCATACCGGTGTATATAGTTAATTCCTAAAATAATAATGATGAGTGCACTTGTTGGTTGTTGGCAAGTTGGGCATGAAATTAATCCAACCAATTCACTGTCTGTTGGCAAGAAATTAATTCCCAAGTTGGATGTTGGCATGAAATTAATTCAATCAATTGTTGGGTTTTAAGAAGTGTCATTCATGTATGTTACGGATAAGGTTGGAAACCCGTTAGAGAACAGAAGATGATGATGTGACATATTTGAATGGCTTCAATTCAATGCATGAAATTATTGGGCTGGATTAATGGTGTGTGATTTTCCATGCATGATATGTATGGAGGGTTGAGGTCCATGTGTAGTTTTGGGTCTGATCAAGAAGGTCTCAACCTGAAAGTAAAATTAAAGTACATCTGGGGTTCATCTCAACATTATGAGGATGTCTCTATGGTTTGGTTATATACGTCATCATATTTACGAGTGCAGATACGATGTTTTTGTTTTATGCGTGCGCGCACACATATATAATCATGTAGATCAGGTGGCACCTGATCTAATAGATCAGATACAAGACACAAAAAAGAGGGCACCACAGAAAGTATAAGTCAATGTGAGACTTGTACTTTCCACTTTATTGTGCCTTGGCACCTGATCTATTAGATCAGATGCCACCTTTTCTACATTATTCGCATACACACACACAGCTTTGGTTATTGGTGGGGAGTCATCTCGATCTCTTCCTAATGTTTGATTTGTTGCGATGTGCAGATTCAAAAAGTAAGGTACACAGTCATCGCTGGAGCCATCAACCAAAGACAGTATCAACATAAAGGTAACATGGATCATACTTGCTTGCCGCTAAAAAGTGCTACTCCCAAGCGCATGAGGTCACGAAGTAATAAATCCCGGTAGTTAGGGGTCGTATTCGACATGGACAATTCACTCTAAAATTATGCGAGTTTAATTGATTATTGGAAAATAATGGGGAGACTATTACAGTCCCGAGCTACAAAATTGGTGGTGGGATAGGAAGTCTAAGTGGTGATCTAGGATTCACTAAGGTATGTTAATTCATCTATGTGGAGAAAGAGATATGAGGATTTGCATGTGTTGTGGGTTCACCTAGGGTTATTGTTATTGTGATTCCAAAGTCACTTGTGCGTCCCGTTTGGGATGTGCACGATGGCTCTATAACTCAATCACACATCCAGGCTAAGGTATGTGGATCAGAAAGTCTAGCAATCAAGCACAATGAAATTAGGCATCATAAGTTGTCATTGAATTCATGGGTTTATATCCTATTGCGTTAGATAATGCCTCACGAAACATCACCCTATTAAGGCCCATCAACGGGTACTATCTATATTACATTTGATAACTGTTTTTGAACCCTAGGGCTGACTAGGATAAGATAACAAGTGGTTGGGATTTGATCTTGGGGAATGGAAGGTTGAGATGAGTTCTGAGAAAGTTTTGAGGGGGAATCCATTTGGTTGGAAAACTCAATAGTTTGAAATTTGTATGGAAAAATGCAGTTGATCCTCTCTTACCTCGGGTGTAGCAAATCTTATCCCCGAACAAGGAGAACTTTATAGTATGGGACAACAATTATACGTGGATTTACGTGAATTTAATGCATTTTGTGGAAAATCAAATGCACTTACTGCATTTGCGTTTAATGCATTTGCATGCATTAGCCACCCTCAAACATTTGCACTTAATGCAGCATAGTAACTGCACTTGCGTTTAATGCATTGGCATGCATTTTTCATGCTCACACATTATCAGCTCGAATGGTCAGGGTAATTTAATGGTTGTGGGGCCCACCATCAAGAAAGAAGCTGCAGAATGAATTTGTGGAGAGCTAATTTGTTGTTCTGCGCCGAAGGCGTCCGCGCCGAATTTGTTGTTCCGTGTCGAAGGCGCATGCGCCGAATTTGTTGTTCCGCGCCGAAGGTGTCCATTCCCCTAAATATTTTTACATCGATTTGTTGGCCCGCGCCTTTGGTGCCTGTTAAATTTTTTTACGCTAATTTGGTGTTCCGTGCCAAAGGCGCCCATACCAAATTTGTTATTCTACGCTAATTTGTTATTCTGCACCGAATTTGTTGTTCAGTGCCTAAGGCGCCCATGTCGAATTTGTTCTTCTGCGTCGAAGGCGTCCACGCCGAAGGCACCCGTGCCTCTAAATATTTTTACGCTAATTTTTTGCTCTTTTAAATTTTGGACGTGGGAACAAAGATTTCGCTAGGGAAATCTTAAATGCACCGTACCCATGATCACGGGTTATGACTAGTGCATATATGTAACGACCCGCTTTCGGGGGGGTCATTACTTATTTGATTTATTTGCAGGTCTGCTGATCACCAGCGAAAACAATATAGCCACGATACAGAGATGTACAAAAATACTCAAATAGTGTTCATCTATTACAATCTGTTACTTGTACAATATGCTCCAACAAAGATACATTGAAGAAAGGAAGTACAAATGTGAATATATCTCTAAAAACTGCGGTCTCAGGGATGAACTCTACGATGCATGTGCGTCGTCTACGATGCCACGAAGATGGAACCGTAAGTAAGTCACAACAATTCTAGAAATAGTAGTAAAAGCAGTGCAAAAGCAAGAACGGGCTATGGAATCTAACTACATGCATTCATGCAAATGTGACAAGTAAAGGAACATCAGTTGTAACGACCCATATTTTTCAACACATTTATTTACGTATTTTGTTGTGAACGGTTATTTAACCGTAGTTGGGTGAGATTCTGGGCTATCCTAGAGATAGGCCCATATCATTGTAAGCCCATATTTGTATTCTCCCAATTGCCTATAAATAAAGAGCTGGGGGCTCCTCCCCCAGTAGTTGATTCATAACACGTTATCAGCACGAGCCTCTAAAAAATTTTCTTTCCACAAAATTTTTCCGTTCGTTGCGAAGGCGAAGGCGAAGGCTAGACGTGAGATCCACGAGCGCGGTGCAAGGCTTCCTCCATCGAGCGTCGACATCCGCGTAGGGCTTCGAGCAACCGTCGCTATATCCTGAGGACGGATATAGAGGTAAAAACACTAAAAACGATATTTTTAATCATACGTATGATTACCCCTCCCCTAGATCTCGTAAGATCGATATGGGGATTATTTTTCGCCTTAAAAACGACGGACCGTTCTTCCCAAAAACTCAATTTTTAGGGTAAAAACCCTAATTTTGAACCCTCTGGCGGCTAGCCGTCACCGGACCCCCCCCAAACCTCACCGAAAAACCCCCCCTCCCCCCTCTCCGGCCGCTCCCCCCCCCCGCAGGGGGGGCGGCCGCCGCCGCTCCCCCCTGCTGGGGGGGGGCGGCCCCCTTGGCCGCTCCCCCCTGCAGGGGGGCGGCCCCCGCCTGAGGCCGCCGCCCCCTACAGGGGGCGGCCCCCGCCGCCCCCCGCAGGGGGCGGCGGCCCCTGAGGCCGCGTCCCCCTGCGGGGGTGCGGCCCCCGCCGCGCCCCCTGCAGGGGAGCGGCCCCCTGAGGCCGCACCCCCCGCAGGGGGGCGGCCCCCGTAGTCGCTCCCCCCTGCAGGGGGCGGCCCCCGTCGCACCCCCTGCAGGGGGCGGCGGGCCCCGGCAGCCGCCCCCCCTGCAGGGGGCGTCGGCGGCGCCGGCCCCCCATTAAACCCTTAAAAAAAGCCTGTGGGCCTGAAGCCCACAGGCCGGCTGTGGGCTTCAGGCCCACATGCCAATTTTTCGTTAAAAACAGCCTGTGGGCTTGAAGCCCACAGGCCGGCTGTGGGCTTCAGGCCCACATGACGATTTTTCTTCAAAAAAAACTGTGGGCCTGAAGCACACAGCCGGCTGCGGGCTGCGGGCTTCAGGCCCGCAGGCCGTTTCTACACCCAAAAAAAAATTTGGGGGGGGGGGCATAGGCTGAAAACAAGCCTGAAAAGGCAACTGTTTGGCCTAAAGATCAATCTAAAAAGGGGATTTAAGGGAAAAATATTCGTGAAAAATCACGGTAAATTACGGGACAAATATCGGGCAAGCGAGGACTTTTTGGGGATTTTAGGGGGCTTTTGGGATGATGAGGGAACCTGCTTTCCTCATACAAAAGAAAATGTTTATTTTGGGCACTTAATCAATTTAATTGATTAAACCCATTTACTTTACAACCCATGCATCGTAATTACTTTTACATGCTTTTCATCTCTGGCAAAATTATGTGGATATTATATGTGTGGTTGTGCATTTTATTTAAAACTTAATAATTAGGAAGATCCTGCGATCGCTCTGCCGTTAGTTACCTAACCTAACGGTGTATGACGTTGCCCAGTGGTCCAATAATTATTAAGTGATTAAATATATTTTTATCCTCATGTGAATAAACTGCCTGTGATGTCTATGAATGCAAATGTTGATGAGCACAATATTTCTGCATGAATTGCTAAATGTGGTTTTTGGATCGGCCGTTTAGTCCCACAGTTTATTTCCCGCACTTTTCTTTTATTTTTGAGAGAAATTGTAGTGAGGAATTTATGTAAATGTCAATGAAAGAAGACCAACTTCCATGAAGACGGAGGCCACGCTTGAAGATGGAGATATCATATGGGACCCACGAGGTTTTCAAAGTTGTATTTTCATTTTTTAAAGCTGCAAATTTGTATAATTTGGACTGTGGACTTTTGGACTCTTTCTTGTGGGACTGGCCGATCCACACATTTAGCTTTTCGTTAAATATTACCTCCGCATGAAAATGTTTTCTCTGATTAATTATTAATTCATGCATTTTTGTGCTCTGCTAGATAAATGGCTAATATTGCAAGCATTGATTTCGAAGTACTGGAAGCATCAGGTAGAAACTATCTAAGCTGGCAGCTAGATGTAAAGTTTCACCTGCGGGCAAAGTCCATCATCGCTGTTGTGACTGAAAAAGAAAATGTTAGCGATATAGAGAAGGTGCAAGCCATCATCTATATTCGCCGACATGTGGACAAGACCTTAAAGGATGAATACCTTACGGTCGAAGATCCACTTGAGCTATGGACTGCCCTTGAGGACATGTATAAACATCAGAAAGATGTTATTCTCCCAAGGGTATGATACGAGTGGGAGAACATGAGACTGCAGGACATTAAGTCCATTGCTGAGTACAACTCAGCACTTTTTAGCATCACCTCACGCCTGAAGTTGTGTGGTGAGAAAGTCTCAGCAAATCGCATGCTGGAAAAGACGTATACGTCCTTCCATGAAAAAGATGCGATACTCATGCAGCAATACCGAGAACGCAAGTTCCCCAAGTATTCTGAGCTGCTGTCATATTTACTCATGGCCGAGCAAAACAGAGAGCTTCTTCTCGCCACTCACAATATGCGCCCCCGGCACTGCCCCTCCTACCAGAAGCTCACTATTCCTCTTCCTTCAAAAAGAAGAGAGATAATAAAAGAAAAGAAAGACCACAGAAGGGGGGTCAACAGAAAAATGCCAAGGGCCATGTACAGCAGCAGCGAAATAATGAAAGTAAGCGGTAGTTCACGCGGTACAGAAATGACAAAAATTATGCACCCCCACCCAACAGGGAATGGGAAGACCAGTGACATAATTGTGGCATAAAAGGCCACTGGTCCAGAGTGTGTCGAACTCCACAGCATCTCCAGGATTTGTATAAAGAGAACAAGAAAAATAAAGCTGAAACAAACCTGATAACCTCTGATGCTCCAGTCAAGTTTTCAGCTGACAACTTCGAAAATGATGACATGCTTGATTAGCCTTTACTTTTATCTTAGCAAGTTGTTTTAAGAATAATTTATGAGAGCATTTGAATTATGTGATCTGTTTTGAATGAAAATTTTTAGACAATAAATGAATATGTCTATCTGAATATACATGTGCCTATACGTTTCATCTTTTGAAACTGCTCTCATAAATGATTAGTAGACAATAAACACGTACGATTTTTTCAATACAAAGCCCAATATCAGGGCCATATTGAAGATCCAGGGAATGCAACACAGTTGCCCCCAAACGTCACAAAAATAGAGGATGCACTAACCCCTCCGAATTCCAAAAGAAACTTTCTAAGTTTCAAGGACATCCGTTTCAACGGATTCCATTTGGAAACAGCAAATGTAAATGGAAAAAAAATTACCGTATGCAACGTCTCAAGATAAAGGAGTAAAATCCATACTTGAACGTTTTGAGAGCCTTAGAGGCATCTACCATACGAAGATTCGGAGAAAGGAAGCGGAATTAAACGGAGCACCTGAAGTGCCCGACATCAGCCTAGTTTTTACTCTAGCATGATGGACTTGGCCACCCTGGATTTGTGATGATGCACTGCATCTCATCCCATGTGTATGACTTGAAGAATCAGAAGATTCTTCAGAAGGGAGAATTCCCTCGCATCCCTTGCTATAAGGGAAAAATTAATTGCAAGGCCATCTCCACAAAAAGTTGAAAAAGAATCTCCACGCTTCCTTAAAAAGAATATAAGGAGATAGATGTGGATAAAATCCACCACCCCTGGTGGGCTATTTCGGTACTTTATTGTACTCATAAATGCATCCTCAGTATATTCGTACGTGTGCCTACTACAGACCCGCAACTTAGCTTTTCCAAAGCTATTGGCACAAAAATAAAAATGTTACGGGCACATTTCCCAGACAATAAAATAAAGAAAATAAGTCTGGTTAATGTTGGGAAATATACCTCCCAGTCATTTCAAGAGAACTGCCAAGCACGGGAATAGAAAATGAACATACAAGTGCCGCACGTTCATACCCAAAATGGGTCGGCAGAGTCACTGAAAAGTAGACTCCAATGGATTGAACGTCCATTAAATCCCGATTGCAAATGGATGCATGGGGACATGCAAATTCTGCATGCTGCATCGTAAATAAGACCATCTGGAGGTCAGAGTCTCCAATGCAACTTGCATATGGAATGCCACCGAACATTTCTCTTCGGAGAATCTTCGGTCCGCAGTTTAAATCCCCATTGCCCTAACACAGAGGACAAATATGGGTCCTCAACGTCGCCTATGTATCTATGAAGGGTTTGACTCACCCTCAATGAAAAGACACATAGAACCCCAAACGGGGGACGTATTTAAGGCACATCTTGAAGACTGTGATCTCGATGAGACGAGTTTCCCAAAAATAGGCCCAGATACTGGAAAATCTGGCGCGAAGCAAATTATAATGTGGGATACAACAAATTTGACCCACTATGATCCGGTAACAATACAATGTGTAGATGTGATCCCGAAGATCCTCCACATACAGAACACTGTTCACCAATTACCGGAATCATTCATTGACAACCAGAAGATTGTCAGATCACACATCCCTGCTGTAAAAACTCCAGCTAGGATTGACATCCCCAAGAATGGATGCAATCCACCAGCAGCAGAAGTGGCTGATCCTCAATAGTAAAGAGACAGACCACCAGGCTCCAAGGACAGAAACTCCTGGAGACCTTAAGACAATACTACCACAGGACAATGAGCTCCTGTCCACACCATCACCCTTCCCGGAATCCACTGCAGAGGAATTGCCGGGAAAAAGTGAAATTAAGTAAATGTTGTACGTACTGGGGAGGTGTTGGACAGATAGAACATAAATTGTCGACAAATGTATTCACGCATCATATTGCCATATACATCGCAAAAGCGATAATGTTCGTAAATTATTGTTCCACACTCCGTTGCTAGAAGGCAAACGTAGAGATTGGCCAAAAATGTGGAACGTTGCAATAAAAGATGAGCTGGACTCACTTATGAAACGTGAAATGTTCGGACCTGAAGTCCTGACACCAAAAAGGTGTCAAACATGTGGATAAAACAAAGTATTGCACACATAAGAAAAATAAATACAAAATCGTATGCTATAAGGTACAACCTATAGCCCATGGAAATTTCGCTGAAACTAGGGATCGAACAAACTCAAATGAGCATGTCTCATAAATGATGCATCAGTCTCCCTATGTTATCAAAAGCGAATACCTTTACGATTTGGCGAAGGAAAATTATGGATATGCTGTTATTGGATGTTGTGACAGCATACCTTTGTGGATATCTGATAAAGATAATTTCCACATTTCCTTAAAAATGCCTGAATAGACTTCGGGACGTCTATTCAAATGAAGAAAAACAATAAGTATAATAAATAAATGTACAACCAAGAGAATCATTTGACAAGTCAATAATTCCTACTGAAGATTGTCTTTGCATCTGTGCAAAGAACAGGATTAGAGATCATAGTTGGAGACAACTAAAATCTCACCGGATCTCCTGAAGAGAAAACCGAACTACATGAACAAGCCTGACTTTTAAACATGAAATAAAAAGACCTAGGCAAATATAAAGTCATGGCTCATAGAATCCTGTTACAAACGCCCAGAAGTGCGTTGGAGAAATTAAAAGGACCATTGTCATCCAAAGTACACCTACGGTGGTACACTTACTGGATGAACAAAAAGAACCCTTCTGATCGCTGGAAGAGGGGGAGGATATAACTGGTCCTAAAGTCCCTTATCTTAGTGCAATCATGCACTCCTGGCTAACTGCATGTGTCCCGGTATATCAATTGCAGTAAACTCATTAGCCAGAGATAGTTGTCACCTAAAAAGGGGCCATTAGACCTGAGATAAGCCTTCTGCGCTTCCTCCAAGGGTCGAAATATTTGGACTTACAAAAAGTAGTAGCATCCTCCAATGTTTATGCGAATGCAGGTTACAGGTCCGGTCCCTATACTGAGAAATCACAGAACAGGTACCAATAGTGGGATGACCATCTACTGGAAATATGCAAAGCAACTTATGAAGGCAACATCATCCTATCATTCCGAGATCCTCACCATTCCAGAATCACACCAATGGTGTATTTAAGGGCGCCTGGTGGTACATCACATCCCAGTGACGACTGGGATAGAGGCTGGTTCTGTGGAGCTGACCATATAGTCTGAAGACCACATCAGAAACGACGAAACTTAGCATACCTCTCCAGAGTTTCTGGATTCAGCAGCTGCTTGATGGTGATAAAATTTGTAATCTGTGTACATTTTCGGAATATTGTAAATAGGAGTGATGAGATAAGCCTAAGAGATCTGAAAGCCTAAGAGCTTTTACAGATCAGGGGGAGTTGAGGGAATTTGTACTCTTTTCCCTTAGCTATAGTTTTTCCCACTGGGTTTTCCATAGCCAAAGGTTTTAACGAGGCAAATCAAATCAACTTTGGATCCCGAAGTATCCACTCCTCTGTGACGCTCAGAATCCAGAAGTATTCATGAGCAGAGTCACTTGTACAAATCAGGGGGAGTTAAAGAGCGTTTGCACTCTTTTTCCTTAACTATGGTTTTTCCCACTGGGTTTTCCATAGCTAAAGGTTTTAACGAGGAAAATCTCCCCAACTCAGGATCCTGAAGTATCCACCCCATGTGAGACTCTTCTACGCTCAGAATCTTGAAGCATTCACGAGCAAAGTCCACACCTATGGCTGGATAAGGGGGAGTGTTGTGAACAGTTATTTAACCGTAGTTGGGTGAGATTCTGGGCTATCCTAGAGATAGGCCCATATCATTGTAAGCCCATATTTGTATTCTCCCAATTGCCTATAAATAAAGAGCTGGGGCTCCTCCCCCAGTAGTTGATTCATAACATATTTAACATATTTTCACATTTTAAAATTTTCTTTATAATGGTTAGTCAGGAGTTTTATATCAAAAATGATTTCAAAAATTTCTTATAAAAATATTTTGAAGTATTAAACCACTTATGATGTATTTCAGTTAGTTCGGGTTTCATCAAATACCTCTAAACAATTTTGATAAAAATTCATTTTCAATTATTACTATTTTGGCTAATTGAATTAATTTTCTATACAAAACATCATCAACACGTTTTCAAACTTCTACAATATCATCCTATGATCATTTAGGGCTCTCCATTTTAATTTCGTAATTTTCTGATATCAAATCGACCTAGAACCCGCAAACCCACTTTCTAAACGTTTTGGCCTAAAACTTGTATCTCCGTAGCTCAAACCCTAAATTAGATCTCGTAGTCGCGATCCTCGCGATGATACGATCCAGTGGGTATGTTTTCATAATTTTTTTGGAGTCATATGCGAAAACGAGATTGTATCCCTCCGTTTTCGCTAATTACATTCACTAATGACATTTTTACATTTACTAACTAACTTTTACTATATTACTTCTACCCTAATCCCCCAACCACCTCTCTTTAAACCACAAATGAGCTGGTTGAGATCCAAAATTTCAGGATCTCAACCATCCCCTTTAATCCCCCCTGTCCCCAAAAATAAATATGGGTATTAATTAACTATCCCCCTTAATCCATATATCCCCCCCAACAGCTTAACCCTAATACATTATCTCTCTCTTTCTTATTTTTTTTCGTTCGAATTAACGCCCCGGCCCGCGAAAACACCTCTCCCCCCTCTCGCAAACTCCCTCTCTCACGTTCTCCCCCCTCTGGTGGTCGACCGCCGCTCCCTCCTCTGCTATCGCCCTCGCCGCCGTCGACCGACCCTCCGCTGAGTTCCCAGCATCGCCGTGAAGCCCGATAACCCCAGAAGCAACACCCCCAAGAGCACCGCCCCCCACCGTGACTTCATCGCCGCAGGCTGATTTGGGTTCAATATTACGTATTTGACCCCCCATTTAGCCCTATTTTGTGCTCATGTGATGCTATATTGGTCTCTAGTACATACGTATTTGCTACACATTTATTTATTAGAGAAAACACACTATTTGAGCACAAAACAGTAATTAATGGAGTATTTCTGTACTTTTTATATTTTTTTCTAGCTTGGTCTCGATCTCACAATTCCAACGACTATTTATTTGTATTTTTCTGAGATCTGTGCTAATTACTGTGATTTATTGAATGCAGAATACCATTTTAATGAAGAAATACTCTCAAAATACGCAAAATACGGCCGCCGACCAATCAGAAGCTGCCACGTGGCGTGATCTCAGCCTTTCCCGCCCAATCGCACGGTGCAAAATAATCTTCGCGTGGAAATTTCGCAGCCGTTGGATCTCAATCCAACGGCTCACAAACAACCAAAGATGCAGCAACGCAACTAGCAGCGGATGTCGTGGCCACTTGTGGGCCGTTGATCTCTAAATCGGACGGCGGTTATTTCTCCCGCATCGAGCTGAAGCAGCGGGCGGCACAGCATGATCTCGAGCGTTCAATCGCGATCGAACGGTGGAAGTCGATCCGAGCTCGGATCGGAATGAGAGAGCGAAGCGGGCGCACGAGCGGGCGTAGATCCGAATCGCTTGCCACGTGTCAGCCCTATATCGCATCCCGCCTTGATCGAATGGACGAGGTTTGATCCGACATTTGGAGCGGGTTTTGAGCGTTATCGGGTGCTGGTTTTGAACCCGTTAAGCCCCCAAACCCGCAATGCTATTATATAAGCGTATTCTAAGCAGATTGGGGCGTATTTTGAGCGTATTGGAGGCTCTAGGAGCCGTATTTCCCCTCTGAAAAATCCTGTAAAATTCCAGAGGCTTTTATTATTATTTCCAGAGAGTTTGAAGTCTTTTCAAGGAGAATTGGTGATATATTTCTTAACTTAAACCCCTTATTTGATGCTTTTCTACCGTATTTTGCTATAATCTTGATGTATTTTGCCATGAAAGTTGTTTATTATTGCATGATGAGTAGCTAAATCTTATTTGAGCATGGTATGGCGTAGTTAGGGGCTATGATTTGTGTTAGTTTGGTTGTATTCCGTGTGCTAAATCGTTAAACGTCGTTAAAGTTGTGATCTTTGTTATTAAATCGCATTTTTCATCTTCCAAAAGAAGTGATTGAGATGATGATAGCCCCAAAAGGGTGAGCTTTGATCTCCCCAAAAGGGAGTTTCATACCGTAGTTTTGATCTCTCCAAAAGAGAGTTTCATATCGTATTATAACTTTAGCGACGATCTTTTTGAATATTGTGTTTGAACCCCCAAAAGGGCATCTTCCGATGAGTTGCTCCCAAAAGGAGAATTCATTGAGTTATATTGGGTATTTTCCGGTGAATTGCTCCCAAAAGGAGAACTCATTGCGTTATATTCATCAACCAAATTAATACGAATCACTGATCCTAACGAACCCATACCATGTGCATACTTTTTATAGATATTTTCATACACGATTTTCTATGTTTATATTGTTCACGTGTTCGCATCACCATCACCGTCACCATTGTTGAAGTGGTTAGTTTCTTTTCATAGGATTTCTATTTGATTTGAATTGTGGTTGCAACAGATTTCTTCCCGTGGATTCGACATCTGGACTCCCAGATTTTACTACTTGTACGGACTCTTGCACTTGAGAGAGAGCACCTTTCGGAGCCCACCAAGTTTTTGGCGCCATTGCCGGGGAGAACGGTTTGTTACTACGGTTTATTTCATTCAGAGGACCTTCGGTGAGATCCTTCCACTTTATTGTATATAAACTTTTGTTTGCTTTCATTATTAAAAAAGAAATATTTGTGCTAGTTTATGTGGCATAGGACTCCTAGGACACATAGGTTGACTCGACGTTTTGATATGGCTAATAATAATATGGATGAAAATTTTAGCAACAACAACGAAAATAATGTGCAACCTGGAGTGCCTAGGACTTTAAAAGATTTACTTCGACCCACTAGGACTAGCACTGCTTCATGCTTTGTTTTACCTGCCGATGCAAATTCTTTCAATTTTAAACCTGGGGTGATCCAACTCTTACCCACCTTTCATGGGTTAGACAAGGAAAATCCATATCTTCATATTAAAGGATTTGAGGAGGTTTGCTTGACATGCTTTGATGGGAAAACTAGCGAGGACACGATATATCTTAAACTGTTCCCATTTTCATTAAAAGACAAAGCTAAAAATTGGTTGAATGCATTGCCATCACGCTCTATTACTACATGGATTGATTTGCGGGCTGAATTTCTAAAGAAGTTTTTTCCTATTCACAGGACACAGGGACTGAAGCGGCAGATTATGAACTTTGCCCAGAAAAGCGAGGAAACATTCTACCAGGCATTTGAAAGGTTCAATGAGTTGCTGCTCGCATGTCCGCACAATGGCTTCGACAAAAGTAGGATTATTGGCTTCTTCTACGATGGACGGCAGCCGCAAATGAAGCAATTTGTAGAGATGATGTGCAATGGGGGATTCTTTGATAAAGAGCCAGATGAAGCTTGGACGTACCTGGAGGAGATAGCAGAAAATGCGCAGACATGGGACACTACTTCAGACTACGAGAGAGGAGGCCACTCTGCACCATCCCAGCCCACACGAGGAGTGGTATTTAATTTGAAGCAAGAGGATGCGTTGGAGGCAAAGATGGAGGCCATGATCTCAAACAAGCTTCATGCCATGAATTTGAAAGAGGCCAAGGCGGTTGAGATAGAGCAGACTTGCGCACTTTGCGACGTCAGTGGCCATGACACCAGTGCATGCCCCACACTTCCAGCCTTGAAGAGCATGCTAGGAAATCCTACTGGGGTGAATCAAGTGTCTTCGAATTACCAGAACTTCAATTCCAACAAGGGGTGGCGCAACAATCCAAACTTGAACTGTGGCCCCAATCAACAGACTCAGCAGCAGCAGGCTCCCCCTCAGTTCCGACAACCTCAATACAACAGCAACAACTATCAAGGTGGGAACCAGAGGAGGGACCATGAGCCAGTGCAACAACAGCAGATGCAACCATTTGGTGATGCGCTTCAGCAGCTTATCCAATTGCAACAAGCTCAGATGCAGCAGCAGCAAGCTCAATTTCAGGCTCAGCAGACTCAGAATCAGCAGATGAGCGAGGGCTTGGCGAGGCTTACATCGACATTAGAAAAAGGTAAGCTACCATCTCAGTCAATTCCAAATCCTAATATGGGCTCATCTTCTTCTGCAGGAAATAATATGAAGCCTTGCCAAGCGGTGTCCACTTTGAGGAGTGGAAAAGAGATTCAGAAGCCTGACCCACCGAGCAGAGAAGCTGAGCAAGAAGAGGGAATTCAGATCCAAGAAGAGGGAATTAAAGAACAAGAGGAGGTGCAGGAAGAGAGCACGGACGTGGGTGTGAGCAAAAGTGTCATTAAAGAGAAGGAACCCGCAGCATATGTACCTGCAGCACCCTACCCTCATCGGCTACTTCAGAAAAGCAAAGATAAGTATCAAACTGAGATTCGAGAAATTTTTCAGAAGTGCCAGATCAATATTCCATTGCTTGATGCTATTAATCAAATACCTGCCTATGCTAAATTTCTGAAAGATTTGTGCACTGTTAAAAGAAAATTAAATGTGAAAAAGAAAGCATTCTTGACTAAACAGGTTAGCTCTATTGTGCAACAAAATACACCACCTAAATTTAGAGACCCTGGATCACCCACCATCACTTGCACCATTAGCACTAAAAAGATTGGAAATGCTTTATTGGATTTAGGTTCTAGTGTCAATATATTGCCATATCCTATTTTTGTGCAGCTTGGGTTAGGACAGCTAAAGCCTACATCTGTTATATTGCAACTAGCTGATAGATCTATTAAAGTTCCAAAGGGATGCATTGAGGATGTCCTCGTTCAGGTGGACAAATTTTACTACCCCGCGGACTTTATATTTTTAGACATCCAAGGACCCCAAACTGCTAATGCTACTCCCATCATTCTAGGTAGACCATTCCTAGAGACATGCAATGCTTTAATAAATTGTAGGGATGGTCAAGTGAAAATTACTTTTGGCAACATGACTTTGGACTTGAATATTTTTAATACTTGCAAGTTTCCACATGTGGATGATGAGATTGAGAGGGTGCATATGATTGATTCGTTGGTGGATGATTATATTTGTTCTGAATTTTGTGATGATGCTTCTATTGTTGAGACTTTTATTGGTGATTCTGATGACATATCTTTTGTGCAGGAGAACGTGAAGGAGCTTAACGCGGTATGGGAGCCAAGGTTCGAGGCTTTGCCACCTAATGCATCAATTCAAATTTCATCTGAGGTGGAGGATCCAAAGCTCGAATTGAAGCCACTTCCTGAATATCTCAAGTATGCTTTTCTTGGAGATGAAAACAGCTTCCCTATTGTAATATCTTCTAAACTTACTCTAGAACAGGAAAGCTCTTTACTTGATGTGCTGAGGAAACATAGAGGTGCTATTGGTTGGTCCATTGCTGACATAAAAGGTATAAGCCCTATTGTATGCATGCATCACATTTATTTAGAGGATGACGCCAAACCCACTAGAGAAATGCAACGTAGGCTAAATCCAACATTAAAAGTAGTGGTGAAAGGCGAGGTACTAAAATTATTAGATGCAGGCATTATTTATCCTATTTCTGACAGCAAGTGGGTTAGCCCTACACAGGTTGTTCCTAAAAAGTCTGGCCTCACCGTGGTTAAAAATGAGAATAATGAGATTATCCCAGTTAGAGCCACCACAGGTTGGAGGATGTGCATAGACTATAGGAAGTTGAACTCCCGAACTAGAAAAGATCATTTCCCTCTTCCATTTCTTGACCAAATTTTAGAGAGGGTAGCTGGACATGAGTACTATTGCTTTCTAGACGGTTATTCAGGTTATTACTAGATTGAGATTGCACCCGAGGACCAGGAAAAGACCGCTTTTACCTGTCCCTTTGGTACTTTTGCATTTAAAAGAATGCCGTTTGGTTTATGTAATGCTTCAGCTACTTTTTAGCGATGCATGCTCAGTATTTTTGATGATATGGTTGAGAAAATTGTTGAGGTATTTATGGATGATTTTTCAGTATATGGTAGCTCTTTTCATGATTGTTTAGCTAACTTGGCTCTTGTTCTTGACAGGTGCATTGAAAAGAATCTCCTATTGAATTGGGAGAAGTGTCATTTTATGACCACAGAGGGACTTGTCCTAGGTCACCTGGTTTCTAAAGATGGTATACAGGTAGACAGAGCCAAGGTAGCAGTAATTGAGAAGCTACCAAGTCCTAAATACGTGAAGGACATCAGATCATTTTTGGGACATGCAGGATTTTATAGGCGATTCATCAAAGATTTTAGCGCCATATCTCGCCCTCTTTGCAACTTACTTACTTTAAATGTGGATTTTATTTGGACACCTGAGTGTCAAATTTCTTTTCAAACTTTAAAGAAGTTGCTGATTTCTGCTCCTATTTTACAGGTACCAGACTGGTCCCTACCATTTGAAATAATGTGTGATGCAAGCAATTACGCAGTTGGTGCAGTCCTAGGCCAAAGAAAAGACAAAGTTCCAGTAGTGATTTACTACGCTAGCAAGACACTAAATGATGCTCAGAGGAATTATACGACCACAGAGAAGGAGTTGCTGGCTGTAGTACTCGCGTTGGAAAAATTCAGGAGCTATATTCTGGGATCACCTATTTTGATATATACTGATCACTCTGCTTTAAAATATTTATTGTCTAAAAAAGATGCTAAGCCTCGATTGATACGATGGATTTTATTGTTGCAGGAGTTCAATGTCACAATCAAGGACAAGAAAGGCGTGGAGAATCTAGTAGCTGACCATTTATCACGATTGACAGTAGGCCTTGATTCAGCAGATGTGCCTTTGAAGGACTCCTTTCCTGACGAGCATCTTTTTAGCGTTTCCACCTCTCCATGGTATGCTGATATCGTTAATTATCTGGTAACTGGTAAGACTCCTGACACTTGGTCTCTTTAAGACTTTAAAAGGTTCAAGTACGAGGTAAAATATTTCTTCTTTGATGATCCGTACTTATATAAATATTGTAGTGACCAACTTGTTAGGAGATGCATTCCTGATCATGAAATAACCAGTGTGATACAATTTTGCCATGATGGAGTATGTGGTGGATACTTTTCAGCGAATAAAACTGTGGCAAAAATCTCGCAATGTGGCTTTTATTGGCCAACTATGTTTAAAGATACATTTCATTATTGCAAGACTTGTGCTGCATGCCAACAATTAGGGGGTATTACTAAACGTAACATGATGCCTTTAAACCCCATTTTGGAAATTGAAATATTTGATTGTTGGGGCATAGACTTCATGGGACCTTTCCCACCTTCATTTGGATATGCTTATATTTTGGTTTGTATTGATTATGTTTCTAAATGGGTGGAAGCTATTCCTTGCAGGTCGAACGACACTTCCGTCGTGCTTAAGTTCCTCAAAGAGACCATTTTCTCTAGGTTTGGAGTGCCAAAGGCCTTGATCAGTGATGGAGGGTCTCATTTTTGCAACCGCATGTTCGCTACTTTAATGAAGAGGTTTGGGGTCACACATAAAGTTTCTACTCTGTATCACCCCCAAACCAATGGTCAAGCAGAGTTGGCAAATAGAGAGATCAAAGGAATTCTACAGAAAACGGTGAATCCATCAAGAAAAGATTGGAGTTTGCGCTTACCTGAAGCGTTGTGGGCCTACAGGACGGCCTACAAAACAATTTTGGGGATGTCACCTTACCGTCTTGTATTTGGGAAGTCTTGTCACTTACGTGTTGAGATAGGGCATAGATCTTATTGGGCTATAAAGAAAATGAATTTTGATACTGATGTCTCTTTTTCTTCTCGCAGGTTACAATTGTTGGAGCTGGAGGAGTTGAGGAGAAATGCGTACGACAATGCTAAAATATGTCTACACATCTTTCCCGGGATTTCAAAAGAGAGGATGAAATCCGTCCACGACATGATGATCTTGAGGAGGGAGTTCACCCCAGGCCAAAAAGTTCTTCTATACAATTCTAGGCTACACATCTTTCCCGGGAAGCTTCGTTCTAGGTGGTATGGACCTTTCGTCGTCAAAGAAGTTTTCCCACATGGCGCTGTGCTTTTACTAAATGAAAAAGATGGAAGCAAGTTCAAGGTGAATGGCCAGAGATTGAAGCATTTTCATGAGGCTTGGACCAAGGAAGCGAGCACCATGGATCTCACAGACCCACCTTCGGGTGGAGACTAATCAGGTGTGTTCTTTCCATGATTCCCTCTTCCTAACATTGAGGACAATGTCTATTTTTAGTTGGGGGGAGGCAAATAACTTTAAGGATTTTTATTTTATTTTTATTTTTCTTTTACGGGTTTCCCTTTTTAGTTCCCTTTTTGCATTGAAAAAAATTTTGAGTAAAAAAAAATATCACCAAAGTCTATTTTACCTAGAGATGAACCTCATGTGATGAAACTTCTCGTTATTTATTCACCACCATACACTCGTGATTTATTTTTTCCCCACCACTATTGTTCAACATTTCAGTCTCATTTTACATGAATTTGAGTGCTTGTGGTGAATTTCTTTTTATACATCTCAATGGCAAGATTAATCGATGACTTAATGAATCTAGAAATTATGGATTAGCAAGTGGTATGCTTTCATTGGAACACACCAAAGTTCATGCACCAATAATTCATAAATTAACTGGAGCATTGTTCTTTATCTCGTATTCATTGCCATTTGCATGCTTGGTGTGATTTTGGGTAGAAAAATGTACCACGTCATTTGAAATGATTAGGATACCCATTCTTGTGAAAAAAAAATTAATGAAGAGGAAGTTATCTTGCCACGTTGTTTATGCACACACAAGAGAAGAAAAATTGAGATGAATGAGAAAAAAATGAATAAATGTCTATTAAAGAAATAACTTGGTTGGCTCGAGTAGTACAGTCCGAGGGGCCCTTCTTGGCCTAATGCCCTATTATCGTCTGATTTGGGAGCCATTGACCGGAACCTCAATTATTTGATGGAGCGATCCAAGTTATATACTTTTTCGCGAATGTTGCTTGATGCGCGTTACGCGGAACTATGAAAAAAAACGAAAGAAAATAGAGAATAAGTGTGCATGATTAGCGAGGCAAGAGAACTTCCAAAGCTTAAAGAAAACCCAAGATGTGGTGTGAGTCCCTATGAATAAAGATTAACGTGTGTACGCTTCAATACCATTTTATTTTTAATGCTTGCTTTGCTTGAAAAATTCACGCTCCAAGTTAAAATATGTGATTGAACGGTGTGTACCATTGCTTTAGTATACTATGAGCCATGAAGTAATTAATAGTGAATTTGAGTCTATTTTATAACCATTTGAGATGCTTGACTTTCATTTTTGAAAACCCACAAGTACCATTACTTGATGAGCTTGAAATATTGATATTAGTGTTTGGTTATCTCTTTTGTCGTTGTAGTATGTGGTGAATGATTTGAGATCTGATAAGGTGATCTAGGTGTATGTTTAATCGCTCTTTTTGCTAGAGACTAGCAAAACGCTAGTTGGGGGTGTGATTTGGGTTCAATATTACGTATTTGACCCCCCATTTAGCCCTATTTTGTGCTCATGTGATGCTATATTGGTCTCTAGTACATACGTATTTGCTACACATTTATTTATTAGAGAAAACACACTATTTGAGCACAAAACAGTAATTAATGGAGTATTTCTGTACTTTTTATATTTTTCCTAGATTGGTCTCGATCTCACGATTCCAACGATTATTTATTTGTATTTTTCTGAGATCTGTGCTAATTACTGTGATTTATTGAATGCAGAATACCATTTTAATGAAGAAATACGCTCAAAATACGCGAAATACGGCCGCCGACCAATCAGAAGCTGCCACGTGGCATGATCTCAGCCTTTCCCGCCCAATCGCACGGTGCAAAATAATCTTCGCGTGGAAATTTCGCAGCCGTTGGATCTCAATCCAACGGCTCACAAACAACCAAAGATGCAACAACGCAACTAGCAGCGGATGTCGTGGCCACTTGTGGGCCGTTGATCTCTAAATCGGACGGCGGTTATTTCTCCCGCATTGAGCTGAAGCAGCGGGTGGCACAGCGTGATCTCGATCGTTCAATCGCGATCGAACGGTGGAAGTCGATCCGAGCTCGGATCGGAATGAGAGAGCGAAGCGGGCGCACGAGCGGGCGTAGATCCGAACCGCTTGCCACGTGTCAGCCCTATATCGCATCCCGCCTTGATCGAATGGACGAGGTTTGATCTAACATTTGGAGCGGGTTTTGAGCGTTATCGGGTGCTGGTTTTGAACCCGTTAAGCCCCCAAACCCGCAATGCTATTATATAAGCGTATTCTAAGCAGATTGGGGCGTATTTTGAGCGTATTGGAGGCTCTAGGAGCCGTATTGTAATGCCCTACAAGCTACTGCACGAGTACTAGAGGGGGGGGTGAATAGTACTTTAAAAATAACAAGGAGTATAATTCCAAATTATAGTGCAAACAACTACCAAATCAATTTGCGGAAGCTTAAATTGAATGACAACAACAAAATTAACAATGCTAACAAATGGTGTTACTGGGTTCGGATCCACCCAAGTCTCTCTGACTTGTTTCCGGTGATCCTACGTCCCAACCACCCGGATCCCCTCCGGATACTTAGGTTAGAAACCCTAACCCAAGATTTCCACTATGATATCTTGTGAAAAACCTTCACAAGATCAAATCATACATGCAATGGCAATAGTGAATCCCACAACCCGGGATCACAACCTTCTCTCACAACCGAGAGAATCAACAAGCAATATAAACAAGTTTATAATGAAATAAACAATCTTACCACAAAATCATATACCTTGAGTTTTCTTACTAAATAGGTGCAAGGAGGGATTTGAGGAAGATGAAGTCACCAAGACCTAGCACCAAGGAAATGACCAGCAATAGGTGCCTAGGAGTGATTTGGAGACTTGAATCAAGCTAGAGCTTGAAGGGCTCACCAAGAACAAACTTCTCTCAAGATGGATTCTAGATCTAGAAAGTGAGAGAATGGATTTCTTGTGAGGAAGAGAGCTTTAGAAATGAGTGAGAATGGCTATCTCTTTCTATCTCAATGAATCTCTTAATGGCAGCTCTAACCTAGAGAGAAATGACCATGGTTCGTATTTATAGGGTCCCATAAAAACAACTTAGGTCAAGTCACAACGGATAGAAATCTGAGGCAACTAGTCGGTCAAAGCATAACCACTGACCGACTAGTTCATCAACTAGTCGGTCAGTCAAACAACATGGACCGACTAAGAGAAGAACTGAGAAGATATAGAAATTCAGACCTAGAAATCTAGTCGGTCCAAGAAGACTTTCTGACCGACTAGTTTCACAACTAGTCGGTCAGTCAGTGAACGTAGACCGACTAAGAGGCAAAAGCAAATAGTCTGAATACAAAATGACTTAGTCGGTCCAAGAACAAATGTTGACCGACTAGATTATCAACTAGTCGGTCACCAAACGTTCTTAGACCGACTAACGATAAACAGTAGCTTAGGAGAATTTTGGCATGAACAGTAAATCTCAACTAGTCGGTCAAAGAAGCATCACTGACCGACTAGTTCACAAACTAGTCGGTCGGTGAGTCAACGTAGACCGACTAACTGTAAACAGTAAAGTGCAAGAAATTAAGGAAGCACACTAGTCGGTCCAAGAAGCTTTGCTGACCGACTAGATCACCATCTAGTCGGTCAGTACATCTTCTTGTACCAACTAACATGCACAAACAAGTCCGAATCGAAGCGCGACGCTTCGAGGAAGTTAGAATGAACTTGTACTAAGATCCTAGAGCTACGATATGAGCGTTATGAAGATAGAATCGTAAGATATACTCAAGGCTTAACATTCTATAGATCGAAGCTAAAAGACTATAAATAAAACCTTAATGAATGGTCTTCGAGAGCTTCGATTAATTCTTCATGACTTCCAAAACGGTGCAAGAGCTTCAACGAAGCTTTAGGCACTGAATACGAGTGTTGAGAAGTCTTGAGATGTCGCTTTGATTGTTCTCGTGAATTTGGCGACGATCTCCAATACTGCGCTCACAAATTGTTAGTCCATGAATTATTTATGTTTGCTCATCATCAAAACCAAATCCGGGGAGTCCAATATTCAACATTCTCCCCCTTTTTGGTGATGACAAACCAACATAAATAATAATCAAAAATAATGATTCAAATGTAAAATACTTACTCCCCCTGCATTGATGACACGTTAATTCCAAAATGAATATATATAAATTGCATCAATCAGACGAGTAAGATATATAACGAGAATCGATTTTTGAAATATCGGATTTTGAAAAATCCTTATATATATCTTAACTTCCCCTGAATCTAACACATCAAATTAGATTCTTGAAAATTGAGTTAAATTTTCATTTGACCTATTTATTATCATTATCTCTCCCCATTTGGCATTATCCCAAAAATGGGGGGCATACAACGACAACAACTAGGAAATGGAAAATCCAACATCGGGAGTCGTAGACAATGACGATGGACCTAATTGACACCAAGGGAAAAGTGTTGAAATCAAATCAAGGTGTGCCAAATTGTCCATTATAAAAAAACGATAATTAAAATCATCAAAAATACCAAATTTTTATTCATTTCTTGAATAAAGAAACATACTCTCTAATATTCAATATTCTTGGTTAAATTTGTGCATGGAAAACAATTCTATACTTTCATAGAAATATAATCTATTTAACCAAGTTTTTTTTAGCGACGAGCGACGATTTCACATATCGTAGACAGTGAATGAGAATTAAAAGTGTATGACGAAGTAAAACAAAGAGAGCATCGATGTATATATATAAAAACATCATGAGTACATCCAAATAGACATCGACTACATCAAATGCAACATAACATGTATGTCAACATCAAAAAGAAATACATCATACATCATCGATACACCATCATCAATCATCCAAAGTACATCAAAATACAACACCGACATCCATAAAACCAAAATACATCAAATCCAACACTCAAACTCCATCCCATCCTAACCCAAAACACTCTCAAAAAGGTGTATCATCCAAAGAGCAGTGGAGAGTCCTCGAAATAGACGATCACGAGGAAGTGGCAGGATCTGCAGTCTCCGGAGGTCCAGTCGAGGGAGTGGACTCAGGCTCTGCAGGGAGGAGAGGCGTGTGAACAGAAGGGATCGTCGGGGCAGGGGTGGAGACATCGACGACAGGCTCAACGGCTGGGGTCTCAACAGGAACAACAACAGGAACAACAGGAGCAGAGTCGTCAGCAGGAGCAGCAGCAGCATCAGAAGGCTGATCCACTGGTGCAGAAGTCTCAGGAGCACCGGAAGAGGTGCCAGCATCAGGAGCAGAGGTGGTAGCAGCAGCAGCAGTGGCCTCATCGCCACGAGCCAAGGAGGTGACAAGATCATCAATATCCTCATCGTCCATCTCCTCATCCTCAGAAACGGAAGGAGGAAGCTCAATGCCCATCAAACGAGCCATACGGCAGACGACCTCCTCGGTACGAGCCAAACGTGACTCGTGCCGATGAAGCAACCGGACGACATCATCAAGAGAGGCGGAGGGAGGAGGAACTGAAGCAGCTGAGGGAGTGGCCTGAGATGCAGAAGGTGTCGACCGCTGCACGTGACGGAGTGCCGCAAGAGATTTCTTAACGGTCGTCGCGTTCAGAGGAGGACCAAGGGGACTCTCATCATCAGGGGGCAAGGGGACACCGAAACGACGGAATACCAAGGTCAGGAAACATGGATATGGGATATGCGCAGATTTAGTGGTCTTGCGAATACACTCGAAAGAATCCATCTTATCAAGTATAATGCGAGCCCAATTAATCTCGCTACCCATAAACAGAGCGTAAATCAATTTCAGAAACGGCTGAGATGGAAGAGATGAAGATCCATACTTGGGAAGAAGGCATGATTTCAAGATCAGGTTAATCACCCAAGCATTCGGCTTGAATGATTTCGAAGGTACTCCTATGAATGCATGGGGGATAACCTGGAAGATTTTGCCTAGGGTCCGCTGATCGAGGGAAGAGATATCATCGACAGAGATGTCAGAAGGGAGGAGGCCACACGACGAGCAACCTATCAACTCCCCCAAGATTTCTGCCATGAGGACTATAGGAGTCCCCAAAACAGAAGTCTCGATGGAGTGAGACTCATCGTACTGGCCCCGGACACGATTGGCATAGAATAATTTGACCAGGCGAGGATATGGTCTGGGATTCGCCTTAGCGTCATATCTAAGATAGTCCAATAGGCCACTATAGGAGAGTAGATCCGCAAGGCCAAGAAAATCAGAGAACTGAACGTAATGCTCTAACAGCAGTGGGCAGTGCTCTATACGGTTGTACGCTGCGAGACACTGAGGGTCGTCGCGGCACAACGATATATCTACACCACCGACTGGCATAGGAGCTTTACCCTTAGCCTTACGGGGCTTAGGAGGAGGAGGAGGAGGGGGTGGAGTAGGTGCCTTCTCGGGATGTTCAGGAGTGTATTCCTCATCGGTATCATCCTCGGAATCACTATCTGAACGCTCACCGGGAGGTGTGGGAGCACGAAACTTTTTAGGTTTTGGTTTTGGCTTGGACGATTGGCCGGTAGGTTTAGGCTTGGACGTCCTCTTCCTCTTCAACAGAGTTGAAGACGAAGAGGGGGGGTCGAGTGGTCTTGGCCCTACGCTTAGGATGGGTTGAAGCGGTAGCACCCTCTACGGTCATAGGGGATGCCCCAGAAGATGTAATCGGGATTCTCATTCGTGCCATGATCGCGGCACAATGAGTTCAATCACGCGATGGGATAAGATCAAAGACACTAAGCACAAACACTAGATCCTAACACACAAGCCCTAAGAATGAAAATCCGAAACCCTAGAACACCTAGAAGTTGAAATGAAGCCTAGAACAAACCCTAGGGATGAAAAACAAGATCTAGGAAGAGGGTTTATACCTAGGGAAGTGGTCGACGGCGACGGACGGCGGAGATGGCCGGAAAGTTGGCCGGAAATCGACGGGAAGCTGAAGGGTCTCGAGCGGGTTTAGGGGTTTTTCGGGCTGGAGTTTTGAAAACAACCGACTGGAATGGGAAATAACCGGTTAGAATAGGATTAAGTCGGTCTGGAATGTGAAAAGACGTGTTTGCCCTAACGCACTTAGTCGGTCACAGTTCAAGCACTGACCGACTAGATTACGATCTAGTCGGTCAGTCAATGAGCTTGAACCGACTAAGTCGAAACAGAGGCAAACAGAAATTTCTAGGGCTAGAGTTAGTCGGTCGCAGTATAATCACTGACCGACTAGTTTTCAATCTAATCGGTCGGTAAGTGTACTGTGCCCGACTAAAAGAAGTGAATGACAATAGAAAGAATAAAGCTTGAACTAGTCGGTCTGAGTTCACTAGCTGACCGACTAGATGAGCATCTAGTCGGTTGACTAATGAACTGAAACCGACTAGAAGAGTCCAAAAGTTGATAAATGAGTTCTCTTCATAAACCACTTGGATGAAACATCTTAACCCTCTCATTAGTCATCTAAACTACCCCATAAAACATCGAAATCTTAAATACGACATTCAAATAAGAAATCGAGCAAAAATTCAAACATATCACATAAAATCCCCAAAAATCCAATAAATCTAGCATGAACGTAATATCGCGAAATATAATAGCATGCAAGATAATTGAATGAAACATGAATCCTATATCTCGGATTCACCCATAATCCCCAATTCTCGACACAACCGCACAAAGGAGTCCTCCTTTAGGGGTTTCATGAAAATATCGGCGATTTGCTTTTGGGTTTCAACGTACACTAAAATGATGTCCTTTTAGCAACATGATCATCTAAAAAATGGTGTCGGACATCTATGTGTTTAGATCGGGAATGGTGCACCGGATTCTTTGAAAGACAAATAGCACTTTGGTTATCCACCATGATAGGGCTAGTATCACAATGAATACCAAAATCCTTCAGTGTGTGTCTCATCCAAAG
Organism: Scilla litardierei; assembly: GCA_030789695.1. Lineage (NCBI taxonomy): Eukaryota > Viridiplantae > Streptophyta > Magnoliopsida > Asparagales > Asparagaceae > Scilla > Scilla litardierei. The sequence continues at coordinate 148,480,887 of CM061132.1, read as the reverse complement.
AACCTGGGCACAAGCGGCACCGGCGGCAATGTATTCCGCCTCGGTGGTTAAAAGTGATACGGAATTGGTGATATATTTCTTAACTTAAACCCCTTATTTGATGCTTTTCTACCGTATTTTGTTATAATCTTGATGTATTTTGCCATGAAAGTTGTTTATTATTGCATGATGAGTAGCTAAATCTTATTTGAGCATGGTATGGCGTAGTTAGGGGCTATGATTTGTGTTAGTTTGGTTGTATTACGTGTGCTAAATCGTTAAACGTCATTAAAGTTGTGATCTTTGTTATTAAATCGCCTTTTTCATCTTCCAAAAGAAGTGATTGAGATGATGATCGCCCCAAAAGGGTGAGCTTTGATCTCCCCAAAAAGGAGTTTCATACCGTAGTTTTGATCTCTCCAAAAGAGAGTTTCATATCGTATTATAACTTTAGCGACGATCTTTTTGAATATTGTGTTTGAACCCCCAAAAGGGCATCTTCCGATGAGTTGCTCCCAAAAGGAGAATTCATTGAGTTATATTGGGTATTTTCCGGTGAATTGCTCCCAAAAGGAGAATTCATTGCGTTATATTCATCAACCAAATTAATACGAATCATTGATCCTAACGAACCCATACCATGTGCATACTTTTTATAGATATTTTCATACACGATTTTCTATGTTTATATTGTTCACGTGTTCGCATCACCATCACCGTCACCATTGTTGAAGTGGTTAGTTTCTTTTCGTAGGATTTCTATTTGATTTGAATTGTGGTTGCAACAGATTTCTTCCCGTGGATTCGACATCTGGACTCCCAGATTTTACTACTTGTATGGACTCTTGCACTTGAGAGAGAGCACCTTTCGGAGCCCACCACATGCCACACCGTCGAACTCGCCCTCTCCCTACGAAGACGACGCCGCTTCCACCTCCCTCCGACGAGCCCGCCGCCGCTTCGAAGCATCTCCGGCACCCCCGCTCCGAAGCGTCGCCTTCGCACGCTGCCCACTTCCGAGTGCCGACGAAAAACCCTGTTCAAACTCTCCCCCGCTCCCTCTCTCCTCGACTGTCACCGCCACGCCGCCTTCCTTCGACCTTCCGCCGCCGCTCCGACAAAGCCCGCACCGCTCCTCCACCGTCCTCCGCCACGAACCCCCCGAGCGCCCAGCTCTCCACCGCCATCCACCTGCTACCCGCTCGTCAAAGCCTCCAGTCGAACGTCGCCTCCCTCAGCTCCCGTCGTTGACCTCGCCGTCGCCCCAGCCCGCCGCTGTCCGACGTCGGTGAACACAATAGCCCCCCCGCTCTCCGCTGCTTGCGCGTAAGAACGAAACGAAGGGTAACTTAATACGTGTTTTATAAAATGTATTTTCGTATAATACGTGTATAAACGTATTTCTATTATTATATAATATGGGATTTTGATGAAAAATTGATAACTAATTCTACAAGCCTCAGAAAAATACAAGGCCAGCTCCAAAAAATCAGAAATGACGTTCTGGATCTAATAGCGCTAGTTACATCTCAATCAGACTCTTAGTTTTTTCACAATAAATTTTTAACCCTAAAACTTAAATACGTCATTTTCACTTGAAAATCCTTAACTTGTTATTTTCACATAAAATGATACGTGATAAAATTATATGTTGTAGCACTCTTTGAGACGGTCGTTTTGACAGCTCACTTGAAACATTCTGAAATGTATTTCATCCAGAATAAATTGTTGAATAAACACGTTACCTAATTAAAATTAGTTTTTAAATTGATATTGAGCTTTTAAAAATTATAAAAATTGACAGAAGCTTATGAAAAAATATTTCCTCCTGCAGTAAAATTATTTTCTTCATATCTAACATATATAAAAATTTAGAACGCTTTTCGACAATGTTTCAATCAGTTTTAAAAATCAAAACGATCAAATTATTTAGATAGGAAATGTCGTGTTCTTTAACCAATTATTCTTGTGTTTTCAGGTACCAGTTCTTGTGCACCAACTCCAGTGGAAGCCATAGATCTAGTCCCAGCTTACTAGACAACCTCGAAATCCGTAAGTCATGACAAATTCTAGATTTAGAAAATTAGCTAGTGTACTCATACGAACTTAAGAACACCACTAATAGCCTCAGAACATCTATTTGACTTGAATCAAACTATAAACCTAATCTAATAGGAAAGTAATCGACTACAGATTACTTTGCCAACTTTCAACTTTGGTGGTTGTAGCACACAACCATCAACTTGGGTAAATTGTGTGCTAAACAACATTACTACATGCTCGAAGCATGGAATCGACACCCCGAATGTTGGACTTGCCTTTATCCTCTATTTCCTTAGCATCCACTGTGCTTTGGCACAGTCTGCTTTGGAATGAGTTCCTACTTTCTGGTTTTCAATAAGAAAGTCAACCAGTGGTCTTGGTTTGACTAACATCATGTGCTACATTGAATGGAACATCTTGTGGAACATCCCGTATAACACTTGACACTTCACTGGGGTTTTTGGGGTAACTCATAGTTTAATAGAGTGCGGGAGTGACTGGAGTTCATCTTTCCATCCCGCTGCCTGAGTTTCAGCATCCCATCCCGCTGCCTGAGTTTCGGTAAAATACATGTACCGCTGCCTGTGTTCCTGCATTCGTCTGGGTAAGCGCACCCAGGCAAGAGATGAACTCGATGGTCACATATTGTACTCTCCGACTTGAGTCACGTAGTTCTAGTGTAGCTTGCACGATCACCTCTTTGCAGTACATGCATTTTACCTACTACACATGTGCGGTCACATTAGTTTACTTGTCGTACTTTTAGCTACATCAGTAGCATGTTTCACTTGCTTAGCATGCTTTACACTTGCATTATCACAGTACAGTTGTTCTCTCCTTTCAGTTCTGTTACTTTTACTACTCAGTTGTGTACAGTTGTTGCTCAGTACTTTACTTGTCACTCTGGTCTTCTTGTACGTAGTTACTTTTGTCATACTTGTGCACTGCTTCTTTTCTATATTTAGAATTGCTGTGACTTACATACGGTTCCATGTATGGCACCGACAGACGATGCTGATCGAGGAAGTTGCCACCGAGTTCGAGGAGCCTGAGTTTGACCCGGAGACTGCAGAGTTTTAGCTGCATGTGTTGGTGTATGTGTTATATTATGTACTTCCTTTTCGCATATCCTTCTGTACTTCCTTTTTATGTATTTGGGGTGAGAGAGTGCTGCTTGCTGTTGTACTTTAAATTTGGACTGTAATAACGTACGTACGCTAGTTTGAGTATTTGGTACATATCTGGATTGTGACTATATTGATTTCACTGGTAAACTACAGACCTGCAAATAAATCAAATAAGTAATGGCCCACTGAGAGCGGGTCGTTACAAGTTTGGTGGCCCATGCAGGTCCGCGCAAAATACCTCGTCAACAGTATAGTAAAATCAGGATGTACTATATATGATACTCGATTAAGCTGACATTTTTCGATGAATACAGGTTTGACACTCAAAACAATGGACAGAAACACCTCTGAGGGTCCTAACGGAGATGACCTATCTGGAGCCAGCAACCAGACCAGCAACAGACCACCTCCCACGGTGCATCAGATTTCTGATATCGCATTGTGAGAGATGGTTCAAGCTATCCGAGGAGAACAAAAGAATGGAGGAGGCATACAACAATTCCGGTCACTCCGCCCAACGACCTGAAATGGCATGGATGGGCCTCTGAAGGCCGAAGAATGGCTGCAAAGCACCGAAGATGATTTGAGAGCCGCTCAGATCACAGAATATGCATGTGTGGACACTGCCAAATCCCAACTGACTGACGGAGCTAGAATCTGGTGGAGCTCCACTGAATGTCATCTACAACGACTAATCAATTGGGCAACGTTCACCGACCACTTCCACACCCAATACTTCTCACCCGAAGCTCAGATGGAACTGCAAGCTCAGGTTGTCGGGTTGAAGCAAGGTTCCATGTCAGTGGAACAGTATGATGCCCAATTCACAAGGATTGGCCGTTTTGCTCCCGGGATGGTTGCCACCCCTCTGACCCGAGCCCAATGCTTTAAGAAAGGGCTAAACATAGAGATCTGACGGAACTTGGTCGGACGTCAACTCTGCACACATACCGATGTCATGGCTGCAGCTCGTGAACACGAGTTCATTGAGAGGAAGAAAGGCATGAGATGGTTGCCCCTACCAGAAGGCTACCACCTCCAACCACTGCTGCTGGACCCAGCCGACGACCACCACCCAATCAGATGTACCGGCCTACCTAGCATACGCAATTCAAGAGGCAGGCCCCACCACCACTTCAGGTGCGTCATCACTGTGGTAAGCCAGGACACTTTCGGTCCGAATGTCGGTCCTTTCTGAACATTTGCCTGATCTGCGGCTCGAAGGACCACAGTGCAAGGGATTGTCCTGAGAGGAAGCCTCGGCCTCCTAACCCTGCTCCGGCCAATGCCCCTGCCAGGAATGCTCTGCAGCGACCACCACCACCTGCTCAGCAACGACAACCACTCCCTCCTCAGTAACGAGTGTTCCAGCAGACCCGAAAACAGGCGCCAACCCCGAGGCGCCAAGCTTATACAATGACGGTGGAAGAGGCCGAAGCTATGGACCAAGTAATCAAAGGTACGAGATATACCACTCAGCAACATACTCTATTAATTAGAAATCGTAAGCTTAGACATGATTCTCGTAACCGTAGGTACCGTCTTATTAGCTGGTAAACATGCCATCACATTATTCAACTCGGGAGCTACACATTGCTTCTTGACGAGTCGATTCGTCAACCCAAATGCCATCCCTGTTGAACCTATGACTTCCCGTTGGAAGGTTGACACCGCTGACAGTTCCCTATCGATAACCAGTGGATGCCTTCACTGCTCTGTAGTGATTTGTAGACGAGACCGTTTTGCCGACTTCATGGTGATAGAGATGCCAAGTTTTGATGTCGTTCTTGGAATGGATTGGTTAGGGACATTTCATGCCACCATTGACTGTCGTCAAGGGAGGGTAGAATTCGAAATACCCAACCATCCTAAGTTTGAATTCCTCAACGGGAGCTGATCGAAAGGGCCAGTGAAGTTTCGGGCCAGACTTTCAAAGGCAGTAGCGACTACAATAGAAGACGAGCAAGAGAATTCTGAGATAGTACGAGAATTCTTGGACGTATTTTCGGACGACCTCTCAAGTTTGCCTCCAGATCGCGGCCTCGAATTTACCATTGATCTTATACCAGGTACATAACCGATATCCAAGGGACCTTATCGCATGGCACCGCCTGAGCTTGAAGAGATTCGAGCTCAACTGGACGACCTCATACAAAAGGTATGGATACGACCCAGTGTATCCGCATGGGGGTGCCCGGTGCTACTCGTGAAGAAGAAGGACGGATCCCAGCGCATGTGCGTCGACTACTGCGAGCTGAACAAGATGATGGTGAAGAACAAGTATCCTCTACCCGGCATCAACGACCTTTTCGACCAGCTTAGAGGATCAAGCGTGTATTCGAAGTTGGACTTAAAGACCGGATATCATCAAGTGAAGGTGAAGAAGGAGGATGTCCACAAGACTGCTTTTCGGACCAGATATGGACACTTCAAATTTTTGGTGATGCCATTTGGTGTGACTAATGCACCTGCTGTATTCATGATTCTCAAGAACCAGGTTCTGTACAACCATCTGGACAAGTTCGTAGTTGTCTACATCGACGACATCCTCGTCTACTCGAATGACGCTCAGGAGCACAGAGGACACCTGAGGAAGGTCTTGGAGACACTGAGACAACACCAACCATATGCCAAGTACAACAAGTGTGAGTTCTGGCTCAACAAGGTGGCTTTACTAGGCCACATCGTGTCGGGAGAAGGGATATCCGTCGACCCTGAGAAGGTAGCTGCTGTTTGAGACTGGCCGGTCCCTGAGACTGTGACTGTGATTCGAAGTTTCCTAGGACTTGCTGGTTACTACAGACGATTCATCGAAAACTTCTCGAAGATCGCGGGGTCCATGATGTGATTGACGAGAAAGGACGTGGTATTCCTCTGGTCAAAGGCTTGTGAGGATGCATTCCAGGAGCTGAAGAGAAGATTGACTTCGGCCCCGATTCTGGTCATTCCAGACAGAACTGAAGGTTTCGAAGTATTTTGTGATGCTTCTGGTAAAGGTCTTGGGTGTGTGCTGCATCAGCATGGCCGAGTCGTTGCCTATGCATCCAGACAACTGAAGATCCACGAGAAGAACTACCCCACTCATGACCTTGAGTTGGTGGCAGTTATCTTTGCCCTGAAGATCTGGAGGCACTTCTTGCTGGGCGAGCATGTGAAGGTATTCTCAGATCACAAGAGTCTCAAGTACCTGTTCACCCAAAAGGAGATCAACATGCGACAATGACGATGGATCGAGCTAATGGCGGACTATGATATTGACCTTCAGTACCATCCTGGGAAGGTCAATATCGTACCAGATGCATTGAGTCGTCTCCCTACGGTGATGACTCTCACATCGCAATGGAGGCTACGGCATGAGATACGAGCCATGCAGATGGATGTCATATTGCCTGGAGTAACGTCTTCGTTACTCAACCTTCAGATCCAGTCGAACTTGGTGGACAAGATCAAAGCTACCCAAGCAGAAGATGAGAAGCTACAAAGGATCAAAGACATGGTGATGGCAGGTCAGAGGCCTAAATTCAAGATCCATGAGGACAGATCTTTGAGATTCGGTAAACGCATCTGCGTACATCTGTAGACATCAGAGAAGCTTTATTGGAGGAAGCTCATAGTTCTCCATATTCCATTCATCCAGGCGGTACTAAGATGTATCAGGACTTGCAACAACACTACTGGTGGCATGGTATGAAGAGAAGCGTCACACGGAGTGTGGCAAAGTGTATAGTGTGCCAACAGGTGAAGGGTGAGCATCACAGGTCTGTCGGTTTGTTACAACCTTTGCCCATTCCAGAGTGGGAGTGGCAACACATCACGATGGATTTTATGATGGGACTGCCCAAGAGTGCGAAGCATAACGATGTTGTCTGGGTAATCGTTGATCGATTGACCAAGTTCACACACTTCATCCCTTTCAGAGTGGGCCAGTCAACCGAGGTGCTTGCCAAGAAGTACATGGAGTAGATAGTGAAGTTTCATGGTGTCCCTGTCAGTATTGTTTCAGACAGAGACACTCGATTCACGTCTCACTTTTGGAAGAGCTTACAGGAGTGTCTGGGGACCCGCTTAAGCTTCAGTACATCTTATCATCCTCAGACAGATGGCCAATCAGAATGCACCATTCAGATCCTGGAGGACATGTTGCGTGCGTGTATGCTGGACTTCAATGGATCTTGGGAAGACCATCTACATCTCGTGGAGTTTGCTTGCAGCAACAGCTATTAGGCTAGCATTGGTATGGCGTTCTTTGCAGCACTATATGGCAGGAAATGTCGTACTTCCTTGAGTTGGGATGACGTTGGTGATCTAGAGCTCATCAGTCCGGACTCGGTTGTTGAAGCAGTGGAAGTAGTCAGGACCATCAGGGGGAAGTTACAGTTGGCTAAGGATCGATACAAGCATTGGGCAGATGTAAAGCGCCGACATTTAGAGTTCCAGCCTGGCGACCATGTGTTTTTGAAGATCTCTCCGAATTGTGGGATGATTCGTTTTGGACGAAGAGGGAATCTCGGTCCTCGATACATTGGTCCATTTGATATCTTGGAGCGAGAAGGCGAGGTGTCCTATCGCCTTACCTTGCCACCTGCATTAGAAGGAGTAGTGGAGTACATGAAGTCTTTCATGTCTCACAGCTTTGACGCTACGTGAGTGATCCTAGTCATATTATGGATTACTCCGAGATTGTTGTTCGTCAGGATCTATCTTATGAGCAGCAACCAGTCAAGATCCTGGATCGACGGCAGAAGACCCTCAAGAATCAAGCGATCAACCTTGTCAGGGTGATGTGGCGCCACGACTCACCTGGAAGTCTACTTGGGAGCGAGAAGATGATATGCGAGGATGCTACCCTTACCTATTTACCGAGTCTGAGGATCTTACTAGTCTTGAGGCTAGTCTGGGAAACAATAGTGATGTCAATAGTATGTATTCATACAACATCTCTTATTTTCTTGATGCTGTGATGTCACATTGTATTTTATGTTATTTACAACCTGATTTACTAGATTACTATCTTTTCTATCATTTATTTACTTGAGCTTCTTCATAACATCAATTATTTGTTTCAGGAAGTTCGAGAAATTCTGAGGACGGAATTATTTTAAGGAGGGTAGGATGTAACGACCCATATTTTTCAACGCATCTATTTACGTATTTAACATATTTTTACATTTTAAAAATTTCTTTATAATGGTTAATCAGGAGTTTTATATCAAAAATGATTTCAAAAATTTCTTATAAAAATATTTTGAAGCATAAAACTAGTTATAGTGTATTTTAGTAAGTTTGAGTTTCGTCAAATACCTCTAAACAATTTTGATAAAAATTCATTTTCAATTATTGTTGTTTTGGCTTAATGAATTAATTTTCTATACAAACAACATCAAAACGTTTTCAAACTTCTACAGTATCATTCTATGATCATTTAGGGCTCCCCATTTTAATTTCGTAATTTCCTGAAATCAAATCGACATAGAACCCGCAAACCCGCTTCCTAAATGTTTTGGCCTAAAACTAGTATCTCCGTAGCTCAAACCTCAAAATGGATCTTGTATTCGTGATCCTCACGACGATACGATCCCGTGTGTATTTTTTCGTAATATTTCGGAGTCATTTGCGAAAACAGGGTTGTATCCCTCCGTTTTCACTAATTACATTCTCTAATGACCTTTTTACATTTACTAACTACTTTTACCTAACTACTTTCACCCTAATCCCCCAACCACCCCCCTTAAACCCCAAATGAGCTGGTTGAGATCCAAAATTTCAGGATCTCAACCATCCCCTTTAATCCCCATTGTCCCCAAAAATAAATATGTGTATTTGTCACGCCCCGCTTCCCATTATGATTGGGAGCGAGGACACGAGCGGGTCTGCAAGTGCAAGCAAGGAGGAGGTACCTTTTCTTTTCTTGCCTCGTTGGCTTAACAATAAGCGTCTGTGTGAAATCTTGCAGGTTCTTGCATGCATACTCAAAAATAACACAGATAATAATAATTATTATTATTACAATCTCAATCGTTGCAGAAATGAAATACAACATTACGAACAGGAAAGAGACCTTATGGCTCTTACAACACATGATACTTAAAGCTGATACAATGGATCCACAAGCAAAAGCAGCCTAAGAGCATCTTCCTGGAAAAGTCCTGCATCTAGGGGATCACGCTAGCTGGCACTAGGATCTGCAAAAATGTCCTTTGAACCTGACGGACATTGCATTAAAACACAAATACAATGCCTGTCAGTGAGTGTTACTCATGTAGGTTCCCAAGCATTAGTCTCATTTAAACAATTAAAAGAATATAGCAGGCGATGGCATTGTTTACTAATAGAATAAAAACATGTAGTGCACAAGTAAAGCATGGTGAGCATGGCAATTATACATAAGCATGGTAAGAGAGAGCTAGCAGATTACACAATTTATGACAGTAATCAGCAGTTCAGTTTTGAACATGGCACTTCTAGTAAAAGTGAAAACATGGTAATTTTATTTAACAGATGAAACATGGCAGACTATTTAAAAGAAACAACAGCAGTTCTATAAGTTGACATGCTCGGTATCTGTTCAATAGTGTGTTTCAGTGCGTGTCTAAGGTTCACGTCGTTAGGCGGCAAGCAAGTGAATCTACCTTCAAGTGCCCCCGAAGGTAACCTGTTTACTTCCGACTAGTGCCCGCGAACCCAACCACAACCACGTGTACTTCCTGGACCACGAGCCAGGATGCTAAATCGTCATATACTGGAACACGAGCCAGACTAGTCACATGTGACCGACGAGAATAGCTAACTATGAGCCAACGACATGCATGTCTATGAGCCAACGGCATGTAACATTTAGTAGCCAACGGCAAGTAACATCTAGTAGCCAATTGCATGTATCATTCTTTGATTATCAAGTTCATTCATGTGTCTAGCAGGCATTCTAGCAGTTAATTTGCAGGAGTAATAAGCATGGCATAAAGCAGTTTTAATGAAGTAACATTTAACAACATGTAGGAAAATGCACGCTTGCATTAATACATATTAATTCATTTAGACGAAAGAGATGTGGGGAACCTATTATACGATGCGTAGATCTGAAGAGGACGCGTGCGTTGAATGACCAAGTGATTGTAGCGTGTGTTTTATCTGTGTCATTAAAAATTCATATTATAAGGCTAAAAGATTTTAACCAATTAAAATAATACTAAAGCTAACTTATATAACTTAAAATAGAGCTAACTCTTTAAAACATATAATTTAACACATTTAATTTGAAATTCTATTTAAAAAATTTAACATGAAATTTAATTTAGATAAATTAATTAACTTAATAACCCAAAACTTTAACAGCTTAATAATTTTAAACTTAACTTTATAACTTAAAACCAAATACTCAAAACAACTCTAATAACTTTAAACTTGATATAATTTTAATGACTTTTAAAACTTAATAACTTTCAACTTAACCAAGTAAACACACTACCCAAATTAAACTCATATGAATCCAAAACCCATTAAGCAATTTAATAATATCATCATTTATTTTTATACAACATTTTCAATGATTACGAGAGTGTCGAATAACATTTATAATAATTTAACAAAAGTGTTGAACATAAGAATTTAACGAACATGTCACGGAAACTTACTTTCTTTGTTATTTTTCAAAACTAAGGTATATCAAGTTATATGTCGTTGGGTCACATTTTCAGTTACGGATGTCATGGTATTAATTTCATGCGTCATTTCACCTGTAGATTTTGAGTTATACAACTTTACATGCAAAAGACCAAATGAGCACCTAACTTCAAAAATTCACTATAATTTGTACACTTGCCTGATTTCAGCGATTTTGGTGTCATTGGGTTCGTCTTGACGGGTACTACGAAATGGTACGTCTGGTTCTATGTTTTGGTTAAACACATCACTGGATTAGATTTGTTGCAAGATAATCAAAATATCAAGTTAATCCCTGAATTGGGTTCGTCTGATTTTATTGGGTTCTCTGGCTAGGGTGATGTTTATATTGTATTATAACATTCTTATTCTAACATGATAAGCCCAATTTTATTCTAATATTATTATCCTAACATCAATTATTAACATGCTGAAATTAACACTAACAAGTTAATATTAAATCTATCACTAACAACCTACTAACTAACTTTACTAAGCTAATTACAAGGTTAACATTACATTTAATAGGTCTACCTACTTACGCCTACTCTGACACATATGTTAATACCTATCTATCTATCTCTCTTTCTTTTATTATTTCATTCTGTTTTGTTTGCAGCAAGGAATACTCACACACACATGGAGGCACGCACGCGGGGGAGGACGGTGGCGACCGGTGGCGACCTCACGGCGGCATGGCGGCTCTCCGGTGTTCACGGCGGCTTCCCGGCGGCGGCGTGCGCAAGGAGCACGGCGGCGCAGCAGCAGGGAGGGGGCCAGCCTGTCGGACGGCGGCGCGTGCAAGGCTCTCGGTGGCGGTGGATTCCAGCAGCACGGCGGTGCGCGCAAGGGCACGTCGTCCTATCGAGGGTCTGGGCACGCGCGGGGCTGGAGGAAGGGTTGGCCCTCAACGGAGGTGGGAGGAGAGGGATGGATTTGGGTGCAAGGGTTTGATTGAATCTGAAGTATTCTTTCAGATTTGATTTTTGTTTGATTTCGGAAATTGTTTCAGATTTGGGTTTTGTTGATTTCAAATGGGTTGATCTGGAATTTGTTTTGATTTGAATCTGAAATGGGTGATTTCTGGAATTTGGGGCTGATTTGTTGGTGGATTTGGGTTTGATTTCAGTTTGGGTTGAATGGAGGAGGAAGATGAACCAGTTGGTTTTCCTTCACCGAATACAGACGTGTGCTTAATAGGTGAGTTGCATCTGATGGAAATTAAGGAGGGTATGCCAATAGAAGTATAGAGGGTGGTTGGGTGTGTTGGGTGCTTGATTATGGGTAGATCTACCGTATAGGTGGGTGGGTGATTAGGGTTAAAGTAAATAGATTAAGGTAATTTGGTAAATATAATTAGTAACTAGGAGATGGTAATTAGTAAAAAATAAGTATATAAACATAATTAGTAAATAGTAACGTAATGAGTAAATGGTAGAGAGGTAATTACTGAAAGTAACTGGTAATTAGTAACAATAATTAGCAAAAATAATTAGTAAGCACAAATCGTAATAGTAAAAGTAATCTAGTACATATTAATAAGTTGTAGGAAGTAATTGGTAAACAGTAAAAGTGATTCGTGAATATGAAAAGCTATTTAATAATAGTATCTAAAAACTTAATTGGTTTAAAGATCTTATTATTTAAAACTGTTTTTGAAAGTATTTATACTAAAATACGGGTAGTAACGGATACGGGTCGTCACAGTATTAATTAACTATCCCCCTTAATCCCTATATAAACCCCCCTCTTAACAGCTTAACCCACACACAATCTCTCTCTCTCTCTCTCTCTCTCTCTCTCTCTCTCTCTCTCTCTCTCTCTCTCTCTCTCTCTCTCTCTCTCTCTCTCTCTCTTATTTTTTTTCGTTCGAATTAACGCCCTAGCACGTAAAAACACCTCCCCCCCTCTCGCAAACTCCCTCTCTCACGCTCTCCCCCCTCCAACGGTCAACCGCCGCTCCCTTCTCTGCTGTCGCCCTCGCCGCCGTCGACCGACCCTCCGCCTAGTTCCCCGCGCCGCCGTGAAGCCCGACAGCCCCCGAAGCAACACCCCCGAGAGCACCGCCCCCCCCCCACAGTGACTTCACCGCCGCAGGCCATGCCGTCGAACTCACCGTCTCCATACGAAGACGACGCCACTTCTGCCTCCCTCCGACGAGCCCGCCGTCGCTTCGAAGCATCTCCGGCACCCCCGCTCCGAAGTGCCGCCTTCGAACGCTGCCCACCTCCGAGCACCGACGAAAACCCCCCGTTCAAACTCTCCCCCACTCCCTCTCTCCTCGACTGCCACTGCCACGTCGCCTTCATCTGACCTTCCGCCGCCGCTCCGACAAAGCGCGCACCGCTCCTCCACCGTCCTCCGCCACGAACCCCCCCGAGCACCCAGCTCTCCACCGCCATCTGCCTGCTGCCTGCTCGTCGAAGACCCCAGTCAAACGCCGCCTCCCTCAGCTCCGGCTGTTGACATCGCCGCCCGCCTCGCCGTCGCCCCGAGACCGCCGTCGTCCGACGTCGGTGAACGAAAGAGCCCCCCCCCCCCCCCCCCCCCGCTCTCCACTGCATGCGCGTAAGAACGAATCGAAGGGTAAGTTAATACATGTTTTATAAAACGTATTTTCGTATAATACGTGTATAAACGTATTTCTATTATTATATAATATGGGCTTTTGATGAAAAATTGATAACTAATTCTACAAGCCTCGGAAAAATACAAGGCCATCTCCAAAAAATCAGAAATGACGTTCTGGATCCAATGGCGCTAGTTTCATATCAATCAGATTCTTAGTTTTTCCACAATAAATTTTTAACCCTAAAACTTAAATACGTCGTTTTCACTTGAAAATCCTTAACTTATTATTTTCACGTAAACTGATACGTGATAAAATTATATGTTATAGTACTCTTCGAGACGGTCTTTTTGACATCTCACTTGAACCATTCTGATATGTATTTCATCCAGAATAAATTGTTGAATAAACACGTTACCTAATTAAAATGATTTTGAGCTTTTAAAAATTATAAAAATTACCAAAAGCTTATGAAAAATATTTTCTACTGCAGTAAAATTCTTCATATATAACCTATATAAAAATTTAGAACGCTTTTCGACAACGTTTCAATCAGTTTTAAAAACCAAAACGATCAAATTATTTAGATAGGAAATGCTGTGTTCTTTAACCAATTATTGTTGTGTTTTCATGTACCAGTTCTTGTGCACCAACTCCAGTGGAAGCCATAGATCTAGTCCCAGCTTACAAGACAACCTCAAAATCCGCAAATCACGACAAATTCTAGATTTAGAAAATTAGCTAGTGTACTCGTACGAACTTAAGAACACCACCGATAGCCTCAGAACGGCTATTTGACTTGAACCGAACTATAAACCTAATCTAATAGGAAAGTAATCGACTACAGATTACTTTGCCAACTTTCAACTTTGGTGGTTGTAGCACACAACCATCAACTTGGGTAAATTGTGTGCTAAACAACACTACTACATGTTCGAAGCATGGAATCGACACCCCAAATGTTGGACTTGCCTTTATCCTCTATTTCCTTAGCATCCACTGTGCTTTGGCACAGTCTGCTTTAGAATGAGTTCCTACTTTATGGTTTTCAATAAGAAAGTCAACCAGTGGTCTTGGTTTGACTAACATCATGTGCTACATTGAATGGAACATCTTGTGGAACATCCCGTATAACACTTGACACTTCACTGGGTTTTTTTGGGTAACTCATAGTTTGATAGAGTGCGGGAGTGACTGGAGTTCATCTTCCCGTCCCGCTGCCTGAGTTTCGGCATCCCGTCCCGCTGCCTGAGTTTCGGCAAAATACATGTACCGATGCCTGTGTTCCGGCATTCGTCTGGGTAAGCGCACCCAGGCAAGAGATGAACTCGATGGTCACATATTGTACTCTCCGACTTGAGTCACGTAGCTCTAGTGTAGCTTGCACGATCACCTCTTTGCAGTACATGCATTTTACCTACTACACCTGTGCAGTCACAGTACTTTATTTGTCGTACTTTTAGCTACATCAGTACCATGTTTCACTTTCTTAGCTTGCTTTATACTTACATTACCGCATTACAGTTGTTCTCTCCTTTCAGTTCTGTTACTTTTACTATTCTGTTGTGTACATTTGTTGCTCAGTATTTTACTTGTCACTCTGGTCTGCTTGTATGTAGTTACTTTTGTCATACTTGTGCACTGCTTCTTTTCTATATTTAGAACTGTTGTGACTTACCTACGGTTCCATGTATGGCACCGGCAGACGACGACCTGATCGAGGAAGTTGCCCCTGAGTTCGAGGAGCCTGAGTTTGACCCGGAGACTGCTGAGTTTTAGCTACTTGTGTTGGTTTATGTGTTATATTATGTACTTTATTTTCGCATATCCTTCTGTACTTCCTTTTTATGTATTTTGGGTGAGAGAGTGCTGCTTGCTGTTGTACTTTAAATTTGGACTGTAATAACGTATGTATGCTGGTTTGAGTATTTGGTACATCTCTGGATTGTGACTATATTGATTTCACTGGTAAACTGCAGACCTGCAAATAAATCAAATAAGGAATGGCCCCCTGAGAGCGGGTCGTTACATCAGTTATATACGCAAGTGTGATAAGTAAAGTATGAGAGCAACAAATATGACATGGCATATATGACATGGTAGGGTGGCAACAATAGTAAGATAAGCTGGCATGTGGAGTAATAACAATAAGGCAAACAGGCAGCAATGCAGTTTTTGCAAGTATTAACTAAATTACGTGACTCAAGTTGGAGAGTATGATATGCAACCAATGAGTTCATCTCTTGCATGGGTGCACTTTACCCAGACGGGACTGACACACGGTATGTTTTGTTGACGCATGAAGCATGTTAGGTTTTACCAACATAGGCAGTATGTAGGGATTTGCCGACTCAGGCATCTATGTTTACCGATGCAGGCAGCATGTAGATAAACTCCAGTCACTCCCACACTCTCTCAAATTGTGAGTTACCCCAAACCCCAGTGATGTGTCATGTGAATCAAGTATATGTTTATTACGGGATGTTCCACAAGATATTCCACAGGATATACCACAAGATATTCCACAGAATGTACCACAAGAAATTCCACAAGATATTCTATTCGATAATTCATTGGCATTTGCTAAGTTATAAATGTCATGCAGCAAGAGATATGACTATTTAAACGTGAGTAATCATGCCACAAGTGTATCCAAAGTCCATGTATAACTTTTAAGTGAAAAGCATCAGAACATGGTGGACAAGAGTGAACAAGAGTTATCATAGTGAATATGAGTTTACATGCGATGAAATGGTGAAGAAACTTGTTTGAAAGCATTTATAATCAATGGTTGCAAACTGATGATAATTGGAATTCTATTGATCCATGCATACACTGCCAGTTAGGTTTGGCCAAGCAGGTCACTATCCCAGCAAACAAGGTGATCCAAACTTTGGCGCAAACGATCCTAGACACAGGGTGTTGTCAATTTTAAGAACATTAATTATCACATCTGCTCCATTGGTTATATTGGTAAACTTATTTGTTCACTATGATAGTTAAACTAGGACCACTGATTGACTATCATATTAAAAACCAGAAAGTTAAGCAAAACGGATGCTAAGAAATTTGAGGATAAAGATAAGTCCAACAACTATGACGTTGATTCCATGCTTTGAGCATGTGGTATTTCCATTAGTACACAATTTACCCAAGTAGATGGTTGCGTGCTACAACTGCCAAAGTTGCAAGTTGGCAATGTTATATGCTCAAGTTAATAGTCGTTTTGAAACTATAAGTTCAGTTTCCTATTAGATTAGGTCGCTAGTCGTTTGTTCAAGTCAATAGACGTTCTGAGGCTATATGTGATGTCTTAATTTCATACTAGTACATTATTAAAACTTCTAAATCTAGAATTAGAGTGACTTACTGGTTTGAGGATCGTCGTAGTAAGCCGAGGATGAAAAAAGGCTATCTGGGATGCTCGTGTACGAGAAATGGTACCTGCAAACATTAGAAATCATTGGTTAAAGACTACACTATTTTCTATCTATTTTCTTAACGTGTTCATATTTTTATTATAGCTTGAAACTCGTCAAAATATGTATTAATAATTTTTAGATGGGCTAGATGTAAGGAAAATAATTTTAGATAAGAAGAAATTTTTTTTCGGAAGCCTATATGTATTTTTAATAATTTTAAAAGCTCAAAAACCATTTTTAGAATTTAAAAAGATATTAAAAACTAATTTTCTCAATTAGAAAACTAGATATCGTAACGTTCATCGATTTATTCAGAGTAAACGACACGTCGAAAAACTTCAAATAAGCTGTCAAAAAGAGCGTCTCGTTTAGTACTACACCATATAATTTTTTCATACGTCAGTGTACGTGAAATTCTCGTGGTATGAATTTTAAAGCAAAAATAGCTTTATTGAGTTTTGAATTTGAAAAATCATTGTGTGAGATGTACTTTCATTTTGGCGATGAAACCAGCGTTAATTGATCCGTTTCTTTGTTTCAGATTTTCTGGGCCTTACAGTGTATTTTTCTGGTCCCTAGATTATTTATTATGAATTTAACTAATCTCTCTTATATAATATATCATTATATACTTAAATATATACATACATATAAATATATATATATATATATATATATATATATATATATATATATATATATAAAATATACGTATACCTACACACACACGTATTAATTCTTAACCACTCCTTTTTCTCTTCGTTCTTACGATAACGGGGGGGGTTGGGGTTCTCGTCAGGGGTAACGGCAGAGGGAGCGACGGGGACGGCGGCGGAAGCGGCGGTGGCGGTGGCGGAGCGATGCCGGCAGAGGTGGCGGGGTAGCGGGAAATGCCGCAGTGATGAGCTGGGCGCTTGCGGGCGCTGTGGACGTGGTCACCGGCGTGGCAGAGCTGGGCTTGGAGGCAATGGCGAAGGTGGGTGCAGTGGGGTCGATGGCGGCGACGTCGCCAGCGGCTTGAAAACACCAACGGTGGGGCACTCAAGCTGTGTTTGCTCAGTGTGGGTTCTCCGAGCTCAGGGCTCCGACAGGGTGTTGCGGCGGCGAGGCTCTGGATGTCAGGCGGGTGCCAGCGGTCGGACGGAAGCGACGATACAGAGCTAGTGGTGAGAAGGAAGCGGAAGCAGCAAACTCAGCTCGCTGTTGAGCTTCGACGGACTGTGTGGGGGTTTCCAGGGCGATGTGGATCGCCGGAGGCGGCAGTGCTGGGGGCGAACAAGGCAGAGCGACAACGAAGGGACTCAGGCGCTACTGCTTTGGATGGAGGGGACGTCGGCGAGGCTGCTTGAGCTAGCTCCATTTGTGGAGGCATTGGTGGAGCTTGGGCATTATTTTCTACATCGGAGAGGATCTCGTGAGGAGGGTTGCTCTCGGCTTAGAGGCTTTGTGCATGGCGGAGGAAAGAGGGGGCATGAGGTGTCGTGGTGGTCAGGCGATGGGTTGAAGGAGGAGGGGAAGTCGGTTTTTGATGCACGAAGGGATGAAGGGAGAGGGAAGTGGGTTTGGGGGCTTCTGATGTGAACGGAGAGGGAAGAGGGGTTAGGATTTAAAAAGATAAGGATTAATATAAAAATATAATCATACTAGTGGTTTAATAGTAAACGAATTGATTAGGGTAGGTGAAAATTTGGACTAAGTTTGGATTAGGGGGGAAGAACAGTGTCAGAAGGAGAAAAACGTGAAGCCACGTTTTCCTCAGTTAGGTTGGGTTAGGGTAAAATTAAAAAGAAATTAAGTAATAAGTAAATGTGATTAGCAATGTAACTAGCAAATACTTATAATAATTACAGTTTTGCCCCTGGAACAAAACGTGTCCGAAAAATTACGAAAATAATACCATTGGTTTGTATCGTCGCAAGGATCACGAATACGAAGTCCATTTTTAGATTTGAGTGATGAAAAAAATATAAAAAAATCATTTACTCAAATTTGAAACCGTTTGAAATTGTCTTTGTTACGGAAAAACGTGCAATATGAAAACAAGCCATTACAATATATATAACGCCTTACGACACATCATTCTCGGATCCCTCGACAGGTGGTGGACACACTTAGATAATGCCTCGCAGTACATTGTCCTATTGGGATCCCTCACGGGTCATGTGTACACACGTTGGTAATTCCTCACGGCACACCATCATCATCGAACCCCTCACGGGTAATGCATATGCAACACACCATAAATGCCCATAGTTTCAATGAGATAAACATTAAGTGATGCAATAGACAATGGAAATCACAAATCACAAATCACAATGCCATAGATTATCTACAACACATTCAAATATTGATTCAGTGCATCATAACAAGAAAGGAAATGTTTTTACTCAAAATCATCATACAAATCAATATTACAATGCAATATAATGAAAATACACAAGAGATGGAAATAGAGATCAAATCTGGAATCGGATTGAAGGAGAAGAAACCCCAAAATCCACTCTTGAGCTTCGCCAAGCCCTAGCTCCAACAATGGCGCCTCCTCACTCTAATGTTATCTAAAGATGATAGAATTAATCCATAATGATTCATATCTATACTGCCTAAATACTCCTAAAATCTCAGCCCTAGATTACAAGAATCAACGGCTCAAAACAATTTGGGTTCAACTAAAATCGCAAGGACAAATGCCATCAGACGTCTGGAGAAGAGCCTCCAGACATCTGGCTCTGCCAACGTAGCGTGCTTTAAGTATAGCTGCCAAGACATCTGGTGAAGGCCATCTAGCCGCGTGGTTTCTTGGCGACTCCAATCTGGGTAGCATCAATCAGGTGTCTGCTTAAGTATCCCCAAGCGTCTACTGCATCGCTCAGCCGTCTGGGTCATGTGCTTCAGGCATCTTAAAAATACCATGTAGAAAACAGAGAGTTCAGAAGATATTACAAACAGTGCCACAGACAACTGATGAAGCACGAATAGATGTTTGACGTTGGGGAGCCAGACGTTTGGAAGATAGGTATCAGACATTTGGGGAAACTGAATTTGAGTATCTGAGTATCTGCTCTTTCCCAGATGTATGGATGCATATGTCTAGACATCTAGTCATGATTTAACAGCGAGACTAATGATTTAAGATGTTGAAATTAAGCATTCAAAAATCATCTTAAATTTCCCATAAATTCTCTAAAATATAATGAACTCTAAGATTCATTGATTATCTAGAAATTGCATTATTTAGAGCACATTTAACTTGAAAACAAATGGGAAATGCCATAGATTTGAGGGTAAAATATACAATATTTACGCGTAATCAATACTCTCAGGTACATTGTTTGTAATACATTATATTATCAGATATTTTGTGTAGCAACAACTGCCACCCATCATGTGGCCCATAGATTGATAAGGAGATCTCTGTGATTGATCTCGCTTAATGATAGTTGCGAGACAGATCCAACCATTGCAAGGAGGTCGGACAAAGGAAGCAAGTTTCATGCCATTGCGAGACAAAAAGAGATCTAGATCAAATATGAAAGCAGCAATATAGCCAAAAAGGAGAGAAATCAAAATAGAATCAAGAAGATGGAAAATCATTGAGTAACTTGTATTCATAATGGAACCTTAACCAAAGAAGTCACAGTGGAACAAAATGGATGATATGTTCTTGAGCTATGACTTAAAAGACAATGAAAAACTTTACGACGATTATTTACTCATTACTTTGAATGTGGATGGAGTGAAGGTGTGAAGGATGTTGGTAGACACAGGGAGGTCATGCGACATCCTTTTTGTAAAAACTCTCTAGGTGATTTTGTCACGCTCCACTAACCCAAGTACGGGGGCGTAGTTGACGAGGTCGCCGTAGTATTTAGACTCAGGCTTCGAGCCCTCTTATCTAAATACTACTAGGCATTTTTTGTGGTTGATTATAAAATAAATGAGCAGGCCACTGCAATAACACTGGAATAGTACACATTGAAAGAAAAGTGCTCCAACAGAAAGTAAAACGCAGTACTGAAAAGTAAATACAACAACACAGAAGTTACATTACATTACATAAGTCTATATACATACATACATACATCAGCTGTACAACGGGGGTACAAAAAGCGGGTACAACAAAAGAAACCCCCAGCCCAAAAGTACAAAAGTACACACCCGGTACAACGCACCCTCTAGTCTAACCCCGGGAAATCTAACTGTACAAAGTCTCCTGGAGGCTCTACCTCGGTAGCACTGGCACGGACCTCTGGCTCCTGAACACCCGAAGACTGCTCGGGACTCGCACCTGTAACCACGGGATGGGACACGTCAACGCATGACCCAGTAGGAACTCCTAATCACTCTAGTAGAACCCAGTTTAGAACTGCTCTCCTAACTAACTAACTAACTACAGGTGTCACATCATTACATTTTACGCAGAAATTAAAAACAGAGTATAAGTGCTGAAAGTAAACAACAGTGAACAGAACTGAAGTAACGAATGATTAAATTAAGTTAAATGAATTAAATTGTTGTTCTGTATTTGGAACCCGGATAAACCATAGGCTGCTAAGAGAGCGGACTTCACCCAGGGTGGGTGAAAGGTGGTACCACTCCAGCGACACGAGCACTGGAGGGGCCTCTCGTAACTCCGTACCCGACTGGACAAGGTACCGGAGTGAGAATCATCTCGGGTTTTCTGTCGGAAAAACGGAGAAAACCATCAATTACCGTCCAGATGCATCATGAGCGCACCGGTGGCCTCTCCAACTCTAGTCAACTCCCCCTTCCGGGAGTGACGTAGTGAGTGAGAAATCATACTACGTCCGCTCCTTAACACCTACCATTTATCCGTGTTTCCACCAAACCCACATCTGGCGTCTCACCCATTTCGAAAATGGAACGAGAACACCGATGTCAACTCTCAACCTCACTCTCAGTTTTAAACATGATACATCATTGTTTTTAGCAACGATTCTTTAACGGTTTCAACTACTGTTTTCACTTCGCACTTACATAATTTTCATCATCATAATTATTCCACATAAGTTATGACATATGAAACATCAACATAGGAACATATTTCAGGAACATACAATGATGTATCATCAACATCAATCGATTTTAACTCAAGATAAAATACAACAGTAAAAAATTTCTAAACAAGAATCTGTCCAAAACTGTCACACTGGAAAGATTGACTCTGTTACCCTAATTACAGTCAGAATTAGCTCTCGGCTTCCTTAAAGTTGGAGGAAATTTTCCCTAGTTTTTCGTAGTGTCCTTAATTATATTTTTCTGATTTTTCTACTATTTTCTACGAATTTTACAAGTTACTGTTCTGCTACAACAAAAATTCCAGCAACTAATATTTCTAACTAGACTTGTTTTCTTACATATTGGAAGCCATAATTAACATAACAAAACTATCATAATGCTAAGTTTACTTCATTTTCAAGCCATCAATATATTTCTTCTTAATTAAAACTATGATACAAACATTCTATTCACTATTTGAAGCTAATGTTAAAACTAACTTCCTACACACAAATCAAACACAATTTAGCATGTTAGCATAAAACTTCTACTCCCAAATTTTCAACATGGAACAAAATTACTAATTCTAACATATCAAAATGATAGAAATACTATCTCTTTAAGCATGAAGATGAAATTCCAAAAAAATAAGAACTTGATCCAAAATTTCTCCATACAACTAACCTACTTGCAAAACATGTTAAATTGATAGTTAAAATTCCATTCTACCAACTAAAGCAATCATCATGGGATAAAACTAACCTTGATAATATATAAATCCTATCATGAAATCTAAGCATGGATTTCCAATACAAAATTTTGTGTAACCTAGTAACTTAATTTTCTCCAAAAGAAACCAATCCTAAAACTAGAATCCTACCTAAGTGATAGAAGTCCTACCTTGTAAAAGTCCTCCAAATAAGTCTTGTGCCCTTCTTAATCCTTGATGAAAGAACTCCTAGCTTCTTCTCCAAGCTCCAATTTTGGTCTCTAATTAGTTGGATTTTTGAGGTGATTTGGGCTAATTTTTGGAGTTTAGAATGATGAGAAACAAGGGAACTTTGGTGGTGGAGTGGGTGGAGCAAGGGGTGGTGATGGGAGGAGCAAGGAGGAGCAAGAAAAAAAGAAAATAGGGCAAGAAATTTCGTTCATAGCTGAAAATGGAGAGAAATGAATGAGATTTTCTTGATTTTTTTGTGTTTTTTTGTGTTTTCTTGCCTAGTTTTTAGGTCTCCCCTAAAACCCTCTCATTCTTACACCTAATAGGCCAAGTGTCCTCTTATTACTAACAACATGACACATAATAGGATGTGTTGTCATGATAATAAAAATTTGGATTTTTGTATTTTAAGAAAATAAAAATACATGAAGAAATACTTCATACACTCAAAATACATGTATTTCTCTAAATACTCTCATTTACTAAATTCAAGTAATGAGTTTAAAATCTTTTAAAATTAATTCCTACACCAAATAATTATAGGAAAAATACAAGTATACTCCTGAAAAACTATACGTACGCATCTACGCCAAAATACGTACAAATACGCGTACATTGAAATTGGGGTCATTACATCCTACCCCTCTTAAAATAAATTCCGTCATCGGAATTTCAAATTAAGGGAGAAAACTTTCTATACATCATATCATATACAAAAACAAAATTACATCAGACAAACAAGTGAGGGTATTTCTCTCTCATCTCATCCTCGAGTTCCCAGGTAGACTCTCCTGGTGACTCTCGGTGCCACATAACCCTCACTAGATTGATCAACTTTTTCCTCAGCATCTTCTGCCTCCGGTCTAGAATGGCCACAGGCTGCTGATCATAAGTCAAGTCTGGTCGCACTTCGATCTCAGAGAAGTCAACGACATGATCAGGATATCCAACACATCTCCTGAGTTGTGATATATGAAACACATTATGAATTCCCTCAAGAGATGATGGTAAGGCAATTTTGTAGGCCACTTCACCAACACGAGCCAGAACTTCAAAAGGTCCAATATATCTTGGGCTCAGCTTTCCATGTCTTCCAAAACGAATCAGCCCTCGTGTCGGCGAGATCTTCAAAAATACTAACTCTCCTGGCTGAAATTCCAAGTGTCACCTCTTTGCATCTACCCAGTGCTTATAACGGTCCTGAGCTATGCGAAGATTGTCTCTGACGACTCTCACAACATCTATGGAAGATTGTCTCTGACGACTCTCACAACATCAATGGTTTCAACGATCATATCCGGTCCCAATAATTCATGATCTCCAAAATCATCCCAACTGAGAGGAGATCAGCACTTTCTTCCATACAAGGCTGTAAATGGTGCCATGCCTATGCTGGCTTGATAACTGTTATTGTAGGCGAACTCTACCAGCTGTAGATGTTCATCCCAATAACCCTTGAAATCCAGGATGCACGCCCTCAGCATATCTTCTAGAATCTGAATTGTCCTCTCCGACTGACCGTCTGTCTGTGGATGATATGCAGTGCTGAAACTCAGTTGAGTTCCCAAGCTTGCCTGTAGACTTCTCCAAAAATGAGACGTAAACCTTGTTGGATATTGGACTCCCCGGATTTGGTTTTGGATGATGAACAAACATAAATATAATATGAACTAACACTTTGTGAGCGCAGTTATGGAGATCGTCGCCAAATTCACATGAATATCAATAACGACGTCTCAAGACTTCTCAAAGCACGTGATCGTATGTCTAAAGCTTCGTTGAAGCTTATGGACCTAAATAGAAGTCATGAAGATTCGATCGAAGCTATTGAAGACGGTATCGTCAAGTTTATTTAATAGTCTTTAAGCTTCTTTCGTAGAATGTTAAGCCTTGAGTAGGTCTTACGTTTTAATTCTTCATAACGCTCATATCTTAGCTCTAGGATCTTAGTAGAAGTCCATTCAATTCTTCCCGAAGCTTCGCGCTTCGATTAGGGACTTCTTGTGCATGTTAGTTGGTTCAAGAAGAAGAACTGACTGACTAGATGGTGATCTAGTCGGTCAGCTAAGCTTCTTGGACCGACTAGTTTCTGTCAGTTAATTCTTAGCTCTTTACTGTTTACAGTTAGTCGGTCTAAGTTGACTCACCGACCGACTAGTCTGTGAACTAGTCGGTCAGTGATGCTTCTGTGACCGACTAGTTGAGCTTTCCCTGAACATGCACATTTTCACTTGAGCTACTGTTTATCATTAGTCGGTCTGTGCTCATTGATCGACCGACTAGTTGATGAACTAGTCGGTCAACTTTCCTTCTTGGACCGACTAGTTTAGTTTACTGTACATGCCAAATTTTTCACCATACTTACTGTTTATTGTTAGTCGGTCTATGTTCATTTGGTGACCGACTAGTTAGTGAATTAGTCGGTCAACATTTGTTCTTGGACCGACTAAGTCTAATTCTTCTCAGACTTCAGTTTTATCTGTTAGTCGGTCCTCGTTGTGTAACCGACCGACTAGTTGTGAAACTAGTCGGTCAGCTACTCTTCTTAGACCGACTAGTTCCTTAGTCTGTACTTTGATCTTTTCTCAGTTTACTCATTAGTCGGTTTACGTTCAGTGACCGACCGACTAGTTGATAAACTAGTCGGTCGGTGATTGTTCTTTGACCGACTAGTTGGGTTCAGAAAAGAGCCGTTGGAGCCCTAATTGAAACGTTTTTCTCTCTCTCTCTCTCTCTTCATTCCTATAAATACTTGTTGGGCTGTATTCATTGCTGCCAAGGCTGATATTAATGCAAGTTTAGAGTTCAAGAGAAATCAATCCAAGCTCATTCAATGCTCATTCCCTCCATTCAATAATCTCTCCTAACTCTTACTTCCAAAGAGAGATTCATTGAGTGTGAAGCCTTCCAAGCCAAGTGCTTGATTCTAGGTCACCAACATCCCCAAAGCTCTCCATCGCTGTTCTACATCTTGGAGCTAGGGTTTGGTGCCACTTCTTCCTCAAAATCATCCTTGCCCTAATTCGTAAGCAATACTCAAGGCATATGTATTTTGTTCGGTAAGAAGTTTCTTTATTTCAATTCATATTTGATTTGTAAGTTTCACTCTCGGTTGTGAGAGTGTGGTTGTGATCCCGGGTTGTGGGAGTCACAAATTACATTTTGTATGATTTGACTTGTGGAGGTTTTTCACAAGTATTTCATAGTGGAAATCTTGAGTTAGGGTTTCTAACTCAAGTATCCGGAGGGGATCCGGGTGGTTGGGACGTAGGATCACCGGGAACAAGTCGGGGAGACTTGGGTGGATCCGAACCCAGTAACATCTCTTGTTAGCGTTGTTAATTTTGTGTTGTCATTCAATTTTAGCTTCCGCAAATTGATTTGGTAGTTGTTTGCATTTTAATTTGGAATCATACTCCTTATTATTTTAAAGTACTATTCACCCCCCCCTCTAGTACTTGTGCAGTAGCTTGTAGGGCATTACAAACCTTGTGTCACGGTCGGAGACTATGCTTACAGGTACTCCGTGAAGCCTCACAATTTCCTCCATATATCTCTTAGCAAGATGGTTTGTTGACTGGCCAACTCGAAAAGGTATGAAGTGAGCTGATTTGGTTAATCGATCAACGATTAACCAAATAGCTTCATGTCCTCGAGAAGTGCGAGGTAAGCCAGTTACAAAATCCATCGTCACATGCTGCCACTTCCACTCTGGAATTGGAAGGGGTTGTAGAAGTCCTGCCTTTCTTTGATGCTCGGCCTTGACTTGCTGACATGTCATACATGAAGCTACACTTCTAGCCACACAACATTTCATGCCGTGCCACCAAAAATGTTGTCGCAGATCACGATACATTTTGGTGCCTCCAAGATGGATAGAATAAGGTGAGCTATGAGCTTCTTTCAACAGTTCATCCCGAATGTCACCTGATGGCACACAGATCCTATTCCCAAAACGCAGAGATCCATCTTCATGAACACAGAAATCATTACGAAGTCCGGCTTCTGTTTGCTCGCGAATCTTCTTCAACTTCGCATCTCCAGACTGAGCTGCCTTAATCCTCTCAACCAAATCAGATTGAACCTGCAAGTTCATCATCACCACTGAGGAACCAGGTAAGACAACTTCAATCTCCAACTGTCGTATATCACCCCGAAGTTCCCTCTGAGCTGTCAACATCATTACTGTCGGCATACGACTAAGAGCATCAGGTACTACGTTGACTTTCCCAGCGTGATATTGGAGGTCAACATCATAATCAGCCATCAACTCGAGCCATCTACGCTGCCGCATATTCAGCTCTTTCTGAGTGAACACGTACTTCAAACTCTTGTGATCTGTGTATATCTTTACACATTCACCCAGAAGAAAATGCCTCCATAACTTTAATGCAAACACCACTGCTGCTAACTTCAAGTCATGCGTATGGTAGTTCCTCTCATGAGTATTCAACAATCTAGAAGCATAAGCTACCACCCTACCATGCCGATGAAGAACACATCCCAATCCCCTGCCTGACGTATCACAATAAATCTCATATCCAGCCGAACGGTCTGGAATCGTCAGAACAGGTGCAGTGATCAATCTATGCTTCAATTCATCAAATGCTCGCTGACATTTCTCTGACCAATTGTAAGCAACATTCTTCTTGGTTAGATGAGTCATCGGTGCAGCGATCTTAGAAAAATATTTGATGAACTTCCTGTAGTACCCAGCCAAACCCAAGAAACTTCTGATCTCTGTTACTGACTTAGGAACTGGCCACTTCTCTACTACAACAACCTTCTCTGGATCTACAACTATCCCATCTCCAGATACAACATGTCCCAGAAAAGCAACCTTGGTCAGCCAAAACTGACACTTGCTATACTTAGCATATAACTGGTGCTGCCTCAGAGTCTCCAGGACTATCCTCAGATGCTCAACATGATCTTCCTCTGATCTCGAGTACACCAAGATATCATCTATGAAGATGACCGCAAACTTATCCAAGTACTCATAGAAGACTTGGTTCATCAACCTCATGAATGTGGCTGGTGCATTAGTAACACCGAAAGGCATCACTAAGAACTCATAATGACCATATCGGGTTCTAAAAGCAGTCTTTGGAACATCTGATCCTCTGACCTTCACCTGATGATACCCGCTTCTCAAATCCAGCTTTGAATACGCACGAGATCCACCCAACTGATCAAAGATGTCATCAATCATAGGAAGAGGATACTTGTTCTTCACAGTAACTTTATTCAACTCCTGGTAGTCGATGCACATCCTTCGAGATCCATCATTCTTGTTCACCAAAAGCACTGGCGCACCCCATGGCGAAACACTTGGCTGAGTCAAACCACGCTCTGACAAATCCTTCAACTGGCTACGAAGCTCTGCTAACTCTGGAGGAGCATACTGTATGGAGCCTTCGCAATCGGTTGAATGCCTGGAATCAGATCAATGGTGAACTCCAATGATCTATCCGGAGGAAGTCCATAGATATCGTCTGGAAAGACATCAGGAAAATCCCTGACTACCATCGGCAATACAGGTTCAGCATCCATCTCCATCATCACTTCTACTGGGCTAGCCTTAAACTTCAATGGTCCAAGGGAACTGCTACCACTAATAAACTCAAACTCTGGATGATCCGGAATCCGAAACACTATATTCCTGAGCCTACAATCTATAGTGGCATAGAACATCCATAACCAGTCAATCCTAAACACTGCTTCAAAATGAGGCATCTCCATCACTAAGAAATCTACATACAGCCTACGTCCACAAATCTCAACAGGACACTGTCGGTATCCCGAAGAACTGCGGATAACTCCATTCCATGTATGGATGTTCCAACTAGAAGCAAAGGAGTCTACTACTAATGAATTCCTAGTCACAAATTGCTGAGACAGGAAGCAATGGGATGCTCCCGAATTGAATAGTGACAAGGCAGGGAAGGAAGCTACTCTAATAACACCTAAAAGAATAAACATAAACTAACATAAGAATCTAAACATCCTAATCATAACCACAAACATAACATACTCTAATAAAATAGCAAAACATTCAATTCTAAAAAGAAATAGGTACCAGTGATAACACGATAGGTGTCCTCTGCCTCAACAGCCGTCATGGTGAAAGCCTGACGCCTCGGCGCCGCTCTCCCAGGGGTTTGCTGCTGCTGCTGCTGTGGAGGCCTAGGTGGTCCTCTTTGAGTCACTGCACCAGGCGTTGGTGGAGCTGGCAGTGAAAGCCTCTGTGGAGCTGGTGGAAGGGTCCTCTGCTGCTGCTGCACAGGCCGGACTACCACTGGTGCCCCAGATCCTGAAGTCTGTCCCTGCTGAGGACACTGCCTACTGATGTGCCCAGACTGACCACCGGTAAAGCATCGCCCATGCCTAAACCTGCAATCCCGCTGCTCATGCCCAGTCTTCCCACAAAATCTACAAGACTGATGCTGTTGTGATGCTGGTGGAGCTCCAGGCCTCCTGAACTGAGTGGTCTGAGTGGGCCTCAGGAAACTCCTCTGCTGACCTGCAGGGCGCCTCTCAGATACTGCTGGACCTCTACCCACACTCTTCAGGTGCGTCTCATGCATCCTGGCTGCCTCCAGCACGGCATTGTAAGTAAGCAACACCTGAGTCGAAATCGCTGCTCTAAACTCAGGGTCCAGCCCCATCCTGAATCGTCTAGCTCTGGTGGCCTCTGACTGCACCAACTCTGGAGCAAACTTGCTCAATAATGAAAACTCTGCATCATAAGCATCAATGCTCCGTCTACCCTGAGTCAGGTGCTCAAACCTCAACCGCAGCTCATCCTTCTTCGTCTCTGGCAGATACTGAGCCTCAAACAACTCTCTGAACTTCTCCCATGAGATCGGTTTAGTCAAATGCAGCTCCTGAGCATCCCACCAATCTCGTGCCTGATGTGTCAGCTGTCTCTTTGCGGCATCCACCCACTTATCCCTCGGATATCCAATAGCCTCCAGATCATCCTCAGAATTCCTGATCCACTCATCCACCTCCAGAGGACTCTCCTTGCCCGAAAAGGATCTCGGGTGCAAAGCTCTAAACTGCCTGATACCCACTGGCTTCGGTAGCGCACCACTAGCCACCCTATCCTCCATCTGCTGCATATGCTCCAGAATCCCTATCAGAATCTTCCCCATAAGGGAAGCCTCAGAAGAAGCAGCATCAGAAGCAGGGGTCCTGTTCTCGGACGATCCATTCCCCGGATCCATTCTGCAAGAATGAACAGGGAAACAACATTCAGTACCAAAATCGCGAATTATAATGTTGGAGCTTACTTGTACTATTATTACGTGTATCGCAGGTTCGAGACCTGCATGGGCCACCACAAAAACCTGTCACGCTCCGCTCACCCAAGTACGAGGGCGTAGCTGACGAGGTCGCCGTAGTATTCAGACTCAGGCTTCGAGCCCTCTCATCTAAATACTACTAGGCATTTTTTTTGTGGTTGATTATAAAATAAATGAGCAGGCCACTGCAATAACACTGGAATAGTACACATTGAAAGAAAAGTTCTCCAACAGAAAGTAAAACGCAGTACTGAAAAGTAAAAACAACAACACAGAAGTTACATTACATTACATAAGTCCATATACATACATACATACATCAGCTGTACAACGTGTTGGACGCAACGATCTAGGACCTCTAGTTTGATGATGACAAACGTGTGAGAACTATTTAACATGTGTGCTAAGTGTGTTTCAGGAATGGCAACGTCGTTATTCTAAGGCGTTGGAGAAATTGCTTTCTCAAGGGAATTAATGAGATGTGTTACAAACTGCTTATTTAATTAACTATTTTTTTGTGCATTGCTTTTCCTTGTAGGTGGTCTTGGCAATTGAAATTATTTGATTAACTATTTTTTTGTGCATTGTTTTTTCCTTGCAGGTGGTCTTGGAATCAATGAGAATTGGCCATCCTTAATTAATTAATTATTTGTAGTGCCTTTGAAAAGCCATGCATGAAAGCACTGAAATTTGATTTGACGAATCATTTTTGTGTTGGAGACAAAATGCAATACATGTATCTCATCCCAAATGATTTCAATTTCCAAGTGCTTACTGTTAATGTGAAGGGGAAAGGACAAAAAAGGTAAAGCATTCATTTAATTAATTAAAGTGCTTTTTTTGCAGGAACCCAAAACATGAACTGATTGGAAGGGTTAATCAAAGCCCAGTTTTTTAAAAAATATATAAAGAGAGCCCTTTCTTTTGGTGAATGGCCGAAACCTGTGTCCCCTTTAAAAATTTCTAAAAGCCCATTTTATAACCCTAACCTATTGTATATAACAAGGGGCACGCACATTTTTTTTTGGAAGCGCCGCTCAAATCATTTTATGAGGAATACCCCTAAGAGCAAGGCGCCACTTTGTTTGCTGTCATATTTTTGTTTGCCCAGTTTTTTTTACAGCCGAAAACTCAAAAAGAGATCTTGAACCCCAAAATTCCACAGGACGGCGCAATTCTTTTCTAGGAG
Organism: Scilla litardierei; assembly: GCA_030789695.1. NCBI lineage: Eukaryota > Viridiplantae > Streptophyta > Magnoliopsida > Asparagales > Asparagaceae > Scilla > Scilla litardierei. Next base: position 148,449,633 of record CM061132.1, on the reverse strand, counting down.
GCACACGCAATCATCAATTAAGGAGAGAAGGCTGGCCATTGTGCATCAAAACGAAATTGCATGGAGGCTCCTCACGTGGATGAAGGTAAGTGGTATATTTTCAAATATTAAAAATTGAATCTTGTATTCTTTTCTTGTGCAGGAGCAGCCGAAGCCGAAATCTGAGAGAGCACATCAATCCTTCATCAATTAGCAGCCGCACTCTTCCAAGGGGAATTTCAAAAAAAAGGCCTGGATCATTTTTTTAGTTGAGCCTGATCTGTTGTGGAGCCGAACAAATTCTCCTTCCAATCAAATCTTTCCCAAGTGCTTGGACCCTACCAAAAAGAATTACAAGAGCCCCTCCCCTTGAAAACCTAAAGCAGCATCTGAAATTTCTTTGACAGTTTTTATTTTTTTTTCATCACAAATTTTTGAGTAGAGCCGCATTAAAAAAGATCGGAGCTTGCGCATTTTTTTTTCAGGGCTTCATATTTTTAAGTGTTGCTGCAACTTTCCGAGAAGCATTCTCCAAGAGCCGGAGGCCACAAAACTCTCCAAAGAGCGGCGCATTCTTCTCAACGAATCAACAAGCGCCATGATTTAATTCCTGCAGAGAGCATCTTGAGTTGCTGACGAGACGAGGAGACATCGACATTTAGTCAGACTCAGATCTGACTTGTACTTATTGACGAGGACATCGCCGCTACACAAACTGAGATTCCTAAACTCTATTTATTATTATTTTGTGTAGTTATTGTGTTAGATCCTCGTAGGGGAAACTTTACCTATCTTTTGTGGACTATTTTGGGACTTGTCTAGTTGGGACTAGACAAGTGGGACCCAGCTAGTTTGGGACTAGCTGGTAGAAAGCTTTACTAGGATTGATAGTGAGAGAAAACACTGTGTGTGGGGTACTGAGAGCCTGGCGAGTGTAGAGACGTAGAGGGTGCTCTGAGCGTGCTCTAACTTGTGGTTTTGTACCTATTGCGCTATTCAATACTAGTTCTGCTTTGGGGGCTGGAGTAGGTCGTTGGGACGACCGAACCAGGGTAAATCTGCTGTGTACTATGTGTCTGCATTTTTATTTACCCTGTTGCTGCTATAACTGCGTGTGCTTATTTGTGGGTTGCACGAATTATTTTTAAAAGCCTATTCACCCCCCCTCTAGGCTAGGATCCAGATCCAACAAGTGGTATCAGAGCAGGTTTTGGGATCTAGCCTAGGATTGACCATGAATAACCATATGGATAGTGCTTTTGCTGAGGGTCAGTCTGTTTCCCGTCCCCCTAGGTTTAACGGAGGTGATTATGCTTATTGGAAAAATCGTATGAAAATCTACCTTATTTCTGTTGATTACAAGGCTTGGCAAATAATTGAAAAAGGATATAAACTGCCTGTAATTAAAGTAGAAAATGTTGAGATTGAAAAACCAAATGACAAATGGGATGATAATGATTGGAAATCTTATTCTTTAAATGCTAAAGCTATGAATGCTCTCATTTGTGCACTTGATAAATCTGAATATAATAGAATCTCACATTGTCTAACTGCGCAGGAGATATGGCATACTTTGGAGGTGACGCACGAGGGAACGTCACAGGTGAAGGAGTCTAGACTTGCACTTCTGAGCACAGAGTACGAGGGATTTCGCATGCTACCATCAGAGACCATATCAGAAATGTTTGCGAGATTCACCAACATCGTCTACAAGTCTAGCTCGCTCGGTAATCCATATTCTAGCCTTGAACAGGTGAGAAAGATATTAAGAGCACTGCCAAGCTCTTTCAGACCAAAGGTCACCGCCATCCAGGAAGCAAAGGTATTGTCTCAATTGAAGGTGGAGGACCTTATTGGTAATTTGATGTCACATGAGTTGGAATTGCAAAATGTTGAAGCAAGAGAGACACCTGAGGAGAAAGAGAAAGCCATAAAGCCCCTTGCTCTGAAAGCTGACGAAAGAGGATGATGATGAAGACATAGCGCTAATGGTGAGAAACTTCAGAAAGTTCATCAAGACCAAGCATGGGAGAAACGAAATGGCACCCAGGTTTAATCGTTCTAACTTTAATAATTCTTCCAAGCAATTTAATGATCAGAAATCTACTGATAGAATGCAATGTTTTAAATGCAAGGGAAGAGGACATCTGATGAAGGATTGCCCAAATGAAACTGCTCAGCTCGCTAAAGGAAAAGGAAAAGCAAAGGTATTAACATGTGATATGGATAGCGAAGCTGAAAGCGAGGAGGAACATGAAGCTCATTCTTGCATGGCTTTGATGGGCATCCAAGATGAGACACCGTCAGGTAGCAAATCTGAACTTCTTAAAATTTATGAAGAAATGCAAAATCAAATAGTAGATCATGAGTTCACTATTGAATGTCTCCAAAATCAAAACTATGACATGCAAGTTAGAGATGATAAGGTGTTTAAAGAGAATGAAAAACTTAAAATTGAACTTAATGCATGTAAGTCTACTATTGAAGTCATGAAGAAGGAGAAAGAAAGCTTTAATGAAAATGCTCCTTGTATTTCTTGTTCCTCATTATTAAACCAAATTAGCATGCTTAAACTTGATTTGATTAAGCTCGAAACTGAAAAAGACTATGAAATAAGAGAGCTTAAGGATAAATTTTGCATGCTAGATAATGACTTTAAAAGAAAAATGATTGAATTCGAGAAAAAGGAAGAGGAAAACAAGAGGGTTTTTATAAGTAAATGCACGATGCTTGTGGAAGAGAATAAACAATTAAAAATCAAAGTCTCTCATCTTGAATTGGCCATTAAGAAATTCTCTATAGGAAAACAATCGTTGGACACTATTTTAGAGAATCAATTATATGGCAATAATAGAAGAGGACTTGGTTTTGGTCTGAAAAACGTTGAAAATCAAAAATTCAAGAAATTCCACAATGTACCCTCTATTGCAAAGAACAAATATGCAAAGTGCTTTACTTGTGATAGTGTAGGCCACACTTCATATTATTGCAAATTTAGGAACACTAATATCAAGTTTAAACAAGTGTGGGTTCCTAAAACAATATTGGCTAACACTAGTGGACCTTGTTGGATTCCAAGGTCACACTTAACACCTTTCATGTAGGTTAGGTGGAGATTTGGCGGGGAGCAAACTTTTCAATGTCTCATTATTTTAGCTCCTTCGTCAAATAGCGACGAGAAGGTATAATTTTTATCCCTCTTTGCATTTCATCGCATACCTTCATAGATTGTTTTTGTGTGCTTGATTTATTTTGTTTTGTGTGCTTGCATGGATGATTTTTTAAATGTTTTTATTTCTGAAAAATATAAAAAAAAATGAAAAATAAAAAAAAAATAATAATAAATTGTGCTTATTGAATCCTCTTATGAATCTCTTGAGTGATATTGTATGAATGATCAATTTTATCCCTTGTAGAAGTCAATTCATTATCGATGTAGCTACATGAACATGATGTTATTCTTTTTAGTAGCCATGACATGTCTCTTAAGTTTTAAACTTGACTTCTACACCTACATTTGCACTTTCACAATATTTGACTTCTTAGTATTTTTGGAGATTCCTTTGAAGAATAATGGAAAGTGAATGAAGGAATGACTAATTTCTGAATTTTCTAAGGGATATGAAGTGTTTAGCCATGAATTAAAATTGAGCACAAAAGAATTGCAAATGAAAAGAAAATATACGAAAATTGCTCCGTATGAAAAATGGATACACTTCATGGCTAATACACAACCCATGAGTATCCAACTTATGCTAAATGGGTAATCATTAGTGTTGGTGTATATTACTCGTCAAGCAATGCCACCCCACATTTAAAAGTCCTTTTAGGCCATGCTTTGGGGTTCGGTAACTTGAACTCATCTTTGATGAGGTGGGAAAAATCAATCCTAGTGATATTCATGCAGATTGGAAAATGTGGATTGATTTAGTTGATTTTCTGAAATTGAATCTCCTCTTGTACTTTATTGTCTATATCACTACACTTACACAAATGTGGAGAAGTCTTATATGAAATTCTATGAGCTTGGATTGTCTATTTTTTTGGAAAACTCATGCAAATTGCACGCTACATTTTATAATGGCCTATTTTTGCTTGGAATATTTTTGTGACTTCATTAATCCACTTTTGGTGATTACAAAGGGGGAGAAAAGAAAGATTTGACTCGATGTCGGTATTATTTGTTGAAGGGGGAGCATGAAAATTACTCAAATTAAAGTTGAAGGGGGAGCTTGAGAGAAGTGGGAGCATGCTTTTATATTTGCTATGTTGTGCATGCTAGGTTGTAATACTTGAATGTCTCATTTCATGGTTCGTATTGCATTACACCCTTCAACACACTTCACACACCCATACTTATTGGTCAAATCTTTTAAGGGTTTGTCATCACCAAAAGGGGGAGATTGTTGGACGCAACGATCTAGGACCTCTAGTTTGATGATGACAAACGTGTGAGAACTATTTAACATGTGTGCTAAGTGTGTTTCAGGAATGGCAACGTTGTTATTCTAAGGCGTTGGAGAAATTGCTTTCTCAAGGGAATCAATGAGATGTGTTACAAACTGCTTATTTAATTAACTATTTTTTTGTGCATTGCTTTTCCTTGCAGGTGGTCTTGGCAATTGAAATTATTTGATTAACTATTTTTTTGTGCATTGTTTTTTCCTTGCAGGTGGTCTTGGAATCAATGAGAATTGGCCATCCTTAATTAATTAATTATTTGTAGTGCCTTTGAAAAGCCATGCATGAAAGCACTGAAATTTGATTTGACGAATCATTTTTGTGTTGGAGACAAAATGCAATACATGTATCTCATCCCAAATGATTTCAATTTCCAAGTGCTTACTGTTAATGTGAAGGGGAAAGGACAAAAGGGTAAAGCATTCATTTAATTAATTAAAGTGCTTTTTTGCAGGAACCCAAAACATGAACTGATTGGAAGGGTTAATCAAAGCCCAATTTTTAAAAATATATAAAGAGAGCCCTTTCTTTTGGTGAATGGCCGAAACCTGTGTCCCCTTTAAAAATTTCTAAAAGCCCATTTTATAACCCTAACCTATTGTATATAACAAGGGGCACACACATTTTTTTTGGAAGCGCCGCTCAAATCATTTTATGAGGAATACCCCTAAGAGCAAGGCGCCACTTTGTTTGCTGCCATATTTTTGTTTGCCCAGTTTTTTTACAGCCGAAAACTCAAAAAGAGATCTTGAACCCCAAAATTCCACAGGACGGCGCAATTCTTTTCTAGGGGGCACACGCAATCATCAATTAAGGAGAGAAGGTTGGCCATTGTGCATCAAAACGAAATTGCATGGAGGCTCCTCACGTGGATGAAGGTAAGTGGTATATTTTCAAATATTAAAAATTGAATCTTGTATTCTTTTCTTGTGCAGGAGCAGCCGAAGCCGAAATCTGAGAGAGCACATCAATTCTTCATCAATTAGCAGCCGCACTCTTCCAAGGGGAATTTCAAAAAAAAGGCCTGGATCATTTTTTTTAGTTGAGCCTGATCTGTTGTGGAGCCGCACAAATTCTCCTTCCAATCAAATCTTTCCCAAGTGCTTGGACCCTACCAAAAGAATTACATGAGCCCCTCCCCTTGAAAACCTAAAGCAGCATCCGAAATTTCTTTGACAGTTTTTATTTTGTTTTCATCACAAATTTTTGTGTAGAGCCGCATTAAAAAAGATCAGAGCTTGCGCATTTTTTTTTTCAGGGCTTCATATTTTTAAGGGTTACTGCAACTTTCCGAGAAGCATTCTCCAAGAGCCGGAGGCCACAAAACTCTCTAAAGAGCGGCGCATTCTTCTCAACGAATCAACAAGCGTCGTGATTTAATTCTTGCAGAGAGCATCTTGAGTTGCTGACGACACGAGGGGACATCGACATTTAGTCAGACTCAGATCTGACCTGTACTTATTGACGAGGACATCGCCGCTACACAAACTGAGATTCCTAAACTCTATTTATTATTATTTTGTGTAGTTATTGTGTCAGATCCCCGTAGGGGAAACTTTACCTATTTTTGTGGACTATTTTGGGACTTGTCTAGTTGGGACTAGACAAGTGGGACCCAGCTAGTTTGGGACTAGCTGGTAGAAAGCTTTACTAGGATTGATAGTGAGAGAAAACACTGTGTGTGGGGTACTGAGAGCCTGGCGAGTGTAGAGACGTAGAGGGTTCTCTGAGCGTGCTCTAACTTGTGGTTTTGTACCTATTGCGCTATTCAATACTAGTTCTGCTTTGGGGGCTGGAGTAGGTCGTTGGGACGACCGAACCAGGGTAAATCTGCTGTGTACTCTGTGTCTGCTTTTTATTTACCCTGTTGCTGCTATAACTGCGTGTGCTTATTCGTGGGTTGCACGAATTATTTTTATTAGCCTATTCACCCCCCTCTAGGCTAGGATCCAGATCCAACACAACGGGGGTACAAAAAGCGGGTACAACAAAAGAAACCCCCAGCCCAAAAGTACAAAAGTACACACCCGGTACAACGCACCCTCTAGTCTAACCCCGAGAAATCTAACTGTACAAAGTCTCCTGGAGGCTCTACCTCGGTAGCACTGGCATAGACCTCTGGCTCCTGAACACCCGAAGACTGCTCGGGACTCGCACCTGTAACCACGGGATGGGACACGTCAACTCGTGACCCAGTAGGAACTCCTAATCAGTCTAGTAGAATCCAGTTTAGAACTGGTCTCCTAACTAACTAACTAACTACAGGTGTCACATCATTACATTTTACGCAGAAATTAAAAACAGAGTATAAGTGTTGAAAGTAAACAACAGTGAACAGAACTGAAGTAACGAATGATTAAATTAAGTTAAATGAATTAAATTGTTGTTCTGTATTTGGAACCCGGATAAACCATAGGCTGCTAAGAGAGTGGACTTCACCCAGGGTGGGTGAAATGTGGTACCACTCCAGCGACACGAGCACTGGAGGGGCCTCTCGTAACTCCGTACCCGACTGGACAAGGTACCGGAGTGAGAATCATCTCGGTTTTTCTGTCGGACAAACAGAGAAAACCATCAATTACCGTCCAGATGCGTCACGAGCGCACTGGCGGCCTCTCCAACTCTAGTCAACTCCCCTTCCGGGAGTGACGTAGTGAGTGAGAAATCATACTACGTCCGCTCCTTAACACCTACCATTTATCTGTGTTTCCCCCAAACCCACATCGGCGTCTCACCCATTTCGAGAATGGAACGAGAACACCGATGTCAACTCTCAACCTCACTCGCAGTTTTAAATATGATACATCATTGTTTTTAGCCACGATTCTTTAACGGTTTCAACTACTGTTTTCACTTCGTACTTACATAATTTTCATCATCATAATTATTCCACATAAATCATGACATATGAAACATCAACATAGAAACATATTTCAGGAACATACAATGATGTATCATCAACATTAATCGATTTTAACTCAAGATAAAATACAAAATTAAAAAATTTCTAAACAAGAATCTGTCCAAAACTGTCACACTGGAAAGATTGGCTCTGTTACCCTAATTACAGTCAGAATTAGCTCTTGGATTCTCTTAAAATTTGGAGGAAATTTTCCCTAGTTTTTCGTAGTGTCCTTAATTATATTTTTCTGATTTTTCTACTATTTTCTACAAATTTTACAAGTTACTGTTCTGCTACAACAAAAATTCCAGCAACTAATGTTTCTAACTAGACTTGTTTTCTTACATATTGGAAGCCATAATTAACATAACAAAACTATCATAATGCTAAGTTTACTTCATTTTCAAGCCATCAATATATTTCTTCTTAATTAAAACTATGATACAAACATTCTATTCACTATTTGAAGCTAATGTTAAAACTAACTTCCTGCACACAAATCAAACACAATTTAGCATGTTAGCATAAAACTTTTACTCCCAAATTTTCAACATGGAACAAAATTACTAATTCTAACATATCAAAATGATAGAAATACTATCTCTTTAAGCATGAAGATGAAATTCCAAAAAAATAAGAACTTGATCCAAAATTTCTCCATACAACTAACCTACTTGCAAAACATGTTAAATTGATAGTTAAAATTCCATTCTACCAACTAAAGCAATCATCATGGGATAAAACTAACCTTGATAATATATAAATCCTATCATGAAATCTAAGCATGGATTTCCAATACAAAATTTTGTGTAACCTAGTAACTTAATTTTCTCCAACAGAAACCAATCCTAAAACTAGAATCCTACCTAAGTGATAGAAGTCCTACCATGTAAAAGTCCTCCAAATAAGTCTTGTGCCCTTCTTAATCCTTGATGACAGAACTCCTAGCTTCTTCTCCAAGCTCCAATTTTGGTCTCTAATTAGTTGGATTTTTGAGGTGATTTGGGCTAATTTTTGGAATTTAGAATGATGAGAAACAAGGGAACTTTGGTGGTGGAGTGGGAGGAGCAAGGGTGGTGATGGGAGGAGCAAGGAGGAGCAAGAAAAAAAAGAAAATAGGGCAAGAAATTTCGTTCATAGCTGAAAATGGAGAGAAATGAATGAGATTTTCTTGATTTTTTTGTGTTTTTTGTGTTTTTCTTGCCTAGTTTTTAGGTCTCCCCTAAAACCCTCTCATTCTTACACCTAATAGGCCAAGTGTCCTCTTATTACTAACAACATGACACATAATAGGATGTGTTGTCATGATAATAAAAATTTGGATTTTTGTATTTTAAGAAAATAAAAATACATGAAGAAATACTTCATACACTCCAAATACATGTATTTCTCCAAATACTCTCATTTACTAAATTCAAGTAATGAGTTTAAAATCTTTTAAAATTAATTCCTACACCAAATAATTAAAGGAAAAATACAAGCATACTCCTGAAAAATTATACGTACGCATCTACGCCAAAATACGTACAAATACGCGTACATTGAAATTGGGGTCATTACAGATTTGGACTGTTGTTTAGGAGAGCTTTATGGTATATTGGGTTGCCTGTGAAAATCATGAGGTTGCTTACCCCACTTATGTAGGCGAATATGATAGAACACTCACACTGCATGCAAAGCTGGTAGTGGTAAACTCGCCCTTAGTCTACAATGGCATTACTAGGTGAACAATATAGTGAAGCTGGGAGGTGTGGCATCAGTGCATCACCAGATGATAAAGTTCCTAATGCAAAAAAAAAATTTAACATGTGGGAAATGATTAGTTGTACTCTAAAAAGTGCTTCGAGACTTTGTCAGACGGGGGCTTCTGCTCCGATGCGGGCGTTCTTCTTGTCTCGGGCTCCGTGGTCTCCCACGCTGATCACTTCCAGCAGCGAGACTTGGCCTAGGGAAATTTCATACTCCCTGGGCCGCCACATGGGGGACTCCTCGGCTCCCCTCTCGGAGCCTCTCCTTCATGGCGAAGATCTGGCGTCGTTGTCGAACGGCCGCTTCCTCGTCAAGCTGCCTCTGTTGAGCGATCGCTTCCTCTTCACAAGTCACATAAAGAGGGGTCTGACCTATCATATTATGAGTCGAAAGACACTTGTGAATCTTGTCTCAAAAGTATAATGGCCGAAGTGGGAGAATGAGTTGGTGAACTCGTAGTCTTGTACATGTGGATGTACCCGGACCCAAGTCTAAATAAGCCAGGATAAGATATTCTTATTTTATTACGACACGTGTTCTTGATGAAACACAAGTCTGATAAAATAGAGAACAAATGACAGAAGTATTTGAACTGATTCGATCAGATCTAAGAGTCGAATACGTAACTATGTAATTCTTGGGTAACTAAAAGTAAATGCGATTTTCTCTTGTCAAATCTTTTAACACATCGGTGTGTTCGAGAGCATGAATCACACTCTGGTAGACATGGTGCAATGCATGCATGTCAAGTGACTTTGAGTTACAATCCTCTCTCTGGGTTAAGCCCCATATTATAAAGCCTAGTTTCTTGATAATGTTCTAAGAGGTCCTTATCAATATAATATTCCTTAAATCAAGCGTAAGGAAGTCATAGGATTACTCGAGCCTCGTAAGACGAAGAATTCGAGTAAAACATCATAAATCGATGATCACCTAGTCAACTT